>CM036242.1:26026623-27226623 GCA_020698575.1 Bostrychus sinensis
AGAACACTATCCAAAACTATTGTTAAAGGTGCCAAAAGGGCTGGAAAGATTACTATGGGCCGTGGTAGCCAGTCAACTTTGAAGAAAAATGACAGAGGCAGCAGAATGACCTGGAATGAAGATGATGACATTTCAGGTGAGACTAATTATAAAATATTATTCATATTCAACCAGGAATACAATTTGGTTTTAAGCAAAGATGGGGTATAGAAAAGTCAATAGAGGTATTTACTTTTTTTGTTATAGTATCAGACGATGGGGAGCCGCCACCTAGTAGCACTTTGCGAACTTCAGACAAATCGACGATGGAGCAGCTGGTAGAGCAGTCCTGTTTCCGTGACTACCAGCGGCTGGGGTTAGGCACCATAACGGCCAGTTCATCTCGCACAAAAACAGGAGAGCAATTCAGGATAACAGCTGCAAACCGACTTTATGCTTTATGTCGAAGGTACAGCATGCATTGATTTAGCCAAATAAGAGCGCACTTCACATCATGCCACTTTTTTCATATTATCTTGTGTGTTTTTTGTTTTTTTTTAGTTATCCAGGGTTGTTGGTGGTTCCCCAGGCCGTACAGGACAGCAGTTTGCACAAAGTGGCACGCTGTTACAGACACAATCGCCTCCCAGTGGTGTGTTGGAAACATCCACGCACCAGGGCAGTGCTTCTGCGTTCTGGAGGCTTTCATGGCAAGAGTGTTGTAGGACTATTTAAATCACAAAACCCTTCCTCCTCAAGTGAGCATTTGCACACTAGTATTTATTTAGTTCAAGTCTGTACTGTCTGTCAAACTTAATTTCTGTGCCTTTACTGTAGCTCCAACCTCATCGTCAGAGTCCTCCAGTAGCCTTGAACAAGAAAAATATCTTCAAGCAATCCTTAACTCTATCCCAATCTACTTCAAGATGAATGGCAATAGCACCCTATCCAACCGCTCTCTCGTTGGACTATCTCCAGGTACGGTACATCTGATCACCCATGTTGATTTGTGTGTCAACATAAAACTAAACTATTGACATTGGTGTGTAATGATTATCTGCATGTCCCGAATTTACAATGAACTAGTCTTCACTGTGCCGTGGGAACACAAGTTGGTTTGTTTGCAGGGGACATGAGGCCACACTGGGTGCATTTCTTGCGATAGTGAGAAAAACTGCAGACTCAACTCCGCACTGTTATTTTTGTACATTGCAGTGACTTCAGACAATGACAGACCCTATGATTTTTGCCCCTTATTGAATATTAGAGACTTATAATCTGATAGTGTTTGTAAGGTCTGGAAGGAAATGTGTACAATAAAAAGGTTAGGTAATAATTACAGGACAACCTTAGGGCAGTGCCTTCCCCATAAATCTCCCCTCCACAGGCTTTTTCCTGACCACACAGACATGGTGGTAATGTATTTAAAGCCCTATTGACTCTAATTGTTTTCCTAAGATCAGCATTTTTAGAATTTCATTGCCTATATACTAAACATACATCCCTTGTACACATTATCTTGCTTCTATATATAAGTGTAAATTGTCATGTGTTGTTTTCAGCCACTGAAAGGAGGACGTCCAGATTACCAAAGATGGCCCCTGTCCATTTAGATATTCCTTTCACAAACAGCTTCACAAGAGGAGGTGAGAGAGTTATCTTGTATTGTCATTTTTTTATAATTACCTTAAGGATAATAATTTTAGATTGTGTATTTACCCACTCCTCTGTCAGCCTGGAAAACATACATACAAATGTCACACTTTAATGGCCAATTGGATATATTTTATATGTGCCATAACAAGAAGAACAAAAGTCAGACAATGTAATGTTCCTGAAAGATTGCATCACATTACAAAAATGCAGCCAAAACTACTAATCTGAAGTTCACCTACTGGCTTTTGCTCTAGTAAAGTCAATGAAGAAAAAAATCCTTCTGCTTATCTATTTAAAATGAAAATATTGGAATAACTAACTCAAACCCATACAAATTGTTCAGAAGAAAAGACAAGCTTTTTGTTTCAAGAAAATCACTCTTACCATTCTCGATGTTTTGACAGTAATTGATAACAAAACATTTTTCTTTCCGTTGCACATCATGTCCATACATTAACCTTAACTTCACTTCACAAAGCATGACCATGTTTCTGTGCTCAGAACAGGTTATCTGGGTTGGGTTTGGTGTCAATGTCATTTTGAGATAATTTGTTCCCCCTCTCTCTGTCCTCATCTCTTTTTCTGAACCTTATGTAAACCCTTACCATCCAGTCCTTGAGTACAGAGATAAGCTATTCACTCACTCAAACCAAAAACATTCCAGTAAGGCCCGAGTCCACAGTCAAGGTACAGTGAACAACTCTGCATCCATCGCCCGAGTTCTTTCTAATGCCGAGCTTCTTTGCATCACCTCTCTCTAACCCCCACAAGTGGTCACTAACCGGTCATGCGCTCCACTGCATTGCGCTGCAAACCACCTTCCAAATATTAATAGAATAGTACTAATCTTCACTGACTTTGTGGGAGCTCCTCTGGGAGCTGTGGTTTTTCACAGACCAAGGCTGCTATAATGTGCCCATCATTGTTAACGTGTTGGCTCACCAGGACTGACTGTTTTCAGTACAGAGTCTGTCTGTAGTGGAAGGAAAGCTGTTTATCAAAGCAAACCAGACATTAATTACACATCCAACCTGTCACATAGTGGCAGGCCTAATAAACCACAGGGATATTCAGTAAAAAACTTGAAAACATTATGATTCCCTCTTTGTTTTCTGAGTCCTACAGTTGCTATGTTTTTTAGCTTATTTATATATTGCTGTTTTTCTCCACTTAAAGGTTCAACCTGTAATAACTTTATTTAGTGCAACGCTTAAACTGAAATTACTGTTATTATAAAATTTTGACCTCAGTGTTGTAGCAAACTGCCACTATAGACTTAATAGACTTGATCTCATACGTTGTCAGGAGCCCATGTAAATGCCTGTTTTGTGTTTCAACAAACGCAACTAAAAAGTGCTGAGAGTGAAAAATCATGTGCCTAATGATTCATTCTGCTAGGAAAACATTGCATGCTGGTTTTCAGAGAAATTCCTTTCAGGCATGTTGACTTTCATAAAAATCTCAACTTCTGCTGCTAATGTTTTTTACTCTTCATAGAAAAAAGTCCTTTTGCTAATAGACTGATAAAATGAATGCCTTTACACAAATGTAGAGTGCATGACGTGTAGTACGCCTGTCTTGAAACAATGCATACACCTGCATTTGTATGACTTTTCTTTACATCTGTCTACAGGTATGTGGGCCAGCATCCGAGGCAGCACCAGACTTAGCCAGCACCACACAGGAGGTGAAGTTGGGGCCAGACTGGCAGGGAAGGATCTGGCTCCCCCTGCAGGCAGCAGCAGTCTGCAGGCTCAGCTTCTCAAGCAGCAAGCTGCCCTTTACATATTTGGAGAAAAATCACATTTAAGGGTGAGGGGGGCATTAAAGTCCACATACTACAGAGATATTTTAGATTGTTTTAACTGTTTAATTTATTTTTTCTTCTGTGTTCATCATTTTCATCATTAATTTGTTTATTCTGCCTTGTGGGCTTTAATTTAAAAAAAAAGAATGAATAAAGAGCACTTATTTAGTATTTTTTTTACCATTAGCCTTTATTGAATAGGAATATTTAAGATGCTTATTAGAACGAAACATAAATAGAGTACATAGCTTCTTTTATTTGCTATGTACTCTACCAGATGACCCAAGGAGGTACTTCAAGATTATTATATACTGTATTAAAGTCTGTACTTCAAAAGGTAATTTAGTAATTTAGAACAGTTTTTTATAAATAAACTATGACTATGAATATTCACAATTTAACATTTCCAGAACCACAGTCTTTTTGCTAAGGTAGATCTGAAATCATTGCATTTCTGTAGTAGCCGCTATATTCCATTGTATAATGCCATGCCATGGTAAAACTGTGTAATCTTGGACAGGGCCTGAGAGTGGATGCATCCCTGAACTGTGAACTGGTGCCAGTGGACTTCGCAGACACTCGGCAGGTCAAAGGTAGTTTTAAAAAACTGCTCAGAGCCTGTGCTCCCAGCGCTACTTCTTCTGACTCAGAGGACTCTTTTCTCAAAGCCTTAGAGGACGCAGAGTGGATCCTACAGGTAAGCTTTTTTAATTTTTTATTTTTTTTTTTTTTTTCTGCCACAATTGAATAGGCAATTCACATAAGAACATCAGAAACTGGTCCTGAGACTGGGTCTCTACATTAGTGATAAAGATACATAAAACAGCCACATAGTTTCACATCACATAATTAACCATGAGGTATATATAGTCACAGAAATACATTAATGTAAACATTTGCAAACAATCAAGGCTTAAGTGTCCTAGTTGAGAAAGTCTATAACTGCTCCCCATCTTTTCATGAAGATAGGAGTTTTTAGCTGTAATTGTGCAGTCAAATGTTCCATTGTGTATACATGGCTTATTTTCAGTATCCAGTGTTCAGGCTTCAACCAATTAACTGTTATCATTTTTCTTGCAGTCATTAGAAGAAGATGCAATAGAAATCCCTGATCGTGGGTAAAATTATCTGGAAACATGTCCAGTAAAAAGAATAAAGAATCCATTAGAAGGCCCACTTTCAATAAGTTCTTCAGCGTGAACATCTTTCCAAAAACTTTTGACCTTCCAATCAAACTTTTTCCAAAGCTGACTCCCCACTCCCATATGGCATACAAAACAGATGATTGCCCAAGAATCATCATCCAAAATTACATTTTGTTCCATTTCCCATTGTTGTTTAATGTGTTGTGTATTATCTGATGCACCCATTAACAATTTTTTGTACATGTATTTATACAGGTCACCCGAGGGTAGATAAATTTGTCCCTTAGTTGGGTTAAAGTCTTAAGTATATTCCATTCAAACAGCTGATTAATTGTTATCAATCCACTCTCAGCCCACCTGTTGAGGCCCCTATCAGACAATGATGGCTAGAATGCAATATTCCCATTCATGGGCATGGCTCGAGAAAAGACTGTGGTTCCCTTTAATTGTTTTTGGACTAGATTCCATACCTTTAGAGTGTGTTTGACCCATAAGTGGGTTATTTTCATTTTTTTCTGAGATTGCAGGTTGAGAAACAGGAGACTTGAAAGAGAAATACCTGGTAATGAATACTCCTCAATAGAACCCACTGTGTTTCTGGAACCCTAATAATCCAAGCCACCATTGCTCTCAGTTGGGCCGCCCAATAGTAAGATTTTAAGATAGGCAAACCAAGGCCCCCTTTTTCTTTTTCAGACATCAGAATTTTAAGTCGTACTATTGGTAATCAATTTGTAATCATTTAGATGAAGACTGTGCTACAAAAACTGTCAGGGAGTGAAAAAAAGGAACAGTGGTCTCGTTAGAATATAGCACTGGTTTAAGTTTTAATTTAGATTATATCAGTGGACCATGTGACCATGTGTAAAACTTGAGCTATGAGAACAGCCCAAGAGGTATTGCTGACTTCTCATCCTGTGTGTCAGTTTCATTTTATAGCCTCTCACTTATCATTTTATAAAGCCTCTCACTAGCCTTCCTCAGGGCAAAAGCTCTCATAATGGTTGGATAGTACTAAAAAACGTTTTGGATATACTGGGTGTCTGAATGACCCAAGAAACCTTGGTTATGTTGAACATTTCTAGCAAATATTCTCTTTAAATTAGCAAGTGATTTGCAAGTAGCTCAAATACAGTAATGAATGGACACTGATAAATATTCCATTTGTCTTTGTTACTTTCTCACAGCTTCATAAGATTTTGCAGCTGGCACTCTTTCTGGTGGAACTTTTGGACAGCGGCTCGTCTGTTCTCCTGAGCTTAGAGGAAGGCTGGGACATCACCACACAAGTAAGAAAAAAAACATATATACAGTACATTCATACGTAAGAGATTAAACTGTTAAGAATGTTTTATAGTACTGTATATTTTACTTAAAAGACTATTTACACTTAATAAATTCTTTGGTGAAGTATTTCTTTGTATGTTACAAATAATTAGGATAAAGGAGGTACCCAAATTAGTGGCAACCAAGGCAAAAGGGAGGCTGGACCAATGGAGATGTTCCCATTACTTTGCTAAGGATAATCCACAGGCATGCATGGCATGTAGTGGACTGCATTCATTAGCAGAAGCCATGTTATAAAACAAGCTCAACAGCATCACCACACCTGCTATTTCAGCTCTTACTTTATTCAGTTTTGCCATTGACCCTACATTTTGTGAATAATTAAAATAAAAAATAGCATACATAAAGCCTTATGTCATTGTTTAGTGCTTTCTGTAATGAGAGTTTATTGTTCTTTCATTTTGGGTGTGTATAAAATATTTCTGTCCTGATCACTATCCATTTGGTTGCTTCACTCAGCGTTTTTCTGCATGTTTACTCTCTGAGCTCATATTTTCCATTTTGACTGGTTAAATTGCACATGTTTGCCTTACAACCGTGTCCTTCAAATGTGTTTACTGGGTTTCTAACACCCCAGGCTGCTGTTTTAAAGCATAATTTGTGGATCCCTTATGCCAGGCACGTGTTCGGCTCGAAGCGTCTCTCTCCACGGGCCACTGGCTCCATCACGCCAGGTCCTGATCAGGCCCACACAGGCAAATGGGCTCCATATGCTTTGGCTCTCCCCTCTGTCCATGGACCATAGACACCCAGCAGACAGGAAGCACCACTGTCTTTGTTTTTTCTAAGCCACATTTTTGTGTCTTTTTAAAAAATACCTCTTTATTCACAGCCCTTTGTACCACCTGGCCTACCTGCCTTAATCACCTCTTAAGTGTTCTCTGGGGTCCTGGGATGCTGTCTATACCCCTGACTCAGGGCTGGATGTTCTTGTAAAGCCCAAGGGAAGCCATGGACTGTGTTTCCCGCTCATTCCTCAAGCGTCAGGCCTCATTAGTTGTGTTGGAGGAGACATGGGGCAGGGAAGCAGGCCAAGCATATTGCATGTGTAGACAAGTGTGGTTCTCAAATGGTGTTTGGTGGAGTGTACATGAAGCTTTTCAGCAAAGTTATATAAACATTATTGATAGCAGATGATCAGTTCAGATGCCTGTGTTTTGTGTGTCATCATCGCAGCGTTGTTTGCTTAGTCCTAATCAGTTATCATTACTTTTATGCATAAAAACAATGCTTTGCAATAATGTGTACATAATATCTTTGCAGGTGGTGTCCTTGGTGCAGTTGTTGAGTGATCCGTTTTACCGCACTCTAGAGGGTTTTCAGGTGTTGCTGGAGAAAGAGTGGCTGTCTTTTGGCCATAAGTTCAACCAGCGGAGCAGCCTGAATCCCAGCAGCCAGGGCAGTGGCTTCACCCCTATCTTCCTCCAGTTTCTGGACTGTGTGCACCAGGTGAAGTTAACCTTTTACAGGTGCTCATTAGAGTCATCTCTGTATGTTCTAGAGCATACTGTCCAACCAGTACTATGTATAAACTCAACATAAGCTCATAGCATTACATTGCTTATAAAAAGATTAATAACAAAGTTAAAAATGTAGCTGTCATGAAGTATACCTGTACATTTTGTTTAGCTTCACGCTTTGCATTTCTTGTTCTGGACTTCTAATACAGGGTATTACACCACAGAGGCTGTTCCCCAGATGGTCTGTAAACCCAGTGATCAGTGCTGACTTCTCCCTATTCGCGTGTTTCAGCATCCCTTCATATTTGAGTGCATGTTTCAAGATGCATGTGGAAAAAGCCAGATTTGGCAAGTAAAGGTCTCTTAGGAAACAGGGATGCTTAAGGTCTTTGGGGGTGGGAGTCCACAGCTGAGGTTCAGACAACTGTGTCCAATCTAAATTGCTAACTTTAGACAATATTGTGGCTCTTTCTAGTCCCAAGGGTCATCCAGCCCACTCCCATACACTTACATCAATGCATAGTTTCTCCATTTGTCTTTTTGTACTGTGGGCTTGGCAACTGAGTCACTTTGGCCAGGGTCCTGGGCTCTAGAGAGCTGTAGGGAGCAGAAAGGAAGATTCGGACAAGAGCTGAAAATAGAAATTTCTCATCTTCAAAACAGCTGTTGTTTTTGCCAGCAGACCCAGGTGGCCACAAACATTCAACACTTGATCTTCTTTTACACAACTGGACTAGAACAATGGGCTCGTAGTCCCGTTGGCTCAGTTGTGATGGTGTCTGCTGGCACTGATATTACTGACCCTTGACCACTCAAAGACACAAGAGTCTCTTCCTCTTTCTAATTAGTTGGTCATTTATGTTCTTGAGGGGCTTGTCAACCTCAGTGTACTCTCTGTATATAGAGTCCAACCATATTTTATTTTTTGTCTTGGCAGATTTTGGAACAACATCCTCTGGAGTTTGAGTTTAATCAGTATTATCTGAAGTTTCTGGCCTATCATCACATCTCGAACCGCTTCAAGAACTTCCTGTTGGACTCAGACTATGAGCGCTTAGAGCATGGTTAGTGTCTATTTACCCATATATCTTGTAATTTTATGTTATTCTTGTCTCAGTATTGTATGGATAAGAAGATTTTTTTTTTAGTATGCAGCACTGTCATTCATTAAGTTGATATTGGTTACAACCACAGTTACAGAGTTGTAACTGTTGTAAAATCCAGCTCCAGGCCCAGATAATTGGAGAAGGTTGTGTTAGGAAATAACATAAAAACCTTGGCCAAATCAATATGTGAACATGTAGGAGACAGTTCATTTGCTTTGGCAGCTCCAGAAGGGAAAAGCACAAAAGAAAGGAAACAAGTTCAACTAGTTTACCTGTAGTAAATATGTGTTATTTTTTACTTGCTTATAGGATTGTTGTTTGAAGACAAGGGTGATAAACAGGCCCGCAGAGGTATTTCCATCTGGGAGTGCATTATCAGAATGCATAAAAGGAGCCCCATCTTCTTCAACTATCTTTACAACTCTTCAGAGAGTGAGGTAAGATTTTTTTTTTTTACAGGTGTTTAAGCAAAAATATTTCATCCAAACATTGTTTTAGAAATTTACAAAACTCTTTTAAAACCTTGATGTCCATAGGTGATCCTGAAGCCATCAATTGGCATCCCCAGTTTGAAGAAATGGGACTATTTCACAGACGAGACTCTGTCCACTGGGCCATGTTACGACTGGAGGACTATGGCCGTGAGGTCTGAGAGTACAGAGGAGACAGACACCATCTCCAACAGTAAAAGGAGGATTGTGTGGCCATGTTACAGCAGCGTGAGCCGTGCTCAGCCTGATGCCATTACTAAACTCCTTTCTGTAAGATACTACTTTGTGTTTTAAAGACAAATCATGTGACTGAATGGTTTTGGAAAGTTATTTCACCTAACATTGCTTTTGTTTTGTTTGCCATAGACATAAAAGAGAGCACCAAGCTTCCAAATATCAATATGATTACTTTAGAGTTAAATACATCTAACCAGCCACTTGCTAACTTAGCATGCATATTTTTCTGATTGAGTGGAGAAAAAAGGGCAATCGAAAATGTATTTGTAACAATGTTATTGGACAGGAACATTCTTATTACTTCTAAAACAGAACAGTGTTGCAGTGGTTTAAATTGACCCTTATTTTATTGCTTACATGTCAAATTATCTGACATTCCTGTTCCTATCTTTTTTTTTTTTTTTTTGTCTTGGTGCAGGACATTGAGAAGCTGGAGGGAGAGCTTCACCAAAGCTCTGAAAGGTGGCAGACCACACTGGATAAAGTCAGAATCAGCATTCAGGAAGATCTCAAGCAAGAAGGAAACGTATGCAATCAAAGGAAAAAAAAACATCTAATATGTCTTAAAGCTTCAAATCTTGTGACACCATTTCCTTGCATGTTTTTCCAACTTCTCACACTACAGCTCTCTAAGCAGGCAGTGTCTATCTCAGGCCTCATTCCCACGTCCAGTTTGCAGGCCATCCAGCGACGCTCCATGCTGCACCTGCCAGAGAGTGGGCTGAGCGAAGACCGCAGCACCTCCACAGCCAATGGGATCAACCGTCGAGCCGCAACACTATACAACCAGTTCACCCCCAAGAGTGAGGAGAACAGGTGGGTCGTGAACCTCCCCAATCCCCAGAACTAATAAATTATAATAAAAAGTCCACATTTGATTCACTTACTACTGCTGCCGAGGGACCATTCCAGTTTTGGAAGATGACTCAGAGTCATGGCATGCTACGTGTCATGTTGTTGAGAAATATCTGTACTTACTAAAATATGTGCAAGTTTACTGGGGGATTCTTGGCTCAGATAAAGATATTGTTTCTCGAAGGGGAATTCAACTTGCCTATGCGCGCTCATTTTACATTTTGCCCAGATGTTTTGAGAGACATAGAATTTTAAAAAAAAGGACAAATATGATTATAACATTTAATTTAATTTATTTAGATTTCCTTTAGCTGTAATTAGGCACAGCTATTCTTTCTTGAGTCAATCTCAACATGCTACTCACTAAGGCTTATAGCAGGAACCAACTGAAGGGCACACATTACATTTTATCCTCTTTACATTGACTACCTGTCAAATTTAGAATTGATTTTAAAATTTTTGTCTTGACTTATAGAGCTTTTAATGGACAGGCCCCCGAATACATCTTGGAAATGTTGATTCCTTACACCTCTGGTCGCTCTCTCCGGTCCTCGGGCCAGAACCGCCTGAAGGTCCCTAAGACCTGGTTTAAATCTTGAGGAGACCTGTCCTTTCAAGCAATAGCCCCTAGACTGCGGAATGCCCTGCCCCTGTCTCTTTGTGCAGCCGACTCTGTTGATTCCTTTAAAAAGCAGCTGAAGACACTGTTATTCAGACAAGCTTTTAGTTATTTACACTACTTATTGTCTTATTTACCTGTTTGAACATTTATTGTTTTGCATTTTATTTGTTTTTACTTGCACTCTGTAAAGCATTTTGTGATTTTATCTGTGAAAGTTGCTATATAAATAAAGTTTACTTACTTATTCACACAATACATATTCACACTGGACTCATACAATGATCACAACACAAAAACAGAAGACTGATAAACAAACAATACAAAAACAAAATCAAAACAAATCAAGCTTAAATCAATAATATGTTTATGCTCTTATTGACTGCAAGATATTCAGTTGCATTTCATTGCTTGGACGATCTATTTTCTTTTGCTAAATACAGCTACACCACCACATTATGTTTTGGGTGTATAGCCCTAATGGGAACACAGTGTACAAGAATGCAGCAGTTGTTGTTGAATGTTTTGTAATGAGTTTGTAAAACGTCTCAGTTGATCTGTGGCAAAAATCCTCTTCAACCAGCACAGGCTGTTTACCAACTTGTTAATATAATTAATCAGGGATCATAATAACGTCACTTTTGTGCCTGATTTACAGCAAATTCTCATTCACCGCTTTGTCATGTAGATCGTATGAGGGGATCCTGTACAAACGTGGAGCACTTTTGAAAGGCTGGAAACCTCGCTGGTTTGTGTTGGATATCACAAAGCACCAGGTTAGCAACACAAAGCAACAAAACATGCCCCTTTCAATTGCATTTCCTGTGCATTTCCTGACATTTACATTGTTGCAGCTGAGGTACTATGACACTGGGGAGGACACCAACTGCAGAGGTCATATTGATTTGGCAGAAGTGGAAACAGTGGTAATTGCTGCGCCAACAATTGGAGCTCCTAAACACATCAGTGAAAAGGCTTTCTTTGATGTAAGTACATGGTAGTGAACTATAAAATAAATGTGTTTACCATTTTAAAACTGCTGAAATAATTCCACTTTACCACAATATTATAATTTATTGGTGTGCTCTTGACATTTATAAGATATCCATAGTTACAACCAAAATTTGCCTATTTTTTTCTTGAATGTCCTAATATCAAAACATCAAAAATTTAATGCTTCATTACAAAATGCTTTTATCTTTTAGTTGAAAACCAGCAAAAGAGTCTACAACTTCTGTGCGTCAGATGCTCCCAGTGCCCAGGTGTGGATGGACAAGATCCAGAACTGCATTTCAGACGCATGAGACTCAGTGGAGCCTTAACACAGCGAGATTGCAGGTGGTGACAGTTCAAAACAAGAAGAGATGTCACAACTATTTAAATGTCCTTATCATGTTCGGTGACCACAATAACCACAATGAACAAAGTGCCTGGTAGTGTTCACTCGCACTGAAACTTTCCCCACTTGATGCTTAGCTGTTGTCACCACTCCATTGGTCAGCATTATTTTGAGTGGGTTGACATCTCTTACCTCCAGGCCTTAGACGAGAACAAAGTGAAGATAAGCTGAGCTATTAGGAGACTGCACTATCAAATAAAGTTATCCTGCTAATGCTGTAAATACTATATTGAAGCAATATCACTGGCCATTCCAACTGTGGGTTACATTTTAGATTTAAAATATAGACAAAATAGTCTATCAAAGAATTTCTATCAAATATTTTTACTACAATTAAATGTCGCTGCTTAAAGAACCTTTGAACCGCCAAAAACTCAAATTTTAATGCACAACTCGAGAAAGGAATTTGTTTGCACTTCTCTCTAAAGTATGCACTCCTTACAGAGATTTTTAACAGATGCAGACAGTAAGGCTAACGTTGTTACTTTACAATGTACAAAAGACATTTTTAAAACACAGAATAAATGAAAACTTTTGCACAGTGAGTTCTGAAGAGTAACCTGACATTTTCTATTTAAATACTGTATGTGATTTTTTCTTTTGTTGAATGTGTATTGTTGTCTGAATAACATGTCCGTCTTATGTAATGTAATGTAAATTATTTTTTATATTAAATGTCAACAGTTTTGTTGTGAGTGCTTATGTTTCTTGTACATATGTGTGACATTTCATTTTATATACTGTATTTACTAAATTTTTCTAACTCTAATTTTAATGTGACCAATTAGTCTCTGTAAATGTGTTCGTTACTGGTGCAAATACCCGGGTGGCCTGTTTCTTATTTAGAAGTAAAAAGTAAACCAGACATGCTCTGTATTTTCTAAGGGCTTTGGAACAAAACAAATATGTTATAGTACACAGTGGTTTTTAGACATCTCTATCCCAGTCATTTACTTATCTATTAAGAAGAAGCACACAAAAAAACTACTTAAAGATTTTTGTTTCTGTATCTATACCATGTGTTGTGATGACACTAATCTTTTAAAAATAAATCAAACATACTTGAAACCACCAACTGTATGCTTTGTATTGTTTTAGTAAGTAAAGTTTTTGATATGTGTAAAATAATCGCCTGGAGTATTCCAAATGTATTAAAAGGAGCAAAGCTTTATAGTATTGCAATACACATAAAAATAAAATCAGTATATCATACATTTTATTATTACATAATTTTACATAATCATATTTTTTTTTTTTTAAATAAGTAAATGCCTGAAATATTTCACTCTGTGTGTGCTGAATTTATATATGGGTTTACTTTGTACTTTTTAAATTGAAGTAGTGAAATAGACTCACAATTTTCTCATTTATTGATGCATTTTAATGTGTTTAATATGAACAATAACGCTATATATATGTGTGTGTGTGTGTATATATATATATATATATATATATATTTATATATATATTTTTTTTTTAAACAAGCTCAATAAATTTCAAGGTTGTTCTATGTATTTAAAAAGTCCAGTGGTGATATAAAATATAAAATATAAATAGTAGTTTTTTAAAAATATATTTTAGAAGCTCACTGGTGTCAAATAACCTTGCCAAATATTTTCAGAATTTTATATCATTTCTTTCTAGGTAGAGATTAGCTATTGTAATTGAAACCACACTCTTAGTAAGTTGCTTTTAAAAAGTACAATTTTTAATGGGCCTGAGCTGGCCTCATGTGTGCTTCTGACCCAAATGGGGTCTAATTTTCCCCTCAGTTATGGCACTTACCAATATGAATTATCATTTTATTTGCTTATGAGATGGACTTTATGTGAATGTACAATTAATTTCCTGGTAATATTCATATGCCATATGTGTTTGCATCTCTCTCTACCTGATGAGAGTTGAGCAAGACTTCTCCTACATGCCTCAGTGGCCCTGTGGTCTTGGACACGAGGAGGCGGGGGCTGTTTGCTCGCTCAGACTGGCAGCAGGTGCAGGGCTGCGGCAGCAAGCAACATCTGGACGACTTTTGCTTTGGGTACAGGGATTAGGTCTTCTGCCTGTGAAAAGGACATGCACCGGAAGTTGTCCAGCAAGATTTTGGAAAATGGCATGACAAGAATAATTTTTTCCACATTTTTATTCAATGATTGTCTCCACATAAGAGCATTCCCTTGGCTGAACCAAACCAGATAGTTCTATATAAGACCAAAAAAGATGTTACATAAGCATGGCGTGAAGATGGCTTCATAGCTTCATAACAAATGAGTATATTATTTATGAAAACACCATTGCTGTGTAATTGTTATCTTATGTGACTTGATGGAATAGGTTTTGCCTGATTAAACTTGACTTAGTTGAAAAAGACAAATCTGAAGCAGCCTTTGCATGTATGCATTGTTTTTTCATGGACTTCACATCTGCACCAAAATGCTTCTAGCATGAAACAATGGCTTTACAAGGGCCCCAAAAAATACTCCAGTGACAGATGATACTGATTTATTTTATTGGTCCGTTTCCATAGGGCCTCCTCCTCAATGTGTGCAATGTGAGAGCTGCTGGGGGCCCCCCCTCTCTGCCTCTGAGGTCACTGGCTCCAGAAGGCACCTGCTCCAAGACCCGGCGTCCTTACTGGTCCATCGCAAAAGACCAACATGAGGCCAGCTTCCTGCAGCCCATGGAGGTATAGAATATGAATTCATGAATCAAGCAGACACCTCACAGCACCATTTGTTTTATATGTAGTATAGGACTGGAGGCGTTTCCTTGCCCTACTTACAGGCAGTCTTCTTCTTTCCTTTTGGCTTTTCCTTTTCTGGGATTGCCACAGCAAATTATATGCAACCTATGATGCAGTGATTTGTATATTGATTTGGTATAGGGTTTTTCCTGAAGCAACCCTCTGCATTTATCCAGGCTTGGACCGGTTTTCATATAGACTATGCAGAACATTTTCTTATTACCAGTTCAGGTATTTTTTATATATTTATTTAATTTATTTTTTTACTAATCCATATGTTTGGATTTCCAATTAATCCACCATGGTCTTTAGAATAAGGAGCACCTGGACCCACAGTCCATTCAGCCATGTTAAAAGTCCATAGCTGTGGGAAGGCCTAACCCAGAAAACAGGCATCTGCCAGACATTTTTTCAGCAATCCTAAATATGTTCCCATTTCAAATCATGTTGGATGTGGATATTTTTGACTGGGATTATTTTAATTTGATAAGGGCATTACGGACACAAGTGGGTGATGGTGATTCAGTGAGAGATATCCTTATTTTTGGAAAAGCTTTTTTCCTGCTGTTTGCTACAGGGATGAGAACATGTCTGAGAATAGTTTAGACCAAACTGGCAGCATGCCTGTCAATGGCAGGGTTATAAATACAGGGAACAGCTAATCTATTTATCATTTTAACATTCAGGGTAATCTTTATGAGTTTATACAAATATGCTGAGTAGAGGTTGTTTCTTAACCAAAGATAACAGATTAGCTAGATCATCAGAAATATGCAAACTTATCTTTTATTATAAAAAAAACAAAAAACAAAACACCAGTATAAAGAGATCTGTACACAGTATGCTGGTTTTGCCTCAACAGCTCTTAACTGTTTCTGTTCTTAATTTCTCTCTCACTTTCTTAGAGAGAGAAAGATTAATAACAGATAAGATTAATAACAGATAACTTGACACAAAGGTACAGTGATTACAAAATAGATGAAAGCTTGTTAAAAGAATAAAAGAATACTGCATATGCATCTTTATTTAATCTCTGGTGTAAATCCATATCATTAATTCTGCAGAACCTATGTATAATAATCTATAAATTATATTGAGTTGTGGATTGCTACACACATAAACCTTGTCATCAAAATCAAAGGTACAAAAAAGCCCTGTTTTATCTCTATGCTGTCCAAAGCAGCCACGTGTTTGAGTATCACCAGCAAAGAGGGCTCCATTTGCACATGTATTCATGTGAGGACCCCTGCTGGACGAATTTTGTTAATTTGTATTAGAGAGTCAGAGTGACAAGTCAGCAGATGTAAGCTTACTGTACATTGTGTCAATAAAATACAAAAAAAGCTATTTACATTCTACACACACAAACAACAACAACAACAACAACAACAAACAAACAAACAAACAAACAAACAAACAAACAAACAAAAGATATTCTATGCATGCAAAGCCTCAATTTAACTGCAAAAATGATACTTTCGTCACATCTTCAGCCACTGATAAATGTGATGATCCATTGGCCTTCACTCAGCTGCAGTGGCCTGGTTTTTACTTTCTTGCCATGACTTCTTCCGCAGCTCCAGCTCAGCTTCAGTGAAAGCAGCTGGGCCCCAGTTAGTGATCATCTGAGGTCCTTTATGACCTAGAGGTAAGAAATACAGTTTACAAATCATCGTTCACATACTTTAACTACCATAAAAAATAAATCAGCACATATACCTGGCTGTATAAGACGGACCAGCCCTTCATGTCTGACCACTTTGTTCTTACAGGTCTTGGTCTTGTTTGCTGCTCGCTCAAGCTTTCTTGACACTTCCTATAGAGTCACAATTGCATTGTCAGTCTATTTGAACAATTCCCCTTTAAACAACATTGTTGATACAAATATTTTGATTGAGATGAAGTTGTTGAACCTTGACCTCATAATGTTGCACTGCCCCATGTCTTTGCCTCTCCAGGCTCTCCAGTTGCCGCGTGGCCTCCTGTAGCTTCCTCTCCTTGGCAAGTTGCTCGGCCAGCTCCTGCTTCTCGGCCTGGCTCTGGGACAGTGCCCTCTGCTGCTGCAGGTGGATTTGCTCCAGCTCTGCTCTCTTCATTGCCTCTTCCTCCAAAAGTCTGTAAGCAACAAAGAGAGTTTTAGTTATATATATTTATGGTTAAAGTAAAATTGTGGTTAGGGGTAAAATTAGACCAACCTAGCCTGCAGTTTTCTTGAGGCCTCTTCGTCCCTTTTGGCCTGTCTCTCATTTTCTAGTGCCTCCTGCAGTTGGTGGTACATGTCTTCCAGCTCCTGGACACGATGGAGGTACTGCTCCAGCTCAGTGGACTTCTGTGCCATCTGCTCTTCCATCTGCAGGCGCTCCTGAGAAAGACAGAAACACTTTCAACTGAACCCAAATAAGTTTTTATCTTGCAGAACTTAAACAACATTGTAGCTTGATGATAAATGGAGGCAGCACATTTACCATTTTCTCTCTCTCCAGGTCTAGTTTGTAGCGGTCCTGAGGATCTAACTCAGTCTTCTTTTTAGAAGCATTAGCAGCTTCTTCCACTTTCTATAGAACTCAACAGGCCACAGGTGTTAGGTCAATTCATTTTGGGTTCAAATTATTCTAATTTATATATATATATATAAATTATTCTAATTTATATATATATATATATATAAATTATTCTAATTTATATATATATATATATATATATATATATATATATATATATATATAAATTAATAAATTATAATAAATTAATAAATTATAATAAATTAATAAATACACTTTAAAAAATTCTGCATTAATCATCAAAAGCTTTGACTTTTATGTTTTTTCCCATTAAAGTACCATAAAAGCTGTACTTCTCAAAATACTGTCAAAGTTAACTTCACTTTTCTTAAAACAGAAATGTGGTCACAGTTTACATACCGAATTTTAAAAAATGAGAAGTGAAAAGTTGACTAAGCTCCCCAGCCCACGCCTGTAACTGATAGATTTGCTCTATTCTCTGCATATAAGACTTTGCTTCCCTTGTAGTGATTAATACAAAAATATGACTGAAACAGAAACTACGCAAATCAGACACACTAAAAAAGTAAGGTACCTTCTTCACAGCCTCCAGTTCCTTATGCTTGCTCTCATTGGCTGCCTGTAGCTGCCTGATTTTCTCTGCCAGCTCATCTTCTGCTTTCTGCTGCCTCTGACGCAGCTCCCTGCGCTTCTGACGGGCCTGACGGTGAGGAGGCAGCAGCCCCAGCTTCTGGCTCTGAATGCACTTTTCAATGGCTGAAGTTAAAGAAAGACAGTAATGAATTACTCTAGCATTACTACTGAAGACTCACTGAGAAAATGAAAGAGAATGAGCAATCCTAATGTCTATAGACAAGTCATTCTACCTCGCATCCATTCCTTCTTTTTAGTTTTATCTGATACACTGATCTCAAAGCTTGTATCACCACACTTGATGAGAAAACGACAGGTCCTTCCTTCATTATCTGGCAGCGACTGAGAAAGAAAATGATTGCACGTGGTTGGCAAATGATCATTTACCATATAAACTTTTGAATAGCTAAATTTGGGTGATGCCTGGTCTGGGACTTTACCTCGATGGTGCAGGTGCTGTCTAGAGCAATCATTCCTTTTATCTCCATAAGATCTTCAGAGGCATAGTACTCCAGAGAATTGGGTCGAAGCACAAACCAGTACGCCATCCAGTTTCTCCCTTTTTTTACCATGTAGCCCTTTGGAACAGTGTAGATATAAAGAACTCTATTATTAGCGGGAGAAAGAAATTGCTATGACAGTGTAAAAGCATCAAGTGGCGTGTCATACCTGCTTTAGGATGCCCAGTATGAGTTCCTGGAACACTTCATTGATGGCTGTAGACAGAGTTAGGCAACTCATGTCTTTGAAAAAACGCATACCCACTTGCTCAATCAGCTCCCAAGCACTCAGACCGTTCTTAGTTAAACCCCGCTGAAGATGATATTCAGCAAACGTTTCCTCACTCCATATGCAACCCATGGCATTGTTCAGCCTCCTAAATAAATATTCAGTCTAGACAGAACCAGAACAAAACATTTAATCTTGTTACAGATATTTGCACCGAAAATTTGTCCTGATGTGCTCACCTCTTCAGTTGTGATAATCAGAGGGTATGCGTGCTCGGATAAAAAGTTGAAAATGCACCAGACTTTGAAAGCATCGTCAAGTGTAATGAGTAGATGCTGAATGGAAATGTTTTTCTTGTAACACAGTGTCCAGCAGAACTTAAACAACTCCAAAATGTCTACATCACCTTGTACCTATAAATTAAATACAAATATAGTTCCTATAGGCCCTTTTTGCATTACAAATTAAATATGTATTTTCTACATTAGAATCTTTGTATATGCATTTTTTTTTTATATTCACACCTTATTGAGAATATAGTTGCTTAGATAAGGCATGTAGCCCTGGTTGGACAGAGGTCCAGTATCTTCATCTTTGAAATGCTTCTCAAGGACCACAGGGTCAAAGGGGATTTTCATCACAACACAAAGATTGAAAGACAACACCTATAAAAAGCAAACAAATAACACAGTAAACTTATATATGGATATTTGGAAAATGAGCCACAAAGAAACAAACTGTCAGAGCATTGATGTAGTTCTGTATACTGTACGCCCATCATCATCAGTCAAGCATTTCTTCAATGACCTTTAGATATTTGAATATGTCATTAATTTTCAGCAGTATACTGTTCTTACCTGACATTATGCAATCTCTTCCACATACCATGGAACAGAATAAGCAATATGGTATAATGGCAACAAAAATGTTCACAAAATGGAGTCTAGTTTTCAGTTTAAATAATTAAATACATTAAGCAACATTACATTACACTGGGTAGGCTCCAGGTTTTGTTTTGCGAAATTGAAGAACTTTTCAAGTATTTTTAATGCCACTTGAGTGAAATTGAATGAACATAGCCAACAACAGAACAATAATCTGTATGAATTTTACACTAAGGAATTATCCATACTACTTTCTGAAACTCAAGTATTTTAAAAGCCTAAAACAGATGAAAGAACTCCACTGCTGCATAAAAAAAATCATGACTAAATGACTTCAATATATTTTGTTATGTATATTGTGGTGACTCTACCTTTTATAATATTAACATGTTTTGACAAAATTGAATACCTACTGATAATATTTAATACTTTTAAGGCCTTGATTTTGACAATAATAATAATACCCATTTAATGCTTTTAAGACCTTAGGGCTATACCCTGTTATAGTATAGGGTGTACCATAATATGTAAGAACAAATATTACAACTTGTATAATGTGTTTGGTTTACAAAATGTACCTAAAAAATAAAAAAAACTTTTCTTGAGGAAACAGTATAGTCTTAGAAAACACAAATAGAACCCTTTTGATGCCCAAAAAATTCTTGCTCTAAAAAGCATGACCTTACAATCAAAACACAGTATCACTTTTTACTGTGCTGATTAATTAACAGTTAAAATTCAACAAACCTTTAACTGAGATTTGGATACTTTTCCACGATGATCCACGTCCAAGGCTGTGAAAGCATGCCAAATACATTTTAAAAGCTCTTCCTGATCCCACATTTTGTCCACACTGCTTTTTCTCTCCTCTATAGTCTATATTGTGGTGGCACAATAAGAAGAAGTGTGAATAATTGTGAGAACGTAACGCTTGATTGAAAATATTTTCATAGACAATCTATTCTCGTAATCCACCCAAAACATGAAACTCACAACTCAGGAGCAAGGCAAATGTATAAGAATCACTCATGGCCACATATTCCCTTAGCTTTTTTAATATGTCGTATATATAGATGATTTATCCATACACCAACCAAAAGCTTGAGACCTTCACAATAAGTCCAATTGTACATGCGTAAATGTATCCAATTGTACTTCCAGTGCTCACAAATGCATTTCCTATAGCCATATTGAACACCAAGAGCATTCTCTTATACCTGAATTTGTTGTTTAACATGTTGCCCACAGATCCTTTCTGCAACCATGGCAACCAGCCATTACTGAAGTCACTTGCCAAGTGACAAAGTTACAGCGGTTCAGTTTAAATAGTCTTCAATTAAAAAAATTTGCAGTCCAATACAGAAGGCTAGGAGACCTGAACAATATGAAAGTGCTAGTTATTAATTTACAGAGATCAGGCATCACATAGTGCTATGAAGTATCCAATATGCTACATATGAATACAGCTGTTAACACCTTACAAATGCCTCTGGTCATTTTTCAAGGCTACTTGAAAAAAAAAATCAATAACCTTGGCTTGTATGTACATAAACTTGTGTTTGTTTATGCAGAAAATAACGTATATATCACAATACCAGAGGTATAACGCATGGCCTCTTGGCCTTAGTGATAATGAATATATGTCCCATTATTAATTTGTAGCTGTTAATCCCCCAATTTTGTTTAAGTGGGAAAAAACAAAGTTGCCATCATGGTATCCCCTCCTCACTGGACTCCAGAGGACAACATTGTTCAGAGCTTCTTCTCTTGCATCGTGCTCAAGTTCAAGTTGGTTTGTTCTCCCCAGCCACTGGTTACATTTTGGTTGCTTTCCCATGTCTTCTGGTGGATTTCCAATGAGTTTGAAGAATGACTGAGAAGAACCTGTTCTGGAACCACTACTTAAGGGAACAACACAAGCTTTTTTTCACTTCACTACAATCAGTCACAGAGTAATAAAAAGTAGAATGGAGGACTCAATTCATTCCTGGAGCAGAGCCCCCAAAGTTGAAAGTTGGTGGCACCACAGGCGCTGTGAACTTGTACCCCCCATGTTTCTCAATCATTTTGGATTCTGCAATAATACAAAAAAATACATCTCACTAACTCACGTTCAGTTAAATCATTTTGTGACAAAAAGTCTTTGTATTAATCAATAGGTGATCATTACCATGTGCTGCCCGTCTCTGGTCTGCAAGTGTGCCAATGTCCTGAAGCTGTTTGCCTTGTTCCTCATCAAGGGCTTGTGTCAGTGCCTGGTACCATGCTGGGTCACGGATCTCAAGGGCTGTAAGAATAAAACAGAACACTCATTAACTGATAACTGAAAACAACATTTCTTTGCTTATTAGTAATGATCTTACTTTGTAATATGGCTTTGAAGATTTGATACTCGTCTACTAAATTGTCTTCATCATCTACTGCTGTAGTGTAACCCTCAAGTGCTGTCTCCTCAGCATCATCTTCCTCCCAGTCTTCATCATCCCCATCCTCTCCTGCCTGCTTAGCCAACATCTCCAAATATTCCTGTCCCTCTTCATCAATATCATCCTCGTCACTGCCCAGTTCAGCTATAAAAAAGTAAAAGTGTTTCACTTAAAACAGAAATAAACACCTTTATTGACAGCTTACAGACAGTCTGGTTGGAGGATCTGGGGATTTCTGCCCCTCAGCTCAGCCCCAGATAGAGTGGAAGATGGATAAATAAATGGATGGCATAATTCAACAAATTTGTGGTTCATGGGTTCATAAACCCCACGCTTACCAGTTTCATCCTCCTCTTCCCCATCTTCGTCATCATCATCATCATTCTCATGCTCTGCTCTGCAAGCATAGGCCCTCTTCAGGCCACTGAACAGCATAATGGCTGCTGGCAGAAGTTGACCAGCCACTTGGTTGACTGCCTGTGGCCTGTGCTCGAGGTCCATCAGGGCGCAGAGACCGAGAATGGCCATTTTTCTGTCATGGAGCCTGTTAAACAAATCATAAAATTATAGTAACTAAAAAGGCAGCAACGGTGTGTCCCATGTCTTTAAGTCAAATATCAAAAACAATCTCTTCTTACCCAAGGAAGCAGTCAATGTCTTTGAGCCACTGGGATATGAAGTGGTTAGTGATTGGCTCAGTGTTGTTGGGGAAACGGAGATTCTCCAAAGTGTTAAGGAGAAGAGGAGGACTGTAGTAAAGTGCAGCAATAGCAACCTGCAGGCACATAGTCCTCAACTCACTTGTCTTTACCTCCCTTGTTAAACGCTCCAGTGCAAGAGCCACAAACAGGGGCACAACCTACAATGACAACATTTGTTTACTCAAGCATTACAGAATAGGGTGTGACACATACATCAAATACTGGAGCAAGCAACATAATAATGTACAATATACTTTTACAAACCTGATCAATGCCACGACCCTTGCACTGAAGAATGATCACCTCCAACAGTTTTGCTGCATGACATTCTGGGTCCTCACCTGGGTCACCTGTTAGGATCTGAGTAAAGAGACATGATAAGGCTCGCACTCACAAAGCAATGCAGCACTACAAATGATTTAACTTTTAGTAAGTTTGTTACCTTCTTGCACATGCTATAGATAATCTCCAGGTATTTGGTATCAGAGAGCAAGGTATCAGTATCTACAGTGACATAGTTGTGAAGGAGAGGCATCATGTCTGAAATAGAGCACAATTTAACACGATTTAATATTCTGTAACCATATCTTTTTTTTAGTGATTCATAATTTTCCTGGCATAATGTTCAAGACCAAACAAGTACCTGTGAAATAATCAAATCCATCCTGCTGGAAGACTTCGTACACTAGTGGAAGGAGCTGCCACATCTGTGGTGACACCTGCTGACAAGTGAGGCTATGCGCTAGAGACAAGATCTCCTCATAGAACTCTGGATGAGAAAAAGACAAAAGTTAGAAGTTAAAAAAATAGTACACTTTGCTAGATTAGGTGAAAGGGAGGCAATAAAAAAGAGCAGCATTACGAATAAGATGGAATGCAATTCCACAGGACAATCCAGTAAGCTTACCAAGTACATGCTGTTGCAGCACAGTTCCTATAACCTGCAGACAAATGCCTTCCAACTGTTGAGTGATCTAAAAGGGCACAAAGGTTACAGACATTTAGTAGGAAAACCATTAATAAGTAGTTATTATAATATTTAGTAACTGTACAAGTTATTTTTACTTTCCGGGTCAACTATTCCCACTAGTACATTATACATAGAATTTATGTAGCTTTATAAGAAATAAACAATAACATTAAAATAATTTCAATTCCACACAATCAAAATATGCAACAACAGCTCTAGTCCTAAATTTTGTCAGAAATCGTGGCAGCCTGCCAAAGCACTATTTCTAGTGTCTGCCTCAGCCTCTGAGTCATTTTAAACAAGGTGAGAACAGAAAGTGTTCCCAGGAGTTGGTGGGAGGCTGAAGTGTGTTGGCAGGAGAGCTAAAGCGGACGAAAGTGGCTCAATAGGGATGATGTGTGGGCAACAGCAGCTAACCTCTTTGTGGTCCTCCACAACACTTAACAATGTGTCAATGGTGTTGAGGATGCCCATGGCCGTCACTGCCTTGTCATCTCCTCCCTCCTCATCAGGCCCCGTCTGAATCACCTGGTTGAATGTCATTGCCTGTCAAAGCAAAAACACTTATGATCAAATGAAAGAAATAAGGAACCAAAGTTGTAAATAGTTTCTTTTCTTTAACCGAACCTTTCATTTTAGTATTTGCAAAGGATAAGGATCACAACATAACAATCACACATCCTCTATTAAAGAGATAGCAATTGTACTTACCAAGTGCTGCGTCATTTCTACTGCTATGGGTGTAACTTCTTCACTGTATTCACAGATCATCTTTTGTATGACGTTAGTGAGGTCGTCATTCTCAGTCTCCCTAACAATGTGCAGGAGAGCCTGCATCACTGGCCTGATGAACGGAGTAATATATTCTTTGGCTAAAAACAAAATTAGACATTTATTTTGTAGACCATTAAACAAAACAAAATTAATGCACATGATGCACATACCTTTTTCTTGGTTACTGATAAGAACTTGTAGAGCAATAGCAGCCTCCACCTTAACTGGCATCTCATTGTCATTGATTAGGCAAAGTCGGGTGAGCTCAAGAGCTGTCTGCAAGTTCTGGTCACTTTTGAACTTCACCTCACAAAAGTAATGTAATACCCAGCAGGCCTATAAAAGTTTATTTAAAAAAATGAATAAACTAATGCTAATTTACACAGACAGATGAGTCTTATGGCTGCTTATTGAGCCATTAGCACTTACTCTGGCTCTCATGTATCCCAATTCACTGCGGAAGAGGGGGAAGACATGATTCTGCAACATAAACTCCATCTGGTCCTTGTAAATTTTTTTCTGTCAAGAAGAAAACAGCAGAAAGGGAGTTTTTTTTTTTTTTTTTTTTTTTTTTAAATAACGTGTATAAAAAAAATAAAAAAAAAACATCAAAAAACATACCTTGAGCAAGATCTCAGCCAATGATCCTATCATGTGGAGGGCACCATCCTTTTTTCTAGGGTCTGAGGCGGGGTCTGTAAGAATCTGGTAGCAGAAGCCCATAGTCTTTTGTAGCACCTAAACAGAGCAATAAACATTGTAATAGGCAAAATTTGTTGCAAAATAACATTATCCCTGAGGTGATAAATAAAGCACACCTCTTTCCTCTTCATGCAAGCAGTGAAGAGTAGCGTCTGTGCTGCTGTTGTGGGGGAAATAAAGTCCTCAAATACATCTATGGACAAATTAAACAAGTTTGTTATTGATTAGCCATGCATCTTTTTAGTACATGTGCCAAGTTTTTCTTCTTACCAAATTTCATCCGAATGTACTCATATGGATCCTCCTGCCAGAGCTCCTCGTCACTGTCTGTGTAACACATAAGGGGGAAAACCACATCCTGAATGATAACCTGCAAAACAAAAACACTTAGTCAGGTAGTATCAATGAACTATTACACCATTTGGTGAAAAATAAACAAACAAACAAATAAACACACATAACACAATTTTATACCTGAATGTGTGGTTTGAGGTTCTTCCACGTCAGTGCGTGTGCAATGCCCTGGTTGATGAAGTTGAGAGTCTGCTGGAGTACACGAGGAGCCACATATTGCGACGTCTTATACTGGTATAAGACTTTCAGGAGTACCTACAGGAGAACACAACTTCATACACTCTAAATTATAGCCTCTAAAAGCATCTTTTTTCAGGCTTACACAAGATTTAATTTAAAAAAGACACCCCACTTACCTGCTGTGCTAAAACTGCATACTCTTTGAGAAAAAAATCTGCAAACTCTGTGTACTCTTTGGTTGTGTTGCCTGGACTGCCATATCTAGAAAAGAAGGTATAATATAATTAAGACTGTTGTTTTTAAAAATAATTTTACGGACTTACTACAAAGTTAGAAACTTCACCTCTCAAAGAGCCGAGCCAAAATGTGAAGCGCCCACTTCTTGCACTTCCACCATGGCAACTCAGGGCGCTCATCCTCATCTATCTGCATGGTCTCCTGAATGACAAAAAATTAACATAGTCACCTATCAAATCAAAACTCATTCTAAAAGTCTTAAATGCATTACAGTAAAATCAATGTCATTACTGGAGGTACATCTCTGTCCACTACTGTCCTAAAGATTCCCATCCATTCTGTCAGATTATGTCTGTTGATGAGCTCAAGGGGAAGATTGTACTGCAGAGACAAAAAGTATTATAAACAAAGCACAAAATAAATAAAAAACAAAACTTGCAATGTAATTATACCTGGAAGAGGGCATAGAGGATTTTTAAAATTTGCTTCTGGATCAAGACTGACTCACTGGAGTGGTCAGGGAGCAGCTGGATGAAGCGGTCTTTGAGCATTGGCATGAAGACATCCATGGCTGCAATTAAAGGCTGCCGCTCTTCTGGTTTCTTGTATCTATTTTACACAGTTTATGTCAGCCAGTGGAGCATAATAGTAACGCCTGACAATTAAAAGCGCAATTTTGACTTACTCATAGTTTTTGACCAGCTGGTAAAGACAGAGCAAGATGCCTAGCCATGCTGCACTGTTGTCTGATTGCAGATAGAAAGCAATTTTGTCCACAAAGGACCTCCACTTGACGGGATAGTCATGCTTGATCAT
Source organism: Bostrychus sinensis (assembly GCA_020698575.1). Lineage (NCBI taxonomy): Eukaryota > Metazoa > Chordata > Actinopteri > Gobiiformes > Eleotridae > Bostrychus > Bostrychus sinensis. Next base: position 26,053,393 of record CM036242.1, read on the forward strand.
ATGATGAACACATGTTGTCAACTGGACTCTGACAAATTAAAGAAATATTAGACTATAGCACCTATAGAGAAAGAAGTGTGCATTCTTCTTTGACAGACATAAGACATTTTGTTACCTGATGCGCTCAGGAGAGTGGATGATGGCTTCTACAATGTTGCCTCGGATAAACTCTCTGTCCTCCTCAGGGATGTTATTGGCTGGCGTCTCTGTGCCTGAACCATCACCATCACTCCAGTGTTGAGTGATCATGTTTTTAAGGTAAATTACACCTGTGCATAGATAAACAACCTGTTTACAAATGATCCTATAGACCCTTCTCAGCCAGCGTCATCTGATCACGTGATTTCCGCAGAGAAGCACGGAGCGGCCATGTTGGATGGCAAAATCTGGTTGTCATGCCCCGATTTGGATCAGTCCTGCTGTCTGTTAGCCTAACAAATTAAATTTGTTTTACTCATCAAAAATAGTTTAATGTGTCCTATATCTGTGATAGCATCTACCAGCTGTCTCTTTAAGTAAAAAAGTTAATGTTGCACTGTTTCACAAAGTTTATTTTTTAAAAAAGTCACATAAAAGTTCGTTCCTGCTGTAATCATCAAATAAAGTAAAAACCGATCTGAAGTCAGTTCTTACTGTCTGCTCAGGTTTATTAGCAGGGTAAACACATTTTCACAGACATTTAGCAAACTGGAGAAAAAAGAAAATGCAACGTTCGGAACAGCTTGGTATTTGTTCATTTCTGCATGAGGATATGGCGATTACAGGATTATTTTCACAACATGGAATACTTTTATGGAAATATATTTCGATATTTACTTGTGAATTTATACGGACTGATTGAGCGTTATCCTGGATTGGACTGGTTTTGGATAGAACCAGTGTTCAAAAGGTAAAAAGTCTGTTTTTCGGTTTGGCATACTGAGGAATCATCATTAATTACGCACGTCCTATTTTAAGCATAGAATTAACTTAATTCCCATTTTGAACAGATCATAAGCTTTCTAACAATGTATATCATGCCTGTATTGACAAAATAATAACCGTGCAAATTATGTTTTCTCAGACCAGTTTCATCCTGAAACTGGTCACCGCCAGATTAAATGAGGTTCAACATATATAAATCCTAATTCTCCATATCTCAGCAAATTTGCGACTTTTTAAGGCCTTAAATTCTGATTTATAATTTTAGACTTTTAACCCTAGTTTATTGAAGTATTTATATTGCCTTTTCACTAATCTGCGTCTCTCTTCTGCCTACTCACATGGACAACAGTTGTTTTAGCGCCATACTTGAAGGTTTGTCACTCATCCTGCCACAAAATATTGTTATGCCTCTAAAGAGCTCTCTGCCTCTTGTAAGCTTTTAATTGTCCCCTATAACATGAGATTGTCGATTGATTGATTGCTTAAATATTTGTAATTGTTGTATTCCAAAGCAGATTGTGTGTTGAAGGCTGGTAAACAGTAATTTTGACAGATCACATGGGTCTTAAGCATCGACCAGTGAACATTTCTCTAAATATCGCTGTCTGACCTGTCCACTTAATGTTAATTATTGAACCGGTGTAGTAAGTGGTAAATATGAACTCACTTTCTATGCATGATCACTAATCGCTAGCCAGCTACACCGGCTTTTTGCCATCCAAAATGGCAGCGCCAACAAACCAAGTCACATGACTGAGAACGGTCTATACAAACAGAGGCTAGCAATTAAAAACTATGCTGGACCATAATAACTTCAGTAGTTCAGATGTTCTGAATGTAGCACAAGGGTGAGGTCTAAGCTCACAGGGAGAGCTATGAGAGAGCGAAGGACTGTCTGCATGTCAATAATAGTGGAGGCACAATCAAAATACAACCTATTATTTTTGACAGAGTGTAAACCATTTTATTTCAATGCTTGAAAAACATGTGCTTGTTCATATTATAAACTGATTTTAGACAATGTCTGTAACTAAGGCTAAACAAAAACTAAATGTGGATGATAGTCATCTTCGGATAAGAAATGACATTTGACTGTTGAAGAGACATGTTTAATTCAGTGTGGCTTAAGAGTGAAATGAGTGAATTATTTCCCAACCAAGATACAACAAAACAATGTTGTTGTATTTTAGTTGATAATATCACACTGCATGTACTGTCCACATATTATTGACATATATTACCTGCTTGCCTGACAGGCAAATCCAGCTGATCAGACATGGTGACTTGCAGCAAAGCAGACACAAAGTTTACCTGGGCATGACCCTGTGAAGGAGAAATAAAGATTAATGTCAGTTTAATAATTACATCTTAAGGCCAATCTGTGATTGTTAAAATATTCTAAGTTTTGATAAATTGGGCAGAAAGCAAGCTAATCATGACCTGCAAAATAGAATATCTATTGATGTATAATCACGTGCATGTAAGAACAACAAATGACTCACTAATGCCTTGCAACTGCATACAGAAACCATGTACAGCATCAGAATGTCTCAACACAGTTACCAGAAGCTGAAAGTGAATTCATTCCTAACTACAGTATGTCATCCATGTGAGCACTGCACTACTCATTGCTTAAGTGGGTGTTAAAGAAAAACATCAAATGGGCTAACAAACTAAGATGATAAATGTAACCAATCTTGTAAGACAATTATTTTTATTTTCTCTTGACTTTTGAAAACAATAATACTGCATTTGTAAATTGTTGAGTGGTGTCTTAGCAGAATAATAAAATTAACTTAAATGACTACAAGATTAAAAAAGTAAGACAACATATATCTTGCAACATATGCCTCCATATTTACTCACTGTTACAAATACTATTTCTACAGTTGTACTGATATATTAACTGTGGGGAAAACATGAAGTCAAATGCAAAGATATAACTGAATATAAAAAAAACAAAATTAGTGTTGATGCCAGCCAGCGGACTTTATAAAATTATCCCCACTTGTTATAAAGACAGTAATTACAAGAGCTGTGTAGACTGTACAAATAATTGTCACTATCATTAGTAAAACCAAGCAGAATACAAGGGTAACATATTAACTAATATTGAATATTTCAATGAGGAACAAAAATATGTTTACTTCTTCAAGTGTTGTCACGGTGACACGTGAGCAGCAGCTCATCCACAAGCAGCAAGGTTAGCTCCCCCTTGTTTAGCAACAGATACGCTTAGCTAGGCTTTTAATGTGGCCACCAGGACTTTTCCTTCGGTCAACCAACATCACCCGCGGTGTGACAAACTACCAATAACGTCAAGAGTCTGTAAAAATTCTAGCTGGAGTACAGTATAAATTGTACGCAATGACCTAACAATTATTACCTGAGTTAAGGCAGAGAGAGTTAGCTGTATTTAGCGACACAGCTGGCTCAATTTGAAGCTAACACTCGCGCTGGTTGCTGACAAATTGATTAGCACTGATAGAACAAAATTCTGTCACCACAAATAAGCTTCATATATATCATAACATCTAATGCGCCAGTAGCACTATACGTGTCGAGTAGCGGGACACAGCGCAGGTTCGTTCAAGGTAATGGTGATCGCTCCATCTTGATGTTGTGGACCGAGGCCCGCGCTGAGACCGCGCCACTACTACCATCATACCCCACCGACTTTTACCTCGTTCAGCTGCCTCTCTGCGGCCTCCCGCAGATTGGGGTCCATTGTGCCCCGAAGGGCCTCAACCAAAGCTTCAGGATCCATAACAAGAACTCTGTTTACGACTCGGATTTAGTTTTTCAGAGGTCCGTCAATTCCCAGTCACTGCGCACATGGACGCAAAGCTCTCCGGTTACCCGGCGCGAAAGGAAGGAGCGGAGAAGTACCCGGATATTTCAGCGCCACACTTGTGAAACACGAGCATCCGGCCGCTCTCACGCGTCTATGGGAGTTGTAGTTAAAGCCTTAGTTCTTTGGACAAATCTTTTCCAAAGTATGTCCCACTCAGAAATATCTGTAAACATATTTTATGATATTGAAAATTGGATTTGAAAAAACATTTTTGTATTTCTAAAAAGTTGTCCACATGTTTTTTTTTTATTATTTTGAGTACCGCCACATGCACTAATTGTTAATAATAACTGTTCATGTGAAGCAATTTAAAATTGAGGGTGTCTTTTAGTAAGAAGACGGGCAGTACGCGTGTTTTTTTCGCTAGAGGCGCTGTTTCAGTTGCCAGGACAAGATTGAAAGGTAAAAGGTCACAGTGTATCGCGTCACAAGACAAACCAAGAGACTGTCGCCGGTCGCATCCGCACCAGCTGCTGTTCCCCACTTTTAGGATTCTCAGCTGACTTCACCCGAGAAAAATGGCAAAAAAGCGGAGAGAAAAGCAAGAAATCGAAAGCCTCTCTTCGACAATGGAAGAAAAAAAGGGTGATGCTAGTGAATCACAAATATTCAAAGGTAGGTTCATGCTATGGCGGCAGCTAAGCAGAGAGAAAGCCAAGTCACTTATAGACGTAATGTTAAATGTACTTTGATACTCTACTCATGCTGTCAATGAATATGTCTAAAGCTACTTTACATTTTCATGATGACGTGAACTCAACAATCAGGGCTCATAATTACAGCGGGAATGATGATGTTGGTGACGGTAGTCGTAACCATAACTAGCTTGGTTTAGCTGACGACCTAGCTGGCTGTGTATTCTTCACCTGTAGAGAAAATGAACATGTCGTCGTCTGTGGGCATGACACATTCATGGTATGACAGAGGTCAAGATTACACTGGGCTGTGATGAGATAGTTATTTTTAAATCGGTTATTAAAAATTTGTTACATTAGAGATTCGACTTAATCATCTTTATTACAAATTCTATGTACATGAACTATAGTATAAATAAACGTTTTGATTATGGTATTAATTCATCTTATTAAAGGCTTAACTTAACTTTGCTCACAAGAGCTAAACACATACTAACTCAAGGCAGCTTATGACTGGTAATATTAAGTTTATAAGTCACCCAAATCTTAAAAAAAAACTCTTAAGTTACAGCAGACTGAAAGTAATTTTTTTTTATCAATTCAAGTACTGTTTATGTTATTACACATGACACGCAGGTTTTGCTTAGTAATTTACTTTTTATTTTAATAGGTCTGTGGTTGTTCTCTTATTGTTAAATAACTAAGTGCCTTTTCCCACAGAGTCTCCTCACACTACACCAGGGTCCGCACGCATGTCACTTCTTATTCTGGCATTTATCTTCACATGCTCTGCCTCATTTATGTACCTGGTCTACAGGAATTTCCCAGAGCTTTCTGAGTAAGTGGCTGTTATTAGTTAGATTTGTTAGATTGTAACACTTATCTTACTAGGTAGTAAAACATGCTGACCAGAGTAAATTGGAGGTACTGTCATTTTATTTTTTTTATTTTTTTATGTATTTCTTTCAGTGAAGAAATGGAGAAAATCAAGATTCCTAAAGATATGGATGATGCCAAAGCTTTGGGAACAGTACTGTCCAAATATAAAGACACATACTACACTCAAGTTTTGGTTGCATATTTTGCAACATATGTTTTGTATCCTTTGTGTAACTACTAATTCTTTCAGATAGTATAAACCAGTTAGTAGTAGTAAATGTACATTTTAACACAATCTCAAAACAATTGCAGAAACCATTTACCATGTCTAGTTTAACAAATATTCTACTTATGAAGAAAGTGGACCCATCAATCATAGTTTAGAGTAGCAAATCCTCTAATCTTTGAGGAGAAATCATTTGACTATTGACCTTTAACCATGCTTTAGACTATACATTTCCTCCTGAGGTTTTGAAAGTTTGTGCAATATACTTTCAAAATACTTGTGTGGCAACAGGGCCTGGATTTGTACAGTTCAAATGTACTCCTGTGTTATGTTTTAAGTCTACTAAAGTTAAGAAGTCAATTCTTGTTTGCACCTTAACACAAGTCTTAGCCTTCAGACATTTGCAATCCCTGGATCTATTTTTCTTAGTATCCTTTCTGGATATCTTTATCCTTTCCCCCTGGCCTTATTCTTAGTTTGTCTGGTAAGTTTGATGTAATACTGTTGTGATGAAAACAGATGATGCATACATTATTATTTTGTTGTATTTTTTCATTTAGAGATGTAATAATTTAATACAAAATTGTCCCACCACATTTAAAAGAATAGTTTGATATAAAAATAGGTAAGTTTGTCATCTACCCAAAGCATCTGTTTGGTCTTTTTTTTTTTAGTGCTCTGGCCTGGGGGCTTCCTTCTGTTATATGCTGTCTTATCTGGTGGGCAGACCCATGGTCTACAAATATCTTACAGAAAGAGCTCAGAAATGGTCTCAACAGGTAAAATGACTGAGAGAAAAAAACTGCAGTAACTGTAAAACTTTCTTAAACCACTTAAGTATTAACATAACATAAACATCAGTTTATTACAATTTTTTACCATTTGAAGTTTGGATTATAATAAGTTAAGCTGATTTTTTTTTTTTTTTTTTTTTTTTTTTTTTGCTTAAGCGATGTAAATTGTAACTAGCATCACTGCCTTTTTATAAAAAGTTACAAAGTTGAAACAATGGCTTTTCATTTGCAGGTTGACAAGCATAGGGATCACTTAATAAATTACATCATTTTTCTAAGGATCACCCCTTTCCTTCCCAACTGGTTTATTAATATAACATCTCCTGTCATCAATGTGCCTTTAGGGGTGTTTTTTATTGGTACCTTTTTAGGTAAGACACTTATTTAAAACTAATTCTAACATATTGTTTACGTATTATATAATTAAATTTTTGCCTTGTCACTTTCAGGAGTTGCACCGCCGTCCTTCGTAGCCATCAATGCTGGTACAACACTGTACAAACTGACCACAGCCGGTGAGGCAGTGTCCTGGAACTCACTGGCAGTGCTTGGAATACTTGCTGTGCTCTCTATTTTGCCAGTCTGCTTGCAGAAAAAACTGCAGAAGAAACTAGAGTAGAGCAAAACTGTTCACCTCATGTTTTCCCTACGTTCCTCCCTCTCAGCTCAGGAACATGCAGCTGTCGCTCAAGATGCTATGTGTTGGTCTCATACACACATTCTTTATGATGCTGGCCAGCGACTACCAGCTCATCTAGAACTTACTGATTACCAAATGCATGCAGTGGTAGAGGCGTTCCTCGTATTACAAGGGCCGCTGCTTGCATATGTTAAGTTTCTGTGAATTATGTTGTTCATTATAACTATTTATTTATAACCTAAGTTGTAGTTTAATGAATTCAAATGTGCTACATATAGGACACAAAAGTAAAATGCTTGAGTCTCATTTGAATCTTTTTGATTGCTCTTCTATTTGATTGCTAATGCTATTTGTAGCACCTTCTCAATCTTACTCTTTGAAATTTTTATTTTAAGATTTTTTTTTTGTCCAAATCAGGTCTTAAATGTTTGGGTTAATACAGCAATAATTATTGAACTACTGTTGTCCTTAAATGTCCTAAAATGGATCTAAACTTTTATAAACTACATTTCAATGCATGACCAATACCTTTGTCAGTGTATGTGTTGGAGAGGAGACAAATGTAACATTACTAATATTAATAGCTGAGACTCTGGTTTCACTTTCACACAGTATTCGCCTTTCAACCTTTTGGCATAGTTGTAATGTCTTTGTAAATTATTAGCTAATCTGAAAAGGCCCGAAACCTTCAAACGTTGGTTACTGTACAATATTTTATTGTAATGCCATAGTGCACCAGTGCTCTTGAGTAAGCTGCCAATAGACTGAGATGTATCCTTCAAGTATTACCTCAGTGATTTTGATGGTGCCTCAATTGTGATAGTTGAAACACTGAAATTATCCTGTTAAAGCATGCTTATTCTTAATTTAAAAGGCTATACTGTCTATGTATCAATGTGTATCAAATGTATTACTGCTGAAGTCATTTTTGGTTTTCAGAAGTTATGCATTGAATGTACATCGAAATCTTAATTCAAAAGTCTTTCATCTGTCAAACTATTACAAACATTGCTCTGTTTTTAATTTTATGCCCAAGTTTGATGTTTTAATACTGAACAGCTCTACTGTGCACTCTCTCAACTTTTAAATATAAACCTTCAGTATGTGCACTGTTCAAGCCAAATATTTTGGGTGCTTCTGATTGTATAGGTTGTGCACCACTTGTTGCAACATTGGCCTTTTAGTACCTAGCTGTTTAATTAAAATTCAACATTAAGATGAAAAGAGTCCAAGAGTCCATCGCATTGAGTGTCATTAGAAGTCATTAATGCAGCGTCACAATTTTATGTAAAGTCAAGGAAATGTTATTAATGCTAGAACCATAGTGATGGAAGAATGAGGGTAAAACATATTTCACAAAGCTTCATGCTATGCAAAAATGCATGGGAAGCATAATTCTTATTTGTTTCAACATTATGTAGCAATTTCATCAACCAAAGAGAATATATTTTCACAGGCATAGGCTTGTTTTTCTAAATACAAAAATAAAAGTGATGGAAGAAATTTTCAGAAAGGTCAATAATGGGCCAAGGAAAAAATTAGGAAACTTATTGCAGGTTAGCAACAATAATTAGCTCTGGGTATATTGCTCTGGGGGCTTACAATTGTAATGCTTTAGCCTATCTATTGTTTTAAACATATATGCACTTGTTGTTTTACTCTGTGATTACATTGTCCTGTTTGTCTTCTTTATAGAGCGCCACAAGCTCTGTATGTACATGCGAAAATAATAGTTTTTGTTGAGTTATTATTTAGTTCAGGCCATGTGAGTTTAAATGAAGCAAAATCAAATGCAGTGCAAAATGACGCAGGGTTAATTTAGGCTAAATTTTTGCGTAAATAGTGTAATAGTTTTAAAAACAAAAGACACATTTTTCCAATCACAGTTTATAATAGTATTATTTGAATGTGAATAAACCATGAATATGAGAAGCCCACAGACTAATGGTTTGTGATTCAAATAGACAACTCTCTGATATTGCACCATCTTTCTTAAACCATTGCATTCTTAAAGCTTTTCTTAATGATTGATTTTTTTAAAAGCATTGTTTAGGTTAAATAAATGGCAGTCTTTTGGCGTTAAATTTGATTTTGTACAATAACTTATAAGCAAAAAGACAATGCTGTAATGTCACAAAAAGCAGTATACCTATATAACTGAAAACTCTGATCTCATGCCTTATTCATTTGCGTTATATTGATCTTTATATTGAGCTTTTCAAACCCACCCAGCCCCTCATCCTGAACAGATCCAGACCTCTACCTCTGAGCCCTCTCCTGACTTGCTCCACTCTATGGATTTGTCCTCTGTACCCGAACAGCCCAATACTATAGCTCTAACCAGGCTCAGCTCCCTGTCCTGGTCTTTGAGCCTGCTCCAGAATTGCCCTAGAGCCTGGGTCTTGCTCCCCTCAGTCCCAGACCTCCTGCAGCCCCCAGACCATAGGTCAGCCTATTACAAAAACTATTCTCTATTAATTTTACTGGTGGCCCTCTCCAAATTTACAGCCACACTGTGGAGTATCAGAGTATATATCACTCTATAGTGGATGAAAAACTGATGTATGTTTCATGGACTGTAATCAGTAACTTACCACTATTAGGAAGTAATAAACCATTAGGCAACTTAATGAATACAAATAGTTAACAAGCAAGTCATCTCCAGCTTCTGAAAATAACAAGAGTTCTCAACTTAAAATATCAACTTAAAAGATGAGATTAACTGCCAACACTCATACTTCAGCCTCGAGACTCCAATGACCACTACAGTGTCCACAATTGATTCAGCTACTGCCCCAGCCTACCATCAACATCTTCAGGAGCAACCCCGTCATCTCCACTTTCTGAAAACAACAAAAGCTCATTTTCTCATCTTACAATATCACTCAAACATCAGCCACCAGCACTCCTACTTTAATCTACTACCATCTAAACCTCCCTAGGTCCACTAGCAGACACCAATAAAATCAAGTGTGTTCACAGTGGACAACTGATTCAGCTACAGCCTCAGCCTACCATCAAGATATACAGGACCAAGCCTCTCCACCAGCTAATTTAAAAGCCTCGATCATTGCCAGAAAACCTCCACTTGTGTATCATTCACCTAAAGTAGGCTCAAACATCAGCCAAGAGTGCTCCACTGTCGAATCATCCTCTGTCTAAATTCACTTAAATCTACAGTTCTTGAACAACCAACTGCCATTCCTCAAAAAACAAAAAAAGCTTCAACTTCAGCCAACCTCAGCTGATACCAACCTCAGCCTACCCAGCCCAGTGACATCCTGTGTTATTTAGCCTCTATCTACAGCAGCCAACTAGTAAAGTTGTATTTTATTAGTACAGTACACCAGCCATTCCCAAAGTCAAGAATGTTGTGGCCCCCTTAAATTTCTGAAACGCCCACATGGACCCCCAACCGTGGAACTTGCCTCTACTCAAAAGACCATGTCATGTTTTTCACACCCGTGACCCAGGTTACTTCTTTTGTATTATTATAAGTAAGTGGAAATATAATTCTACATTATTCTACTTACATTTATGAACCTGCAGTAGTTGTGATTATTTCTGAAAGCTATTGTTGTCGTGCCTGGTGTAGCCTAATACCAAAATCTGTTACCTAGTAATTCCATCACCCACAACAACAGCTAAGCTACCCTTTCTGTAATCATTTTAAAACAAATCTCATAAAAATCTAACACTGAAACAATTTGCAACTGCAAAATATTAATATGACATTAAATTGAAAGTTGGAGCTTATCTTAAACTTCCAGAGCCAAGTTTACATTAGACCAGTGCAAACCAGCATCATTAAACATAACATCTTGCATCGTATGTTAAACTGTTTTTCCCTTTTTTATATTAATGGATTTTGCACTGTTTCTCTACATGTAAACAGACATGTGCTGCACTAAAATACATAACGTGTCTGACTTTCACTTTATTTTTTTTAACACAATAGTGCCTTTTACTGTACTCTGCTAGTGTAATAAATTAAACATTAAAAATAAAGCCTATATGATGTCTTAATATCTTGTTTTTAATAACAGATTATCCTATTATAATGTTATTAGATGATTAAATTGTTATACTCAAATCCAAGAAAATAGTAGAGTCTAGCTTTAATATTCATTTAAGATCAGGAACCGCCTGTTATGAATATTTCTGCATAACATAGCTTTACCAACAGTGTGGTATTAAAGTATGATTACAACAAACTTGTGTCCTTTATACTCTGAGTTCAGTAACAGTATAATCTCTATTTGAATATAGCAGTATGGTGTATTCCATTATGCCCATTCTTGGATGGAATGTTTTGTGATTGATTGGAAAAGTTCCTTTTTTAGAAAAGTTCTGGAATTCATCATTTTGAGATTTGAATCCAGTGACTGCACACATTTCAATACTCAGCAACCTTCTTCTGAACTATAGCTTTGAACTACAACTTTTTGACCTTTTTCATCATTTTACAAAGTAAGTAGTACCAATAACATTTAATACCTGTTACATGTATTCATTTTGGCATATATTTTTACAAAACTGTATAACAATGTGCATTGTGAGACTAAAAATAACATAAATTTGATCATTTTATTATTGTTAATGCTGCAGAGACAATTACAATTCTGTGCCAAAGGCTTTGAGAAAGGATATTACCAAAGAAAGGTGTATCAAAGTACAAAAATACACAAAATTGCATGATTGACTTTAGACCTCTGCTAAGGCATTGGTCCTAACTTTTGCACAGTACTGTATATGACATTTTCCTCATTTTCAGAGTGTTGCTGTTAACAACTGAAATACAACTATAGGGTCCTATGCAGTCTAACAGTATAGCATGCCGTTTACTAGAAAAACTTTACTAGAATCTTTTTTCTTTCTTTACAATTTTCTGTAAACTGACAATCAGTATACCATAAATGGAGATTTTATTATCTATCTAATTTACCATTCTCATGTTTCCAGTTGGCTGCCCTGAATGAACTGAAAAGGCTTGATGCTGACCAGCAACTTTGTGCAGTGGAACCACATCTTCTTTGACAAAGGCTATATCTGTCTAGAATTTGAACATCTGCACAAGAGTCTGTATGACTTTATGCACTCCAGATATTTTAAGCCTTTGCTCATTGGTGAAATACAGCCGATCATCCAACAGGTAGCACTTTGTCACTACTGACAGAACATGCATGTAAAAGCAGATTCATAACCTGTTCTCTTTGACCTTTAGATAACTATTGCCCTGCATCACCGACAGGGCATAGGCCTCATGCATGCAGACATTAAACTGGACAACATCATGTTAGTCAATCACACCAAGGAGCCATACAGGGTGAAACTGATTGACTTTGGACTGGCCACCAAAGTGTCAGATGCAGTGGTGGGCATGCATGTGTTAAATGAATGGGTGACTCCTAAGGCCAAAATTTGCCAGGAAAGGATGCTCAAGTACATTTTTATGTATTATTATTATTTATTATTATTATTATTATTATTATTATTATTATTATTATTAGTAGTATTAGTAGTAGTAGTAGTAGTAGTAGTAGTAGTAGTAGTAGTAGTTGTAGTGGTAGTAGTAGTAGTAGTATTACTATTAGTAGTAGTAATTTTATTTTGTATCATTTTAGGGGAAAGTTGTGTTTTGTGTCAAAGATAAGAAAGCACCAGCATCTTCTGACATTTATTTTTTACATTTTATTACCCATTTATTGAACATACTTTTTGTTTGTCGCTGTCCAAGGTTCTGAAAACTTCTAGGAAACCTTGACGTAATAAATTTGTTTTTATTTTCATTGCTGTGTTCAATTTACAATGGCCATAATGGAGAGTCACAAGAACAACAAGCTGGTTAAACAACTGCAACAGGTTAGCCCTAGACCAAAACAACTCATTCCACATAGTACTAACCTGCATTATACCAACAGCAGGCCTAAAGAACACCAAAAGATGGTGAGGCCAAGCTCTCCTGGTTCATGCACACCAAGTAACTCAAGACCTGAAAATCAAAGCAAGAGGAGCAGACCCATGACACCACCACAAGAGAGGAAGAGGGTGCTACCTAGTTTTCTGGATCCATGCTCCTCAAGATCTTTAGAGAACCAGTGCAAGGGGAACAGACCTGCATCACCACAAGCCCACAAGAAAGAGAGCCAAAACTCTGCTGGTCCATGCTCCTCAAAATCTTCAGAGAGCCAATGAAAGAGAAGCAGACAGGAGCATCCAGCCACCTCCAAAGAAAGCCATTGGTCCAAGCAGATAGCCCATCACCAGCACTATAAAGTTTACAGCTCCCACAGCCAGAGCCATGCCAACACAACCTGAAATGGAAAACAGATGATGACAACAAAGATTATGGCAAACATAAGAAGCACTGCCAATAAAAAACATATGGCAGTGATAGCCTTTTTCTTCATGTATTTATACCTTGATTGCAATAAATTTAATTGTTGTGCCTTATTTAAAAAAATAAACTTATTCTACTTATATTTATGAACTTGCAGTGGCTGTGATTGTTGCTGAGAGCTACTGTATATTGTTGTCCCACCTGGTGTAATACCAAAATCTGTTACGTAGTAATTCCATCACCCACAACAACAGCACAGGTCCCTGAAGACACAAGCCACCATGACAACCAAACCCTGTTTTGCACTAATGTTACTTTTTCACTTATGCACTTATACAACTTGTTCTGCGAGTACAGTAATATGTTACATAAAGGTTGTGAATTTAACTGAATCTAAATTTTGTTGTTTAACCTAAATAGATGCAGCAGTGTTTTTATAAAGAGGTTTGTATATTTGTTGGTTTTGTTGGTTTGAGTAAGGCCAGTGAGGTTAGTACTACTTACTGGGCGAAAAGAGGAAAAAGCAGCAACATTTTCTATACAAAAAATTTCAAAATGTTGGAAATAAAATAAAATAAAAATCTAAACAAACATTACAGTCGGGTTTCAGTGCAGGTCTGTCCTTGTCCACCAGAGGGCAGACTCAGTCTAATTTATGAGGTGAGAAGAGAAGCGCATTGCATATTTCTTGTTGAAGAGAGTTGAAGAGACCTTTATTATCTATACATACTACTGCTTTTGACATCATTTGTCATTTATTATGGGAATAAGCTTAGAATTAAACTTCTTCCCATAAACACCACATGACTGGCAAATCCCCCACTTTTTCAATTGGAGCAATTTGAAATATAAAATAGTTTGAAGCCCGGTTGTTTCTTCAGTTTAGGGTTTGCAATTTTTGCCATTACACACAAATATTAAATACAATGTTCAATTTACATGTTTTTCTTTTTTCTTTCTTTTCTTTTTAAGATGATCAGGCAAATTGTCCCCAAAAGATCATCCCTTTTACTTCAGTCCACTGCATATATCCAGTCAGTTAGCTTTTTTTTTTTTTTCTCACATCCGCCAAAGCGGTTACATTTTCACACGCATTGGCTTGGTCTTCTGAAAATGACGGAAATGATAGAGAATTGGATAATTTGATAATACATCCAAACCACGAACCAAAATGCGCAATGTAAAAAGGAAAATTATGATAGTGATTATTTTACATTTACACTGGTTAACTATACTTTACCCCTTTTACTAATAATATGGTAAAATAATTTCATCATTTTGAACCAACATACCTTTATTCTGAAGCGCCCTGACCGGATGTGTTGTCGCTGCGGCGGCTGTAAGCTAAACGCGTAGCTGCTCAGTATCAGTGGTGATTTCGGAGCTTTCGTAGTGACGCTGATGACATCCGTGATGGCAGGGACAAATCACGTCCCAGGGGCTCTTTAATATGCTCCCTATCGAGGGCATAAGGGTACCACTGGACCAGTCTCAAAATGACCACCGGCTTCAGCTCCGGCTCTTGCCGGTTCGCAGATTATTTTGTGATCTGCGGACTCGACACCGAAAGCGGACTGGAGCCTGACGAACTGTCCGGTAAGCGCGCTAGCCAGCGGGGCAATGCAGGACTGATGCGGTGGTCCATATACACATCACATTATAGATGAATAATATTGTAATTATTTAGCGGTGTCAATGTTTATAAGTGTGCCAAAGTATACAGTCTGCAAAGGCTTCGCTGTAGATTGTACGTGTATGTACACAGGGAGGATAACGCAAGGCCTAGCTCCTCTTCTCAGCCTGTTTTTGCTGCTTGAGGGATTGCCAGAATTATTATATGTTTTAAATGCTGTGTTATGAGCCAGATTTGTTTTTGTCCACATTTGTCTTACATCAGTAGCTTATTGTAACACATGTTTCTGTGGATTAGTGGCTTGCTGCTTTTGTATTTTTATGTCAGGCTATGTGTGTATAAAGCTATTTACATGAGAGGATGTTGACATGGTTGGCCCTGGTTGTGAGTTTCTCGGCAGGATTAACCATGTGAAAAAATTCCCATCATCCGCCCTGCGTATGTTACATTCTAGTAACTTCACAACGGGACTTCTTTCCTTCAAAAATATCAATGTATTAATGTAAAGAAGGCTATAGACAAATTTTACAGATGGTGATACAGACAAACAGGAACCCAGTTTGTCCTTAAACGCCATCCATTCTGTTTGCATGATAGAGTGATTTGCTCATACAGCAGCATTTCCTTTTCCATTTCTGTTGTCTTCTGATAGTTACTGTGATACTAATCAGTTGCCAATTCTTCGGGATCTATAGTTATTGTCACCTTTGGCAGTCAAACAAGATTTTGGCAGTAGTATTTGTAAGCGGTTGATTGTGTTTTGACCAAAGCAACGTTATAATATGATAAGAACATCTTTTAGCTATAGTGTCTTCCATGGGAAAAGCTTGCATTAAGTGTCTACTATACTATTTGTTCTTTTGTAAATCTGATGAGGTAAATTAATTGAAGCCTGTGGTTGACACACATAAGCGCATGTTGACCGAGTCACAGAAGCAATAGCCTTAAAGCTTCAGACGGCAACTGTACAACTTTTTCTTACCACACAGCAGTGATGTCACAACACACATCAGATTAAAGTCTTTTAACCATATGTTACATGACTCAGCAGGGAAACTCCTACCTACAGCTTTATTGAAGAAAGTTTAGGTATTGTCTTCTCCTTCAACCTGATCTTAAATCATTGTAGCAGTTCCCATCCTTACTTCTTCATTCTTCTTCCTGTTAAGGTTTCACTTTGTGACAAAAATAAAATCAAAGAACTCAGTATTTCCTAGACCAGAGTAGACTTGGGTAGACTGAGGCAAACAAAGACATAATGTAGATTTGTGAGCCAAAATTGAGCAGTTTACTATTTTGAATCTATTTGAACATCTTGCCTCTTTCAGTAGCACATATATGGTTGTTGAACAGGAGTCATTATGGTGCTCTGTGGTCTTTATTTTCTGTATTTGTTGCTGTTTACTGTTAGAAAGTTGGGGCTTGCCCTTATCAGCTGTTTCACATTTGAGTTGCTCAAAAGAAATGCAGTGGAAATTCCACTGTTAAAGCTCATAGGTTACTTGATTATATCAGTAAGCGTGTGCCACAGGTACGATTCTTTCAAGTCTTTGTTTACTTCTAATCAGGGGCATGCAGAAAAATGCTTGTGGTTAAAAAGATAGAGGCCCATCAGAGTTTACTGGCTTTGCTTTTTAAAGAAAGCCTTTATCCTTGCAGTGTTTTTATTTGACTATAGGCTTGATTCATGAAAAAATGCAAATGCCAGGAAATGGTATGTCACTTTGAAATACAATGAACCTTGAGGTCAGCAATACTTCTTCGTAATGTATAGTGTTTGGAACCTTAATATATGTTATTGTGTTAAATTTAAACCTGGTTTAGGCCTGGTTGAGTCTTTAAGTCATTAAGTTTTGATTTAGCATCATTTTGGTCTGTGAGTCAAGAGTCTTGTATCATGTTTCTCTTCCTAAACTCTCTTCATTTATTTGTTTTTTTTTATTCAGAATCAGAAAAACTTTATTTATCCCCAAGGGGCAATTCATTTGTAGCTTCCCAGCCATACAGTCATCAATCCTAAAATGACAAACATTAAAAAAAAATAAAAAATAAGTCAAGGATACAAAACCTTGGAGGAGTGCATTGCCATAAAAATGTATATAAAATGTACCATAAAAATAGAGATTCAAACAATACAAAACAATTACAAAAAATAAATAAATAAAAAGGAATAAAAGTACATTATGAAGATAATTTAAAATGGGTCAGGTCTGTGTTTAACAGCTTAATAGCAGAAGGGATAAAAGACATTGAGTAGCGGTTTGTTTTGGTTTGGGGCACATTATAGCTCCTCCCTGAGGGCATTAACTTTAGTAATAATCATAATTATTATCTCATATCCCATGTTTTATTACATTACTTGTGATTTACCTGTACTTTGTGATACTCACAAACAAAGAAATGAAATGGGTAAAAAAATAAATGTACTTTAAAACTGCCCACAATGAAAAGTCCTAAATGTCATGAGAGATATGCATCACACCAAACTCTCCTGAGGGTTTCCCTGATACTGACTACATCACATATGTTCCTCATTTTCAAAC
Organism: Bostrychus sinensis; assembly: GCA_020698575.1. Classification (NCBI taxonomy): domain Eukaryota; kingdom Metazoa; phylum Chordata; class Actinopteri; order Gobiiformes; family Eleotridae; genus Bostrychus; species Bostrychus sinensis. Next base: position 26,070,861 of record CM036242.1, read on the forward strand.
CACTGACCCTGAGTCATGCATAATAAATACTAATAAAATGTTGTAATGACCATTGTTTTTGTCAGGGTGCACTGGGCAGCACAGTGCCACACAGGGCTGATTAGCATATGTATGACCCACTCTCTCATAGACCACACTGGAAAACTGGAGCGCTGGGACATAAGTACACTCGCACACAGGCTTTGCTCATTCAAATGCTAAATATCCTTTTGAATGTCTCAGGCAGACACCCATAAAAGCTCCCCTGCAAACAAAATACATTGAACAGTTTGACATGAAAGCATAATGTGAGCTTTCATATTTCTGTGCATAGTTTTGAGGTTTCAAATGTGCTAGGTTGCTTTGTTTAAAGATTTAGTAAAATGTAGGGTTTAATGTGTGGATTGATAGTGGATTGATAAGGTGTTAACCTAAATTTAATTATTTTTGTATGTAATTTTCTGTCAATTTCAGGTCTAACATCATGGAAAGTGTTAATGAGCCAATGACTAGAGTGTAAAGTTGATCACACCAACGGCCTGTTTGGATAGAGTGCCTGAGATTTGTTCAGTCCCTTCTGAGTGACAACCCTTTACATTCTTTCCCATCAGGACGGAGTAATTTAGCCTGCACATTCTTGTCCGTAAGACAGTGTATTTTCTTTAAGTCAGGTTTCTCTGAACTCCAATCCCACGCCTGCAGGCAGATGTTTTCAGAGCACAATGTTCAACCTCTGGCATTGCATTGAGGGTTCAGTTGTTTCCTGTCCATGCAGCTTAGTGTCTTATTATATGCAGTCATATTTTCAGGTTAATTGAACTGCAAAAGTGGATCATATCATCCCAAAGATCCTCTTTGTTTTTGTAATCAAATCAAATCACATCCATTTATAAAGAACATTCAATGTACAAATAAACTAGCATAGTACTAGTCTGGCCAGTCAGCCTCTCCTACTTTCTTTACAAAAGCAGGATAGTCTGGTTCCTCAGCCACAGCGAACCATTTACCCTCAGTTGATTTGGACCCGGCCTATCACAGCCGTTTATCTGCAGTGCGTCTTGTAAAACGGAAGATAACCTCCTATTAAAATCAATCAAGATGGTGCCAACTAATAATAGGGCTTGATGTCATTCAGATTTTTTCAGTACCATATTGGTATCGGTACCTGAACAATACTTTTTCAGACACCTATGGTGTTTTAATTCATCTTCTACAATCATAAAACACAATATAATATTGAATAAAAGACAATTTTTTGGAGCAAAATTCTTAGATGTAAGTTAAAACCAGTAGTTTGTATACTTTAATCTGTTATTTATTTGATTCATACATGCAAAGGAACATTGAATGTCCCACTAGGTATTGAATATAGGTATTGATCGAATTTTTTTTTCTCCATACCGGTAGTATTGTAATTTTCTTTAGCCCTAGCTAATACAGTGAATTTTATAACTTCTCACCTAATTAACGGCTTTAATATGCTTTCCTTTGCCACCTGGTGATTCTGCTGAAGTTCGTGTTTTTGTCCAGTCCTCTGTGTGATTTGTTTATTTATTTATTTTTTGTCTTGTTGCCATTTCAACAACAGCGAAGTCCCATTGACATCTGACGAAACAACCACATTCAAACAAACCAACTTTTACCCTAACTCTTTCCACATCTGGCTTCTGCTGTCTCTTTTCAGAAATAAGTAGATAGTTGCAAATAATACTGCATATTCTGGTATTTTATATTAAAACCAGCATCAATCTGCCATGTTTGTTTAAGTTACAGGTCAGCTGTGAGCTGCTTACATCTTGCCCTTCGTTTCTCTCATTGGTTACTCTATCTGTAATTATTCCACCCATAGAAATTAAATTCAAACCATGTGGTACCAGACTAACTTCTAGAACAATACAGGTGTGTGGCACAATATTCAGGTTAATTATTAGCAAGTTTTGTTAGTTTGATAATTCATACATTAATATAAAGCAATTAGGGCTTTGTTATGCCTTTTTCTCTCTCAGAATATACTTGACATTGAATTAGATCCTACACAGCAATTGTCTTTGTTTGTGTATGTCATGTCATCACGGTTCTTTGCAACATGAAGCCAAATCGTGATGCAGATGACTTCAGCCTTCGAGCAGTACATATGAGGCGAGTGGGCCGAGCTGCTGTAGTCTTGAGGGCGCGTGTGCGCAGGAAGAGTGCTGAGATGTGGGTGGTCCCTGGCTTTACAAGACAAGCAAAACCGGCACACAGCCAGAACACTGTGACGCTAGTCTCTCACAGCTTCCGGTCCACACTTATTGTCAGCACAGTCTATTTGTTGACAGTGACAGTTATGAAATTGTCGATACTGTACAGAGCTCATCATAGTCTTGCTTGTTTTCAGAAGAGATTTTTATGCAGTGATATCCAAGAAAGGTTTAATACAATGGCTATCTAGTTTTAAATTAGGTCAGTGAAATAATTTTAGCCACAACAAAGACTTAAATTCATCATTATAAACTTGCACTAAAACTGTAGTTGATCCTAGCTATAGTCCCTGTTACATAAAAGGTTGTTAGGGTTGCTGTTTGTTATCCGAGTTTCCCTTAAGAATTTTCAGCTTTTAACCACATCCTCATCATGTGACAGGCCTTTTGACTTTCTGTCAGGCATATGACACATACCAGGGACAAAGGCACATGTCAATAAATTGGAATATAGAGAAAAAATGAAGTGAAACTCACATCACAGACTCCACACAGCATATGTCTTGCAGTTAATAAACAGCACAGTCCTTCAGATAATAAAACTACAAATATTACATAATAATTACAATAAAAAATGCTTTAAATACTTCAGTCTGTACTGAATCATATGTGAGTTCAAAATTTAACTTTCTGAATTGAACTATTTAAATAATTATTTTTATTTAAATAATTTTTTAATATTTTGATTTATTGACGTGAATGTACTTGTGCATGTGTGTAACGATATGTTTTTGCAAAGATACAATACTCATCAATTAGAATAGTTTCAATACGATTCAAGAACAATATCAGCTAATTTGGAACGATACGATTCAATACCTTCATATTGATAATTGATACAGCAACTTTTTGCCAAAAAACATAAAGGTCTCAAATATATCATCGCAGCCAGGGCTGATTGTGTCCAGTAGTCAGAGAGTGAAGAAAAGTTGAATATAACATTTTATTTAACTAAAAACACAAAAAAACAAAAAAACGTTTTATTTTAACATGCAAATTTCTAATATCAATATTTCCGATATTATTGATTTCTTTTCCATGTATATCAATATACACTTAGTAGTCACTTTTTCTAGAAGACAGCCTAAGCTTCATACTGCTTTCTCCAGAGTTGGCAGATTATGTAAGTTACCACAGCAGATTAAGCAACTAATCCTTAAGACTGACTATTTGACTGTCAAGACACTTTACCTTTAGTGTGTCTTACCTTATATGCAGACTGGGTGTCTGTCTTTTTTATTTTGTGTGTTGAGAAAGCTTTTATTGAATGAAATCTTTTGTGGGTACATAATGATAGTCTCCTACTTGAAGAAAACAAAACTGTGGTACATTTAAATCTTCTGTGAATGGTTTCCAGGATTGAGGAGATGATTTCTATTAAAGCAAGCACGGCCAAAAGTAAGAAAACATCACATGGCACAAGATATACCTTAAGCTCGTATTACATCAGTGAGTTATTAAAACTGCCTAAATAACTGAATCACACACTAATGAAAGTAAAAAGCTTTGGAGAGACTATAATAAGCAAAAGGTCACCTCCCATTGACTGTGGCTCCCTGCTATTGTGAAGTAATGATGGCTGTAATTGCGTGTGCCTTTACTCCCTGCATGGGTGTATTGGTAATTGTGAAATTCAATGGAGTATTTCACTGGTACTGGAAAATATTACAAACTGTATGTGTATGTAGTAATGTAGGGCTAAATAGATTTGAGTAACATTGAATTAGATTTGTCCCTATTAGATATAAATTTTGTTAACTTGACCTGAACACTAGAGCTCATTGTATATTTTATTTTCAGCTTTTTGTGGTCTGCATGCCAAACACATACACTGCATGAAGAGGGAAAAAAACATGGTACCCTTGTACCATAACCCCAGCAGCTGGCTTGAATTAGTGTTGCCACCTGACAGAGACATGCTAATGTCCTGCGTCTGTGCGCAGCTTGCTCCCAGAAGCACAGCTGTGTTTGCACAAAGAGAGAAGTGATGCGCTGTCCACCGAGAACCCTGCTTTTAATTCTATTTTTGTTGTTTTATTTGTTGTGTAGCTTTATGCCAGTATATAGAAGCTACTAAATTCAGTGATGTGGCCAGAGGGGCGAGGGGAAATGAAGGTAACCCTGCCATCACACACACCTCCCTTCCCTTTTAAACCTGAGCACAGCTTCAACCCTTCAACCTTTAACTTTTTACCTCATGCCCTTGTTTACTCCCTTTGCGGTTTTTGTTAATCTGACATCTTCACTTATTTTTCTGTGCAGGTGTAGGGACTTGCCTGTTGTTTTGTGCACCAAATTTTCTTTTTTTTTTTTGGTTTCTCTTTTTTCCTTCCTCCTTTTGACCAGTTTCTTCAGCAGCAAAATGAAAAATGAGCCAATCTTTGACAATCACTGCTTTTGTTTCTCACACACACACTCAGACAGTGCTGTCTTCACTAGCAATGCTTGGTGGATGTTTACTCTCCCCCTACACTCTGAATGACTTTTTAGTACTGCTGGTGTGTGCATCACTTCTGCTTAACTCTGGAGTCAAATCTACTCAAGTTGTGCTTATTCCTATACTGATTATTTTATATTTATTTAAGTTTCTTTGTATTGACATTAAAGCTGTCAGAAAGCATTTAAAATTTTATATATATTTTATCAGGACTTCCGTAATGCACATGACAGCTTTATATGATCCAATACAACCTTTTTCAGAGACAAAAATGCTGACTCGCTTTTCTTCTCGATTTATGCCTGGCACCTTAAGCCTGCTGCTTCTAATCACACTATCATTCAACAAAATATAAAGCCAGACTGTTAACTCACAGTTTTTTCTCTTCTCTCTTGTTCTTCCCTTTTTTGCTTTTTATTTATGTGTTTTTGTTTAGGTGAGAATTTTGAGCAGAGTCCACTGCGGAGAACTTTTAAATCCAAAGTCCTTGCACATTATCCGGACAATGTGGAGTGGAATCCATTTGACCAGGATGCCGTTGGAATGGTAGGAGTTTTTATTTATAATGTCGTTGATATTCCTTCTATAGTGTGTTTATTCATTTAGTACCTAAATGTCTTGTCCTTGTTCTCCCTACAGCTGTGTATGCCAAAGGGTTTGTCCTTCAGGACACAGGTGGACTCTCGTGAGCCCCAGTTTCACTCTTTCATCATCACCAGAGAGGATGGTTCTCGGACCTATGGCTTTGCTCTCACCTTTTTTGAGGAGGTGACCAGCAAGCAGATCTGCAGTGCAATGCAGACTCTTTACCACATGCACAATGCAGAACAGTATGATATCTTGCACACCCCCACCTCTCCTAAAGGACTTGAGGAGCAGCGACAGCCACACTCCCATACTCGGCCTGTTCTTCATGCCGCCCCTGCCATTTCCCGCCTGCAGCGCTTCAACTCATACGACATCAGCCGAGACACACTGTTCGTCTCCAAATGCATCTGTTTAATAACACCCATGGCTTTTGCTCAGGCCTGTAGGAAGGTGCTAGAGCAGCTTTACCAGGCAGTGTCCTCTCCCCAGGCGCCTCCTCTGCCTCTAGAAAGCTACATCTTCAACATCCTCTATGAGGTGCCCCTGCCTCCCTCTGGACGTTCCCTCAAGTTTTCAGGCGTGTATGGCCCAGTGGTGTGTCAGCGGCCGAGCACCTCTGAGCTGCCCCTGTTTGACTTTGCCATTAGTGAGATGTTTGATCTGCTGGGAGTGGAGAACGTCCTGCAACTCTTCACATGTGCTCTGCTGGAGATGCAAATACTGCTCTACTCACAGCGTAAGTGACTGACCTTCTCTGCCTGTACTTTAGTGTGTTTATTTTTTGGCATTGGTGTTACGCCTTAACTTTTGTGCATGCCAAGAGGTAAACTAAACCAGCTGAACTAGTGGCAAGCCTCTTTTTTGTGATGAATAAATTCCTGTACAGAAAAGTGCTCTGTCATGCTTAGTCTTTGCACATTCCCTTTGATTAAACACTTATCTTTATATAGTATCTGTCTAGTTTTATAAAAAAGCATGCCTTGAGCTTTTACCATTCAACACATTTGCTATGCTTCTTGGAGTTATTATGCAGCATATTACATAATCTTGAGTGTGTTCTTTGAAATCTGAAAACCAGCTTGTTGCTTGTTGTTGCTTTCCTCACTCATCACCTGCCAAGATGTGTAGAGCATGTATGTTTGTTAGTTGTGTTTGACACTTTGACACAGGAGGCCATTTTTGGTTATCTACAACTCACTCTCCTTTGTCTGTTTTGAGTTTCCAAAACAGTTTGTTAAAATATAAATGACAATGTGTTTTTAAAAATATATTAAAGGGATGAGCTATGAGCTAGTTGTGTGTACAGTTTTCCGGTATACAAACCACACCTAGCTGCACACAATTTTAAGGGATGTTTTTATTATTTGGACCACTTTCACAGTACATTTTTTTGGTACGAAGTATGATAACTGTGTGCATACCAGCTTATGTTAATGAAATCTATGTCTAAAAGGAAGTATGTGGTTTAATTCTCATCATTTGAAATGGTGAGAATTAAAATATATAGATTTTGCCATATCATAGTCTTAGTTCCTTGACTATGATAAGGTTAAGGTTACACTGATGAGTCATTCCGCTATATATATGGTGTCCGGACAAGGACAACGTGTATGCACACAGAGAGCGTGAGTAAGAGAGAGAGAGAGAGCAGTAAGAAAATGTTTAAGGATGCTGGGGTTGGTGACTTAGAATGGCAATTGGATCCATTACAATAGCCTGAGAAGGCAAGTGGTCTACAAAACACTAGGGGCCGTAGAGAAACCCGCGAGGGGAAAGCTGTTCTGTTGCTATGCGACGCTAAGGCAGGGAGGATAGCCGTTCTGCTGGATGGTTATTATTGGTTGGAAGTGACATCATGCCTCCCCCCATGAGGCTCATCACTGCAGAGCATGTGAAGGGTGTTGTGAGAGTTAAAGCCTGGCTGTCTTCCTCTGAGAAGAAACAGGGGATTGTTAGAAAGGCTCGCATTTAAACACACACTGAGCAATGGGACATTCTGCAAATAATGAGTATTTTGTAATACAAATAGGGCTTGGTTTCAGTTTTCTCCAAGAAACATTTTAAGTTTAAGTTCTATCCTTCGCTGACATCCTCTTCAAAACTGTGGTAAAATACTGTATGTTGTGTTCTATATTCAGCTCATTCCTACTGCCTGATGGGAAGGCTTGAAATGTGTCAGTTATTGTATTCAGTACTGTGACAAGCTACAATTAAATCCTTGTGAATTGTTATTATTTCAGTGACAGGAAGTAATAAAAGGAAAAAAATGTTAGAAATGAACTGAGGTGCCTTTCCAAGGCATTCACCCAACATACTTCACAAGATATTACTTAACTTAAACTTAAAAAATGTGGTTATGCCATTTTTTAAACATGCTAACAATACCTTAATATAGAAGTTTCCCTAATGATATTAATTTATTTTTGTTTGGGTAGAATTTTAGTTTAAGTATTTGACAATGTTTACAAAAATTAGACTATTGTGAAAGTCCTCACTTGGAATTAAGTACTGCAGATTTTGCCTTGATAGATTTAAGAGAAGACAAGCAGTGTTAGTATTCTGGTCTGTCCTGGGAGAAGAGGCCTGTTGAGTGTGGGGCAGAGGGGGAGGCCTGGGGGATGAGTGTCTCCCCATGGGACAGCACATGACCAAAAGAAGGAATAGTGTTTGCTTTGGCACCATAACAAGAGAGACCCTGATCTTCGTTGTACCCAAAGTGCCAACAGATAAATCAGGAATGCAGATGTGGAGGACTGCAGACATACTTTCCTCATATGCAGTTCATGAGAAAGGAATTTAACAAACACATGACAAGTGGATTGTGCAGAAGTGTCAAAAGATAATTCAAAGGTCATAGCCCTCTTTAAGTGGGAAAATCAGTTATGTACATCATGTGTCTGTTAGGTCATAAAGTGATCAAACCTTGAAAAATATGAAACATAAAATAAGTTTTGACATTGACATACACATTTTAAATTGGGCATTATATTATATGGCTCTTCATAGTGTCTTGTAGTCAACTTTTATGTATCAATTTGTTGGGAATCTTAATTCAAGATCTGCTCAAAAGAGTTGCATGTTCACTGTCCAAGTTGAGCATTGGGACAGTGTAATTTTCATATTTCTTGTCTAATGTCTTTCATTATTATGTATATTTTTAGATCACTAAGATTGGCATTTCTGTATTATATAGTACTCTAATGAATTTTATCATTTTTGGTTTTATGTGTGTGTAACAGATTACCAGAGACTGATGACGGTGGCAGAAAGCATTACGGCCTTAATGTTCCCCTTCCAGTGGCAACACGTATATGTCCCCATTTTGCCCGCCTCCCTTCTTCACTTTTTGGATGCACCTGTGCCATATCTAATGGGCCTCCACTCCAATGGACAGGATGACCGCACCAAGCTCGAGCTGCCTCAGGAGGTAGACACGAAACACTGCACTTAATGTCCTGTTACTATGTTTGCCGTCATTGGTCCTTCTTATAATGAGATGGACAAATGTCGGCCAACTACCATATTATACTGTTATTTGTGATGTATTTTGCTTATACTGACTTATATTTGTTGTCTTTTGCTTCAGGCTAATTTATGTTTTGTGGACATTGACAACCACTTCATCGAACTACCAGAGGAGCTACCTCAGTTTCCCAACAAACTAGAGTTTATCCAGGAAATCTCTGAGGTCCTTATGTCATTTGGTGTGTCACCAGAAGGACGTCTTCACTCCAGTGACAGCCAGCCCAAATTCAGGTGCATTCGCTCTGTTGATATGGTCTCAGACAAGCGCAATGGCAACTTGGCATCACCACTCAACTCCTTCCTGCTGAGGGAGAATGAAACTATTGCCAGACTACAAGCTCTGGTGAAAAGAACAGGAGTCAGTCTGGAGAAGGTGAGAAATGTTGTAATCTCACATACTGTGCTACATATTTTTCAGCTACTTTAGACTTCAACTACTTTAGACGTTAGGAAAAAAAAAATAAATCATAGGCACAGTAGGTGGAAAATTAAACAATTTTAAAAAAAAATGTCAAAGTAATTTACTTAGAAATATATGAAAATAGCATTTATATAATTGTAACCAAATTTCTTTATATAAAAATAAAAAATATATAATTAAAAATGTTTTTGCTTTGCTTTAGTGTTGTGTCAGTAACCAAATAAAAACGCTAGAGGGAGCCACTCCGTACTTTATACAGGCATTTTTTAACCTGTTAAATCAGGTAAAAAAAATATATATATATTTGTAATTATATTTGACTTTTTAAAAAAAATTCCTATTATCCTGCAGTATGTCTTAACACCAGTGTATGTGGCAAATCGGGCAAATCGGGCAAATCGGGTAGCAGTCGGGCACAACATTACTTTGCACAACAGCGTGACATTAACATATTTACTTGGCATCAAAGAGTTGTGGGAAAGAAACGCACCAGAAATCTATCCCTGTACAGCCTTGTCATATTTTTTAACAAATAACCACTATTGGCTTTTCATGAATGGATTTCTTTCTCTGTTTTCAAGCCACAAGGTCATTCTTCACAGTTGGGTATTCTTATCTGTACTGTTTTTGTTTAAATAATTATTAGAGTGGTTTCACTTTGTTGGTTTATAAGATCATGCAATTCTAATTTACTCTGGCATCATCAATTCTATGAGCTGTTGTGGAACTTAGCTGTGTTTTTTATTTAACCCCATAGTGTTAGCATTGGTACAGCTGACCTACTGACTTTCCAAAAATAGATATAGCCTTTTAGCTTGCTGCTGGTCATAAATCACTAAAGATATCCTTGACTTCCGTTCCCATGCCCTTGCAATTTTAACAGCAGCTACTGTCAACAGTCAAAGCAGTATTAAAAACATGCAAACGATTAAGAAACTATATACTATACACTTGCCCTTACTTAATGTGTGACACTTTATTTTTCTAATTGTTGGTGTACCTCTATGTATTTTATTTACATCAGCTGGAGGTTAGAGAGGATGCCAGTGGGATCAAAGATGCACGTGTTCAGTGTGATGAAGAGGAGCTAAAGATGCATCAACTCAACATTCATGTCCGTGAGGTCTTTGCCAACCGATTTACCCAGATGTTTGCAGACTACGAGGTCTTTGTCATCCAGCCAAGTCAGGACAAGGAGTCCTGGTTTACCAATAGAGACCAGATGCAGAACTTTGACAAGGTAAATATAAGTCAGAAACATTTATTATAAATATAAACTTAACTAGTACTTACTGAACTAGTACTGATCTTTTCTGTGTACAGGCCTCCTTCCTTTCTGATCAACCAGAGCCATATCTGCCCTTCTTGTCCCGATTCCTTGAGACGCAGATGTTCGCCTCCTTCATCGACAGTAAAATCCTCTGCCATGACGATGAGGAGAAAGAGCACATACTGAGGGTTTTTGACTCACGAGTTGATAAAATTCGCATGTTAAATGTGCGCACGCCCACTCTTCGCACCTCAATGTATCAGAAATGTACCAACATTGAAGAAGCAGGTAAGTCATTTTAATAAAAACTGAAAAGTATGTAATATTTTAAGTATTTTATTTTAGATGACTTGGGAAGAATTAATGTGAAGAGTTATGTGTTTTGTGTTGCAGTATATTTTTCTTTTGATAATTACATAGAAAACAGAAAAATATGACGTTTCTTTTTTTTTTTGTTACTTTTACATGTGTATTAATCAAACATCGATAAATTGCCCTTATTTGTAATTAGTAGTTAACAAGTTCCTGTCTTATTTGCAGACAATCTACTTAAAAAGAGATATGAAAAGGCTGATTTTGTTGCTCCTGGACCTCATGTTATTGGGCCTGAGAATGACAAGACTGATATTCGTAATATTTCTTCTTGCTTTATATCACTTGGTGGTAGTTCATCCAAATGTGTGCGCAGTGCATTAGGATTACCTAAAAAAGCCAAAAGCCTCCTTCAACTCTTAAACTAAGAATTTATAAAAACTAGTATATATTTAGTTTTTTTGTTATAAATGTTATTAGGAATCTTCTGTGCATTGCATACATGTTCGGTCTAATAAAACTGACTCAAGTCTGAACTTGAATGTTGGTGATCCAATTCTATATAACCTGCTGGTGATTCTGTAATCTTTGCATTTATCACAGCCTCAAATTGGCCTGTCAAGATTTTCTCTGTTATTTTTACTTTTTCACATTGTATGTTTTGTGTTGTTACTTGGACTTCTTGAGTGCTTTCATTTATACTGAAGATTGTGTGGGTGGGTTGTTATTCTGCAGTCAGATAATCACTGTCTAAGCCTCATTCATGAGCTTTATTCATGAGCTTTTTCTTTACAAGAAAAAGACATCTACTTCAAAGCCTTTGTATTAGTCTTGTCTGTTCTGTGGGTGTTTAGGAGGTCTTAATCACGTCTTTACTTCTGTAACCATAAAATCCAATCTCAACTCATCTAAATGAACAGCATTTTAGATGACATTGTTGCTTTGATAAAGATATGGACAAAATAATTAATAAATGTGCATTTAATTAAGATTAAAACATCAATTTAATTCCTGGAATTGTGTTGATATCCACTTTAGAAAAATCAATTGAAATGAGAGTACAAAAGATTGACCACACTGCCCTGCACCCACATCTGCTGGATATGAAGATTGGACAGGGACGCTATGAGCAGGGCTTCTTCCCTCGACTACAGTCTGATGTGCTCTCTACTGGGCCAACCAGCAACAAGTAAGTACATTTTAAAACCCTATGTCAGAAAATTGTTTTATGAAATAAGCCGATATAGCTACTGCTCAAGAGAAGCTTGGCTGCTGTTTGTTGCGTTGACTGTGTATGTATGTTGACTTGTGCAGGTGGACCAAGAGGAGCGCCCCTGCACAGTGGAGGAGAAGAGATCGGCAGAAGCAGCACGCTGAGCACCTTTATTTAGATAATGACCAGAGAGAGGTGAGTCCAGTGTTCCCTTAAACTCTCACTGAGTTAAACTGGGAGAGCACTGATTTCTCGTCTCATTTTGCATGATTCTGTTCTGCTTTATTTATCTCTTTATCTACTTTTTGTATGCTTCGCCATTGTCTTTGTCACTTCTTGTTCACATTTTGTCTTTTTCCTTTGCTTCTCTTGCACTGGCACACGCTCACTCTCAGCATGTAGAGTGTTTGTTTCCGGAGCTGCAGCTCCTGCTGTTTCTTGACTACTACTGGCTCTCACAATCCTTCAAGCCCTGTTTAAAGTCGGTCTCTGTGGATGTGGTATGTGCTTGTAGTCTTTTGAGGCCATAGCTTTCCCACTGGGACAAAATGAACAGTCACTCAATGTTCACTTCTTATGAGCTTCCTCCATTACACGAGGGGCTTTAACTGACAGTTACCGTACATTTTTGTTTGCCTTTTAGAAGAATTAAATGTTTAAAAGATCTGTTACCAACTAGATCATTTAATTCTTTTTTTATCCTCTATTTGAACCATTTGATGTCTGTCATGAGAGTCTTTATACAAAAGGATTGTTTTTTCTTTTTCATAGAAATACATTCAAGAGGCTAGAAATCTGGGCACAACCATCAGACAACCCAAACTGTCCAACCTGTCGCCTTCTGTCATCGCTCAGACAAACTGGAAATTTGTTGAAGGGTTACTAAAGGAGTGCAGGAATAAGGTTTGTGCCTTTTTTTGCATGGTATTTTACATTTTTACATTTACATATTTTACATTACATTTATTATCCTACAGACTAAACGTATGTTAGTGGAGAAGATGGGGCGGGAGGCAGTGGAGTTGGGTCATGGTGAGGTCAGCATTACTGGCGTTGAGGAGAACACCTTGATTGCTAGTCTCTGCGACTTGTTGGAGAGGATCTGGAGCCATGGGCTGCAGGTTAAACAGGTCAGGAAGAACCACATAACTCAAGATGAACATAATTTTATTATTGTATACTTTTTATTTATGAAATGATTTATAGAATTGAATGTCAAATTTGTATTATGTATTTTAGGGCAAGTCTGCTTTGTGGTCGCACCTACTGCACTACCAGGAGAGCAAAGAGAAGAGTGCGACGCCGGGAGGTTTGGGGCCTTCAGGTTTTATCCATGACACAGAGAGACGTAAATCTGATGGTGGTGTATCAGCCATGCCCCCCCTTAAAATATCTCTGATTCAGGACATGAGGTGAGCTATCAGGAAACACTGTTAAAGAGTATTTACTATGGGCCATCTCCACATTTACAGACTCTCATGGATTAGAGTAAGACTGCCCCCTTGTGGAAATTAAAGTTTTCTTCATTTCACAAACCTTTGTGACATGTACAATGTCACATGTCATGTGACATGACATGTGACATTGTAAACAATATTATAAGCAATTTATTTTTTGGCAGCACTAAAATTGTAATACTTATATTATTATGATTTCTTTTATTTTTTTTGGCTGCTTCATTTCAGGGTCACCACAGCAGCACAGCACATTGACAGGAATAGAGAATAAATCAATCAATCCAAGTTTATTTCTGTTGCACTTTACAATGATACATAGAAGACCAAATTGCTTTACATGAAAAACAAACATTACAAACTAATTACAAACAAATTACAACAGTTTAATCCAATACTGTTAAGTGCATGAACACACACACACAAAGAGATGAAGTGTCTTGCCTAAGAACACAAAAATGTATGCACGGGACCAAGTGGGAAATATTCCACCAATTCTTCAGTCAGCAGGCAACCCGCTTAACCTCTAGTGCCATTGCTGCCCCTAGTATTTATATTATTATGAATACAGAATTCCCAGATTGTAGAACACCCTGCCCCTGTCCCACTAGGCCACTACACTAACTCAGCACAGGCAACTTATCGTATATGACCCCCACATCTAGAGGCTTGTGTTGGGGCTTGTGTGTGAAATAACGGGGATGATTCAGTGTAACAGCGCGTTATTTCCAGCCTAATTACTCTACCCCTGTGAGTCTTACTGCAGACAGAGGAGGGGTCAGCAAAGGCAGAAAACCCACACAACTGTACTCTGATTGGCTGTCCTGCCAATGTCTGATGCTATATTAGTAAACATATGCATCTTCAGTATTTGTTAATTTCTTATGCTAACATTATATGTTAGTCTTTACCAATTTTGATTTATTTGTGCACATTTAGATTTGCTGTCTTTGTTATAATTTAAATTGCTATGTAACATCAGATATTTTGGACATTTAGTGGGATTTTCTCTGTCTCCATGGAGATAGCAAGCAGTGGAAAGTAGGTTACCTAACGTGAGGGTGGAGACAAAGAGGGGGATGGAGGTGGTGACATGAAGAAATGTTCATAAAGCAGATAAAGCTCATGGCACTGGTGGAGTGGAAGAAAATGTGTCTGGACAAGGGAGGCATGGCCATGGCTTACAGCAATGACATCATACACTGAGTCTGCTGAAGAAGAACTGCCACTACATAAAAAAAAGTTTGAGTTCGTTATCTTTGTATCATGTGTTTTGCACACTGAGACATGGTAAAGTTCTATATATTAGTAATGTTGAAAAATGGTAATATACTAACAAGTCAACAACATACAATACATATACCATATATTTATACTACATATTTATTAAACTTTAAAATATTTCTAATATGTGCACATTAGAAATATTTTAATATGTTTGTTGTATTTTGGTGATGTGTGCTTAACCTCTGATCTTTTTTTAGGCACATTCAGAACATCAGCGAAATCAAGACAGATGTGGGAAAGGCCCGGGCATGGGTTCGCCTATCCATGGAGAAGAAGTTACTCTCCAGACACCTAAAACAACTGCTCTCTGATCATGAGCTTACAAAGTAGGGGCAGTATTTGTTTATTCAAAGCTTTGAATGTATTCCTTCATTTTTTTGCTCTTTGTTTAACCGCATCTTTAAGTGTACATAACAAACCATCAGCACATAAGATACATGGTTTTCTTTAAAATTGCAAAACATCTTAATGTATTTTACCTCTAGTCTAGATAAATAATTCACAAACTTTTTCATAATTAATGTCCTTATTGAAGTGGGTCAGTGGGTTGGCTGTCTGCCTTCATAACCTTACATTGTTATGTCTTCTCCTTTATGTCAACACATTGCTACATTAAAAGATATGAGACTATCTTCACTTATTACTTTCTCTGTAATAATAAACTATTTACTTTATTTTTTGCAGAAAACTGTACAAGCGTTATGCCTTCCTGCGTTGTGATGATGAGAAAGAGCAGTTTCTCTATCACCTACTCTCTTTTAATGCTGTGGACTACTTTTGTTTCACAAATGTCTTTACTACTATCAGTAAGAGCCACATTAACCTCAAAACAATTAC
Organism: Bostrychus sinensis; assembly: GCA_020698575.1. Classification (NCBI taxonomy): domain Eukaryota; kingdom Metazoa; phylum Chordata; class Actinopteri; order Gobiiformes; family Eleotridae; genus Bostrychus; species Bostrychus sinensis. The sequence continues at coordinate 26,086,424 of CM036242.1, forward strand.
AGTATGTAGTTTACATGTAGTAGACCATATCATTTCTTACTGAATCTTCCTCCACAGTGATCCCATACCATGTGGTGGTTGTTTCAAGTAAGAAGCTGGGTGGCTCCATGTTCACAGCTAACCCTTGGGTGTGTGTTTCTGGAGAACTGGCTGAGACTGGAGTCTTGCAGGTCCCCAGAAATACATTGGAAATAACATTTGAGGTTGGTGACAATTTTTGGCACTTGGGACAAAATTGTTCTCATAAATGGTCTGTGTGTACCAATCCAGATGTCATACTGTACATATACACTTACTCTTTCTCAAAAGATTAAAAATCGTCTTTCTTATTTTTATTTTAGTGTCAAAACCTGGGCAAACTGACCACAGTGCAGATGGGTCATGATAACTCTGGGCTCTACGCTAAGTGGCTTGTGGAGTGTGTATTGGTTCGCAATGAAATCACAGGACACACTTACAAGTATTTTTATTTTTATTTTTATTTAGAAGGAATTTCCACATTCATTTGTTACATGGTTATTCTGAAACAAATATCTCATATCTTCAGATTTCCTTGCGGTCGGTGGTTGGGTAAAGGCGTGGACGATGGCAGCCTGGAGAGAATTCTTGTTGGAGAGCTGATGACCCCCAGCACTGAGAATGATGAAAGGATGTGCCGCACACCACCCATGCAGCAGTCCCCAGGGATGATGAGGAGGTTTGTCACCATCTCGCCAAACAGTAAACCAAGTAAGTGACATTTTTACAGCAAAATAAATGTGTTGTCATTTTATTCCTTCTGTCTTTAGTCATTTTTTTTTTGTGTGTAAATATATTCAAAATTTTACTATTCTTTGTACTTTGTACTTTACTTTGTACGAAAATGTGTGGGTGGACATGGACACAAGTTACTACATGAATTGTCTTACTGCATCTTCCCCCCCCCCCCCCCCCCTTTGTTCTTATCCAGAGCTAAATACAGGGCAGATCCAAGAGGGAGTAGGGGAAGCCATCAATGGGATTGTGAAGCATTTCCACAAACCGGAAAAGGAGGTGAGAGACAGCCGTCTAGACAGGCTCCAACATGTAACTCCATTATTAATCAGCGCTGTGAATCCTTTTTGTGGTCTGTCTAAGTATGGTGGTCTTCTGATTGATGAAGCTCAACATAAGAATCATACAGATTTTCAGTTCTAAATTAATGTTTTGAACACAAATTAAAATGTCTTATTACGTATTGTCAGTTTATTTTGCAAGACTTTTCTTTGTGAACTTCAAACTAACTGTATCACAGCAATATTTTTGTAGTATATAAAACTGATAATTCACAACTCTTCCAACTCTACAGTATTTATTGCCCAAAAGTATAGAAGTCAATGTAAAAAGAGTGCTTACTGATTACTGGAACTGCTTTTAAGTTAAACCATATACTTACTTCCTTAACCATTCATTTTCTTATGTCTTCTTCATAGCGAGGCAGTCTGACGCTACTCCTCTGTGGAGAATATGGCCTTGTCTGGGCCCTGGAGCAGGTTTTCCAGCATGGTTTTAAATCACCTCGTCTATTTAAAAATGTTTTTATTTGGGATTTCTTGGGTAAATATATCCTGTGCTTAGAAGTTAATTTCTATGAAATATGTATAACTGAATTATAATGTTTTGTTTTTATTCAATTTACTTACTGACAGAAAAATCCCAAGTGTATTTCGAAAGTGCCGAGCAAAGGGAGGTCAATCCAGATGAAAACTGGCAGAGCAGAGTGCGTCACTTCTGTCGTTTTATGCGTGCTATCAACAGCACACCTAGAAATATTGGGAAAGATGGGAAGTTTCAGATGCTGGTCTGTCTTGGAGCAAGGTATAGTCATTTTCATTTTTTGTGGAAATCATCAACTTTTTTCCAAAACAATGTTGCATTTTTGTAGTAGACAACGTTTTAAGGTGGGGATGCAAGATTGAAACTAGAGTTGGGCGTTCAAGCAGTCCACACTTAAGTGGCTCTGTGAATAAAAAAATGCCATTCTTTTTCTGATCTATACCCTGACCTGCAGCAAAGCCACACAATATGATCTTTCCTGTGAGGATTCCTAAAGCATCCAATATTTTAAGTGTTTCCTTTAGTGAGAGTACATGGCACCAGACCATTGAATGAATATTGAATGAAGGTCGATGATGCAGATCAAGGCAGTATCAGTTATGCTCCAACAACCACTACAGGATTTGTCTTTTACCTAAAAATACAAATTTACTCAAAATGTTCTCATCTCTGCCTTTAAATTAGATTGTGTAGAATCAGGGCACTGACTGAACACTAAGTGAAGGTACTTCCTAATGTTAATGACATACAACTTTACGCAAAAAATATTCTTATCTCCATTTTGTGCCTTTACAACGAGGGCCTAGCTTGAGTGAATATTATATGAAACAGGGAATTTATTGTTTATGACTTAATGACTAAATACTGTATAACAACATTGTACCTTTCTCTTTTAGGGATCATTTGCTGCATCACTGGATTGCTTTGCTGGCAGATTGTCCAATTACTGTTCAGATGTATGAGGACACTGCACTGATCAAAGACCGGACATTGGTAAACTCTCTGATCAGAGTACTACAGACTCTGCAGGAGTTCAACATCACCCTGGAGGCTTCTCTCGTCAAAGGTGTGGGTATCTAAACCAAACCAACTCCCCAGTTGCATCAGGGTGTACCAGAAAGATTTCTGGGGTCCATATAAAGAGTACATGAAGCTTTTTATGCAGGATCAGGACATTTCTGGCTTATATTGAAGCTACTGTTACATTTGCCATATATTAAGTGCAATGAGCCTTTCAAGATATGTTGATATTTTTATCCTGAATGATGTTGCCATTAGATGTTATAATATGTTTTATATTATGACCATTTCCACATTACTGATGACCTATGTGTGCTATAATGATTTATTGAAAGCTAAATATTTTCTTTGTTATTGTGAACTGCTGATAATGGCTCTATTTAAGGGAAGGTGAGGAGCAAAATGGTTTATATTTTCAGAGAAAAACAGTATTATTTTGTTAAATCAGTCAAGTTGCTTGCTCTGTTGTAAACTCAGATTCCAATGTCATATTGCAGAGCGTAAAGCAAGTGATGTAGAAGTATGCTTTATAAGTACGTGTATGACAGGGGCTTTGTGGCATAAAAATCATTCACTTACATTCATAGGAATAAAACTGTTATTTTATGGTTTAGAGAAATGTATGCAGATATTTTACATTGATATCTTCTGCAGTGAATGAAGATCATTCTTGCATGAGTGTGGAATATATCCACTAGTAGACATTGCAATTGGTTGTATGATTGGGAACATCCCAAATTTACTGGTTTGTCACCTGACCCAGATTTTTATGGATCACATTGACAGCCTTCTTGTAAATAACTACAGCCAGCTATTGTCTTTTTCTCACAACGATCCCTTACAACCATCTACCCCCATTCATACCTGAATGAAAACAGTGACAAATGCTCTTGTGACGAACAGTACTCTTTTCTCCTCTGATATCACCATCATGGTTTCTTGCTATGCAAAATCTAGAAGACAAAATTGAACCCATCATCATGACATCATGAAGTGTTACTGCTTGGCCCTTAGTTACAATGGACTGTACTGTACAGAACAAGAAATATGGGATATGAAGGACTTTCTTTCTGTGCCAATAATGGATGACTGTGTTGTACTCACCTGTGTACAGTCCCTACATGAGCATCTTGGAAGATTTATATTTTTGTTTTCCAAAACTGTTGTACATTTATTTACATAACTGTGTAATGTAGTGTTTACTAAGTGTACAGTGTAAAAAATATATTAAAAATAAAGCATATAAAATGCTAAAAGGGAGAAAAGCTCAATGTTTAATGTATATATCAAATAATTGTAGTTATTTTAATTAGAACGTAACATTTCGTTGGTGTTTTTATAATAACTCTAACTTTATAATAACTTTATAAAAAAAAAAAATCATTATTCGGGAATTGTAGGGTGGGGAATTTATAAAAGATTTTCAAACATCCTGCAGAGTTTTTTTTCCAGCTGATTAAAAAAATGTAAACAAAGTCGTTCGCGCCATATCACATAGCTGTTTTTCTTTAGAGGCTTGGCACAAATGAATTGTGGGACGTTGAGTTCGAAGACTCGTTCGTCGTACGCGCTTGTGTGGTCCTGTCTCTCTGTTGACTACTCTTCCCGCCATGCAATATTTATGAGAGGGACGTGAGGCTAACGCTGATTGGCGGAACCGTTGTTCAAACTCAACAGCTACACTCCTTATATGGACATTTTAGCCCGACCCTTTCATTCGGCATTTTTATGCAAATATTATTCTAATACACAGCTGTATGCAGTAGTAGTGTGAGCATGCGCAGTGTGTGAAACGAATACGGCGAAGATTCAAAGTTTTTGTTCAGTAAGTGCACTCCTATTTGTATTTAACAAAATGTACGCTTTTGACTTGTATCCAGTATGTTTGTGTATGTTGTTAGTGATATTTCTGTGATGTAGTTGTAACCTGACGCTTGTTCTGAAGCTGTCGTGTAGAAATATACAAAGACAAGCAGATTCGACAATGGGATAACGTGGAAGTCAATGAGAGCGTGGCGTGGTTATGTTAGCAGCAGTGGCTAAGCTAACATGCTAAAAGCTAACAACAATGAACCGTATTTGGCGCTCTCCAGGGCAAAAGTTTGAATTTAAAGGGATAAGCAAACTCTTCGCCACTTGATCAAATTATTTTAGATTTAATTTCTAGGGCGAACAATACTAAGTGCATTCATGTAATAGAAGTAACTATAGTCTTATACAAAATTCAAAAGTGGCTGTGTAGCTTTTTGTTTCTTGACTTCAAAATGAGCTGCTGCCCGCTTTTTGTTTCCAATTTCCAAAGCAAACTTTGTCACTGGTAAATGCAACGTATTGCTGTTTAAATTAATTTGACCTCTTTATAGCATGTCATTATTATTATTTTTTTTATTGTCGCTCAGTTGTGCAAAAGTAGATTTTATTTATAATCCAATGTGCACCTTGTTATGGTCGGTTGTCATGTGTGTTTGAAAGGTTTAGAAATCAGTAACGCATGTTTACGGGGGTTATTGTCATTTCATAAGCATTAAATTGTGTTTTGACCGTCAAACTGGCAAATTTAATTGCGCTTTTAAGACTTAAGTATAATTTCTATTGACATTTTGATTGAATATTTGCAGCTTTGTTTAACGTAAAGCAAGTTTGTGATTTATAAGGGTTTTCCGAAGGCAGTGTGATCCGCCTTGTGTGTGTTTTATTATGGTCGATTTATATGTTTAAATATTGAAAATATAGGACCCATTTGGTTGTCTGGGTGCGCGTGTTGGGACCGCCCCCTTTCAGTAGTAAAACCTGCGTATCTTCAGACAACCACGGTGCTTATTACAGAGGCTGCAACAATAATCGATTTTCTTTTGCAGATCTGTGATTTTTACCCCAGCATCAGACTATGTTTGGCTTTCACAAGTCAAAGATCTACCGGAGTAACGACGGCTGTTGCATCTGCAAGACCAAGTCTTCCAGTTCACGCTTTACAGACAGCAGTCGTTATGAGGAAACCTTTAGGCTCTGCTTTGGGTAATTTTTCTTATTCATTTGTGCTAATGAACAAGTCTTTACTTCTCACATTTGTGTAAACCTTGTGATATAAATCAACTTGCAAATTTGTTTATTTCTTAAGGCTGTCAGAGGAGCGTGTTGGAGACATTTGCAATGCCTGTGTGTTATTGGTAAAAAGGTGGAAGAAGCTACCTCATGGATCGAAGAAGAATTGGAACCATGTAAGTTTTTGCACCTGTGATTCCTTTTTTTCCCCTTCATTGTATAAATTAATTTTTAAATGTTTTTGTTACTGGTTTTAGGTGGTCGATGCCAGGGCAGGGCCAGGTTTCAAAATGACAAAACCCAAGAAGATGAAGAACAATGATGGAAAAAAGAAGAGCAAACTGAAGAAGCTGCACAAGTTAAAAAGACAAAGTACGACCGAAATGGAAATATTATTATTATTAACTACTTTTTAACTATGTGTGAATAAGTCTCATTCATGAATTTGAACATATATTCATTGTTATTTTTTTATTGCATTGGCCTTTCAGATTCTGATGCCCACAGCACAACCTCTAGTGTGTCTCCTGCCCAGTCCCCCAGTTACAGCAACCAGTCGGATGAAGGTTCAGACATTGAATCCAAACAAAGAAGGTCATCTCCATCCATTTACTCCTTTTTGGATCGTTCATACTGGAAAAGGTATTTTGTTGCATAAATGCAACATTCACTGTGTTATTTGCCAAGTTGAGATTCCAATAAATAAACAAATAAACTTCTTAACTTTTCTTTTTAGGCAAAAGGTGTGTTGTGGGATAGTCTACAAAGGGCGCTTTGGAGAAGTTATCATTGATCCTCGTCTTTTTAAGCCCTGTTGCAGTTCCAAAAAGCAGAAGACGCTGGCATCCACACAGGTGGCCACACACCTCCCCGAGTCACTTCCTCCGAAACTACCAGAAGACATAAAAGACACCTGGTGATGGCTTTTGTTGTATACCTTCATAGGGTTATCTATGGCATTCACTTGGATTTGTCTCCAGTGGCAGACTTACCTTTTTTACTTTATTCAATAGTGTAGTTTACTTTGTTCATTGTTATTTTTTTTTACTTTTGTATACTTTTTTTTTTTTTTTTTTTTTTTTTTTTTTTTTACAAAAAGCAGAATAGGAAAAAAAAAATCTTTGGGCATTAGTGTTATTTATAGGAGGACAAATTTTGTTGAGATTCCTTTTACTTTATTATTTTTATAGCAAATGATCTACACTCTGTAAATATAACATGTTTTTTATACATATCAATACTGTTCTATTTTTTTGTTAATTTGTCTCAAAGCATATCTGTGCATATGGAAAGTCACCAGTTATTTCTTATTTGTGTGTGGCTCTTCAACCACGTTTTTGTTGTAAATGTTTGTCTCCGTAGATATTTTAGCACACAAAGGGCTAATCCTGACACCAGCATTTTTTCCCTAGTAGTACATTAGTTGTCAATGAACTCATTAAGCTTTTATTGTGTAGGTAATGATACAACTCCTCTTTTCCATTTAGAGTAAACACAGTCATTTTATTTGTCCAGTCATTGGTGAATGACTGTTAGCTGATTTGAAACCATGCATGCAGTACATTTCCCTGCCTATTTATTTCTTTTGTACAGGTGTCTGTCAAATAGCAATGCACATTGTAAACTTAATGAATTGTAAATACAACATCTTGGCTTTTGGTACTTTAAAACCTTTTAATATCAGGAATTACAACCACTACTTCTGTAAAATTGTTTATGGAAGGTGCTTAAAACATGATTTTCTTACTAAGCCGGTTATCTATTTTCCAACTCACTGTCGCATCTTATTCTCTAAAGCCATTTAGAAAATTGATATGGTATCTCAATTAATAAATACAGGGATTACAGTTGCTTCTTTTTAGCAACCAGTTTACTTAGTGATAACTTTCTGTTTGGTGATTAATTTTAAGATACAAACTATGCAGACATTTTGAATGTGGGGAGGTCTCTGGGGCTTTTTTTTCACTTTTGCTATTATGGCTGGAAGTGTTTTCTTACAAACCAAATTTGCTTAGACAAAGCTTCACTTATTTCAGCAATAACCTGCATTCCCCTGCACAGAATTTGTTCTGTATTTAATCCTAAAATCATTGCTAAAATTGTGCAATTTTAGCTACAGTGCATAAACATCTGAAATCCTGCAGTCTCAAACTTTGCTTTCAATAATTGACAAATAACGTGTGAAGCTGCTTGTGTGTACACTTTTGTGTGGCAGGGTAAAGTGCTTAAACTTATGATTCTTATTAAAAGGAATATTGCTGCTTCCTTTTATACTGGAATAAGCTTTTTTCAGTCCTTTGGGTGTTGCCATATTTTCACAAGGTACATTTTAGATGAAAGATGTGCCTTAGGAATTACCCCTTTGGACTTGTGTAATTTATATTTATTTATTACTAGACCTTTTTTACTGAAATGATAAACTGGTGTCGAGCCTCTGAGAAAAGTCCGTTTTTATTTTTGTGCACTTCTGTCGAACATGCAATGTAGATGTTTTTAATGCTTTTGTATATTTTACCACAAAGTAGATGTTTACTGTAATAAAATGTCCACAGAAAAATAAACGGCCTGCAATTCTTACTTTATCCACTAGATGGTGCACGGAAGCTAAACAGAAGACTGCGCAGAGCGTGAATGAGGGGATCTTTTTTTTATCCATAGTTTCAACATGAGGTGACTAAGAGAGGGTGTTAATTTGGATTGGAAACAATGCCGCGTTAATGACGTTAAAAACAATGACAGACGTAGAGGTTGCAATTAAGGATTTATTTGAATTATTGTTTTCTAATTACTTTAAACAAAGGCAATGCTAATTGCTAATTACATTTTAATTTCAGAGTCACGAAAGCATTTGGTCATCCTACATCCCCCCACAAACCACATTCTCCATGCATTTATCAAACTTTCCAACATGTCCTGAAGCTCAAATGAATTTTGCCCACCCGGGTCCTGTAATTTAGCCTTTGAGAATATTTAACTCATTTGCATCATTTAGAGTTATAGGAATAAAGGAAAGTGTTGTTGTTGTTGTTGTTGTTGTTGTTGTTGTTATTATTGTTATTATTGTTATTATTGTTATTATTATTATTTGGTAAGTCATAATAGTAATGGTTTACCGGTGAGTGTGTTTTTCTTGTATTTTGTACGAGAAAAAATATTGTGTTTGTTGCGCTGTGTTATTTGTAACTTTTGCTACTTCCGGTTGTGAGCTATATCTGAGCGACTTTACACACTTTGCTTCAAAGGGCTTTCTCTCGCGCACGTGAGCGCGCACGCACGCTCTCATTCTCGCTCTCCCTCTCAAACACACACACACACACACACACACACACACACACACACACACACACAGTTACTTGCTCCTTTCTCTTTTCAAAAGGCCCTTGTGAAGCAGATTGACAGGCTAGAATGAAAATGAGGCGGACGCTCGGTCACGACTTCAGTGCGTACACGTCCATTTGAGAAGACCTCTAAACTTGGATCATATCACCATGGGAGCTATTTGGGCTGCAAGGGACTTTTGTTTGTTTTTGCTGTTGTTAAATAGTCGCCAAAGCGCAGCGCTTCCAGAGAATCGAGGTGGGACTGTAGTGAGTGAGTGTATTTTTCTAACCAAGGGGACTGCTACTTTACGCACACATTTAGCGGTGCGCTCTTGTTGTTTCCCTTAGGCGACTAATGTTTTCTTTAGAGTTTAAGCTTGCGTGTTTAGAGAATTTATTGCTGTTTTTATTCCCGCCTTTACAATAATGGTACACAGGGTACTTGTGTTTACATTTTCTCTTAACTTTCCGTTTAAATACAGCTTATTTATACAATCACGTGTGGGTATTTTTTTAATTTTATTTATTTTTTACTGTAGATGAACCAACGTCCTTAACAAGACGTTATTTCCTTATTATCTTTAGTTGGTTCATGACATATCATTAGGTTATCTGGGCAAAATATTTAAAAGGCTTTACTAATACACGCAGTTTGTGGCAGTGAGCATGACCAATGATTCATGTGGATTTCAGCAGATCCATGTGCAGAGGGAAGTGATGGCTGTCACATTGATGCTATTTGTCAGACTACTCAAGGCTCATACAAGTGCACGTGTAAAGCAGGTTTCAAAGGAGACGGAAAACACTGTGAAGGTAATACATTTTTTAAAAGTATTTATTTCAGTGTGGATATGTGGTTAATATCTCCTCATGAGGGGAATTTCAGAGACACTTTCTTTGAATATTTAATTAATTTAGCATTGATAAAAAAAACATTCACTCATATTACAACGTTGTGGTGTAATAATATTAAGCACCAGATTTTTACTGACACTGGTTTACATTTTAAATATTCACAGTTTGTTTTCGTTCCTCTTTCCTTGAGAGATTCCAGTTTGATTGGTGAACATATGATTTTTCTTATCAGATATAGATGAGTGTGACTTGGAGCACAATGGTGGCTGTGTACATGAATGCAACAACATACCAGGCAATTACCGATGCACTTGTTATGATGGTTTCCATTTGGCACATGATGGACACAACTGTCTGGGTAAGACAGACCGATTTTGGTAACCACTGAGTAAATACTTCCTCAGATGGTCAGATGGGACAGAAAAGTCAGAGATTGTGTTTGTGTGGCTGTTTTATAGATGTGGATGAATGCAAGTTCAACAATGGTGGATGCCAACACACTTGTGTCAACACCATGGGCAGCTATGAATGCCGCTGCAAACAGGGATTTTTCCTCAGTGACAACCAACACACATGCATCCATCGCTCTGTTGGTAGGTGCTCACCTACAGCATATATATTTTTCTAGTTAAAATCTAGTCTAACAAAACCAGCTTTCTGCCATCACACATCAAATTTCATATTTACTTAATTTTTACTGTGACGAAATCACTAAACTGAACAAGTAATAAACAGTTTACTCTCTAATGGGCTGTGACAACCCTTTCTGAAAGTGGTGACCAAATCCGCACATCTATCACTTGTAAAAATGGAAAGTATATCTCACTGCATTTTGAGATTTAGTTTGTAACATTTTTATATGTTTTTGATTTTAGGAAGACATCTTTTAAAAATTTTGTACTTTGGTTCCAAAAGTGCTTTCCTCTGTAGAAGTGCTAAAAACATCACATTGGTGAATGTTTTGGATTGTGTATGGCGTGAGAACAATCACTGTCTTTTAGGATGCCAGACTAATCTCTCGGTATGAGTTCTTTGTGTGAAGCCGGTCACTCACTGTAGGAGTGCTGCATTGTGTACTTCTTTCTCCTTTTTTATTCCAGAGGGCCTCAACTGTATGAATAAGGAGCACGGCTGCACCCACATCTGCAAAGAGACACCCAAAGGAGGTGTGGCCTGTGAGTGTCGTCCAGGGTTTGAGCTCGCTAAGAATCAGAGGGGCTGTATCTGTACGTACTACACACCTACACATGACACAAACAATTGGCTTTATAATAATCTTTGAATTTATGATTATTCTACAGTAACCTGTAACCATGGCAATGGGGGGTGCCAGCACCTGTGTGAGGACACAGAGCATGGTCCAGTATGCAAGTGCCATCCCAGGTACACCCTGCAAGCCGACAAGAGGTCCTGTCTAGGTAAGCAGAGCATCACTAAGCTATGGAGATTGGAACATTGTTGTTGCAATCAAGTTGAGCAGTACTGTGTTCTCTAGTTTATATCTCCTCCTCATACAGTACGTCTGTGTGAGGTCCAGTCATATCACTGTTCACTTGCCTCCTGATCTGCCATTGTTATCTGATGCCAAATGAGTACATCCCACATGTGGCTGCAAAGTTTGAAAGTACTTGTGTTTTTTTTTTCCTGATAACATTACTTTATGACTTTATCTTCATCACAGAGCGAGATGAAGCTACCATGGAGTCCTCAGACCACAATATTACATCCTTCACTGAGGTGGATAAACGAGTGAAACGAAGACTCCTAATGGGTAATACTTGCAACAGTATAAAATGACATGTGATGCTTAAATCCTAATACATGCTTTACCTGAGCAGTAAGCTGCCAGGAGCCACCTGTACCGGCAAACCAACACATTCCTGAGCCTTTTGAGCAAACTGTGAAATGACTACACTCTCTTGTCCCCCTCATTCTCAACTAAAATATGCATTTGTGACAGTGTGGTATATTTCACATTTTCCTTCTACTTGGGCAGGGTTGAGTGTGAATCCCTTTCTGCATCGTTAGTATTTATCAGTGATGTAATTCTGGGTCACTCTTTGCATGTAAAACAGCCTTCTCTGTACAAGGGACCAAAGCCTGGGACACTTTACCTTCAGAATTGAAAGGAAAGTTAAACTGGGTCCTTTTCAAACATAAACTCAAACACTTTTCAATGAAATGTGAACATCACTGACCTACAGGTGTATTTATTTTCTGATTGTACAGTCTTTTATTGTCAGTGTGTATCTTGTCAGTGGTTCTGTTTTTTCTTCATATATTTATAAAGGGACAATACAAATTAATGAACATTTGACATGTAAATATGTGAGATTATTATGTGTTTGGTTGTGTTGTGTTTTGTGTTAAAGCCTAACTATGGACGAGCATTGAGAATTACCGTTGGCTGAGTTCATAAAACATACTTGTCCCTACCAAATAAACAACAAATAAATACATAAAACAATATACTGCAGTGCATTATACTGTATTTTGGAGCAATTACAACCAGCAACTTGAAGATTCAAACTTCTATCAGTCACCCTCATTGACAACTTCATGTTAATGTTTTTTGTTGAGATAATAATAATGTACGTATATTTGTACTATTCCCACTTTTTTCAGAGACGTGTGCTGTAAACAATGGAGGATGTGATTGCACCTGTAAAGACACATCCACAGGTGTCCGCTGCAGTTGCCCTGTTGGATTTATGTTACAGCCGGACGGAAAAACATGCAAAGGTCAGAAAGAAGGTTCCACATTAAATTTAGATTTTTTATTGTTTTATGGCCTTTAAAAATGCTATGGTCTCTTGTGTTTCCTACAGATATTGATGAATGTGAACTTAATAATGGTGGCTGCGACCACTTCTGCAGGAATACCATCGGCAGCTTTGAGTGCAACTGCCAAAAAGGCTTTAAGCTGCTCACAGATGAGCGCTCTTGCCAAGGTAGTGACATTATAGGTCATTTTTACAGTTCTGGGAATGTGACTTGTGTACCATCTAAAATTTGGGATTTGATTTTGCTTCTACTAATAAATGAGAACTCAATAACTAGTGTGATGTGATCATGTTTTTAAACATGCTACTGGCCTTTGTATGAATGCTGACCAACTGTTTTTATAGGCGTGATATTACATCATGCTTAATGCAATACAGCATCAGGTGCAAAGAGTCTGCATGTGGGAAATCCCTCATCATGAAGATTGTTCCTAACCGCTCTACTATTATGCCATCCACAAATTTTGATTACAGATATAGATGAGTGCTTTTTTGAGCGGACATGTGATCACACGTGTGTGAACTCCCCTGGTGGTTTTCAGTGTCTGTGCAACAAAGGCTACACCATGTATGGACTGGCCCACTGTGGAGGTGAGACCATGTTGGGTGAAGGCAGCCACACATAACAAGTTGAGCGCAACATTCTTACAAACGTGTGAGCCTGTAATGTCAGAGTGTTTAATGAATGGACTTAATTAAAATCATGGTTTTCTTTTTGTCTCTCAGATATAAACGAGTGCAGTGTGAACAATGGTGGTTGTGAGCATGTTTGTGAAAATACCATGGGTGGATATGAGTGCTTTTGCCATCCTGGCTATAAGCTGCACTGGAACAAAAAAGACTGCATTGGTAAGATGGTGCCTTCTTCATATATGAGAGGCAAACCTGATACTCCTAACTGCTTATTCAACATTGTTTGTCAAATCAAGGGGAACAAAAACAGGAGATACTTTGAACTTTACTGTCCTTTTCTCTTTTAATCTCTGCCATTTGTTGTGCGTTGATTAAACTTTGTTAAGCTGTCAGTTGGCTGGATCCCAAAATGTTTTAAGTTTTCTATTCACTCCGAAGTTATATTGTGGTTTCTATCTAGAGACTGAGAGTTTACCACCTGCCAAATCTTCAACTAAACCTACACTGAACTGTAGTAAACAGGAGGGAGGAGATCGTTGCTTCCTGACATGCCAGTCACAAGTTCACATCAGTAGTGGTGAGTTTAAGATGACAATTGTGCATAACAGCTTTATTAAAGACCTCAATTTATGGGCACATTTTAAACGTTTACACATTAAATACAAAACACATACTTTAGATATGTGCATCCCTAAAACAAAACAAAACTGCAGTATTACCACATCCACATGTTCATAATTAGAAAATTCTACATCATATGTTAAATTGAACATAAAACATGATGCAAAAACCTTTAAAAAATGGTAGGCTGCAGCTGCTAGAGTATTGTTATCCACAAGATTTAGGAGCAATGTGCGCACAATTTACAATTATTGAATGTAGATGTAAATGTAGATTTGGGTAGACGCTGTATGCTGGCATGACCCTATGTGCACCAGGGTACCACTGCTTTTGACATGATGATCTGTCTTTGAAATACAATACAGACCTCATTGCACATTTGTAAACTAACATACATGAATTAATCTTTGGGCAATTGTGTTTATATTCTCTTATGTAAAGAGTTGTTAAACATTAGTCTTTTGAGCACTGCTTCATGTTCCCACATGCAGGGCATTTGCTTTCACTGACATGGCTTTTGTGGCCGTCACTTTTGTCTGTGTCGGTCTATATGTCATGGCCTTGTGTATGTTTTCAGGGACCGAGGATTCCTACACTGTGACCTGTGGAGTGCCCCTGCCCTGCTTGGCTGATGCTCAAAAGGACAACAATGGCTTGTATTGCTTAGGCAAGTACGCAGAGTCACCTCAGCACTCACTGACACAAAAACCTTAAATTAGGAACAACTCCAGTTTTATCTGATGTATGAGAAGTCTTGTTGTTTGTGTTTGCAGGTCAAGAAACGTCCGGCGTTCCACGTATAAAGACCACAGCCACCTTCAGGTCTGGCACTGCAAAGTGTAACTTAAAACGAAGCCAGGAAAAGCTCAAAGAGGGGTTAAACTTGGCACACTCAGGTACAGAAGTACAGCAGTACAGCAGTCATGTCTCCAAGATGTCTCTAAACACAAGTTTTAGATTACAGATACAGACATTACAGACATTAATCCTACTTTATGTACATGGTTAAAACTGTTTGGGTTTACCAAGAAAAAGCTAAATCTGAGGCCAAACAATAAAGCAGACCTGAAGACTGTTTCAAAGCAACCCAAAAACCATAAGCAAACATGAAAGAAATTAGTGGGATAGTGGTGTGGTTTTAAATGTCTTGAATGTCTCAGTGCAGCGTTTTGTCTGGGGGTGACAGGGGCGGATGTAATTAGTCATAGCATGGCTCACAGTTGTGTCTGACCAAGCCATCAATCAAATGGGTTTCTGATTGTAGTATAATAACTTTCTCCAAAGGGTTTTGGCTTGGTCCTTTGTTGTACATATATTTGTATTGAATGATGGTTATGTCATACTAGTGTCTCCTTGTTTTTTCTTTTTCTCTCTGATCTTTAAGTATGTTACTACTTTTGGGGTTTCCACTACTCTATGCCTTTAGTGTGGGTTTGTCACAGTTGTTTCCTATCTTCACAGACAGCCGGTTTCCTTTCACTGAAAATGTTCAGTTCAGTTTTGTGAGCCTTCGGTGCACATCTTCTGGTCAGCGCAGCCGCAGCCGCCATGGCAGGAAGACTAGTGAGGAGGATGACGGCTCCTCCATCACAGCAGAGTTTGTGCTGGATGTGAACCCAGAGGAGGTAACAGGTTGGTCTCTCTGCACTTCCTGCCTGCCCTCTGCCTGCATCCTTTTCCTGCTTCACCCTAGTCTTTGGTTGCTGTTTGTTTTTCACTCACTCATTAAACCAAACTGTTAAAGTATCTCCTGTTTTGGCTGAGGTGGTAGGCGCTGGGTTAAACTTTGGGGTATTTCCATCAGTACACTTTGAATGGTGGCTGGGGTTCACATTTCCAACAGCATGTAAGCATTCCTGTACATAGTAAAGGTTAGTTGAACACGTCTGGAGACATTTATGGTATGGAGCGCTTTTCTCAGCAGAGAGCTGTGATCTGAATTGTGTGCGTCGTCGCTCAGAGAAGAGACTCAGGAAGACCATCAGGACCCTGAGAAAGTCCATCAACCGGGAGCAGTTCCACCTCCACTTTGCTGGCTCCGACTATGAGCTAGGAAAGAGCCTGATCCAACCTGCAGAGCTGCCAGGGCACTGCGTGGCAGGTCAGGTGCTCGTGAACAGGAAGTGTGGTAAGTTTGGATTAAATTTATTACGCCAGTACTCAGTAAGTCATTACCCACAAGGCAATGGCCGCACCACACACAGTAGATTCTTAGTGGAGCTTTAAGTAATTGAACTAGTACATGCCAGTGTGATATATTTAGACAAGCAGTTTTAATGATTGGATTTAGTGCAGGTGTTGGCCAGATGAGTGCCATATTTGGTTTGCAGACATGGTGTAATGAGCCAGCAGCAGTGTGTAGAACAGAAAGGCTGTTGTTGTCCCTAAGAGCTGTGAGATGTTCCAGCATCTCTCTGGGATAAGAGTGTAATATGAGGGCTCCTGGCAGCTTTTCTGTCTCGTGCGTTGGATTTTTTATATACAACCTACAATGGTATAAATGTTAGTTTGTAGGACCGCACACTATCTGAGCTGCAGGCTTCCCTGTGTTTTCTCTGGCTGGTGTTAAAGATTGCCCCTAGTATTGGGCCTCACAGTAAGTTTGCTGCCTGCTAATACCACTAAATATCAGCCAAAGAAATGATTTTCTTTCTTCTGCTGATGTGTCTAAACATTTATTCAGATGCTGTGCATTTAGTCCACTTATTTTCTGGCTTCATCTCAGTGGCTTAACAGTAGCTTGGAAAAATAGTTATTCTGTAGTTTGAGGCTATATATATTTTCATTCATCGTTTTTTCCTGGCCTCCCTTGTTTGGCCTCCCCATAAAACCTAGCAAGTTTTTTTTTTCAATCACTTACTATTGTAGGACTTAAGTTGTCTTGATTTCTTAACTCCTCAGCTACGCTTTCAGGTCAACATTAAGCAGTCTATTGGTCATGGCAGGGGTGTAGACATGTAATTTGGGAGAGGAGGGGAAGCTGAAAAGCATTCTTAACCTCCAGCTCTTTAAAGGGGGCTATATTTTTCCCTCCTCCCCCAGTTCTCGCTATGGCTTAGCTCTGAGCGCAGTTTAGTCCTTTTCAATTTGCCCAGTCCATTGAAAAACCCTATTTGGGACTTGTTCTCACTGCCTGAGATGGAGTGTAATCCATCTGAGCCAGTGTTGCCTGAATAAAAAATAAGTTTATGCATAAATTAATTGTATTTTGTCTACAGTGTGCTTTTAAACTTTCCAGAATTACTTTTTCCCTTTTTTGTTACTCTGGTTAATATTGTTATTGCCTGTTGTGTAGCAGTGTTGACCGATGTATTTCACTATTTAGTTTTATTTTTAAAACCTGAGCTCTTTAGGAAACAGGACACCACGTGGACATCAGGCTGTCAATGGTGCGCGCCAACACGTTCAAGTCCATTTAACTTTTGTTCTTGACTTGTTTCCGTGTTTGTTTTAACATTGAAGATGTTTAGGAAGTGCTGTTGATTCACGCTGGCAGTTTGAGTGCTGTCCCCCCTACCCCCAGTTGGGCCTGCTTTGCATGACCCCCAGCCACTAAACTGCTAAAGAGTATTGACTTCAGCCACACCATGGGAATCAATTAGCATCAGCTGTTTGGGCCTCTGCTTGATGGGCGCAAGCAGTGATTGGGCCGAGCAGAATGGGGGGATTGAGAAACCTGACCCCTTTTATTGGGTTCAGCTCCTAACCACTGTGATACCGTAGTGTTTTCCTATGTCATCAAGCAGGCAAAGACTGAGGACTTGAATAAGGGTGAAAGGTCTTTTAAACCTCTTTGGGGCCATCAATTCGAGGACTCTAAAGAGCAGTTCTTTGCATTTGAAAGGCTTCAAGGTTTTTTTCTTTCACTCTCTCCTCTCACTGCTTCCCTCTGTCAAATAAAAGCTGTTAGAGGACAATGAAATGATGGCTCTTCATGGTCTTTCATGGTAAACAATAGGCTTCCAAAAATGAACTGCTCTTGAGAGAATTACATTTTCTTACTCTAAAAGAAAATCTAACAACTTGCTGAGTGATGTATAATGGATTGGTTGAAAGTTTTTGTACCACAGCTTTGGAGGTGCTCAGCTAACAAGTAGCTTAAAGGATACAACTAAAGAACATTTTACACTTAAGGCTCAGGAATTTTATTGATTTACTGTTGTTTGAGAGCGATGTGAGCAAGAGAGATGTTCAATTTTAAGTCAAGTTCTTAAAACATTCAGACACAGTAACTAAAATAATTACAGGCAACAGGAGCCAAATTTGCTTAGGCTTCTTTAATCAGGCATCTTATGGGATAAGAGGGAAAGGCTTGCTTTGATTTGCCAGTGTGTTTTGAAAAAGGTGTGTGTGCCTGCAACATTAAAGTTGTGCCCTGATCCTGTATCAAGTGTTCATAAAGGCAGCTGTTCAGAAGCCTGGTCCTCTTTTGTTTCTTTTTTTTCTTTTAAGTTGGTTTGCAGTGACATTTTAATAATAGCTTAATCTAAAGCATACATTTAGTTTACATAATAAGTATGGGTTTGCTCCATTGCAAAAAAATATGGAAATGATATACATTATTATATAATGTAGTATATGAGATTATTACAGGTTAGTTATTCAGGAACGTCTTAGTAGGAAGTATTAGTGTAAATATAAACCTAAACCTAATCCAAAAGTATATATTTTTTGTCTTTTTATTTGCACTGTAAAAAATATAGCTGTTGAATGGTAAATCTCTATAGCTTTGATGTTTTAATGATCGCTGCTTTTTACTGCATTATCCGTTTCAAGTATGTGGTGTGATTGCATTTGAGAGGCGGCTGGTAAAGTCTGGCTTCCTTCACTTTAATGGTCCTGTCATGTTTATAGTGTAAATCTATATTGTGGTTCGGACTGTTTGATTATACATGGCTGCATTCTATGACTCACGTCTATGCCTCACATGTTTTTGTAGTCATTTCCTACCTGACACTCATCTGTCTGTTTTGTAGTAGCAAATTAAAAGCACAGGCACAGCTTATTGTTGAAGTTTTTCATGTAAATGTTGGTTTTCATTTATTTTTTATTTATTTTTTTATTTTTAAACCTTTTCTAAACTTTTTTTTATAGCTCAGAGTAATTATATAAACTTATACCACAACTACCTATATATCACAAGAGTTTCCAGGAACAGGAGACAGCCACATAAAACACTGCACACCTGCCTGTTTTGACTTTGTATCACACCTATTAATAAGTGAGTAAATAATATTATCACTGCATCTTTTCTTTTGTCTTTCTTCACCTGTCTATTAGTGAGCTGTAGTATGGGGACATATTATGATGCAAATCTGGAGAGGTGCATTTTGTGCCCAGCGGGGACCTATCAGGATGAAGAAGGACAGATGTCTTGTGAGGTTTGCCCTGCACCAGATGGAAGAGAAATCTCCAAAGTTGTTGGGGCACGAAACCTCTCTGAGTGTGGAGGTAATAGGCTGTTTGATAGTGTACAGACGCAACAAAAACAGAGCCTCAGTTGTAACAAATTAAGCTATATAGTCACACTATGCGCAGTGGAGGTCTTGAGACAATAAAAAAGCAATGAACATTGATTTGTCTTGATAAACAATTCATGCCTTGATAAAGATCTTGCACTCACATGCTCTGCTTTATGTGAAAAAAAGCTTGCATTTATGTAGATGGTTTAGATGTATGTGGATTAGAAAGCTGAATGCTGCCTTTTTGGGCGTGTTGAATAAAAATTGAAAGGGCCACTATGTTTTGGTTGTGCCTTTTGGTGTTATCTCAGTCACTTTTATGAAACTCAGATCCCATCTTCTCCTAGACTAAACAAAAAGAGCTATCTGCAGACTCCCCACATCCAGTTTGGATAAGTCACACAGGAGCTCCAGGATGTCAGATAAAACGTGGCTTCTTTCCATTGACTTTGCTTAAACATGTGTACTGTCTGCTCTTATCATAGCCAGGGAAAGTATTTCATGTTAACATTGTAGAATACTACAAATATGTAAATCCAAGTTGTTTGCGATATGATGTTGATGGAAATCTAAACAGTGTTTTGCTCAGTGTTTGTTTGGTGTGTGACTCATACAAATGCGTTCATGTTTAGGTCAGTGTCCTCCGGGTCAGTCCTCTCAGGATGGCTTTATTCCCTGCCTGCCTTGTCCACTGGGAACATACCAGTCAGACGTGGGCCGCACCACCTGCTTCCCCTGTGGTGGAAACCTCGTCACCAAACACAGTGGAGCTGTCACCTTTCAGGAGTGTGAGACCAAAGGTGAAACATAATTGTTTAGCTTTTTAAACTGGAGTTAGATTCATATAAATATAATAATGATAGTTTACAAAGACTGCAACACTCAATAAATAATGTGAACCATCTGTTGTTGTTAGGGTGGTTAGTTTTTGGCTGAAATAACAAGCTCATGTCTTTCTGAGTTAATGGACCCTTCAGAGCATTTATCAGCTGTTTGCAAGAGCTCTGCTGCCCTCTGCAGTTAATACATACACTTCTTATCTTAATACTGTGGCTTTAAGTTAGTGATGAGATTAGTTAACCACCTTTTGGTGGGGATTGTCAGTGGTTGGATTTACCAATGTGGAGCCAGAAACTCAAGCCACAGTATGTGCCGTTTCCAGGCCTGGGTAAATGAAAAGGGTTGTCAGGAATGGGAGCCAGCGTAAAACCCTCCCCCTAGACAGTAAGGCTTTCCACATTGTTAATGTGACTAAAACTCCTTTATTATTTGTGTCTTGTGTAGTTCAGTGTTCTCCAGGACATTACTACAACACCAGCACACACCGCTGCATTCGCTGTCCAATGGGAACTTACCAGGGGGAGTTTGGCCAGAACTATTGTGTTGCCTGCCCTGGGAATACCACTACAGACTTTGATGGCTCCACAAACATCATGCAATGCAAGAGTATGTCTGCACACAATAAAGAACACAAATATCAGATACAATATGGTCAGGCTTGGAAATAATTGTATTTGTTTTACAGACCGACAGTGTGGTGGAGAATTAGGAGATTTTACTGGCTACATTGAATCCCCGAACTACCCAGGGAACTACCCAGCAAACATTGAATGTACCTGGACCATCAACCCTCCACCCAAACGCAGAATCCTTATTGTTGTTCCAGAAATCTATTTGCCAATAGAAGATGAGTGTGGAGACTATTTGGTCATGAGAAAAAGCTGTAAGTGCTTTGTGTGTTTGTTTTTGATCAGACTTAAATAAAAGACAGACTATATTGTCATATTATTATACTTACAGGTGTTTTTTGTGACAAATATTTTCTCCACAGCTCTTGCCAACTCTGTGACCACCTATGAGACGTGTCAGACATATGAACGTCCCATTGCTTTTACATCTCGCTCTAAAAGGCTCTGGATACAATTTAGATCAAATGAGGGCAACAGTGGGAAAGGCTTCCAGGTCCCGTATGTGACCTATGATGGTAATGTCAAGATATATAATGATTATTTTAAGATTTTAATGATGCATGAGTGAAATTACCAAAGACTGGTCATTGACTTCCTTTTTAGAGGACTATCAAGAATTAATAGAAGATATAGTCAGAGATGGAAGACTCTACGCCTCTGAAAATCACCAGGAAATACTTAAAGTAAGATGTTACTGAAAATTATTTATAATATACTAGATCGCTATTAATTGTAAGGACCGCCTGGGGTGCTACAGAAAAATTTGTAAGTGTAACTAAAGAAACTGCCTTTTATTTTAACATTTCCTTTTGTTCCATTAAACAAGTCAAATAAAACATGGTTAGTGATAAAAAGTGATATGTACTGATATATGGAAGCACTGAGCCAAATGTGTTTACAAACATGGTTTCAAAACCTGCATGTTATGCTTTTAAATCCCTGCTTTAGTCTTTAGTGAGTGCCGCCATCTTCTGGGCCAAAATACAATTACATCAGTGTCACCTACAGTAATTACATTCTTGTATTTTCCCAACAGGACAAGAAACTTATGAAGGCTCTGTTTGATGTGCTGGCTCATCCACAAAACTTTTTCAACTACACGGCACAAGAATCAAGAGAAATGTTCCCAAAATCCTTTATCCGCTTCTTGCGCTCCAAAGTCCTGAGATTCCTTCGCCCATAGAGAGGATCATTAATGCCCGTGGATACTGGAAGTCTGTTTTTTCTCCACTGACCAGTTCTAAATTTTTCTGTAGATATGACCAAAACAAGACTGGACTGCACACTTGATAATCTGGTCATTATGAAAAAGCAGACAAACATGGAGCTTTAAGAGGAAGACAATGAACAGTGGAAATGTGGGACTGTAAATATACATTTCTTCACTTCCAAATGTAAACCATTTCAGTATTTAATCCAAAGCGTTGGCTGGGTCCAAGTGGAAGGTCTTGTGTGCTTTACCGTGCTGTAGGCTACTCAATATCAACATTATGAGATGTTAGCACAGTAAGCATATATTGTAGGGAAAAAGATATAGGCCTATGCTAAATTTCAGTGATACTGTATAGGGTATGTATCTAGTTTTAACATAGGCTAAAGACTCACAATAGCGTTCACAGAAATACTGCTAAATGGATGAAGCAAATATAGCACGTTTTTGGTAACATTAGCACTATTAAAAAGTTAGTGTCACCACAAAAGCAATTATTTTGATGAAATTTTGTATATGATGTAAAAAATAGGAAAGAGGCTTAAGTTTTGTAGTACAAAAGATTAGTAATATTACAAACTATCATTTTATTTGACTGAGAAAAATGCAGGAAAACAAACTTGAAAAATAATATCTAATATTCTTGTACTGTGACAGCAACCAAAGACAACTTCTCAGTCTCCATACACTTAAGAGTTGTGTAACGTCTTAAGTATAGATCAAATGAGTAATGTAAAGTACAGTTGAACAGTTAGTTAACATGTATATTTTTATTGTTTGTACATCTGTTACACTGTAAATAAACATCCTTTATGCCTGTAGATGCGTGATTTGTATACAATAGCTTATTGTCTGCAAGAGTATCATTAATCTATTGTTCTAACATGTTGAAGGTATTTTTTTGTGTTGTTTCTTTTAACCATGGAGCTACTTGTGGTGCGTTCATGCGCACTTTATTGAGAAGGGAGTGCACATCGTAGATTTGACAGCGATAGCACAAATTTATGACATATTTAATTTCATTTATGACATATTTTAAATGCAATTTATCTGATTTCTGATGGCTACTACATCGAACTCTGAAATACGCCAGCAGTTCTGGCCTGAGCGGAAATCAAGAGCCTTTTCTCCGGAAGCTGCGGGTCAGCTGCTAGGAAGCTGAGATGTGTTTATGAGTTAACTAGTTAGCTTAAAGGCTGTTGTAACCATCATTGAGGCGTTGTTACGCTCCTGTTGTTACTTTTGTTACGCTTGTTACTGACTAAACATCTTTGGTAAGGACGACGGTGTAAATATGAAGCCTGCGGTCTTTCTTGTGGGTTCCTTCCTGGCGTGTTTTGTGCTGCTTTCCCCAGTGACAGCGAAGGTAATGCTAAGCTAACGTTAGCTCAGTTCAGAGAAAAAAAATCTCGAATGGCCAGTGTAAAATATTATTTTTTACACTCTAGATCATATAGGGCTGTAGACAGTCCATGGTTATACAAATGTTCCGTTAAAAGTCTAGTCCTTTTATAAAACAGTCGTCTGTCGGGGCTAAAATATGATTAACGTCACCTGCCTAACTACACAATACGATCAAGCTAGCAATAATTGAACTTTTTTGACAATTGCAAGTTTCAGTAAGTTATTGTATGCTCGAAATTTTTAAACTGTTGATCACATACTTTTGAAATAAAACCCTACGTCCTAGCATTGTTTTATTTAGTGTCAACATTTATTTAGTTAATTTAACTACAAAATGTTTTGCTTTGTGTGATATTATTTTGCTCACTAATCTCTTCCCAGAACTCAGAGGACATTCGCTGTAAATGCATCTGTCCACCATACAGAGACATAGAGGGACAGATCTACAAACAAAATGTTTCTCTGAAAGACTGGTATGTATACAATAATAGATGCATACACATGTATATTTCCTTTTTAATATAAAGTTTAATATGTTTTTTGTTTCAGCAATTGTCTCCATGTAGTTGAACCGATGCCTGTTGATGGTAAAGATGTGGAGGCTTATTGTTTACGGTGTGAGTGCAAATATGAAGAGAGGAGCTCCGGCACTATTAAGGTTATCACACGTGATTTTACCATATTATTGGCTATGCACATTATTCTTAAAAGTAATGTCACTGCAGAGTTTGTTCTATTTAAGCCCCATGTGTGCAACTGCTCTTCTTGCAAATTTTCTCTTAAATACAGCATACTATAATATTTTCTATTATATTTGTTCTTATAAAGTGGTAGCGTGCCACCCCCCAAGGCTACACGCTAGAACATCTACTAAGCCAGTCAAAATTATTTATTTATTTTGGACCAGAAACCTGTAAACCTTTATTATGAACTAAATTGAATTTGCTATGTATTTTTTGATCAGAAATCACTTGATGTTGCTTTACATTTTAAAGATAATCTATTAAATATGTCAAATATTTTTGATTCTTGAAAAACACAATTTAGTAAATCAGTAAGACTAATATCACGTATTATGTACATCCCACATTACGCTAAACAAATTCATGTATTTTTTTGTCTTTCTTTAGTTTACCATTATAATGTACCTGTCTATATTGGGATTGCTTCTCCTCTACATGGTTTATCTGACTCTTCTGGAGCCTATATTGAAGAGGAGGCTTTTTGGACACTCCCAGCTTATCCAAAGTGATGATGATGTTGGGGTAGGTGCTGGTCATATAAATCTACAATTTATACTCAAGATTATACAGTATACTGTAGCATCACAATTTCTGTCTTTAATAATAATCATACACAACAGTAATATTTAAATGTTGGTATGGTGTGTATATATATATATATATATATATATATATATATATATATATATATATATATATATATATATATATATATATATAATGGTGTATATATAATGGTGTATATATAATGGTAAAACAAATATAATAACTTTGCCTCAAGTTGTTTTTAAGTAAGGATTGTTTGGTGTATGACAGTAAACTTCCTCTTCTCATAATATATGATATTTATTTTACGTAGGTAAAATTTAACAAAGTTATGACATTGTGGTAAATTTTAAACCCTTGTGAGTCTGAAGGTTATAACAAGTGCGACAAAGGTGTACTCAGAAGAAAATAAAACACCAATTATATATACAGTGTAGAAATCGCATTAGTGAAAGAGTTTATATTTAACATCACTGTAATATTTTATTCAATTGTGTTGTATTATGGCATAATTGTTATTTTCTATCTATAAATTTAAATTTAAATACCTAGTATTTGACTGAGATGTTGATCTCTTTGATTGAGTCTGTTTCAAATGATATCCACTAATAAAAACAGTAATTGTCATTGCCTAAGGAAGCTCTGCCTCCTCAGTGCTCTGTAGTTTTAACCAGAGTGAGATATTATATGTATGTAATGCAAATATTGCAAAGAACCACAAAAGCAATGGTCAGGTGATAAAACAATTATCATGCATGTATTTTGTCTTATTTTCCAGGACCAGCAGCCATTTGCCAATGCACACAATGTGTTGTCCCGGTCACACTCCAGACCCAACATGCTCAACAAAGTGGAGCATGCTCAACAGCGCTGGAGGAGGCAGGTCCAGGAGCAGAGGAAGTCTGTGTTTGACCGCCATGTTGTTCTTAGTTAAACAGCTCTGTGAGCAGAGCAAAAACACTGTGATGGAGCCCTCAGTATCATATCTTTTCCTAATGTGACTCCTGAGGTGAAGAAAAATGTAGAAGGACCTGGGCAAATGTAAAATTTGCCATGAAGGGTTTACAAAGACTTCTCAAGTAACTACTTTATTTTACCTTTGCACATTGATGATTGAAAAGGCATTCGTGGCAGTTACAAAAGCAAAAAGTAATTGTTCAATTTACAAAAGTGCCAACCCACTGAAACCTTAGCATAAAGTCACATTCTAATTAGAATAAATCTCTCAATTTAATGTTTTTACACAATCATTTGTCTCAGTTAAGCTCAGTGTCCTATGAAATTGTAGTAATACAAAGGCTCTCTAGGCTCACTAGTCAAACTGGCTTTGAGCATTAAATATCCAACATGATGATTAGTGCCAGACAACATGACTGGATAAATGGACCAATCCACCAGCTGCATCAATGATCTGCAGGCGGCAATATCCATTTATGATTATAACATGGAACTATTACTAGAAGAATGACAGTGTAAAAAAAAAATACATATAAACAACATGCATGTTTTAATTACTCTTTTATAGATGTTTATGATTCTTCATCTCAACCACATGTGAGAACTATTTATTAAAATAGGCGAAATAAATGTAAGTCCAGGGTTACTTTGGCTTTTTAATCATCTCCAACTGCCATGTTTTTTTTTTTTTTTTTTAACTGGTAACTGGTTAGCCACGGACCACACTAAAAACAACACTCATGTAAACAATATAGTAAAGTGATGTAAAAGTGCGAGAGACAGAGAGATTTGTGTTTACTGATCCATTTAACTTGATGGAAATTATGGATATTAAATGTTTAGTTGTATGCTAAACCTTGAAGTACCAACTTTTGAGGAGATTATGCTATTTCTTGGTCATAACCTTACAATGTTGTGCTAATCTTCTTCATTTAGGATCCCAATGAAGTGTGCACTCTATTTAACAGGTACAATGTACAGGTAATATGTTCTTGGCATTTGTGCTGCTCAAACATCTGCTGTTTAAGTTCCTCGTAACCTTGTTTTAATGACAAGAGTGAAATGATAGTGTTGTCCTTGTGTTTATTATTGAGTGATTACAATGCGTTTGGGAGAATCATGAACGTGATGTGAATTATTGTACATTGTGAAAGCTTTGACTTAAAATAAACATACATTATTGTTTGAATTTCTAACCTGTTTTTTTATACTGGGATACCATCTGCTGTATTACATTCCCTGTCCCTCGCGTTATTTTTAGCACCAAAGAAACTCCAGTTCATTTTCCTAAAACAAAAACATATGGGAGCTTCTGGAAAACTGCCACTCGTGAAAATCTTGCTGTCAATCTTAAGCAAATAGTGGCTGCTCTTATTTTTACCATAACGTGTTTTTAAT
This sequence comes from Bostrychus sinensis, assembly GCA_020698575.1. Lineage (NCBI taxonomy): Eukaryota > Metazoa > Chordata > Actinopteri > Gobiiformes > Eleotridae > Bostrychus > Bostrychus sinensis. Next base: position 26,113,462 of record CM036242.1, read on the forward strand.
GTACATTTTTATGAAAAAGGGATTAAAATGAAGCTGCGTCATCGTTTCCTGTACAGTCTCCTTTTTTCTTTTTCCCCCCCTTTTTTGCATCCAGTTTGACGAAGACTTTTTTTCCGCGCAGGAGATAACAGAATTTGGGGCTGCTCGGAGTCAAAGAAACGGAGCTTGTCTTAAACATGGATCACTGACGACAGACTTTTGTACCACTCAAAAACAGGTAAACCACTTTTTCACCCACTGAAATCTTGCAAAAATAAACGCATTTAGCGTAGTTCTGGGATGCTTCAAGGACCTTTCTGTGTTTACGCCTGTCTTGTTTGGATTCACAAAAATGGCAAAGTAAAAGTAGCAGTAGTGTTATCTTTTGCTTACAGACGCTTTGGTTTGGTCACTTTGCGGACAATGAGTTTGGACAGCGGCTTATTGACAAGTTAACTCCGAAAAGTTGGCTTTCTCACGTTTAGTGATGTATTTGTGGTGGCATACCAACAGGGGGCGCCCCAGCATTTGAGTAATGCTTTGTATACAACCAATCCCCACTCATCACTTCTTAGACTAAGCAAATGTTTTTTCTTTATTATTTTTAAATTAAATAACTCAAATAGTCTCTTACTTTATTCCCATAACCATATTGTCTCGTAATTTATAGATTTATTTTACATAAGAGAGACAGAATATGCTATTAGTGTCTAGATGTTGCTTTTTATGAACACATCCTGTAACACTGAGAAATACAGGGTTTGTTTTAGTCTAGCAGGGAAATAAAACCGGTTTGAAAGCTTAGGGCAGGGGACTTTCTACAGGGGGCTCTTACATTACCGTACATTTATCACTTGCTTAGATAACACAAAAGCACCAAAACAAACTTCAAATGATAATTGTTACACTAATCCATCAGTAAAAGCTCATGTTTTTGTATTCCAACAACATTTTAGTGTTTGCCAGACAGATCGTGCCTTCTGCTAGTGCTATGTCTTAAAAGGAGTGTTGACTAGACATGTCAGCCTCAGTTAATCCAGGGTTAAGGAGCTGCCTGAGGTCTGTTTCCGAAATCTGATACCAGTCTCTTTCACCAAATATTTGTTCCATTTTCTAAGTGGATTTTATTCTCTCTTTTCTCAGATAGCTTCAGGAACATCTTCTATCACAGTCATACTTTCTCTGACTTCTAACATTGGCGAAGCTTGAATGCTGGATGTACATTTTTCTAGTGTATGTGGCAGAAGCCTCACAGACTTGTAGGTAATCCCAGTTATGTTTTAGGATTTGGGACTTTTAAAACACTCAAACATTAAATGATCCGACTACTATTCAAAGATTTTAGGATTTGTAAAGAAACCCTATGCAAACATACACAAGGTTTAGTGATTTTCTTTGCGATGAAGTAGTTCTTCTTGGAGCTGTTGCTTGAACAGGTATGTGATGGTGAGATTTTAAGAAGGTTCCAAAATGACTTCTGATAAGGTTGCCAATAATACAACACTGTGCAAAGGTTTTAGGCAGGTGCAAAAAATGTTGTTAACTAAGAGTGTTTAAATAAATACTATTTTTTTTGTTGGAAATTTAAGGAAAGGTCAATAATGGGCCAAGGACAAAGGGAGTTATTTTGGTATGGATCCAGATCACTGTTTTAATTTTGAAGTTGTACTAAGATACTAATGTCACTCACAAAAACTCTTTACAATTGTGAGATACAAGTGTCTGGCTCAGTGGAAAGAGCCTTTACCCCTTAACTAGAAGATCTTTTAGTTTGACTCCAGCTCTGCGCACTACATTTTTACCATTATGAGATAGGACCAGTGCCTTGGCAAAAGTCTTCACTCTTCTGGTGCTTTTAGTTTTGATTTTTCCTTCTTTTGTCTATTTGTCTTTGTCTTTTGTGTATTTTGTACTTCATTACGCATTTCTTTGTTAAAGGCTTCTTCACAGTGCTTGTATGTGTAAGAGATGCAGATTAAGTGCTTGTTTTGGTTTGATATGAACATTGCTTGTTGTCTCGAGGATGTGGCTTCTCCATGTGGGACTGTGCTCAGTAGAAAATGAATTCCTTAAGTTTAAGCTAGGGTTACACTTTTGGTAGCACATCCCACAAGAAGAATCCAGTGTTTTTGTCTCAGACCATTTTGCTCGGGCGGTGGGGACTGTGTTTTCAGGAAAGACCATCGTTACGAGACCTTGAACATTTTTGAGTCTTGCTCTGAGAATAGCTGCACAGTGACAGAACTGGAGGCTTCCTGCTGACTTAATGTTATGGACTGTGGTGACGGATGTCTGGCTTTTGTGACTTCCTCTGTTCCCAAGTCAAGACACCTTCTGAGACTGGATGGAGCTGTGCCCAAGAGTAAGTCAGTGTCAGTTTATTAGGAGTTTATTGTTATATAAATTTGGTTGACAAATACTGGCAAAATTTCAATAAATGTATTGTAAAATTAATTGTTGGTTGCTTACCTTTGTACTGTACTAGTAATTTGTGTATGATGGCCTCTAGAGGTCAGGGTAATTGTTTTTGTGTAGGGCTACATGCCTCTAAATCCCAGAGATGGAATGTAATGGAAAATTTTACTCAAAACATTTACTCAGTTACACAAACAAAGTCCTTTCTGGGAGCATTTGCAATATACTCACACATGTCTTTTTTTTTTAATCAGATTTTAATAGTAGCACTGCAGTATAACAATAGTAATAGTATTTGAAGCAGCGGTAGTTGTGGTGGTAGCATGTTTAGCATTTCAATTAAACAACTTTAGTAATTTAGTAATTTCAATTTTTATTACAATTGACTATGCTTTTAACCTTTGCTCCTTTTACTCAAGTTATAATTTTGTTTTGATTCTATTAACTTACTATTAACTAATTTACTTTTACTCTATTATCATTTTGAAGTAACAGTACTTTTACCTTTTACTTTTTCACATACTTCCTCTGCCTTTGCTGAATCACAAATTCACATTTCCCATTTCTGATTTGCTTTGCCAGTCACTCCTTGCTTTTGTTTTACCCATGGAGCTGCAAAGTATTTCTGGTTGCCTTTTCTCAAATTTTCAGTAAAAACATGGCTATTGACCAGAGATTTTGATCAAGTTATCTTCTTGATTTTCAGGCACAGCATGTTCAGTTTGGCCAAGGTTTACTCAGACCTACGTGGGTATTTAATTTTTCTGAATATTTACATAGTTGTGGTTGTTATAGTGTAGACTTACTCAAAGGAAGCAGTGTTTTTGGCTGAAGAACAAACAACCACTTACAGATATTTACTTGGAGAATATATCATTTTACTAAGAATAACATTTTACTGTAAAATATATGGCCTCAAAATCATTAAAATATACAATTTTTATTTTCTGGTTCTAAAAATAAAAATGAAGAATAATTTTTTATAGAGATTTTTCAATTTACTCTTAGTAATATTGTCTGTTTTTTTTTTGCCATCTCATATAAATTGCTTATTTATCTCACATCAACAGCATGACAGTCTCATGGGTTTGCAGTAGCAAAGTTGCAGTCCTTCCTTCCTTGAGTAGGCTACATTGGTTCTCAAACTTTACATCATACCACCTCATATTTGGCTCATATAATTTACTGTCATAAACGCAAGCCAGGCCTATTTAACCCAAACATATATGGAATATATGATATTACCATAGACTTTATCTACGCTATTCTATGAATATGATAAACTCTCCGTTCTGTTGAAAAATAGAATAGACTTTGGAGTCACATTTAAAACCTATTAGAACAGTCATATTGTTTTCTTCAAAGACCATCTTAAGCTTTTTAAGAGTCCAAGCAGTTAGGATAGTAAAGTTTATGGAGTCAATAACTGGGTACCATCAAAGTAACCTAAACATGTCACCTGTGGTACCTTAACACAGTGTTTCCCAACCAGGGGTGCGAGGAACCTAGGGGTATGCAACCACTTTACAGGGGATCCTTCCAAGATGATAAGAAAATATTTGTGGTCATTTCATATTGAACTATTAAAACTTATGAAGGACAAGCTCAAGTTTCTCAGTGACTGGTGAAACTGCTAAAGATTATTTATTATTATATTTTGTCCCAAATTTTAGGTTTAATAGCTTGTTTCAAAGGGAGTTATTAACAATGATTTTAATTTTTTGTAGTAAATGTATTTAAGAGTTTTAATATTATTATTATTTCATTTTAAAAGTTTATTTTCAACATTAATTAAACAATAAAAATAGCAAATTAAACAGGAGTTTATATTTTATTTTCTATGTTTATTTTAAAGCAAACAGATCATTATTTTATTTATATTTTATTCATTTTTGTATTTTAGTTTGAGGTCATTAATAAACTAAAAATAAAATGTCTTTGTACAAAAACACAGAATTTTGGTGAATCATCAATAGGTAAAAGCCCAGGATTTACGCAAGATAAAAAAGGTTAGCTGAAATTTTTCATAGTGTTTTATTGGCCTTTTTTCATGGGCAACATTTATATATCTCTGCATGCTGTTCCCTACTCCACCTTTATTATCAAAACAGTTTATTAAGCTATTCTGAGCTTCTGTGCTACAGGACAACACAATATTTCCCCAATGAAAGACATCTTTGTGCGTGTGTGCAGTATTCCCATTGACCACAGTGGGCCTTTGGGAATTTCAGCAGAACAATGTGTTGCAATGCTGGCAGGACAGATTCATGCAGTAAGCATCAGCTATAGCCTTATACTTCCACTTGTGAATATTCATCGAAACTCCTCGCTCCACTGTGACAATAGACAAGGAGAGCGCCTGAATGCCTCGACTGTGCAGGGCATGGGGCCAAATCCGAGGAAGAAGAGAAGTAGGGGGCAAACAATCCGTTCCCGTGGAGACAGGTCCAGCCTCCAGCTCTCCAGCGGGCTGTGAGAGGGGCAGACTTTTTTTTTCTTTTTTGACGGTTTTCCTTGGAAAGACATGAGACGGGAGTTTATGGAGAAGGACGCGTATCCGACATCACTTTGTTGAGCGTTTTGACGAGCCATATCTGGAGTTTTCAAAGGAATATACTCTCTAAATGAAGACAGTCATGGATGTGAGCGGAGACACCGAGGTAAAAGCCGCTTAGCCTACTTTTTAAATGAACATTACAAAGTTTCACACGGTGCACGCTTGTGAAGTAAAAAGGCAAGCTATACCATCATGCAGACACCAAGTTAAATACTACCAAGCAAGGTCTAAATCTCCACGTTACCATATTTGGTCAGTGACATGTGAAACTAGAAACATCTGGATAAATGCCGGACTACTTTTTCAGCTGATCCTCAAAAATGCGGCGGAAGCAGGCTTATGTCCTCTTTGGCTCATTGTAGACCTGCTTTTGTCCAAAATCACTTCGCATCCAAAAACCCAGGGAGCACAGTAACAAACTAGACCTGGTGGTAAAATCATTGTGGACTTAGAGTCCTTTCAGGCTGCTGTAGCACAAGAGAAGGCTTTATAATGTCCAGGGAGACAACAGAGTGCAAAAACGTGGGATCAAATCTGCTCGGTCTTTCTTTCATTATGTGGCTACAATTAGACATAGAGCTTTGGATTATGTTTACATGTTGCTTTGGGCCACTAATATGGCCAGAATATAATAAATAGCTACTAAACTACCACTACCTAAAAGCCTTGACTGCAGTGTTTAATAACAAGCATCACTGAACATTTATCTTATAATATCTTGAAATATGTCAGCAGATACATATCTATAACTTTATCAAAGTATATGGTAGCTATATTAGTTTGACAGATTTATTTAGGCGCTCTATTGTTCAAAACCAACAATGGCTGTCCCTTGTCTTTGGACAGGACTGTCAACAAAAAGCTATTGACAAAGCCACTTTTTGTTACCAAGTCAGAGCCACAGCAGTGAGCCTGGTCAGCCTTTCAAAGCTCTTCACTCAATTTACAACTATTCAACCAGAGACACCTGCACATTTACTTAAGCAACAAATCACTTTTGTCAAAGATAGTATAGGAGTTTTTAAGGTAAGTTATCCAGGAAGTCCCATGAATAAATCACTGGGTCAGAAGACTGGGCAACCTTTCTTTTTAGTTGAACTGCAAACAAGGACTTTTTATGCAAGAACATACAATACCATATGGGCAATTTACTTTAATACAATTAATAATTTGCCAGGTTTAACTTTTCATTATTAAAAAATCTGCCATATGCAGTGTGTTTGTTATTGCAATCAGGTGATGACCTAGCTTTCATAATCCTTAAAAGGTATAGTTACTTCCAACTGGCTAAAGTCTGTGACAGTTCATATTTTTAATGTTGCAAAACTAGACTCACTTAACAGTCAGTAGTATTGCAATAAGACTGATTTAAAATAGTGACAAGGCTGATTTATCAGATCCTAATTCATTGACCTTGCTTGACTCATGCAGTTTAAAGGGATAATGTTATTTGTCTGACACTGACGTCACAAGTATTTTCCTGAAAGCACTGCTGGTGTTTTCAGATCTAAGACTAAGAACAATCAGGACTTTTTGAAATGTTAGCCAGTAATTTCTTGTGCATTAGTTTAATTATTATCTAGGTTAAGGAAACTCTTAGGTCAAAGTGAGTTGGTAAAAATATAGCTGATTTTTTAACAGTTTGATTGACAGTAGGATGTTTTGATTTAACTGTGACTTTAAGTCTGGTAAACTCTATTTCACCCTCTTTATGTCCCTAGAAAAGTCACAGTCTGTGTGTAAGAGGTCAGTTCTGTGACACAATTTGCTGCAGCTCAGATAGAGTTTTCCACATGCCTGCCTCTGCAGCTGTGCAAGCTCACATCTAGGTTACACCAAGGGATTTCCGCTTTTCCACAAAAACTTCTTGATAGTCTTGATAAAAAGCTGAAATAGCAAAAAAATAAAGCATTGACAACCTGGCCAAAAGAGTGTGAGCAGGACCAGCGCTGTGGTGGGGCATGTAATTACATAGGTGTAGCAGTGTGCTGCTGCCAGTAGCATCAACCTTGGTGGTTTCTTTGACATTCAGAGATGTAGTGGTCTGGAGAGCTGACAGTCTGAACCACGTACAAGACACATGCACCCTGACTAATTACTTCAGTCTTGAGATTTTGGCTCTGGAGACTTTCTGGACCATCATGTTTGACAGTCCCAGTTAAGAAAAGGCCACCCTACTCTACAGCTTAATGCTCAAATATTCTTATTTCTTTTGTTGTTTTCACAAGAACCACATTAATATCACAAGAGTAAACATTTAGGTTGTAAGCTCTTGTTTGTTAAATTTACATATCTGGACATTAGTTTTTATTTTGTTTATATTTATAAATGTGAGCAAACAGTTGACAGTAGTAGTAGTAGTGTCACCTTAATTACCATACATGCACCACCAGTGTGCACCTCTGTTGTTAGATTTTCGTCTCAAAGAGATTATTATGATTACACTGGTCTACACATTTTTGGACTCGAACTGCTTCCTAGATAAAAGTGGCTAAATCTCATTTATTTTGACAAGATGAACTGAAAATCAATTGATAACTGTGCTTGTTAGCTGATGTATTCAAGATATTTAATGATATTGTTTCACATCAAAATCACATCTGTTTATACAATAGATTTAAGCATTTTTGCTTAAAAATAATATTTATATTTTGAAAATATTTAATTTCTCTACATGCATGCATTTTGTCCACTTCCAAGAGAGAGATTTCTGCAAATAAAAACAAAACATTTTATGTCAAAACTCTAGACATATTAAAATGAATGTGTTGGAATGTGCAGACAGGCTTTCAGATAGAACTGGTTGCTTGTAGACACACTGTACCTTCTGATAAACTACCATTTTTGCCTTATTTTGCATAAATTTCCTATTTTGAGCCAATACTGTTTCTTGGAAACTATAGCCAATCTGCACTTCTGACTTACTTTTTCTTTATTAGTGACCTAATCCAAGAAAAAATTCACTACTTTTGTTCTGGAAGCATTTTGCTTGTAGACCAGTGTTATTTTTGATGCTTCTGGTTTGGGTCTTGTTGTGAGTGTTTTCCCAGTGAATGCCAATTGTTGCATGCAATCTTCATCAGATTCATTGTAAAATAATGACATCTGTGAGTGACTTAGCACTGTGAAAAGACTGATTTTCATATAAGTTGTATTCAGCAGTGAACAAATGAGCATCATATCATCATATTGGCCAGTGGATTGCAGCCTCCTTGTCTTTTTGTCTATTGTGGCCTGAACTGGTTGTTTTGAAACAATCGCATGCATTTCTGTGTGGGCTACTGCCTTCATATTTGCCAGTGAGTTACAATATCAGGAATGAGGCGAAAATCTACTGCGATGTTGTGCCCATCAGCTATTTGTTTTTATCTGCTGATTATGGTTGTTTTGAACTTTGAAGTTGGAAAAACTTAGAAGACAAGCGATACAATTAACATGGTGTATTTCTTTCTGTCAGAGATTGATTGAGAACTAATTTGTTCTTCTGCTAATTTTGTTCCTTAATCATTATACATTAGAAGGTAAAGAGGTTACCGCCAACGCATTCAGGTGTTTTACCCATCTCCTCACCTTCTTTCTCCATTTAAAAACATTCTTAAAATTGAGAATGAGCCCGCTGTCTGACGCATAGGGCAAATATTAGTGCATACCAGCCTATGTGTATCAGATGATCTGTCAAATGTGACGGGGCCAAGGACGTGTGGAATCTTTGAACAAATTTTAGCCTAATTCACTCGCTCACTCTCTTGCACATACACACCAAGAGTCAAGATAAAAGACTTACTTTTTAACCACATCTCCTGCTCAAGGACATGGCAAACAAAGGGCTTTCTGTTCCTGGCCACATATTTTAATAGAGCAACTGTTGTACCATGAATCTCTTGCAGCTGGAAAATATGCCTCAGTGAGATGACCATCAATTAATAATTCTTTCTCACAGTAACACAACAAAATAGGGAAAAATCAAATAAAACTCAAATAGCAGCAACATTTGACATTTTCAACCAAGCCGACCAAGATAGTGTTAATGTGACAGTGTACATTTTAACAGGAAACAGGAGTATATCTGTATTTTTTAATAGGCAGAGAAACAGAAAACGAGAGATTATTTGAACCTGCCACGTTAGGTTGTCAAGGATTAGTTCATCTATAAGTACTTGGAGAGTGCAGACCTCCACTAAGGCGCTGTGCCAGGCCTTGATTAAATCTGTGAATCTTGTAATTTTACTGGTCTATTCAACAAGCCTCAAACCCTGTATATCCCCAAAATAACTAAGAATCTACCAAAACAAAATATTTGTTTTATGACAGACCCCTTGTGGCTAGAGTCAGCATTGTTGGCCCTATCTCACAGTGGTACAGAATCCTTTAAAAAAAACCTGAATCCTGTATCCAGGCTTTGTTCCAGATCTATACAACAAGAACAAATAATCTCTTCCTTGGCCAAATATTGACATTTCTTGAATTTAATTAAGATCTGACCATTACTTTTTGAGTTATGTTGCTAACAGACTAACAAGCCAACCAGCCACCAAACCAGTGCCCTGCAGCTTTGTTCGCCACCTAACAGAAAGATTGAAACAGTGTTGACTTTTCTGTGCTAACCTTTAGATTGCCTTTGGGCCTGACATCTCCAGAGAAAATGTGTCCACAGTCAGCTTGAATGCACTCTGAAGGTGCTTTCGGAGCTTTCTTTGACATGAGCCTGGGATTCAGTGTGATGAGATTTTATCAGGGCTCAGAGGAAGTCAGTCAGCTAACGCCTTAATGTTTACACTGCCCAGTCCATCCTGGGCCTCTCTGACCCATTTCTTTGATTGGAGCTTACTCACGCCACAAGAATGAAAATAATAAATGGTGACTACAAACAAACATGGCTTTTGACCTGACTGGAATTATATGTGACACTATATTATGTATAGACTTTGCTCAAGACCATATGAGTGGACACAAATAAATCCAAATTCATCACTACATTTGCACAAAGTATACTTACAAATATACTTTTACTTGAATTGAACACTCCATCATCTTCAACTGCCTGCATACTTATCATTGTGTTTTATTGCCTTTGCCAAAGAGGTGATGTTTTTGCCAGTGTAGGTTTCTGTGAATAAAAAGAGTCAAGGTTATGAAACATTTTTTATGACATTTTAAAAAAGTTCAGCATTGGGTCAAGGAATTTGTTTTGTGTGAAGCCATATATTTTACAGCATTCTTAACCATTGCAAAAATATGAATAGGGAAAAAACTAATGATTCATTTTCGGATGGGGTCTGAATTACTTTCTTAATTTTTTCACGTTTATTTACCATTTTATTTATAACGTCTTGGTGGAAAGACTATATGTGCTCTTCTAGTTTATGTACTCTATTTTGCTGTTATTTAGCATAGCCACATGCAACATTTTTTGTTTATTTATGGACAAGGAAAGCCTTACTTAAGATCACATTTGATCCCTGTTCTTTGATTTTGACACATTTCCCCCATTGCTTTCAAACCTAGATTGACAGCCGGACCCTATAGTTGTAAGTTCAACTGGATAACACCATCTTTATGTGCGATGATAAACTGTGACGCATGTTCGACTCTCTGAGCAGTGTTCACAGCATCAGGAAATAGCTGACAGCAGGAATGCCCTCACTTTCCTCATTTGTCTGTATATAGGACTCAGCTCCACCACTGGTTGGCTGGCTTTTTCATACAACAACTTCCTGTAAACAAGTCTGGCCGCTCAGCACCCTCCCATCCTCCACCTCTGATCTCTGGAGAGCTCCATTTGACCTCTTTATGCAATAGAACAGTCACTTTGGGCCTTCCTGCTAGGGTCAACACACTTCATAACATGATTTTCAGGGTTATTAGCCACCAGTTTGAGTGTGAATTTAACTCTTTGTAGGTGTAAACATTACAACCAGTATGTCTAATAAAAGTGTAACATAAGGGCCTTCACATAAAGCCTTATTTTCCACTGTCAGATTTCAGTTTCTATGATTCAAAGTATATTTGACATATTTGGAAAAATTAGACTTTTTTTTTTTAGTATAGCCTAATATGACATTAATAGTGGCCCCATAAGGCTTCATTAGTAGACTGCACAAGACAACATCACCTGTCCTTTAGAACCTCCATCTGGGTGAGAAAGAACTAAAAATGTAGCAGGTAGTAGTAAGCTCTTTGTGTTGTTGTCCCATGCTGAAAAGACTATGTAAGCATTAGCTTACCCAGGATCTTTTTGTCTGACTGTAAGCCTTGTTAGTTTTTCCACTCAAGCCAAGCCTATTCAATATTTGCACAGGTGATTTTGCAGAGCAGATTTCGTAAAGTGGGAAACTACATTGTGCAAGATTTGTTTCTAATCTGGCCTTTCAAGTTCTATAGTATCTCCATCTGTATCCAAGTAATCAGTTTATAATCAAGGTTATGATTGCATTTGTCCTCAACGATTACACAGCCACTCACTAAGCAAGGGCTCTTGTAAATAAAAATAACAAATGTGGTGCTCGTTCTCAGAACCGTATTCGTCTTCAGCTTTGCAACTTAAAATCATCCTATATGTATTTTACTGTTCTCACATTGATTTAAAATAAACTATACAACCTTTAATAAACTTGAACTACTTTGTTATTGACCCTGCTCCAAACAATAATAATACTAATCTACAAGAGACTTTCTCAACCTGAAGAATGAGAAAGAATGGCAACAACTGCTTTCCCCCAGGAAGTTTTAAGATTAAGTTAATTTAATAACTAAGCTTTGTCTAAGTGTTATGCATTCTGTTGTTTGTCTTCTCTATGAGGTCTTTATGACAGTGTTACAAGTGTAAACTCTTGTGGAAATTTATTAGGGCATAACACATTAAATGCAGGAATTGAGCCAAGCTGTTGAACTCTGTCACGTAATATGAGTACTTCACACCGAGACTATTACTTCCCTGTCGGTTGTCTGTACAATATGTCAACCATATGTTTTTCGACTGGATTTTTACTTTATGCTGTATCTAATGACTTGTTCATGATCAAATTTTTGGGTGGTAGTTGGATTTGTGGGTATTTTGGCAAGTCTTAAATCTGTCATAAAACTCAAAATTTTCTCAGTTTAGGCACTGTTTCTAGTGGAATTAAAATTGATTTGGAGTCAGCTATTGACATTCTTTTGTTTTGTGTATGTTCACCAGGTGAGCAGGCAGTGTGCACACAAACATGACTGCCAACAAGAGTTCCAAGGCTGTGGCCCGTACAGGAGGGGGTAGAGCTCCACGGGACAGCACCGACAGGTCAGTGGCACACGGGACATCCTGAACTACTCTTCCAGTCATATTCCTTTCATGACTCTTTTAATCTATCACTTAACACTTCCGAGTTGGCTATTTTTGACTCATTTGAAAGATGAACTAGTGAGAGTCAGTCATAATAGGACTTTTAAAGCTTTGGCAAGTTTGATCCTGTATCATGGACATGGGCCCCATGATCCCACTTCAGACCGTGAGTAGTGAGACAAACCTGTGTAAGCATGTCGAGAGCTTATAGTGTCCTGTAGACAAGCAGACTTTGAGAATGATATAGAATTTCTTAACTAGTCATTCTCATTATGTATTTTTTATACAAAATATGATTATTATGTTAACAGGAATGGTATAAACTACTACACAGCTTTAACCAAAGGATATAAATACTTTTTTGTTTCTTTTCTAGTGTACATGCTTGTTTTTACAGGATATTTGTTAGTATATGTCATTATGTAATGACTTAACCATACTAACTAAAGTATACACTAAGGTGTAGATTTTCTTTTGTGCTAATGAACGTGCAGAAGAGGAAGTGTTACCTGTTGTAGCTTATAAAATAGAGATAAACAACTCAATCATGCTCTTCCCACTTTTAATATAAGCATACATTAAATAGTTAATCTACAACCTTGCACTGGAGGCAGTATAGTTTATAATTTAATGAAATCCATTTTAATATAGGAGTCATTTTGGTCAGACTAGTGTTGTCTCCAGGACCACACATGGTGTAGACATAAAGCACTTCTTTGTACTTGCCCTGTGATGTGAATCTACTTTGGGGGCATAATTTAATACTTCATATATTAGGGACCCAATGACTCATCTGCTGCCAATTTGCTGCTTATGTAGCAGATTAATGTCCTTACCTTAATATATATGCCAGACAGGCTAGATACAAACAACATATCAGAGAATAGGTTTTAAGGGACAGTAAACAGTGTAAATGTGTGATCTGTAAAATCCGGATTAAGATATAATGTTGAAAACCTGACATATGTTGGACTATCCCAGTTAAATAGCTGTTATGGGCTGGCTGCTTTGGTTATCCTGGTCAGTTACAGGAAGTAGCTGTGGTTTGCAGGGCCTGAAAGCCCGAGTGAAAGCCAGAGGCCAAATTGCCACTGGCATCCAACACTGCCTATACTTCTGTATGTGTGGCCAAGCAGTTGAAGTGCAGTCAACTGGGCTTATTTTTACATGCACTATCCCACCAGAACCTCTGTAAAAGCTCCCAAGTCCAAAATAGACTGAACGTATCAGCATGTACTGTATATTTTTTAATGTCTGGCTAAAAAGCTTAATAATGTAGTCAGGAACTTCATAGCTGATTCAAATCACAATAGTTTACATTTAAACAAATGTGTGATAATTAGCAAGCAATATAGCAAGCAATATATGTATAGAGAGATTACATTTATATTTTCATGTGAAAGCCTTTTATTTAGACAGGCAGGGTAATTTTTCATTCAAAAGAAAAGAATGCTCTGCTGCAGTTCAGCAGAGCATTCTTATATATTATTTTGTTGTTAATCTTCTTTTGCTGACACATTTATCGGGTCCAGTTTGGAGACAGGGCTGAATTATACCAATTTTCTAATTCAAAATGGTAATAAAATATAAACCCCTCAAGGGTCAAGCCAAAGGGCACAGAAATGAATCACAACCATCCAGTTAAACCAATAATCCTATCTCTTAGTGGAGTAATTATGTTGTTTTTGAGTGCTTTGTGCGGTTGCTACTTAAACACTCTACTTATAATTAGTTTCAAAAGTGCTCTGGCCTCTGTCTTAGACTGAGGACTGACATTAAGTTAGGACAATTGGCCACAAAGCATTTAGATTTAAGTTTGCCAGAGAAATTGTAATAACTTAAGGGTGCAACGTGTCATACTGTTTATGTTGAAATAATCTTCCCCCTTCAGCATGAGAAACATTATGATGCTGTTTAAAGAGAATGATCATTGCACTCCTTTGTCTTGGACTGCTCACAATAAGTAATCCTAGAAAATCTATAAAGAAAGTAAATAAAGTAATATAACAGCAGATTTTTTTGCCCTTTTTCTCTATATAATTATTGTATCATGCCTTCTGCTATAGATTTAAACCACTAAGGCTTTCCAGACAGGAGATGTCGTCATGAAAGCTCAGGTTTCGTTGAGAAGATGTAAGATAAGATGCATCCATCATGCTTGATCCTTGCAGGTTTCTAGGTGTTTAAACATCTCCTGCCCTGCAGCTGGAGCAGTGAAACCAGGGAAGGGCAGATAGGTGTGAGGCTGGATGTGTCCCAGCATGCATTATTGGATCACAGCTCTCTGCCTTCTCCTCCTAAAAACGCTTGTTATAACACTGGCTGTGACATCAGATCTCTCAAAGGTTTCCTTTCGCAATATTTAGCCAGCGTCCAAGTCATGACACTGTTACTGAACAGCTATGAGTAGTAGGAAGTCTGGGGAAAGTTTGAGAAATATTTGTGGGAAAAGTGTGTTCACTCCCGATAGTACTCTCGTCAATGATTGTAGGAGTATCATGACTGCTGCTGCTGGGATCAGAGAGATCTGTGTTTGAGTCCTAGTGTAACAGGTAAGGCTGCTCTAATAAATTATGATTATGTGGTGCTTTTTGTGTGAGGTCCACTGTGATTCTCCCCAGTTTGATGTGGAAAAGTACACACTGGCATTTTAATCCAGTCTCTATTTCCTTTGGCCTAAGTCTTGATACTGAACTGCCAAAGACAAAATACTTTCCTGTGGTTTTTCTGAATAACTAGCTCAGGTTTTCATTCCATCTTTGATCCTGGCAACAAAATCTGAATTTTCATCTGATTTTATAGGTTGCTCCATCTGCTCTTCATTACGTTTTTGTTGTTGTATGTTTTCGTAGCAGTGTTGATTCAGGGCCAGGCCAGCTTTAATACTTTGCTAATACTTTAGACTTAAACCAGTCCTTTACCGTTTCTATAATTAGAGGGTTAAACGCTTTTCTGTCTGTTTTTTAGGAATCAGTCCACATCACCTGTCCTCTCTACCAGTCCAAGTCAGAGCCAGCAAACGCCTCTCAGTGACGGTGAGAACTCAGGGAAACAGAGCCGGTACGTTCGGACTGACGGCAGGTTCTTGGTGCGAGCTGGCTGGAACAGCAAGGCCGCGACCCTGTGCAGTGGTGCATCTCTGGCAGGTGACACAGACTCCCAAGGCAGCCTCACTAAGTCCAAAAGCATTGGCTGCTTAGACAACAGGCTCTCCATCTATAAGCCCCCAGTGCAAATCAAGGCCAGCCAGGAAAACCAAGTTGTAACCAATCAAAAACCAGGAGATCTTGGCTTTGGGGATCGGCCTAATGGTAGACCTCTGAGTTTGAGCACAGTGTCTTTGGGGTCCAACCAAGGCCACAAGCGCACCCTTTCTTTGGGTCGCTCTGTAGCAGGTGCACCCCCGACCACAATTCGCAAAAAAATCTCAGAATGGGAGTGCAGGCGGGTGACTTTGCCTAAGATGAGCCTGTGTTTGGAGAAAAGGCCAGTCGGGGAGTGCGTGGGGGGCAGTGAGGGCTGTCCGAGTCTGCTCTCTTCCCCATGCAGTGAGAAGACTTTTGATTTTAAGAGTGTTCGCAGGATGAGCACAGCCTTCTCCGAATGCTCCTACACCGAGACCGAAGATGATGAACGGATTCCTGACAAAGATGGTGTTGGCCGCTTCCAGAAAAGACTAGGCAAGCCTGAGTCTACATTTGCACGTTCCTTGTCTGGTCGCAAAGAGACGTCGGCCGTCCTCAACAGAATACAAAAAATTGAGCAAGCTTTGAAGGAAAACCCCAGCACAGCCCCTCCACGTTATCTGAGTAACTGTTATGCCACTGATAAGATGAAACAGAAGTCTTTTGTAATAGGTGAGGATTTGGACAGTGCATGTGCCAGTAAACGCAGCAGTATATGCTCGGTCACAACTGAACCAGATGTTATTGTAGTATCTGACAAACTCTCTAAACTCAGACAAAGATTTAGTGTGAGCTCAACCAGGTCTGGGAGCCCAGAGCCTACACTTCAGCAGACCCCTGTGGGCTCACCGGTCAACCCTTTACCTAAACCCAAACGCACTTTTGAATATGATGCTAAACAAGACCAGAAGGGCTTGCTGCCAGTCAACGGACTACCTCCAGACCAGGCCTCAGAGTCGCCTCCACCGCTGCCCTCCACTCCTGCACCCAGCACGACCCGCATGGGCAAGACAGAGGGGAATATATCTAGTAGACTCCAAGAAAGGTAGGTTAAACATGCTGGTAAAGAGTCCTTTTTGTTTACCTTATAGTTTAGTATAGCGGTACGCTCTAACACAAAATATGTTGAGGAAACCCACAGTTCAGTTTCATGTTTTTTTTTTTTTTTGCTGTTTTGTCTGCTGTTGTGAGGAATTTGGATCAGGATGTTTACTTTGATCTTGTTACAGTAAGTTACAGATAACTGTGTGTGTGCTGGAGCAATTTGTTTAGTGTTTGGACTAGAAGTGAAGAATGAGTTTGAATTTTCAGTGCCATGTGATGGACATTGATTGCTTTTAAAAGCCTGCTGTTTAATGTGGATCTTGCTTCTTCATAACTTCATCAAATAAAAGAGTGCTAGACAATAATTAGGAAACTACACTGACTAGCATATTAAAACAACTTGAATTTGATTGAATCCTGTCTTGTTCTTGTTATTGTATGTACATTTTTATCCATATTGCTAAACTTTAAGTTATGGTAAGGGAGGAGCTTCATCTAAATGTGACTTTTTAAAAATTGGACAAAAACCCCTAAAACATTTACTCCTCTCCCTCTGTGTTTAAAATTCCTGTGGCACAAGAAAACTTAAAAGCCACAGCTGTCGATGGCGTGACACAACTACACTGTAGGATCCTGTTATTCTGTAGTGCTGTATTACGGTGTCCTGTGCATATGTTAAGATATCTAAATGTTTTATAATCCTACATGGCATTACTTTACTTGTTGGCACAAAAAATTACCAATTCGTGTTGCCCTATATATTGCTCCTGCCTGAAATGTCAATGTTAAGACCTGTTGGCAGTATTTGTTATGCCCTGTGTAACATCTCAAAACTAAAAACATTTGGAAAGCTGAGCTTTCTGCCAAGGCATTACATTTACTCCCTGGGAAACTGTAATGAATCATGTAAAAATTCCGGGTTCCAGAGAGTGATCCAGTTGCACACAAAAAGCTAATCATTTGTTCCTTTGTTCCTGCCACATTACTGACCGTTCCTGACGACACCAACAAAATCCAACCATCCCTTTTTGAGAGTTGCTAACAGACATACAAACAAACACACCAACGCAGACAAAAACGGTGGAGGTGTAAACTAGAATTTGGACTTTTTTTCACTGTGCGTAGAGTTATCCACTGTAGCTTGGAATTTGTCAAACTTAATTTTTAATTTAACCTTTATTTCACCAGGCAAAACATTAAGAACAACTTTCTTAATGAGGCCTTCTTCTTATGTATGATTTTGGCCTGGAAGTGCTAGACAACACTTAAATGGGAAGGAAGAACTTCAATTAGGTTGTTTTGACTTTCATTTCAGAGAGTCATGTGAGTCTGAGGATGCTGTCAGTGTGCCATCTTCATACCCATCCTCTCCAACAGAAAACGGCACACTAACTGCAGAGACCAGGAATCGACCCAACTCTAAAAGCACTTTTGAAGAGAATGCATATGAAGACATAGTAGGTAAGCTCAATGCTCGCTGTGAACATACACAGTTTGTCACTATAGGCTTCAACTATGGATGATAGAAGATATGCTACATGCTTTTTAATACAGAAATGACAATGCAAGTTCATAGAGTTTACAACTCTAATATACTAATTTGTTTGTTGGGAATCTTGACTTTAACTATGATGAAAGCAGTGTCTGTTTCAGAAATGTTGAGGTGTGAAATTCCTTTCCACTAAATGATCCTCAGCCATCTGGCCAGGCCACTGACTATGTATCCTTGTGAATGCTTTAGGACTAAATACTATAGTACTAACATAAAAAGCCTAACATGTTTTGCACTTTGTTCTTTAGTTACCATTTTATAACATTGTTTTATACATTTTGTTTTATATAATTAGATGATGTAGCCAATATTACTCCAGTGTTTAAGTCAATCAGGCTTTTATTAATACTGAGGATGTGTAGTGGAGAGTGTGATGACATGACTGGCTTAGTATCAGTGTGAACAAAGCAACCTCGTGTTTGAGTACTTAAGTACTCAAACAGTAATTTTGTGGTCTACAGGGACTTTTTCTCCAAAGATACATTAGTTTAATTGTTTTAAAGCTTTTCAGTTATGTATACTTTCTTGTGGTTAATAGGTCATATATATATATTTTTTACATGCAGTAAGGTATTGTACCTGAAAAGCAGTAACCTGTGCTACTATGTGATTTTAAATTCCAGTGCAGCAGTACATAGGCCATTGTAGCTATTTGTAACTAAACTGCTTACAACCCACCCACTGAATCACTATGAAACCTTTGATTCTGCTGCACTTTCACTAAAATCTTAAACTACATATCACTGTATTATCTTCAGTTTGCTTATGTCTGGCTGATATGTGATAGTGTCATTATGTAAGTGTAATCCTAGACTACTAAAATGACAAAACATGTGTTATGTAAACATATGTTTTTTACCTGTCAGAGTAGGAATAAAGATAGGTGTTGGTAGAGGAAAGCACAATTCTTATTCATCAATAGATTGTTTAAAAGCTATAATAGCCAATATAGGACAAATTAAAGATGCTGGGGTATAGTCACACATTTGAAATACAACTTGAAATACTACTTTAAAGAGCAGTAACAACAATAGAGAGTAAAAGGTCTAGTCATGTTTCCTAAAAAACTCATTTAGAAACTTTAAAAGTCACCTACCTATGATAAAAAGGCTAGTAATCTTGGGCCTACAAGCTGGCTGGTATTGGAGGTCAGTAAGGTTAAGTACACTAATGGGACACAAAAAGAAACAATACAGCATTATTCGACAAAATTAGTCTTGCATTCCAAATTTGTCACAAACAGATTATCTCCAGGAAGGGCTCTCTGTAGTCTGTACTGGAGTGTCCTAAAACCTATGTCCCACTATGAGACGCTTTTTTGGTACTTCTATACTTGACCTTGCCTCTACCTCAAAGGGTAAACCGATATTGACATTGTTGTAGTTTCTCCTGTAGCCTCTTCTGTTCCCAGGAAGCCTATTGTGTGGACAGAAACCTACAATTCCTGTGTGCACTTGAGGTGTGTCCCCTCCCGACATAATGCAGTGTGTCTGGGAGTGTGTTAAAGAGATGCTTGTAATCAGAACAGTAGATTAGTACCCTCCAGTGCATAAGCAGCTATACAGACATATCATTTTCCCAGCAGGCCCTCATTACCCAAGTGCTTGGCTTTAATAGAGTTGTAGAGCAACATGGGGACTAAGCCCTCTTATTCGCCTCCTCACCTTTTATCATATACTCATTGACTGGATGACGTTACAGAGTACATTTAGGATATTTGCTAAGCTGTTTAGTGTTGGCATCAGTTCAGATTTAGGAATTGTGGGAACATTTTGATTTGTGTTTTTAATAATTAACTGGAGTAGCTCACTATATATATTTGTGGGTTAATGATTTAACTTGCAGACAACCAGTTTTATTCTCTTGTCCTTTTAGGCAGGGAGCTTCTCTTTCTTGTAAAAGTTTCTCTCATGCATTTCAACACCATCTGGCTCTGTTTTTGTTCTTCATTGTGGTTCCTTCACTTTCTCACAACCTTCCTCGGACCCTGCCAAAAAGCTATTCTCAGAGCATATGTCTGAATAGACATGGGCTGTAGCGTTTTCTCTATTTGAGTTGGCTGTCTGCCAGGTGACATCAGTGGGAGCTGTGTACTGTGTTATGTTCCTATTCTTTCCCAATCTGCTCTCACAGTTGACTGAGATGTATGTGTTTAGGAAACGCAGTAGCAAAGTGTCTAGAGGTTACTTTTCTTTTCAAAGTGTTAAAGATTTGTTTTATTTTGGAAGATGTTTGGAGGTCAGGTAATGAAAATTGTGTATCACATATAGAAGATTTCTGCAGCCTCAAGATTGTGTCAAATTTATATCACAGTACAAATTTTAGTGTATAGCCTGTAGCTTATTTTTTACTACCTAATTTCCTAGGAGATGACCCTCTATTTGACATGTTTGAGCAGACAGATGCATGCCTGGACTGTGACTCACCAACAGGGTTGTGTCCAGCAGTTTCAGCTGGGGCCTGTGGGGCCCAGTGCCAACAGTAATTATTTTGAAAAAAATTCAACACTTGTTTCACTTAAACCTCTGATTTGCCTTTCATGACTCAAGTCTTTTCAGATTATCGCTGCTAAAGCCTCAACTGCCCTCAAACTGACCCCTCTGACCCCAGACCTCACTGTGTTTAAAAAAACAAAAACAAAAACAAAACAAAAAAAACACACGCACAAAAAAACAAACAAACCTTTGTCTTTCGTCTGAGGCCCTGTTATTAGATGTCTGTCTCAGCCATACTGAATATGACCTTCCTTGCAGAGAAGGAGAACCCGTATGAGGATGTTGACCTGAAACGGAGGAGTCTGGGTCGAAAGTCATGTCTCTCAGAGAGCAGCCGATCTTGGAGCATTATGGACAGGAAACTCAACTCTCCTCCTCAGGTAATAAAGGTGTTTCTTGTGTCAGAGATAGAAGTGTGAAACTAAAAAATAGTTCTTTTCAAGTTGTCCCTCTAAATCATGTTAGTATCTTGGTGAAATGAACAATGTTTACTTTCCAACTAAACCTTGTATTATAAGTTATTTAGTAAACATTTTTTGTACAATGAGCATTTGTTAAGCTTTCAACCCATTTTCTCACTCTTCACTGTTATTGTTGATAGTGCATTCTGCTTTGGTAGGGAGGATTTGGTAATTAAAATTGTTGCTGTTAAAATTTGTTACAAAGTCCAGTAGTCTTTGTAGCGTCTGCACCATTGTTTGTAAAGACTCAGATGTTTGTAGGCCTTGATCTGAAGAAATCTTATATGGTATAGAACAGGGATCATCAAGACTCTTTCTCTGTCCCTTTGCAGAAAAAGTCTGAATCCTCTGCAAGCTCTTTTGCTGCATTACAGGAAATGTTTGATATGTTTACACCTGATGATGTTTCCCAGAAAGACCAGACTGCAGTGTTGGCTCACTTACGCTGACACTGAGCTCCCTCTTACTTGGAAACAGAATTCAATTTTCCATTAATAAAAACAAGAATAGCATTGCTGTCTTGAAATATTTTCTGTCGTCTTAATGCACTTGGACATTAACCGAACTACATTTTTGTTTCCTCTGTTGTTAGTTACCGTCCAAACCCAGTAGCCAGTCCCTTCGCTCGGTTGGTCCCAGTGACAGAAAGAGCCACCGGACGTCCCAGTTGTCCAAACGGCACAGCCACAATGACATGCTGCTTCTACCCCAGTCACCTTGTGGGCTGCTGGACAACAGCTTCTGTGGTACCAGTGACACTTTGGGCTCACACAGGCATTGGAGGATCCCCAAGGTATAAACTAGTATATCCCTTTACTAACTTACAAGAGTCTATTCTCCTCCATTCCTGTCTCTAAGCTCTCTTTAAAACCCATAAATTTAACCTATTGTATACTTTTTGTCTGTGAAAGTAATCAAAGTGTAATTACTGCCTGTATTTTGGTTCATTATCCAAACCCAGTGATGTAGTCTGTTTGCCTGCAAGAGTAAACTTTACACTTTTGGTTTTGTAATTACTCATTGTCATTTATAAATTATTGTCTTTTCAACTCTCTAAAGCTGGTCCAAAGAATTAACTCTATTTACTGCACTAAACGTGGCAAGAAGAGGCTCAAAAAGTTGTCTATGTCCAATGTTGAGACAGCGTCTTTACGAGGTAAGATACAGCCATATAAACTTTTCTTTTGACATTGGTGAAATTCCTCTTAGCCCTGTGAAAACGTATTTGTCTGTCTCTTGTCCTGATCTAGATGACAACAGTGAGAGTGAGAGTGACTCAGATGACAGGTTCAAAGGTTAGCTGTAATTTTTCTTTTCTCCTTCTTTTCTCTTTGAAGATCGTTTTGATTCTGACAATACCATACTATTGCCTTATTGTTATGTAGATATTGTTATTGATCCTGCCCTCTGTTCTCAGCTCACACGCAGAGACTGTTAAAGCTGCAGTCAATCCTCCGACGGGCCCCGAGCTACCGAACGTTGGAGCTACAGCTCATCGAGTGGCAGGAGAGGGAACTCTTTGAGTATTTTGTGGTTGTTTCACTTAAAAAGAAACCCAGCAAGAACTCATATACTCCAGAGGTCACCTATCAGTTTCCAAAGGTAAAGCCTGATTGCAGGTTTAATCGAATGTACATTTGTCACATCTTGCCTGGACTCTTGTAGAATTGTTTAAATCTTTGAGTTTTTTCTGTCTTATTATTTTTGTTTTTTTGGGTCCATGCTTACATAAACTTAAAACATAGTCTCACACAGGCGTCCCTAAGATAGTTTTTCAATTACAGCTCACATTTAGTCATTTGGAGGGTCAGAGCTAAAATATAATTATGTTAAATGTTTCTCAGAGTAGGCTTTTTACTGTAGTGTTTGTGTGTCAGGATGATTACTGGAAGTGGTGGCGTTTGGGGTTAGAGGCTGCCATATATAATACTGTAGCTATTACTTAGACAAATAGACTGTTTTAGTAGAGTTTAGGGAATTTTGGACACCCACTGACATTTGAACATGACCAATATTAAATCTCTGCTGTATCTTATCATTTTCACAGAAGATTAACAGTGTTGTGCTATTAAAAATTGAAGGTCTTTTGGTGTATGTTCATAACCTTGTAGGGGAATAATGTTAATCATTTCTTTGTCTCACTGAGATCCATAGGGATCTTAAAAACGAGACACTTGAATGAGCCAACTGAGATTCCTCTTCTTCCTCCTCACAGCTCGAGAGGCCCACCAAACAGATGAGGGAGGCCGAGCAAAGACTCAAAGCAATTCCTCAGTTCTGTTTTCCTGATGCAAAAGACTGGAGTCCTGTCTCTGAATACACAAGGTAATAAATAACTATATACAACATCTCTAAAAAGTGCAGCATTTAACCTCAGCGCCAACATACATATGCAACCTAAATGTAATAGTTGAAATCTGTACTATAATTGATTTTAATTTGCCCTTTTCTACAGTGAGACCTTCTCCTTCATGTTAACTGGAGAGGATGGCAGCAGGAGATTTGGCTACTGCAGACGTCTATTGGTAATCCACCGCTGTATTCCTTGTAGTCAACCTATGAGGCTCTTTTTGCTATTTGATGAAAACATGTTATCTGTTGTTTAATACAACTTTAGAGGCTATCTGTTGCAATAGTGTGGCAAATGTACCATTTAAAATGACAAATCAGTGTGAAAAATTTTGTTAATGAAACTATATTGGTCATATGGTACAGCTCTCATGCCCAAACCTAGACTCGAACCTAGATCTTCTAGTTTAGGGATAACTGCACTAGTCATTGAGCCACTAAGCTCTTACATGTCACAATGATAAATTCTCCATCAAAACAATTCTCCCTTTCTTTTTTTACTGGCCGCTTGTGACTGGAGTTACTATCTTGGCCCTGTCTTGCAATCATACAAAATCTGGATCCTACACAGTCTCCCGAATCAACACCAAAAATTAATGAAATATTTCCATGAAAATCTCCCCAGGAACATTCAAACTTTCTGCATTTCTCTTTTATGAGCTGCTTTGAAGTGTGTTGTGCCTGGCTTCTCAATTATCTTGTGGCTACCAACCATGACCATGTGGGATTCTTGTAAAATCTGGTGTCTATTTTGCTGGTCTTTCAGTATTTCTGAGCATGTTTACAGTTCTACAGTGTGTACTCTCACAAGGGGGCATACTGGGTTGGCACCGGATCTGCTTTAAAATACCCACTTTTTCATAATCTACTTGATTGTCTCAGTTAATGTGCTCTTTTGCTTGATAGCAACAGGTTTTAATCAAGCCGTAGCTCTCCTCCAATAACTGTGTTTCCTCCCTGCTGTTGTCTGTCCGGCAGTTGGCAGCAGCAAGGCATTCCTGAGGACTTGAATCAAGCAGCACATAGTTGATTTAATCATCCATTTGGAAAAGCAGGAGAGAAAATTGTATTCCTAATATGGACAAGTGAATTGGCCTTTCTTGAGTGCTTGTGTTCACTTGTGGCTGTGTGTTTGAGTGTCTCTTGTCTGCGTACCCCTAGTGTCTTGGCGCACATAATGGTCTTAAAGTGAACTGAAGGAGGTGATACGATCAGCAGAAGCAGATAAACCACATCTGTTTAGGAACTATCTACCCACATCAAAGACTTTTACCTTAGATTACATCCCAGATTACATACTACACTGAGTAAACTACTTATTCTTTGACCAGTTGTTGTATTTTCACTGTAGAAATCACATTTTGTTATCCAAGAGCCTCTTATTGTGTTGATAATTAGTTTTTATGTGTTTTATGTCCATGTAGCCAAGTGGGAAAGGACCCCGACTTCCAGAGGTTTACTGTGTCATAAGCAGACTGGGCTGTTTTGACTTATTTTCCACAGTGAGTATACATTGTTTATACTGTAGGTGCTACAGGTTGTAAATCATTCTCGGTTGATAGTTAAGCTTAGATTAGAAGATCATAGAAGATAGAACAGAACTGTCTCTTATCTATATACTTGTTCAATCAGGGCCCAGTACAAAAAGTGGCAATTTAATATTAAAATGAAGTAAGAGTGACTCATAAGGCAGTGCACACAAAAGCATAGCAGTATACATTTGTAGCAGTGCCATTTCCTTATTCTCTAGTACATGCCATATTCTCCTTTTATTGGCAATGCTCATTCAGAGAGAATATGCAAATTAAAGGTTTGGGTAATACCTACTGGTCACATTAAGTCTTTAGTCTCTACCCATTGGATTTCTGATAATAATAAACTGGAGATCTAGGGAAATGTTTAATTGTGTATGTTGGTTGGTGATTTTACAAAACAATTGTTGATACCAATAACACACATCACAGCAGTTTGTTTTGTGTATTGTATGCATAACAATTTATCAAAACTTAAGGCATTCGCGGTTATGTAAAATTATGATACATCTTCATTTTGTGTCAGATGTTAAATGGTAAAAACAATAAGATCTGAAGTGTTTGTTTGTTTCTTCAGATCCTGGATGAGGTTGAGAGGCGGAGAGGTATCTCGGCAGCCCTGGTCTACCCCTTCATGAGGAGTTTGATGGAGTCACCCTTCCCTGCGCCAGGGAAGCTCATCAAAGTGAAGACCTTCCTGCCTGGTGCAGGAAATGAGGTTAGAGCTGGTGATAGCACTACATTTTCATAATGCTCCTTTGAACAAAGACATTTATGACTGAGGTTTTACTACTTGATTTTTATGTAGGTCATTGAGTTGAGACGACCCACTGATTCCCGACTGGAGCATGTGGACTTTGAAAGTCTGTTCAGATGCCTAAGTGTACGCCAGGTGATACGGGTCTTTGCATCACTGCTGCTTGAACGAAGAGTCATCTTTGTGGCTGATAAACTCAGGTGGGTGTTGCTGCAGCTAACCAATTAAATTAAACTTAATGGACAGTATTTCCACCTTTGATTCTGCTTGAGTTATGCAACATGTTAGTCCGTTAGCCTTTCAGTCATTTAAGTATTAAATACAATCTAAAGTGGGTCACATCACATTGGTCTGGCGGAGGAGAAAGGGTGGAGCTGATAAGATGTGAAGAGTCTCCAGGGACGCAGTGTCCCAGTCTTACTTCTGGTTACAGAGCAGACTCTTACGGTACTTTTAGAGCTGTGGAGAGGGTGGACAGGGAGGAGACTGGAGTGGACTAGTAATCTGTGCATGTATCAGAGCCCAGTTTAAACAAACAGCAGTGGGGGGCAGTGACAGTGAGGGGAAGGAATGCACTTCCTGTGTGTGACTCTGGCCTCTGTGATATGTGGCCACACTGTCACCATTTGACTTAAACTGCTGCGTTCACTCCCTACGTTAGAGTGACAGTACTCTGTATCTCTTGAGAAAAACGGTTAAATGTACTCATTATGTGATGTGATAACATCGAGGAATCACTGGGAGGGAATCATGAATTACTTTGCAATAAGTCACACTATCACATGCAATACTAGTGTTACAACAGGAAAGAGCAATACAACCATGTCATAGTTATTATTTTCGACTAAAACATATAGAGTAATGTTAAACTACAAATTACATTACAAAAAATAGCTACAAAAATTATAATTACAAATATGTAAGTGTACAGTATAATCTTGTGGCTTAAAGATAAAGTCAGTACTTACGTCTGCTGCCCTCAGTTTAAACCCGAAGGCTTGTGGCTTGTGTATAGATTGTAATGTGGATGTGTGTAGACATGCTGAGCTGCTGTGTTTGGGTTTCTCTGGGAAGCACTGACAGGGCCCCAATGCATCATTAATGACTTCTATGATAAAAGGGTTACTCCCAGTGGAGCTTTGGTACATAATCTCTTCCCAAAATACCTCCAGCTGAACATGATGTATGCATCTCTTGAAATGTATATCCAACACAAGCAGAGTTTCTGAGGAAATGCCATCTAGCAGGCCCATGTGAGGTCTTCCTTTTGGTGTACTTGTAATATTAACCTCAATGCTTACACTTTATTTTCTTGCTATGGTCTTTTTTAAGCAATTACTTCATAACTGTTCAGCCCTATAGACCTTGGGATGCTGAATGAGTTTGTATGTTGTAGAATCAGGTAACTGGCCTCTCACCCTCTGTCAGTATTCAAGTTTTGATTGAAGGCAGTTTTTTATGTTTGTGGTAGAAATCTGGCAGCAAATATAATAATGTTACTCCATACTCCTGGATCACATTTATTTTGGTACTGTATATGTAAACATTTGCAATACATAATGGTATTTAGGCCCGAGCCCCAAGTAATGGTATTATTTCTGTTTAGACATTTTTAGTTTTTTGCACTTTTCAACATTTCTTTCCCAGTCTAACAATAAGAGATGCAATACTGAAAGGTCCTTTGCATATTGTGAATGCTTGTCTGTTTTGCTGTAATATTGCTCCCTGAGAGTGAATGCCTATAACAGGTTTTGCAGCTGTATGACTCTGTAACTCTCAGACACACTTGAGTTATTGCCTCAGCTGCTGTTTTTCTAATCAAGGCATATGGAACATGCTAATTTGATTCAGGCCCCTGTTAGACTTAAACATTTCTGTAACATGCTATGCAGAGCTGGCACAGAGCCAAAACCACTTTTAGCAACTGGTTTTCCATGTGGTCTTTAGTCAGAGTTAGGGCAAAATCTGCATTGTAAACATTTTTTTCTGTTTCTGAGACAAGCCCAACAGCACCAGCTGAATTTTACATTAGTCTGTAACTATCATGAATGTTTACCTCCCTGTGCAGATCCATACACACGTAGACAGTCCCATACACAAACACCTACACTCATTTGTAGTCTTTCTCAACACTTCTGATCTAACTGCGGTATCAGTAAAACAGGTGTTGGGTTTTCTATTGGGAAGTAATTTTTCACTGTATAATTGCTTCTGCTAGGCCTTCTGTGGAGCCAAAGAGCGCAGTTCAAGAGCCAGTGGCTAAAGATCCTTATAGAAAGGAAGTGAGGAAAAACTATTTAGGGAATAAGGGAGCACAAAAAATCTGTAAGGAATAAAAATACAATCCTATAGGTTCATATGTGCTCTACTGCCTCTCTGTACTGTAATTTTAAGAGTTGTTTTCGGGTTTTTATTAAAGAATGGTTTTGTCGCACAGCTGGTGTCTGTCTTCTCTAGTTGATGTTTTTTACTGCAAAACAAAAACATGACTATGTTTAGACAATTAAACATTTCATGGGAGTTGTGAGTCTGTGATATGGTTTGGGTTAGTGCAAAAATAAGTATGTATTAATTTATTAATCAATTTGTGTTACTGCTAAGTAATCTAAGTTACCTGGTGCTGCATAACACAGTGAAGCATTTAGCTGCTACATAAGAAATTATTGTCAAGAGCAATTGATGGAAAGTCAAAGTAAGCAGGTTGTTTTCTTATTAACTTACTTAAAGCAGGTTATATATATATATATATATATATATATATATATATATATATATATATATATATATATATATATATATATTTGTTTCTTAAAGTATGTGATAATAGACAAAACATATGCCACCATGGTTTGGTGGTTTGGGGAGAAATAGAAAATACTTTACATGATTAAAATTACGATACCAAAAAATCCCATTTTAAACTGAATCAATAAAGGTAAACATTGTTTACTTCGTGCAATGACTTCTGTTATGTTTTTACATTTTTTATCAAAGTTGCTGCTAATAAAAAAATAACTGACCTCTTAATGGCATACACATTATATACTATATTCCTAGAAGAGAAGTAAGATAAAAATTTTATTATTCCCTATTAAAATGAGCAGATAACAAATGTAATTTAACCAGCGAGTGTTCTAAAGGAAACACTGTTTTCAGTCACCTCTTCTTGTTTCATTTGTCATTTCATTTGTGCTACTTATTACTTGATTATTTCCATGTTTAATCTGAAGTCTTGAAGCTTTTTTGAGGTTGAGAACTAAGTGCAAAGTCACAGTCATTTTCCAAGCTGCGTTAGTGGCAACGTCTGGTAGTGTGGAGTGTTTTTATTGCAAGTTCATCCTCTCCCAGGAGTGTGTGGTTTGGGAGTGAGTGTAATGGATCCTTTAGGTATCAGTGGTGTGTTGGGCTGCGTGTAGCCTGTGGCAAGGGTTTCTGAGATCAGTGCCCCCTTCTCTCTCAGTTGGAACTTGTCAAAAACCCAGGAGACGGGATCTGTTAGGAATTACTAAGTCCTCCTCAGGCAAATAGAAATCATACAGGCAAAGCAAAATCTAAGTGCTTGTTATGAGCTGAACTGAAGGAGGTTTTAAAGCAGCTGTGGTTTTGTACCCTTTTCAGTTGAGTAATTCTATTTTACCAGATTAAGAAATATATTATAATCTTGGCAATTTGACATGGGAAGTAAAGATAAAAGGGCTTGTGGTGAACAAGGTATCTGCTGATCACATAGAAAACTCAATAAAAGTGTATGTCTTTAGAGTGAATTTGCATACCACTTTTGATTCTTGTCATGTGTCTGGTTGGAACCCATAGTTTATTATCACTCCCTTTGTGTACATGGATTGGACAGTATGTAGAGGACAGAGGGGGAGGAGGGTCAGCCACTGTCAACAAGCAACGGATCGTGAGAAAGACAGGCTGCTATTTGTGATCTCTGTGTTATACCACAGCTGTCGAAGTCAAACCGTATTGGCCCTTGTCAGCATTGCGTCAACAAGACATCAACTCAAAGGAGGAATCACACTAGCCCTGTCCAAATAGCTGAGTAATGTCACAATAAAGGTCATTTGCTTGTGACTCAGTCTTAAAGTGGTTTGGACTCCTTTATGACGTTAAACGTTAAGTGGGAGAGATATGTTGGGAGCTGCTGTTGTTAAATCGTCTGCTGTTGATGAACTGTGGAAATTGTCAAAGCCAGAATAAATGACTCTAGTGTTACACCTCATATAATTCAGCCAAAGGGGGTCACAAGCCAGTCACCCAATAGACCAGACAACCAGATCGTCACAGGCATTATTCTTGTTTATATACAGATGCTTTGTATTTAAGTTTTAATTGCACACTACAACCTGCAACAAATTTACTAATAATCAAAACAGATACCCAAAAGGTTTTATGTATTTCTAGATAGGAAACTCTAAAAGGAAGTGTTACACCTCATTTAAAAGTAACTATTTTATAAGACAGTTGCTAGCTTTTTAAGCCATGTGATGAACATATTAATACTTTTGAGAAAGAAAGAGAATCCCATTGAATGTTTCATGAATACTTAAACAGCTTGTTTACGGCACACTGTTTTCCTAAAATATTGCCATGTTAGCGACCCTGCCTTTATTATCTCATAGGCCATCTGTACCGTTTTGACGGTTGTGCTCAGTTTATTCTGGCCCAGCCTCTAAAGGGTGGTGTTGCGGAAACTGCACTGAGAAAATACTAATGTTGATCCATATTTTGTCTCCTCTCACCAGCACCCTGTCTAGCTGCATGCTCGCAGTAGTGGCTCTGCTCTACCCCTTCTCATGGCAGCACACCTTCATCCCAGTTCTGCCTGGATCCATGTTGGACATCGTCTGCTGTCCCACTCCCTTTCTGGTGGGGTTGCTGTCCAGTTCAGTACCCAAGCTCAAAGAGTTACCTGTAGAAGAGGTAAGAGGAAGAGTGAAATCTTTTTTGTACAGTTATTGTATACTCTAATTTTTTGTTTTTGTTAGCTGCATTACCCAAAAAGTTCCTCATACTCTTAACACTGATCCCTCATCCACCACAAGAAATACATTATTTTTATTTAATTGAAATAAGTAATAATAAATTCCTCACCCCCAAAAATGTGTCAAAGTTTAGATCCTTACCTTAGACCTCTGATTCTGAGTTTAGCTTTAGATCTCTCTCATATTGCTTTAACACATATATATTTCTATTTATTTACTGCATCTCTTTTTCTTTCTTCTATGTTAGCATACTTAGTAGCCACTATGTTATAATATACTACGATTCAGTATTTACAAATTTAAAACAGAGCCAGAACAAATTTAAAAAGCCAATTACTTATTCAAATGGGGGAAGAAAGCATAAACGTACCAGTCGATCAAAGAGCAACCATAAAGACCCATATCCACCATGAAGAGAAGGTTGGAGGTTAAAATCAAGGCAGCTTGGAGTGAAGTGAGCCAACTGTCAGAGCTCCAGAAAGGTGCAATGAAAAAACATGTACCCAAGAGATACAGCCAGATGCCCAATGGCCTCATTGGACAAAGTGCTCAATGAATGTCTCAGGCAGTGGAAAACCGAAGACAAGGTGCTGGAGGAACATCATAAGAGGAAAAGGCCCTACATGGGATGTACCATCGACAGATAACTGAAGTGGCTGATATCCAGAAATCCTATCAATGGCTAGAAAGGGCTGGACTGAAGGACAGCACAGAGGCACTGATCATGGCTGCACAGGAGCAGGCCTTGAGCATCAGAGCAATAGAGGCCCAGATCTACCATACAAGACAAGACCCCAGGTGCAGACTGTGCAAAAAGGCTCCTAAGACAATCCAGCACAAAACTGCAGGGTGTAAGATGCTGGCAGGGAAAGCATACATGGACCATTATAACCAAGTGGCTGGTATAGAGTACAGGAACATCTGTGCAGAGTACAGTCTGGTCCCAAGTCCCAAGGTCAAGGTGGGAAACACCTCCAAAGGTGATGGAGAATGACCGACCTAAGATCCTATGGGACTTTCAGATTCAGACATTGTGGTGATGGACAAACAGCTGAGGAAAGCCGATGTGGCTGACATTGCAATACCAAGTGATTGCAATATCAGGAAAAAGGAACATGAGAAACTAGAGAAATACCAAGGCCTCAAAGAAGAACTTGAGAAGGCCTGGAAAGTGAAGGCAACAGTGGTGCCCGTGGTCATTGGAGCACTCGGGGCAGTAACCCCCAAACTGGAAGAGTGGCTACAGCAGATCCCAGGAAAAACATCAGACATCTCAGTCCAGAAGAGCGCAGTCCTAGGAACAGCAAAGATACTGCGCAGAACATTGCTAAAGCTTGCCTGAATATTAATATTTTATTAATAAATAGTTTTACTTTTATTAATAATTAAAAAAAAAAAAAAAACAAGGTATTTTCCTTCTTACAAATCATTCATCTTTCTGTAAAACAACAGGATAGGACAGAATTGTCAGGAATAAAACCTAAACCAAATCAGTTTACAAACAACTGCATGCTAGGGGGCAGATGATTTGCTGTGGTGATCCCAGAAAGGAAAAGCTGAATGGAAAGAAGGAAAGTGATTATTGTCTTGTCTTGGTTTCTTTAGGCTTTAATGGTTGACCTGGGAACTGACCGTTTCATTCGACAGGTTAGTTAATATTTATTTAAACAGATACATACAACAATGAAGCATGCCATTAACATTGTCGCCAGGTTGGCTACATGTTGCAAGCTTTAAAATCAAGTCCACAAACACTGCTGTTTATGAAATCCTGACTGTGTGTTTGCAATTGTTTACAGATGGACGACGAAGCCTCTCTGTTGCCGCGGAAACTCCAGTCAGCTCTTGAGCAAGCGCTGGAGCAGAGAAATGACATCATCAGCCAGGACTCTGACAGCGAGTCAGACGAAGGTGAATAAGTGACAAGTCATGTGTGTTGCACCACAAGGACAGATGTTTGGTTTTGTTAATTGGAAGTGGGTCCGGTTGTGCATGTTAAGTCCAGGTCCTGTGAACCTCAGGGATATGACGTCAGAAGCAGCCGATAACAATGACTCACCAAAGTTTATTTTACAAGTGAAATAATGTCTGCTGAGTCTGACACACATACAGAGAACTAAATGCTAGGCAGAGGTGGGAAGTCACTAGTTAGTTTTTCTCAAGTACTTCTAGTCCCTTACTTTTTTCTTTCTTAAAGATACTTTTACTGTAGTAATATGTTACTTTTACTAGTAAAATCAGTAAAATCTCAAAATAAGAAAAATAATTTTTGACAAAAGTGATACAGTGGGTTGTAATAAAAATACTATAATAATAATACTATACCACTATAGTAATAGTGGTATTAGTAGTGCAGTGGTAGTACAAGTACATAGTAGGCTAATAGCTGTACTTGCTTAAGTAAACTTCACACCTTCAGAATACTTTTATGATATAAGTAATAATGAGTTTGTTGGATACTTCTATTTAAAGGTCCCATTTTATGCTTTTTTAGGCTTTTTGAAATAGTTTTGAACACATTTGCATTAGTATTTCATGTTTTTATAACTTAAAATAATATATATATATATATATATATATATATATATAAAAAAAAAAAATTGTCCTCTCGCCCTCCGTGGGCGGTTTCATCCATCCAAGCTCGGGTCCTCTACCAGAGGCCTGGGAGCTTGAGGGTTCTGCGCAGTATCTTTGCTGTTCCTAGGACTGCACTCTTCTGAACTGAGATGTCTGATGTTTTTCCTGGGATCTGCTGTAGCCACTCTTCCAGTTTGGGGGTTACTGCCCCGAGTGCTCCGATGACCACGGGCACCACTGTTGCCTTCACTTTCCAGGCCTTCTCAAGTTCTTCTTTGAGGCCTTGGTACTTCTCCAGTTTCTCGTGTTCCTTTTTCCTGATGTTACAATCGCTTGGTATTGCGATGTCAACCACAACGGCTTTCCTCTGCTGTTTGTCCATCACCACAATGTCCGGTTGGTTCGCCACTACCATTTTGTCTGTCTGAATCTGGAAGTCCCACAGGATCTTAGCTCGGTCATTCTCTATCACCTTTGGAGGTGTTTCCCATCTTGACCTCGGGACTTCCAGACTGTACTCTGCACAGATGTTCCTGTACACTGTACCAGCCACTTGGTTATGACGCTCCATGTATGCTTTCCCTGCCAGCATCTTACAGCCTGCAGTTTTGTGCTGGATTGTCTTAGGAGCCTTTTTGCACAGTCTGCACCTGGGGTCTTGTCTTGTATGGTAGATCTTGGCCTCTATTGCTCTGGTGCTCAAGGCCTGCTCCTGTGCAGCCATGATCAGTGCCTCTGTGCTGTCCTTCAGTCCAGCCCTTTCTAGCCATTGGTAGGATTTCTCGATGTCAGCCACTTCAGTTATCTGTCGATGGTACATCCCATGTAGGGCCTTTTCCTCTTATGATGTTCCTCCAGCACCTTGTCTTCGGTTTTCCACTGCCTGAGACATTCACTGAGAACTTCATCTGTTGAGGCTATCTTCCTGATGTAGTCAAGGATCTTGGATGTTTCATCCTGGACAGTGGTTTTGACACTCACTAGTCCTCTGCCTCCTTCCTTGCGCTTAGTGTACAGTCTCAGGGTGCTGGATTTGGGGTGGAACCCTCCATGCATGGTTAGGAGCTTCTGTGTTTTCACATCTGTGGTCTGAATCTCTTCCTTTGGCCAGCTTATTATTCCCGCAGGGTATCTGATGACCGGCAGGGCATAGCTGTTGATTGCCGGACTTTGTTCTTGCCATTGAGCTGACTCCTTAGGACTTGCCTTACTCGTTGGAGGTATTTGGCTGTGGCTGCTTTTCTTGTGGCCTGGTCCAGGTTGCCATTTGCTTGTTGGATTCCAAGGTACTTGTAGCTGTCCTCAATGTCTGCTATTCTACAGCAGTACAGCTTGATATCATCCATGTAGAGGAGGTGACTGATGGTGGCCCCCGTTCCTGAGTCGGTAGCCAGTCTTGGTGATTATCTGGCTGAGGGGGTTCAGACCTATGCAGAACAGCAGCGGGGACAGAGCAATTGGCACTTGTGCAATTGGCCTCAAGGGTGGTCTTCCACTGCCTCATGAGTCATAGGCTTTCTTGTAATCAATCCAGGCGGTGCACAGATTAGTGTGTCTGGTCGATAGTTTAGAGCTTGGAGTCTTTGCTTGGCAGTTTCCAATGCTTCAGGTATGGACATCTCGCTGTACCTCTTGTTGTTTCATTGCACCTTTCTGGAGCTCTGACAGTTGGCTCACTTACCTTGATTTACCTTGATCTAACCTTCTTTTCCATGGTGGATATGGATCTTTATGGTTGCTCTTTGGTTGATAGCCAAGCTCCTCAAGGATCACTGCTGCTGAAGTGTATATCAGCTCATTGGTTTCAGTGATGTCATCGTAGGTATTGTTCCCAAAGCTGCATTCACATCTTCCAGGCTCAGCGAGATGGTGCTTATTGGGGCTTCGTACCCAAATTCTGGATGAATTCTCTGACCTTGCGTCCTGGCTCCCCCTTGCCGTAGCATATGTGTTGTATCTCGTCAATCTCAAGTTGTGAATGCTTGTGGATGTTGGAACACTGAGCTACTAGTTGTTTAGCAGTGAGTGTTGATTGTGGGTTTCGAAGTTGCCATATTTCCCACATTCTCTTCATGTAACCCCTCTGACTAGGGTTACTGGAGTAGTAGCATTCCAACAGAGCCTTGTTCTCACATCTCGTCCACTTCCAGTAGCCCACTTCTCATCAGGCTGCTCTGGTTCCCCAACACCTGACGCAGACCTTGTTTGACCGGGCGACATGTCTCGTAATTCATTGTCTCTCATCATCATTATATATGAGGTAGGCAATAGCGCAAAGGGTCTTGCCTAAGGACCCACACTGGAAGTTGGTATTCGCCTCAGCCGGGATGTGAACCCGGGTCCCCTGTGTGAAAGTCGGTTGACTAACTCACTGAGCTACCCAGCCGCTATATATATACATATACATATACATATATATATGGTATATGGTATATGGTAGTGGTAGTATAAGGTATATGTATATGTATATGTATATATATAGGGCTGGGAAAATTTTCGATTTAATCAAGTTAATTTCAATTGATGCATCGATTAATTTGATCACAAAAATATTACGACGACACTGACAGAGGCAGCAACACGCCACGGGTCTTCCAGCGGAGCAGAAATGCACCGCGCGAGCGTAGAAGACGACACATTTCCGTTTCCATCCATCAGGCGCGTTCGAGATGAGCCAGACTTGCGCGGTTTCGATCAGTGTCGGTCTGTGCGCAGTGCACGCCGGTTAGATTTGTGTCCGACTTGTTCCCGACTTGCTCTGATGCCACAAGTGCGACGGTCACCGTGAGATCCAAACGAGCCGGCTCAGTGCATGATGGGAAAACGCACAACTGTCAGCGGTGAACGGACAGGTGATTGGATCTGAGTTTAGTCCTGATCAGAAACGTAACGCACGACACTTCACTGCCCTGCTCTCCTTCTTCCCCCGCCTCTTTTTTTTTTTTTTTTTTTTTTTTTTTTTTTTAAATACAGACTAAAGTTACAGTTTTGACCTGGATAAACCAACACACGCGAGAAGTGGATTTCGGGCGTGATGGTGCGTGATCTGAGCCACAAACTGTCCGACTTCAGTACAGGTGTATTTCCCCTCCTCCCTCGTTCACAATCCAGGCGAGGCGCAGTTCATCTGGAACGAGCCTAAAGCAACAAGTGAACGAGCTAAAGCAACATGAGTGACCAAAAAGACACATTGCTAAATGGACAATTCTGCTTCAAATCGTCACCAGACAGCAATATAGACAAAACAAAAGTTATGTGCAGTCTATGCAAGGATGAGATCAATTACCACTGGAGTAACACAGTTCATAGTATTTACACTGTTGTGAACCACAACAATTGTTATTAATTGAAGAATTAAACTTATTTTTGTTAAAGTTCTAAAAGAGATTACACATGCTTTTTTAGGTAAGTTTTGTGTATTTGTTGGTTGTACCTTATTTAGGAAAACTTTGTCTGAGTTACAGGTCTCAAAGAGACTATTAATTTATTTTCTTTGCAAGTTTTGTTTGCATTGCACAAGTTTACAGTAAAGTATGTGAAGGTTAATTCAAAATAAATGTTCTAAATTTATAATTTTGTGTTTGTATGTGAATTCATAATATGATTAATCGCAATTAATAACTGGTAGTCATTTTTTTCAGATTTGCGATTAATTAGTTAATTTTTTAAAATCAATTCCCGGATTATGCTTGGATTAGGTGTCTGTTGCCCCTTGCTGGCAACGGAGGGGAATGGACAGAACATAAAATGCCTATTTAGCATGGCTATTAGCAAC
Organism: Bostrychus sinensis; assembly: GCA_020698575.1. Classification (NCBI taxonomy): domain Eukaryota; kingdom Metazoa; phylum Chordata; class Actinopteri; order Gobiiformes; family Eleotridae; genus Bostrychus; species Bostrychus sinensis. The sequence goes on from CM036242.1 coordinate 26,150,446, forward strand.
ATGCAGCTAACAGATAGACACATTAGCTTACTGCTTTGTAGTGATTGCAATTTAATCATTGAAATGATCAGAATGAGCCCTAGGCATATGGACTTCACAAACACGCAGGAGCACGTCCTAGTTTCACGTTTATGTAGAGCAGTGAGAGCCAAGCGTTTCCAGATCGTTAGAAGATGACAGGCTTAACATACATAACATGTCTGATTGAAACAAAATAATACTCCATGCAAGGTGTAAACAACATTATAAGATGGTAAAAAGCTCAAAAAAGTTGATTTAGCATAATATGAAACCTTTAAGTAATATTATTCTGAAGTAACAATACTGATAAGAATACTTGGGTACAGATTTAGAGTAGTTTTTCCTCCTCTGGTGTAGCGCTGCAACAACTAATCAGATTAATTGATTATAATCGATTATTGAAATAATCAACTAATTTAGTAATTGAATAATTGCCAACTGGGATATTTAAAACACTCTGACACATGCCATGTTCTGTGTGTCAAGGTTTTATTACCTAGATAGAACAGTAAACAGTTAAAAACAATGTAAATTTTGTGTTTTTTGATTAAAAATATCATCATATCATATATCATCATATGTCATATGTATTACAGATGGTAATTTATGTATATATGCTCTATATAAACATCTTCAAGAAGCATGCTTGTAGCTTTGTCTGATTTAATTTTGTAAAAAATTAAGTGATTTTTGGTAGCATTATCACCAATTTTTAACAAAAACTATAAAACACCTTAAGTTTTTAACCATTTTACTCGTGCTTCTCTATCCGATTAATTGACTAATCGAAAAAGTAATCGTCAGATTAATTGATTATCAAAATAATCATTAGTTGCAGCCCTACTCTTGCAACCCTAACCCTGCAAAGTAATTAAACACATTTATTCAATGTAATCTTAAACAGTCTGAACTAGTGTCCAGACGCGACTGTTCATAGCAAAATAATTTTGATACATTAAATACATTCTTGGTGTATAGTTTCACCTCCTTGTATTGCTGCATGTCAAAAAATATATGGAGTGGTTTTCTGTGTCTCCGCTGTCTGCATTCTTTCCCAAATTCCTTCATGGAGCGGATAAAAATGTTGGTGGTTGTTTTAAATCAGTTCCTGCCAATTCCAACTTGTTCAAACCTATCCACAAAACAAAACACTCTTGCACAACATGTAGTAACTGTTGGTATCTAATGTTTATTTACAGAGGTGTCAATCTGTCAGAGCTCTAACCGGTTCACGAAGTTAGTCCTGCAGGAGATAACTGTATGGGGTAACAAAAGTAAAAGGGAATAGCAATATTCAACCACATTATTATTATTTTCATTGTATGTTTCTCTTGTGGTGGTGAAGTTGATTTGGACTGATTGACCATGAGTTATGAGATATACCCCTGAGTCTCTATTTTGTAACAATAGCAGTGGTTAGATTTTATTGCTTATGTGGCTGCAACACAGAGTCGAACCATATTTCTCTTTAATCTAGCTTTGACTGCACTCGTTCTACATTACACATAGCAGATTACTGTCACAAGTATAACTTAATTATGTCTGCTTTGTGTCTACAGAATATAACTCTCTTACAAACCTGGTATCAGAGGCATTCATCCGCTTCTTCCTGGAGACCATTGGACATTACTCCCTGTTTATCACTCAGAATGAGCATGGAGAGAGGGTTTTCCAAAGGGAGGCTTTTCGAAAGTCTGTGGCATCCAAAAGCATCCGGCGCTTCCTGGGCGTCTTCATGGAGTCTCAGATGTTTGCGGGATTCATCCAAGATCGGGAGTTGAGGAAAACACGAGCCAAGGGTAAAAAGACTTTTTTTCAGGGTATCCCCAAAGTCTAAAAGTATGAAAAAGGTATTATTTTTTATAAGTACATAATAAAGGCCTTAAAAGTATATTTATGGCCATAGATTTCATAATTTTCATCTTCTTTTCCTTTTGACTGTTCCCTTTCAGGGGTCGCCACAGTGAATCATGTACCTCCACCTAACTCTATCCTACTCTGCTTTTTTCATCTCTTACATCTCGCTCTAAAAGAGACCCTCGACATCTTCAGCTCTGTTACCTCCAGCTCTGCCTCCTGTCTTTTCCTTAATGCTTTTCCTTAATGGTGAAACCTTATCACACAACACACCTGACACTTTTCTCCAACCATTCCAACCTTAAGACTGAGATATATGCTCAAGTCATACAGCTACTACTGATATTATCTTTATACAAGCTTTAAGTAAAATAAGAGGTAAAGACCACATACAGCTGTTACAGGACAATTGTTGTGTCAAAAAATACACAGTCAAGTAAAAAGTAGAAAAATCTTGTTTTTTGTTGGGTGGCTGGGAATTTAGTCTTAAATAATTTATCATAAGCATTAAAGTGGTATTAAAAAGTTTTAAATGTTACCTTGAGGACCGGAGGTAGCCTGTGCTTCCCAGTGTACCCCTACAGCTTAACCGTGCACTTATACTGCCCTCTGGCGGGTGAAACTCATCCATAACATTTTCACTGTATTCACTCATTTTCTGACAGAGTAAGGAAACACGTCATCTAATTTTATTATTTGCATTGTTCTGGTCCTAGGGTTGTTTGAGCAAAGGGCAGATCAGTATCTGGTGGAGCTGCCAGACAGTGAACAGAGTGGAGTCAACAAATTCCTCAAAGGCCTTGGTGAGTATGTTATATACTAACATATAGCAAACGCTATAGAATTAAGAAAAAGCTGGGACAATGTGTAATACATAATTTAAAAGGCAACACATTGGTTTGCAAATGTCATAATAGACAGACAATAAATTGTAAAAAATATATATATATTTGATGGTGCATTCTGCTTTTATTTACATTTTACACATTGTCCCAACTTTTTCAGAATTGGGTAAATAGTATAGCATAGCATATTAGTGTTGTTGTGTATGTTGTTTTACTTGTTTTTCAAAATTTGTCTTAATTTTTTCAGGAAATAAAATGAAGTTTCTCCACAAAAAGAACTGAGAGGGGCCACAGCTTCAACAAAATAATGTCACAATGATGCCTTTATACTGTTTTTTTTTTTATATATATAATGTAAACATGTACATATTTAACTGTACGCTGGCTGTGATACTATTCAGTTTATGTTCATAGTACTTAATAAGATAGCTCTAGAAAGATGGTACACAGCGAGCCAACCGTAAATTAACCACTGACTCTAGTGTGCTTGTGATTATTAGGATGAGTGAATGATGATTGTACACTTGATATGATATTTTGCATTTTTTCACAACAAAGTGGTTCTCTGTTTGAGGCGTATTAAACTTTTTGGAAACTGTACATGCATCGAGACAATGAAGAAAATGAAATATTGATTGTAACTGTTCTTTTATTAAAAATGTAATTGAAATGTCCTGAGTGTGAAGATTAATGAGGTGAATGTGTGTTAGATATGTGTGTCATATGAAGGTCATCACAGTTTGGTTCTTTCTATTGTATCCTAAATTAATACTATCACTTCTTCTAAAACCAAATCCTGCTTTTATCACTGGTCTTTCCTACCCGCAGTATTTTGGCACATTATATAAAATCATCTTTTTTTTATGTGACATCTCAATGACAGTTTCCCCCAAAACCTCACATTTGGAGAAAGTGGTAGGATCCCAAAAGGCTGCGTTCGTCTAGCACCAGCTACCACATGCTGCTGCTGCTAACCTAATTAAGTCGGAGGCATCACTGTGGCAGCTGTCACTGCTGTGCTGTTATTAGCTGCTCTGACTGACATTAATGCTTCATGCCAGCCATACTACTCCTCTTTGTACCTATGTGATATGTTAAAACACAGCCACTAAAGAAAGGAAAAGCACTGGATGTTGTTTAATTGTAATATCAATGTTTGTTATGAAGAAATTGAAAGATTTTGTTTTGTGGTAGGAACAATGCATTTAACAAAACATCTGATGAATCTTCTATAGCCTATGCAGTCTTTCGTAGTGAGAATAACAGACTTTATCTTAGGTACAGTCAAGGTCTTCATTAGTTCAAAGAGATATTGTTTCAGAGAACTGTCTCTTCCTTCAAGCCAAAAAAAAAAAAAAAGAATTTTACTTTTTAATGAAATATTTTTAATATTGCTATTTTTTTCCAGTTTTCTCATGGCAGTAGATATTGCACTATATTTAGCTCTATGTAAGATTATATTTTATGTTTTATTTCAAATCATGTTTTAATATTTTGTTTCTGGTCGTAACCTAAAATAGCACATCGGTTTTCACAACTTTCATCTTGATCAACTGTCAGAGCGACGCTACACAACAGCTTTAGGAGACGTCAGAAGTGTTGCAGGAGAGCGTGTATCAAAATCTCACGATTAACGGCGAGACTTGCCATCTCCAAAAATTTTAGCTGGCCAAAGAGCGTCATCGGATAGGGCATCGCAACAGCAGCAGCCCAGGTCAAGGTAAAACACATCAGTGACACAGGACGCGCAGTGGACTCACGGGACTGACCGGAAGACTGCAGGTTAATCCGGATTTAAGCTCCACTCCGCATCACTCTCATCCCCAGCGCTCACAGTTACGGTAGGATGCACTGTGTTAACTATTCACAGCAGGATATGATGCATTTTGTCTGTACGTGTTGTGTTTTTGCGTTAAGTTTGCATTTCGCTGCCTGTGTGCCTCGTGGTTCGCTCAGTGGTGCTCTGACAGGGGCGTAATCCGTTGCGCACTTTGTAAAGCAGTGCGCGGTGCCAGTGATGCGCAGCTGTAGGTGAGGCTCACGCAGTGCTCACATCCTTGTTTTGGAGCGAGCTTTAAAGAAGTAGAGTTAGATGGACAAATGGATCATCGTACACAACGCACACAATGCAACTGCACGTGTTCACGTAAAAGTAAACAAAATGATGCCTTTTGGGTAATTAAATATTACCTGACCAATGTTTTGCAATGTTATTTTGAGGTAGTGTTTAGCCCAGTAAATGAGTCTTATTTTGTCACGTGTTAGCTTTTAAGTTTTTCCCATAGCAGGCCATTCTACATTTTGATAACCCCCAGTAGAAGTTGGGGTCTTGGCCCAGTACTGTTTTAATTGTACAGTCACCTACTGTAGGGTACTGTCCTACAAAGGAAAAACACAGTAATTACGGTAACAGTGAAACTCAGAAAAAATGATTTAAAGTTTTGATGTAGTCCCTCTGAGTTTGTCACAGTTATATTAGATAAATATTTTTTTTTAATCAATCACAACCATCACTACTGAGTTGACCTTTGACCTCTGAAATGTGTAATTAATGTACTTTATATGGGGTGTCCTAATCTATGTTTGAATTTGTCAGTGAGAACAGTCTGAGCTATAGTTACTGCACTTTACCTTTGTATCAGTGTGAAATCTGTAGTTACTGCAAATTTAACAACAGGATTTCTGTAAAAGGGACACAGTTGAGCCTTGAAACTGTGTAAAACAGTAAAACAGATGATATAAAGCCTGTTTTCAGTCTTAACTCAATTTTGACAACTGAGACTGCATTTAACCTTAGTACAGCAGTATATGACAAGATGATGTGAGTCGGCCTATTTGCAGCGCACTTTTATTTGTGGACAGTGGTTTACCATTATTTTATGTGCTAGACTGCCAGACTCACAAACAGATAAAAGTCTCAGTTTTTCTGCTTGGATAATATAAAATGCTATTTTGTAATCCTATTTCCAAGTAGTTTTTAGTAGCCCAATAACAATAAGTTTTATTCTGTGACAGGTACCTTAGTGTAACTAACCTAAATATTAGTGTAGATGTTTAGGGTTTGTCACTGTGCCATAAAAGGGTGATGTCTGAGGTAGTACCATAAAAGTATTTGGAGCAACATTGATTTACTATTATTTGGTGTGCTGTTATTATGGCACATATCATTGTTAGGTCTGTAACATGCCATTGCAAAATCATAACATTTTAGGAACTTTACCTTAACACAATGGAGAGTTTTATAGCTTTTTTTTTTTTTTTTTTTTTTTGGATAAGTAAGACATGTTGAAATAACGTGAGAGTGAGCGTCAGGCTTTAGTTGAAGGTAATCCTCCGCTGTGTGATCCCAGCGTGGTGGTGTTAATAGATGTTATATAAAGGTGGTTTCAAGGGAGCGATCTCCATACAGAATTCTATTATTGTGACATCTCCAGAGATGACGTGGATCTGGTGCCAGCTTTACTTAGCGGGGAGCCTGACAGGATGCTTCACTTAAAACCACAAGGAGGCTGAAACAAACTGGCATAGAGCTTAGTGATTTAAAAGCACGGTGCACTACTACTACTGCTCACTAATTGTGTTTCAAATTGGGTCTTCGAGCACAATAGGGAGTGGGACTGCTCTGAGCTCCCCACTGAAGCACCCAACAATGAGAAACTTGTCAGATTTGTAGGTCAAGCAGTAGGGGTTGTTGTTAGGCAGACTTGCTCGAAGCTCCAGATGTCATGCTGGTGTGACTTTTTGTGCATATTTTCATGAAGAGTTATTTAAAATTAGATTCAACCAATTACTCTCTTCTTTTATTTGTTTTGCATTAGAGCTGTAGAATATCATCAATGCCTATTTTTTATTAATCAAACCAAGAAGTAACCTGAACTTGCTTTTTAACCTTGTTTTGAATCTTCCCAGACATTATTGTTAAATAGTCATTTAATTCATAATTCACATATAATTTGCAACAAAGTAGATTTCCATTGGTCAAAGAATAATTTATAATCACAATTAATAATAACTATACAAATATTGATGGTATAATGGTCTGTGCATTTTGTTTGTTAATCTGGCTGATTAAATGTACTGATGTCCACATGAAATACCATAGCATAGCACAAGATCATGCTGCTCATTACATTTTTCTGTTTTAAAGTCTGAATATAACGTTTAGTACACCCAGCAAGCAAGCATGCCATTTCCAAGTACACTGTCTTACACTGATTCTATGTTTAAGTTTAAGTTTGTGCATTATATTTAGATTCTATGGATTTATTTTGTTCTGGTTTGATCATATCCTCTAGTTTTTCAGACATAATCCAATCCCTTTATTCCCCTATACAGTGTGTGTTCTTTATCATTGTGACACTATGTTAAAATCTTAATTGATTTTATAGTGTTGTGGGGATTGTAGAAGTGTATCCTTGTCCCATCTGGAGCTTATCAGAGCCTGACCCGCTTTTGGCGTGCTACGTTAGTGTGTTGTTCCTCTGGGACCTGTCCCCACCTTGTGCTGACAAAGGGCTGAGGAAGAAGGCCACATTTGCACATCTCAAGAAACAAAGCTTAGCATTTAGCTTTTACCAACCTGTGCTTACTGTACCAATCACCCCTCAATGCTCATTGTAGGTCACTTGGTCTTTCTTTCTTCATTTTAGAATTAGCTTCTGGCAATATTGTGCCCTACAAAAAATAATTATCTTATCTCCCTAATTCCCAATTATTATGCACAGGCTTATTTAAGTAAAAGGATGAGATTTCGTGTCTTTTTTGTAGTTGCATCAGCGGTTAGCAGATTGTTCCTCCTCTCCTCTCTGCAGTGGTACGGGGGGTCCTACACATGGATGAACCGGGGGAGGAGAGAGCTCACTGAGGCTGTCATGTAAGTCGTCTCCTCTGGGGCCACCACTTGGTGAGCGCTGCTTCCTGCCTCAGGTACAAGCCTCAGTGTTTCTGAGGCACCTGGCTGCGCGCTGTCTTCTGCTGAGAACTCCAATCAAATATCCTTCCCCCTAAAGACTGGAAAATGCAGAAGGTAGGACTTTTCTTTTGATTTGTAACTTATAGTGTTAGTGATTTATCTTAACGCTAAGTATTTTTGTCATGCTACAGCTATCAGTTTTCTTTTTATTTTATGTGATTATTTCAATATTTCAATATTTGTGATATTCCTTGCCTTTACTCCTACTGATTATAATCAACAGGAGAGGTGTGTACATGTAGATGAGTGATTTTGTTTGCTTGTTGTTTGTTTTGTCCAGTCCTGTGTTTTGCCTATCTATATACCTAATATATGGGATGTGTTTACCATTTTCTTTCTAAACTCCATTTACTCCATGGAGTTTGTTCCTAATTAATAGCATAAGTCAGAAGACTAACCCACTGGGAGTAATGAAATATAGCTTATGCAGCAAAAAAATTGGATGTAAACACAGGAGATTAGAACCGCCTTATGCAGATTTGTATTATTTAGATGCTGCTGTCGTAAAATGCTCTTGATATACCATTTTACTTTGCAACATGTCTTGATTGATGAACTGAAATAGCACACAAGAGTATGTGACATAAATGCCCTGATGCATGAAAACAAACAACAACTCTGAGTGGTGTGACGATCCGGAGGAAGGCGACAACATAAATGCTGCTGACATGTGTCGTTGTCTTATCTCTGTATCACACGGTTTAGTTTCAGATGTTTAACGCCCTGGTTTCCCTTGTGTATTTTCAGAGCTGCGCCGAGTGCTCAGAGCCAACTCTCGCTCAGAGCCTGTGTACACAGTGCAACAAGTGGCTGTGTTACCAGTGCACAGATGTTCATCAGCATCACACACTCTCTGCAGAGTCCCAATACACTGAGTTTCACCAGGCTACAAGGCCCAATGCCAACCAGTGTCCTGATCCTCACCAGAGGGGCGCCAGCTCCCTGCCTGCTACTGGACAAGGTCAGACAGTTATTTCCATCTAACTGTGGTTTTCAGGGCAGTGTGGCAGATTATTATAGGACTTTGTTTATCCCTTACTCCCTTACTTTAATCATGTCTCAGTAGGAACCAGTGCTATTAATAATGTATAATAGTGTGTTAGTACTGTTTCCTAGGTATGCTTGACTTATCTTACACATTTTTAACTGAGGCCCAGATTCTAAGTACTTCCCTGATTCCAGTGTTGCTAAAATTAGCATTATACTATTTGAAGACACTGACATAGGCCTTCAAGGTCTAAGGTCACCAATTTCCAGGGCTCTCATAAAAACTCAACTTAAGTTCACATTAAAATGAGTCAGTCAGATCTTCATTACACCTTTATTGTGATGTGGGAGTGATACTGTTTGGTCTGTTGCTGCTTGTGTGAGAAAACAAGTGTTAGTGTGTTGACAGACAGGATGTGGTCAGTCACACTGGTTTTATGCACTGAGCATGATGCTACTCTTTGCCACAAAGCAGTGAAGAGCTGAGTGCAGGCAGTGTGGGGTTGTATTAGGTAAAGTGTCCAATCAGGAAGCTTAAAACCATAATATGCAAATCTCTAGGAGGCAGATGATTTGCTGTAAAAGAAGTAGATATGTTATGTTAGAGTATGAGTTATAATATTTGGACTGTAGAACAGAAATGTATTAAAGTGCAATTGGAGGCGTAATTTCTTTACTAAAGTCTGGTTTGTTTGCAGAATACCAAAACCTTCAGTTAAACTTCCATTGCAGTGCAATAAAAGTTTATTAGTAACGGCAATACCATCCAGGACACAATGTTTGCATATATAGATTAACATACTTTAATCACGTAGGCAGCAATTTGCAAAAAATTGAAGAGCACACGTGGCTTTAAATAAATATGCTTCTTCAAAGTGAGGCCAAAAAAATTATTACAAATTAGATGCCACTGACACAGACCTACCATTTGCAGGTCATTCAGTTTAATAGTAATGAAAAACGTGTGTGTGTGTGTGTGCCTAAAAGCAACACTCTCAAGTTGATACTAGCTATAAGTGTGAACTGTGTTTTTTTGCTAATGTTTTACCCCCTCCCAGACTGTCCTTCTGTCTTTTTAGGTCCTGGGTCATATCCTTGCCCCCTCCTCCTGTGCCACTCTCACAGACAGGAGCCCTTGGAGCTCTTCTGTGAGTCATGTGACCTCCTGTGCTGCAGCAGCTGTCACCTGTCCTCCCACAAAAACCACAGGTCAGTGTCCAATAGACGGCACAAGGACAATGAAGCGAAGCCCTGACCGCAGGTTCAAAAACTCCCTCTGAGCAACACTGTTGACACGTTTATCGCCTTGTGTCTGCATACACTACCCTTGGCCTGCCTAATACCTATTAAGTATTCACATGCTTTGGTTTCACTGATGTTACAGATCAGTGGCTGCCTCTAAGGTCACCTGCATAACGGCTGGTCCTGAGAGAAATATGATTTTATTGAGCTAAAAAAATGCATTAGGGAACTTTTTGTCTGGGGAAAGCTTTGAACTTGTGCATTTCATGTTTGCAGAGTTGTGCAGATTGAGAAGGCTCTGCAAGATCAGCAATGGTTGTTTGAGAGTCTTCTAGTACAGGTGGAAGAGAGGAGATCTACAGTGGAAAACAATGCCAAACAGATGGAGGAAAGGTCCGTTTAAACCTATATTCACAGAGCTTTTATAAGCTACAGTACGTATTAAAGGTTTAGAATCAGAAGGGCAAAGTGACAGTCCGCTAACTTTACAGGGGAAGTAAAAAACTGAACATAATCAGACTTTTCCTAAAAGCTAAAACACAGATGCCTTATACAATGTTTATCCATAAAAAAATTATTATATATTTACACATTTTTGGCTCAAACATTTCATGCCACATATATATATATATATATATATATATATATATATATATATATATATATATATATATATATATATACTTTCACCATTTTTGCACTGACTAAAACCTATGTTAAGAAACAGGAGTTTGTTTTTTGATCAATAACTTTAATTGGCTATATTGTTTGTGATGTTTTGGCAGTAAAGAGATCATCAGAGGGCTTTCATTTGATATACATATATCTCAATTTCATACAAAATGTCATTTTCGCCTTTAGATTCTCAGCCCCCAAATGTAAACTAGCCTGTTTCATTATTGCTCAGTAGTTCAAGAACTATACATACAATTGTTGAGGCTGCTGATTCCTCTACTGTATCAAGTGAATGATTTACTTTTCTCTGTCTCTCTTTGTAGACTTCATGGTGTAAAGATTGCACACAGGAAGGCAGAGAACCAGATTAAAATGGCAAAGATGATAATGATGAACGAGGTTAACAAACGAGCCAACCTATTAATAGAGCAACTGGAGGTAATAACTCTCCCCCTCTTTTTTTGCTTGAACTTTTAAGCCTGCCATGAGCGTGCAGAGAATTAGCTAGACTTGTGATGTAATCAGGCCCTAAAGCAAGTGAATGAAAAAAATGAAAAAATGTAAAAAACCTGTCAACGTAGCTTGAGCAACGGGGCCATATCTGTCAACAACAGTAAACTTACTTACACTATGTAGATATAACTGTACACCTTTTAATATCTATTTGGGTAGAAAATCTCAGAGGACCTGCATCAGCATCTGGAGGATTATTTGCAGGGGGCAATAGAGATGTGTGGCCAACTGAACCATGTGCAGAAGTTCATCAACTGGGCCACGACCCACCACTGCACAAGCCCGGTCCTCTTCAGCAGGGAGCTGGTGAGATGACACTAAACAAGTTCACAAGCCCACAAGCTTTTTTTTTTTTTTAACAAGGAATAATTTATTCATCTGTATCTTTTACATGCATTTTGCTAAAAAGTGTTCTGTATTATTGTGTATCTGTATTTTAAGATTTCCCTTCAGATGCAGCAATTGCTTGAGCCACCACTTCCCTTGGATTCCTTGAACCCTGTCAAGATCAAATTTAACTGGGATGCTAGTTACTGGACAAAGCAGATTTCCAGTTTAGGTAAAAATACAAAATAGTTTATGTTTATAAGAGAAGACTTTAGCCACATTTGCTCCATATGGTGATCCCAAAACAACAATCTCTCTCCAGTTCAGTGGTCATTCGTGACAATGTTTATATCTTATTCTGTCTTTGTTTAAACAACAAATCAAATTTGTGTACATTTGTTGCATATAAAAAAAATATCGTTTGTCTTGTCTTGTTTCTTAGGTCAGCTGACTGTTGAGGGAGGAAACTGCCCATACCCTCAGTCTCTGTCCTGCCCCAGTATCCTGTGGCCCCAGCCTCTCTCCTGCTTGGCTTTGCCCCCTGTTTATCACAGACAAGACTCAGGTTGTGGCTACAAGACCTGCTGTGAGCCCCAGATGTGTTGCCTCCATGGGATCCCCAATCAGCAAGATCTGTCCACACATGATAAAACTCAGGTGGATGAGACACTCTACAGATCCGGTCTTGGTCATATCTCCTCAGCCTCCCTGGCTCAGAGACATTGGGACCCAGACAGCACTTCTGCCCTGCAAGCGCCTGCATCTCGTCTTCCTATATCATCACATGTGCCATTTATACCCACTCAGGCTAAGTGCACACGTGGCACTACAGCCCATACACAACCTGTTGCCTCCCACTCGGTCAGTGCACCTTATCTGCATCAGCAACAACACACTGAACCTCTTCCAGACCGTCAAGCAAATGCAGATGGCCCAGCCCACAGTCACTGTCAAAGGGAAATGTCTATTTGTACCAGTCTACAGCAAGAGGTGAGCCATCAGGACGACAGAGACATGATGAGTAAAGACGTGTGTGAAGAGAGATGTAGGCTGGATGAGACATGTGGACAAGGCCGAGACCTTTTGGATAAGGAGCAAACTGTTAACCAACAAAAGCTGCATTATAAAGTTTTCCTTGTGGAACAGCAGAGGACCAGACCCTTACTGACCACCAGAGACACCAGGACTGGCAAGGTAAGGGAAAGGTACACAGTTTTCACATATGTTTTATTTTGGCCACAATATTTTCAAAGGAAACACTGAATGAGAATAGAGCATTGAACATATTTTGTTTATTTGGTCTTGTGCTTCTTGCGATATTTGTCTGGGTTATACACAAACACATGGATGTCAATATGCGCTAACCAGATAACTTGCATGTACCAATGCCTTTTTGCAGGATTTGCATGAAACAATATTATAATATTGTGGGAAGTTCCATTCTGAATGCATTAGGCCGAAGGCTAATGTTGACTTAAGTCACACAAGTGATGCTTGTACATCTCTTTTGTGTGTCTGTTGTGTTTGTATGTGTGTGTGTGTGTGTGTGTGTGTGTGTGTGTGTGTGTGTGTGTGTGTGTGTGTGTGTGTGTGTGTGTGTGTGTGTGTGTGTGTGTCATTTTCACACTTGGTTTTGCAGGCCATGATGGTTTATAAAAAAAAAAAAAAAAATTCAAATGTCTCTCATTTCACAGTTCACAGTTCACCACAAATGTTTCATTCTAAAACCGCAATTTACTGGTCAGGGTAGAAAGTATCAGTAGCTCTGGGAAACTGCATGCCAATGCAAAGAAGAACAGAAAGGTGTTACTAATAATATAGCAATGTTAGTGCAACTAGTTTCAAATGTGTATCTAGCATTAGAGGGAAGGTAAGGTGTCTTTTCTGTTTTGCTTTTAAGCCAGAATGATCTCTTCCCACATTTGACAGCTAGCCTAAAAACAGATGGTGGGACAAAAATATACTCCTGCTTTTATGAAGAAAATGCTGATGGGAAAACAAAGAGCTGTGTAGGTAATTTAAAGCTAGGTTTTTCACAGTGCAAAGTCTCCTAAAGCATTATGACAAGCCATTTTAGGTGTAATCACCACGATGCATGAGCAGAAGAGCTAGTTTAATGCATTTTCACGTCACAGGATCATGAAGTAAAATTAGACCACTTGGGTGCATTCATTTATGTGCTTAACCTGTTTTTAATAAGTCACTGAGGGAATAGCAAAAGCTGCCAGTTATGGTTAGCACCCGAGACAAATTTCTACACCCCACCTCTCTCTTAAGAGGGAGGGATTATAGTCTATTTTCCCTCATAGTTAGAATCCTACACACCTTTCCCAAGAGCCATGGATCAGGTTAGTGTTTTAATCCTTTACTTTGGAGTGCACGCTTGGTGTCAGCCAGGCCTCAATATGGCAGAAAAAAGAAGAAAGAAGAAGCATCCCTCTTTTTACATTAGCCATTAAGTGTTAAGAGGACCCATGTAGTAGTTCAAATATTAAATTGCACCGTAGGAGGACTCATTGTGTTTATTGAAAGCATTTGCACATCTCATTTCCATGTGATAATGCTGGACTGACCAGTTTTATAGTCATTCTATTACAGTATTGTTTGTAGCTGTTTGAACCAACAACACACAAGAAGAGATTACTTTTACTTTACATTGCATAAAAAAATCCACAAGGGATTACAAGCTAGCGTACTCTTTGTGCTGGTCCCAAACTCAGATAAATAGACAGGGTTGCTTCAGGAAATGCATCCGGCATAAAACCTATGCTAAATCAATTTAAAAATCACAGCACACTAGGAGGGAGATGATTTCCTGTGGTAAAGAAGAAAAGAAGAAACAGAGCCCAGAACAATAAAATAAATTGTTTATACTCTGCATAGCATAAAGTATTGCAAGGCTGCTTCCTGCTGCTGAGGAGAAGATAAAAGATTTTTTTTAAGAAGCTGCAATGTGTTTGTACAGTTTTTGCAAATGCTTGTTTGTGCTAAAATCATGCTGACTACCTACTCTATCTGTATTTTTTTTCTGTTATTTTAATGGACAGGTGCATCTGTGCGTTCAGCCTGAAGTCTACCCTGCTCATATTGTCATGTATATATGTGTGTGTGTCTGACAGAGATCCACTTCCCTGGAGGTGCCCGTGACAGCCCATGAGTCTGCTGCTGATGTACAGAGGAGCAGGCTCAGCCCTAATCCAGTTTGTACAAGGAGAGAAAGGCGCTCCCAGAGCATCCCGGCAGAATTGGTGGCTGCTTCCACTGCTAACCCTTACACAGAGACGCTCCCAGGATGCCCTCAGAGCCTACAGGCAGGAGCGACTGATAAGGTAACAGAAACAAAAGAGATTATAAAGTTAGCTAGTTAGTTATGTGATGTTCGCCCATTATCTGTCATCTTTGCAAATGAGCCATAACAAGAAGTATTGACTGCTAGCATTTTATGATAACAAATATCTAGCAGCTGTGTGGATTTGGGCCATATAGCAGCAGGTGTATTTTATCATTGGTAACAGGTTTCTAAATAAAGACCCCCTTCAGTGATTTTCAACAAACAAACTAGCTTGAAAATTTTACTTGACTTCTGCATTACTATACAGTGAGACACACATATATCATCTTTTAGGTATAAGATTAGATATGTAGTGGTTTAAAAATGTCACAGTAATTACTCTATAATGTATATGAATGCATTTAGGTAATGCTGTACATTTTAAAGTCTGGTCCTATTTCATATAGCATACCACTGTGGACTCCACACAGAGGAGGGCTTCAGATGGGGTGCTTTGTGTTGTCAAGGAGAATTCAGCTACACTGCCTGCTGCCAGGAGTCGCCGTTCTCCTTTACTCACCTACAAGACTGAAGCAGGTTAAGCTTAGTTCTTGACTTCTCATGTGTCATGTGTCATGTGTCATGTGTTCCCTGTCACAGTAAAATATCTGTAAAGGCACACTAATCATTTATGTTTGTTTTATTTATGACAGACCAGTCTTGCACTTTTCTAAGTGAAGGCTTGAACTTTGAGGCCAGTGTGAGATGCAGAATTTCAAAGGGTGTGATCAAAGAGGCCCAGAAGGACCCAGATCGGCCCAAGGTTCCAGTGGTTTGCTTAGAGCGGCTGAAAATTCTTGTCTCTCAAATTCCTCCACATGGACGAAGGCAGAGTGACCCCTTACCTACCAGTGCAACCAATCAACAAGCCTGGGATAGTGAAGTATGTCTAGTTTTTGCTATTATTAATTCATCTAGTTGTTCATTTTCTAATGTCTACATTAGAAGTCACACTAATAATACCAATTAAAGACTTTTAATATTATCTGTGTTTTCTTTTGTGTAAACAAAGGCAGTAGTTGGCAAAGGCTCAGAGTCTCCAAGGACCACCTACTCACTCTCAACTCCAAAGCAAACCTGCAATCAGTCAAACTCCCTTTCTAACAATGGTGATTTTAACTATGAAGGGTCCCAAAGAACATCCAACTTCATGCCACAAATCTCCTTCACCCAAGACTCTGATGCCAGGGCAGCCGTAGATAAAGTTATTCAGAGAGATCCAGATTGTGACGCAGACTCTGACGAATCAGGCCTGAATGTGGATACTTCATCAGAGGCTGAACTTGAATGTCTGACCAATGATAAGCCAATAGGAGCAGGAGAAGTGGAGTCATATAGAGAAACAGACATCACTGGAGATTCAGAGCCAAGTCTGGAATATGAAGCAGAGTGTGATTCTGCAGCGGGATCTGAGGATGGACAGGGGCTAGATTCAAGAGAAGGGGAATCAGAGCTGGACCACCAAGCTCACTATGAGGAGGCGGAGTCAGAATCAGATGTTGCTCCAGATTCCCAGTGCTCTGTAGAGTCAGACCTCGAGGTAGATTCTGAAGCCGAAACAGTAAATGATGACCCACAGCCACTTCGGTCCGACCTTGAAGATGACTCACATATTGGCCCACTTTTGATTGCCAATCCTGTATCTCAGAGGGGAACCGAGGATGTCCAAAGTGAACCGGACAACGCAGAGATGGAGAATGAAGACTTCTGTGCTGTTTGTTTGATTGGAGGAGACCTACTGTGCTGTGATCGCTGCCCCAAAGTCTACCACCTGTCGTGCCATATCCCATCTCTGCTAACCTTCCCTTCGTAAGCTTGACTTCACTTATATTTGCTACTAATTTTGTTCCACATCTGTATAATAATGTACATTTTTCTCTTCAGAGGGGACTGGGTATGCAGCCTTTGCAGAAATGTGGAGCAGCCGGAAGTTGAGTATGACTGTGAGAATGAAAGGACAACAGTGGACTACGCAGCCACTTATGGGCTGGCTGCATGTGACCAAAGAGTAGGAAGTTATATATCGCTTTGCTCAAATATTTTTCTTACTAAAATACTTGTCTGTGGATATTAATTTGTCTTTATGAACATTTTTCACTTTTGTATTTAGAAATGTGAACGCTTGACTCTTCTGATCCTGAGTAACATGCTGAGTGCACCCTTCCATGAACCTGTTAGTCCACTTGTGAGTTACCTCTCTCTTTCATATTACTGTACAATACTGTAAAGACAATGATCTTTGTGTTGAATTACAAGGGACTGTCTGTTTTTCTAGTCCACAGCATTTCATTTTACTGTGAACAACCAAACATAAAACAATGGTAAATCTAACTGCTTGGCTAGCAAACACAGATGTGCCTACCGTAGATTTATCTATTCTCTTGCTCAACCAGAACACCTATAAATGTCTACAGCCTCTTTGTGCAATTCTTAATAATAAACTTACTTTAGAATAACATATAGTGTAGTGTTTGATGGGGGTGCATGGTGGCAGAGTGGTTACCGCTTCTGCTTCTCAGCGAGGGCATTGAGGCTTGCTTACAAACACAAGCCCCTTCTGAAGACTTCAGGAGAGTTAGGGTGCCCATAGTGAATGAATGTAAGAGTCATTGGTTGTCTGTCAGTGTATGTTGCGTGAATAAGCAAAATAATGACTTTTGATAATGAGAAAACTTATGTAACTGTGGTTTACTGCAGGCTCGTCATTATTACCAGATCATAAAGAGACCTATGGACCTCTCTGTGATTAGAGCCAAACTCAACAAGACCAACAGCAAACATTACAACTCTCCAGACCAGTTTGTGGCTGATGTCTATCTCATGTTCCGAAACTGCGCAAAATTTAATTACGTAAGTCTACAGATATTTTACTTGCCTATTATATGTCTTTATAAATATACCCAGTTTATGTAA
Source organism: Bostrychus sinensis (assembly GCA_020698575.1). Classification (NCBI taxonomy): domain Eukaryota; kingdom Metazoa; phylum Chordata; class Actinopteri; order Gobiiformes; family Eleotridae; genus Bostrychus; species Bostrychus sinensis. The sequence goes on from CM036242.1 coordinate 26,168,129, forward strand.
TTTTGTTAACAATAGGGAGTATATGGCAAAAACTCAAAGTACCCAAGGACCACCTACTCACTCTCAACTCCAAAGCAAAACTATAATCAGACATTGCAAACAATAATGATTTTAACTATTGAACTATTGAAAAAAATACACACCACAAAGTTACTCCACACAATAATAGATAAAGTTAGTAGATAACACTATTCAGATTGATCAGGATTGTGACCCAGATGCTGACACGCACTATGAACATGTAATCTGACAATCACTATTTCTGTGATTACAGCCAGACTCTGAGGTGGCCCAAGCCGGTAGAAGTCTGGAGTCCTTTTTCAACTCAAAGCTCAAAGAAGTTTTTCCAGACAGAGTATTCCCAGCACTGGAGGCAGACTCTGATAGTGATGAGTACGATGAAGCTTACAAGTCAACAGAGGGCGGTTTCCCCTGGCCGGAGAGGAGGGAGCAGTGCCACAGGAAGAGGAAGAGAAGACACTCTCTGAAGTCCAGGAGACAGCATTTCTGAACAGAGGTTACAGTGGATCACAGCCAGACACACACAGCACAAAGACTCAAATACAGCATACTTTAATGCAGTGATTCTCAAATTATTCACACCTAGTATCAACTCGTAAAATATTTGGCTTTCCAAGTATCATCTTCAGTAAAGTAAAATAAGCAAAATTTTGACTAACCTAGGTCTAAACCAAGGAATAAAATAGGGATTAACAGAAAAAATGTAATACTGGAGGACACAGCTAGTACTACTCCAGGACTAAGTTTGGTTTAAACAGGACTAAACCAGGGCAAATCCAAGACTAAACCAGGATACCATATTACTAATTCAGGACTTGAATTGCAAAAGACTCCTGAGTACCACCAGAACCAACCCATACCACCAGTGTTACTTCTGCCACAGTTTGAGAACCACTGCTCTAATGTGTTTGTAATCTCAAAGTTGAGCTATGTTGCAATAATGCCTCCTGTTGGTAGTCAAGCATAATGCAACTGTACGTGGGGTCATATATTCATAATACAATATTGTAGAGGTCTCAGGATATTTGCTTCAACGTATTAATATTTCAGCAGAGATAGCAGCGAGATGACTGTAAATTATTTTGTTATTGTTACAGCACTGAAAATTCAAGTTTATACTTTATTGTAAAATACTCTGTAGCATGATATTTACTATAAAATGACTTTTTATTTGATGTGTCTATAGAAAATATATTTCTCTCTGCTCATTGTTTTAGCAGCCCCTTTTTTCTGTATACAACAAGAGTTGCTACTATTCATTTTTATGGCGTTCTTAAATATTCAGTATAGTCATGTGTGGACCTATATTTTAATGTATTCAATTTTTCAGTGTAGAGAATATATGATGGCAGGCAATTATTATAACAAATCATTTTATATAATATAATGTCTTAACTTTTTTTGGAAGGTATCACTCTTTCCATTTACGTTACATCAGCCCTCAACATCGCTATAAACCTTTTTTTTGTTGCTAAATCAAACTCTGTTAAATACTTATATTGCATTTTAAACAAGTTGGTTATTGCATATAGCTTATTTACATATTAACTTTATCACACATCTCCAGCTTAGAACGATGTATGGTATATATTTTAGTTACTGTTAATAATAATAGGAATTGTTTATTCTACAATTGTAATTACAATGATGTTTTTTCCTCTTTACACAATTGCTAATGCTTGTCTGTAACTTTTCCTGCATAGGATTAATTTGACATTACTTAAAGCTGCACTACCTGATTTTGTGACTGTAAAAGTGATGTGTCTAAAAAAATTTTGAGTTTGAACGATACACTCCTCTTTCCTAATTCCTCTCCTTCGTGACGCCCTATCACAGTCTCACACAAACCTGGAAGTATGGACACAAGCCAGGAGCTATCACAATAACAGAGCAGAGATCTGGAGTTTGCTTTTAATTCTTTAAAATAAAAAATAAAAATACTGTGAATAAGCTATACATTTTGAAATAAAACAATAGCTCCTTCACATTATTCCTGATAGATTCTAGTTCTGGGTCGATAAAGAATGTATTGACCAATCAGACTGCTCCTGTCCTATGCAAGCGTGTGATTGGTTAAACTGGTCTTTCCCTCGCTCTAAAACAAAAAACCTTATAATACAGCCCACAGGTGACCTCAAAGTCTGAATTTTTCTCAGATGACTTCTGTTATGCTGTACTAATAACTAAATAATTATCTTTACCAAAATACAAGGAAAAATAAAGGTGGTGGTGCAGCTTTAATTTTTTTTACAGTTACTCACATGGCTTTCCGTGCACAAGTTGCCCTTGCACGTAATGCTGTTACTATTGCTGTTATAATTTTATTGAAGACTGGTTTACTGTATTGTCAGTGTTTCACAACTTTTTTTTACTGTAACTGGTCACCATAATAAACATATCACAGCAATAAAAAAGAGAAATGGATTTTACTGTTTTGTGATGCATCTTTATGACATACAATCATTATATACTGTGTAAACTGTAACATTTCTACTCATTCATTTACTTTTTTCTAGGCAAATTCATAAAAAAATAATTTGCTAATGTTTACAGATGAAATATATAAACATATACAATACTATTTCTTGAATGGTGTTCGGTGAAATACTTCATACAAAGTGTGTCCTACATAATTTAGTGACAATAATTTTACTAAGGAGTCGCAGTTTTTTTTACATTTACATCTCCATATTTCATTGACCGAGTGAAAGGAGCAGATGTATATTGTGTATATAATATGGAGTTTAAAAAAAAAATCAGCTAATGGATATGTGGTGGTATACAACATCAGTCACCATCAACTGTCCCTTATCCCAGTTATAAGCATCCTGAAAGGCTCAAGAGAAGCAGCCAAAAGGAACATGGCTGAAGTGACATTAATAACAAAGGTAATGAGAATAAAAAACTGAACTGTAAGAGAAAACATATCAACATTATGTTCACATTTAAATTCCAAAACATGGATAGCCTATGTTTTACAAGAAAACCTTGTATGAAACTTGTAATAGTAATGGCAAAATATTTTAGATTCAAACGGCAGGCCTAAATATACTGTATGTGCATAAACTCTTTAGCCTTTCTTTTTTTTTTTAGAAATAGTCTAGTCATCATAAATTGAGTTTCTTTCCAGTAACACTGAAATTGGTTTGTGTTTGTCAGTGTGACCATTATTAAAACAACAACAACAACAACAACAACAAAAATCCCCCCACTGTACTCTGTTGCTGGTGCTGTTTGCAACTGAGAGGATTTCCAACCTCTTTATGAAACTCATTCGTCATGTGATGGAGAAACGTAAGCAGCGAGCAGTCTGCAGACGACAGTGGCTCCAAATCAATGGCCGAGCTCATCAATATTGTCTTTGAGAAAATACGGAAGTCTGACTCGGACTAAATCAGTTACAGTAATGGATGTGATCGAACATGCCTGGATACTCCAAACATCTTGAAACAGCCTTTATCAGCATGAGGTCAATAAACGTTCAAATACAATACAAGACAAATTTTTCAGTAGCATTTTGACATTTTAGTATTTAGTTCCATCGTAGTTTATCCTGTAAAAATGCTGATAGAAATTAAATAATCATTTAAAATATCAAATGATATAGTCCTTTAAAAAAAAAAAAAAAAAAAAAAAAGCATTATGTTAAACTTTCACACACAGAATATCGAAATAAAAGTCAAAGTCTGTACGACAAAACATTTCAAAATCTGTTTTCATGAATTTAATGCGCATTTGATTTAGTAAAGCAGTAACAATTATGTACACTAGGTGGAGGCAAAGACCAAACAAAATCGAGAATGAAACTGTAGAGGCGCCTCAATGATAAAAAAAAAAGAAGAAAAAAAAAAAAAAGGCAGAAACCCGTGTTTATACAGTTTCCAAACCCATTGTCTTAAATTAAAATATTCTGAATTAAAGAAATAAATGCGGTACACAATAGCTCATTTTAGTGATAAATGACTTGTAGTTGATGCTACATTGTGAGCTTGTCCCCACTGCGCTGGGTGAGAGTGTAAGGAGAGTGGTTACAGTCCCTCCATGCTTCCACTGAAATGAATTTGTTCTTGTTTCTGCTGTGGCCTACATTTTTGTGAGATGTCTGCCCTCACAGCTTCCCAAGGCTGCGACCAGCAAAGGGCAGAGATTAGCTTTAACCAGGATTAAACCAATGAGAAAAATTTGAATTTGTGGCCCTTATCTCTTAGTAACATGTGGTGTGCTCTGAGCAAATGGCAGAATTTGATCTTTTTGCTTTCCTTTTGGCAAAGCATGTTTTCATGCCAATAGACGCTTATCAAACATGGTCACTGAAGACAGAAGGGATTCTTGAAGGCCCTCAGAAGACTTGTTTACAGGGACGGTGCATGCATTAGCTGATTGGAGGGAGTAGAAAGAGACTGTTTTGTCTGTCATTTAGTGGGTGTTGTATCAGGTAAGTGTATGTCCTAATGACTTCATGTTAATGTACATGCTACGCTTAGACCATAAGACTTAATCTCTCTGCATAATATTAGGATTCACCTCATAACGTAGTGTGGTAGATGGCCTCTATATTTGCATTCTAAACATGCAATTTCTTGCCTCATCAGGTAATGTAATTCCACGGTTCATTAGCACTGTGAGGTTTATCATTTGTCATCAAAGCCGAGCTGTCAATAAACGATTTAGCTTCACACCAGGAAAATGTAATGTTTATGCTAAACCAGGACAGACAGAAGTGTACATTTTAATTGGAGTTTGTAAGACTTTGTTTTCACTTAATTTTCTGGCTTTATTTAAATGGCAGCAGGTTACTACTGCTTGAGGTGCTGTCATTAGAGACCTGCCTAAGCCTAATTAATCCAACTTTTGTGTAAGCAAACAAAGTTATTAAAAGTACTCGTGCTCTGATCTGAATACCGAATTCAATCTTTCATTAGATGAGTTAAACATTTTATCATATGGAAAAAAAATGTTCAACCTTGTAAAGTAGTTTTTTTATATTGTCGTGTGGGTCCCACTGGCTGGGCTCTCTCTAGTGCCGGGGTGTCCAAACTATGGCCCAAGGGCCAAATGCAGCCAGCAGACTATTTTTTATTGGCCCTCTAGTCTCAGTTCTTCTCAATTGCCATAAATTGCTACGTAGTCTTTTTTAATGCAAGCTTTAATGTTCAGGTAAAAAGCTTTGTATTTGTATAAGATAGACCTGGCATCAAGGAAGAGAAAATTCAAATTAATTGTTGTTGTAACCTAAAAAGTTGAGTCATACTACGTGCCAGTTTCAAACCTGGATAAATGTGTTGTTGTGGAAGGGCATCCCGAGTAATCCCTATACCACAGCATCCATGTGAATGAAGTGTGTCAACTCCTAAAAGAAACAGAGCAGCTAAATGGCACTTTCTTTTATGGTATAAGGCAAAATATTTCATCTACAGTAAGTGGCCCTCATTTTTTTAATATGTGGCCCTCAGTTTAAAAAAAAGTTTGGACACTGCTGTCTCCTGGAACCTAGAGATTCTATTTTACATAAAATTCCTAATTGTTGTCCTAGTTGTAGTCATATTGACTCACAAGGCACAAATCTGATTTAGGGGTAAGAAAATACAGCAATTCAAATCTGTAATAAATATTTTTAATTTACTAGTATTAAATAGTACTTACATGATACTGCCATGTAAACTTTACTTTATGGTACTTTCTACACACAATCATTTAGTCACTAGTTAGTTAAGTTTAAAGTTATGAGCAGGATTTGTGCCCTGACAGAATGATGGAGAGCTGAGGCAGGTCTAGTCTTGACTTGCCATCAGCCATAGTCTCTAAGTACTTCCTGTTGAAACTGGAGAGGAGGCCTGCTCAGTGTAAAAGGTGGACCACTGCCTGATGCTTTATATAAAATGGTCTTTCATGGTTAGAGTAGGCTAAATGGATGCTCATATTTCACACTTATGATCACAATGTAACAAAAATACCTTAAAATTAACACAATACTAGTGCTCCAAATCTGTACTTAAGTAAAAGTATGGTAATTCTAAATAAAAATACTCAATTAAGAGTACTCAACAGAACTGAAACTTGACTTTAAGTAAAAAGCATTAAGTGTAACATTTACACTTGATTTGATAAACCATAATCAGAAAGTACTTTTTTCAAACCTTGGCCACTCTACCCATAATTGTGGCACATGTGACTTGTGTAGTGTCGTGTATTGTAGTAATGACATCAGTAGTTTAGTACTTTAAGATCATGCAAGCTAATACTTGTATGCTGACTAATGTTGACTAATTATTGCATCTATTGCACCAAGAATGGATGTATAAATCCTTTTTGGTGAAGGAGACACAAAGCCTCTCTATGTGTCATGAAGTCTCATTGTCTAGCCCTCAAACTCTTGACTGATACACTCATCAAATGCCTCTGTCTTTCATAAATGAGCTTTGATTGAAGTGATTGGAATTTCCAGAGGCTGTCACAACCGTTTTGATGGAAAAATAGACGGAGGATAATGGGAGCGACAGGCCTGTTATGAGAGGCCTGTCAGGGCTAAAATAATGCATCAGAGTGAAGAGGTTAAAGACACTGCTTCCTTGTTAATAATTAATTGCTGTGCGTGTGGTGGATCCACTTCATCGCTCCTAGTCATCACTTGGTAATTGCTTTACATTTAATTTGGCTTTGGAGACTGTTTTCGAGCTGGGTAAATTGTGCTTAAAGTTAATATGGGTGCAGACAGGCAGCAGTTTGGTCAGAGATTGCTGATAAAAAGTTTGGAGAAATAAAGAGTCAGCAATTTTTTATGCTCGGGCAGTTTGTGTATAGTATAGTTTGGTTTTAACACTGTCATATTGGAAATTTAAAATACATTTTCAGTCAATTTCAATTATTTGAGTAAAAAAAAAAAAGTCAAAGCTGTCTACTTACTACTTGAGTAACCATTACACCTAATACTTTTTTACTTTTACTCAAGTAACAATTTTGTTAAATATTTTTACTTACTGTATTGTTTCAAAGAGTTGGTACTTTTACTCAAGTACTGATTTGAAGTATTTCTTTCAGGTTTGATAGTGGTACACCTCAGTGGCTGTGGAATATATCTGGAGAAGTGTGTGTCAGAAGCACCTCTAAAGACTGGATAATGACGCTTACCTCAACACCTAAACATGAATCCAGTTAAGTGTATGGTTTGAGGTCTTTTTCCTAAAGTGTATATCTGACCTCTACAGCATGCTCTGTTTGCACCAGAGGAAGATCTAACTTTACTTCTTTGTGTATAGGCCTCCTTCATTGGAGAATTTGACTGTTCCATTTGCCAAATCCGAAGCAGTCGGTGCTCAGCCTTGCATGCACACAGATAATGATCAAGTTAATTAAACCTGAGATTGAATGAACTGCAGCAGCAACTTAATCATTTGTAACTTGATTAGAAATACTATATTCTGCAGCACCAGAGACTGGAAAACATCTTCTAAGAGCTTGAAGTAGGATGTTTTCACTCCAAATAAGAAACTGCAGTTTTTGTCAGTCCAAAACAAAATGGGTTTCCAGGAGCAATGAAAAAATGAGTACCCACAACAAAACAGTATTTACAGTATGTATAGTAAAAACAATGTAAATATGAGGAAAAGATAATAATAAAATTAATAATAATAATAATAATAATAATAATTAACACCCTTAGTGGACTATTTTTTAAGTGTAATATAGTTATTCTACAATAAATAATCATCATAAATTTCCCCACATTATAAACAATAAAATCAGTGTGTCACTGTGAATAAAAAGTACAATTCTCAAAAAAAAAAAAGAAAAAAAAAAAAGAAAAAAAAACTATGAAAAGTGAACCCTGTGTAAAGCTTTGTGAAAGGACAAACCTTTGGAATGGAAAATGTTTTTACAGTTGCCAGGTGTGCGCCCAGGACGAGCAATGGCTGTTGAACAGAAAACAATAGAGAACAGTAAGTGCAGAGATTGTAGGTGTGTACTAGGTGTTACTTCCTGCAAATGATGACGGAGCTAATTCGTCACAAATATAAAAAATATTAATATCTGCAAGTGAAGTTTAGGCCAGCCTTCTACTGTACGGTCCATTTAACTCATCCGATCTGTTCTGAACTTCTGAAACCAGTTGTCAGTGAAAAAGTTATTTTAAATTACAAATGAGTCTCAAGCCCAAAGTAACTGGGATGGGTACAAGCCCCTTATAACCTCTAACAGGAATAGGTAGATGAAGTATGAATGAATGCAAATTATAAAGGAACGCTAATCAGGAAATGGCATTTATGTGTTGATATTCCATGATAAGCTTTTTTCTTCCCACCATCTGTGTGTTCAGCTGTTCAAATTCCAGCTCATAAACTTACTACCTCTAGTCCTCAGTTATAATGCATTTCTACGCAAAGAAAATCTACTGTATCTTTGCCAAATTGTGAACTAAACACAGCATGTTGCATACATTGACAAGCCAAAGCAGCTACCTCACGTGCAAGTATAACAAGTCTAGACTGCGAAATAAACGGTTCAAACATGTCTTTTTTCCTCAACATCTCTTGTACACATAAACAAACAGCAGCATAAGCTAAGTGATAGTAGAAAGTGTCATAGCACAACACAAATGACAGTAATATTACAGGAACTGCTTTCTTCCCCTTTTGTTTACTTCTTGCTTCTGTAATACTGTGATATCTCTTTGCAAATATGTGTACACACAAAGCCTTGGCTTCACTGTTTGTTGTTAGGCTCTATTCTTGTTTTCCTGACAAAACACCCTAAACAAAGGATTTAATATTGGTTCAGACAGTACTGTACATCTAAATCGTGTTTGTCGTCTTTTCCTCCTGGCTGTCCTCTACCTACTGTAGGTGACAGACTTTGGATTTATACTGAAGACAGATCATGTTAAATAAAAAAGCAACAACACAAGGACAGTTTGTAGGACTTTTATTGATGGATATGAACTGAATGAATTGGATGAAGTAGTTAATATTTATTGCAAACATTTATTTTAAAGCGACAAATAACTTTTAAGAATGTCAGTACTCATGTAGTTAAAGCAGTAGAAAATTACAGTGGGGCAAAAAAGTATTTAGTCAGCCACCAATTGTGCAAGTTCTCCCACTTAAAAAGATGAGAGAAGCCTGTAATTTTCATCATAGGTATACCTCAACTATAAGAGAGAAAAAAAAAAAAATCAGAAAATCACATTGATTTTTAAAGAATTTATTTGTAAATTATGGTGGAAAATAAGTATTTGGTCACCTACAAACAAGCAAGATTTGTGTCTCTCACAGAGCTGTAACTTCTTCTGTAAGAGGCTCCTCTGTCCTCCACTCGTTACCTGTATTAATGGCACCTGTTTGAACTGGTTATCTATATAAAAGACACCTGTCCACAACCTCAAACAGTCCCACTCCAAACTCCACTATGGCCAAGACCAAAGAGCTGTCAAAGGACACCAGAAACAAAATTGTAGACCTGCACCAGGCTGGGAAGACTGAATCTGCAATAGGTAAGCAGCTTGGTGTGAAGAAATCAACTGTGGGAGCAATTATTAGGAAATGGAAGACATACAAGACCACTGATAATCTCCCTCAATCTGAGGCTCCCCGCAAGATCTCACCCCGTGGGGTCAAAATGATCACAAGAACAAGAACAAGTGAGCAAAAGTCCCAGAACCACACAGGGGGACCTAGTGAATGACCTGCAGAGAGCTGGGACCAAAGTAACAAAGGCTACCATCAGTAACACACTACGCCGCCAGGGACTCAAATCCTGCAGTGCCAGACGTGTCCCCCTGCTAAAGCCAGTACATGTGCAGGACGTCTGAAGTTTGCTAGAGAGCATTTGGATGATCCAGAAGAGGATTGGGAGAATGTCATATGGTCAGATGAAACCAAAATAGAACTTTTTGGTAAAAACTCTACTCGTCGTGTTTGGAGGAGAAAGAATGCTGAGTTGCAGCCAAAGAACACCATACCTACTGTAAAGCATGGGGGTAGGAACATCATGATTTGGGGCTGTTTTTCAGCAAAGGGACCAGGACGACTGATCCGTGTAAAGGAAAGAATGAATGGGGCCATGTATCGTCAGATTTTGAGTGAAAACCTCCTTCCATCAGCAAGTGCATTGAAGATGAAACATGGCTGGGTCTTTCAGCATGACAATGATCCCAAACACACTGCCCGGGTAACGAAGGAGTGGCTTTGTAAGAAGCATTTCAAGGTCCTGGAGTGGCCTAGCCAGTCTCCAGATCTCAACCCCATAGAAAATCTTTGGAGGGAGTTGAAAGTCCATGTTGCCCAGCGACAGCCCCAAAACATCACTTCTCTAGAGGAGATCTGCATGGAGGAATGGGCCAAAATACCAGCAACAGTTTGTGAAAACCTTGTGAAGACTTACAGAAAATGTCTGACCTCTGTCATTGCCAACAAAGGGTATATAACAAAGTATTGAGATTAACTTTTGTTATTGACCAAATACTTATTTTCCACCATAATTTGCCAATAAATTCTTTAAAAATCAGACAATGTGATTTTTTTTTTTCTTCTCATTTTGTCTCTCATATTTGAGGTATACCTATGATGAAAATTACAGGCCTCTCTCATCTTTAAGTGGGAGAACTTGCACAATTGGTGGCTGACTAAATACTTTTTTGCCCCACTGTATATGACTTACTTGTTCTAGTGACTTCTTCAGAGTTGTGCTGGAGTTTTGGGTGCTATACTTGTGGAGTAAGGATTGTGAGGCTGTGCTGATTTGACCAATGACATAAGTGAACAAAATTAATTCTTGGTATGTTAATGGAGTCCCTATTAACATTTTTATTGGATGGACTATAGTTAAATGTTCCCACTTGGGACCAGATTACAGCTTTTATGGGTTGTTCATGGTTTGTATTGGACTTTATCTACTAAAATTGAAAGTAAAAAACTGTGATGTGCCATAATACTGAAATATGTAATAATAATTAAAAATAATTAATTAAAATGGTTCTCAAGCCAACATCAGGCAATACACCTCAGAAACTTATTATGTATTAGCCTTTACTGGCTCATTGGTGCCAGCGGAGGTGCTTTACTTTCTGTGTTCTCATGCTGCTGTGCTTTGAAGAAAATACTCTATAAATAGTCTGTTAAACATTGCATATTTCAAAAAATGCTCTGTGCTAAAAATGCATTTTTTTTTTTTTGAAAGGATTGTCCATGAATACTGAGATATGATGAGCATAGGAGTCTTAGTAGACAGTGACTTATTTGTACCTTACAAAGACATTACATTCAAACACAAACGTGTTTTAAAAAGATAAGGAAGCATGGCGTCTGATTCACTATAGCTTTACTTTAGAAATGAATTTAGAGGAAAGAAAGAAATTAGTCTAGAAATTAATTTATCAGAATTTATTTTTTTTTGCCTGAAAATGAGTCCAGACCTGTCTGCTGAATGTAGACCCTGCCTACTGTATGTCAGCTAATCAGCTACTAGAAAATCCCAGGATTACAGTAAGGCACTAATTCTTCCAGCTGCATTCATTAAATTTCACAGACGAGTCACAGTAGGCTGTGTGCTTTGTTCACTGAGGTGACACTCTTCTGCAGTGCCATTCACACTGCTGTAGCTGATGCATCTCCTGCTGCAAAAGCAAATGAGTTAGACTGCGAAAAATCTATAAAATAAAAATATCTATTCTGAACTTCAAGACTCTAAATGTAAAAACTGAACTGTATTATATTATGTGTTGTATTTTTTATTTAAAATACTTAAGTTATGCAAAAATATTAATTTTATTAATTCTTATTCTCATTCTTTGTCCATAGAATTAATGCTTTTAAGCTACGTTTCCACCTGATTTTTTTAACCTCTTGTCTTTCCCGGCAGTCTCCACTAGATGGTGCCAGATTTGCCTCTTTCTGAACATCTAGCAATTTTTTTTAATATATAGCCTATTACTCCATTATATTAAAGAAAAATGTCCATGGATTAGCTGTATAAGAAAAAATGTTAAAAACAAAATGTGCCAGCAAGAGAGCAAACAATTTATTTACAAAAATAAGCAAATAATGCAAAACAGTCCTCAATCTAATTAAAACATAATTAATTTTGCCTAAAATATTAATGTCAAATTTAAAAATCTGCATCCATTCTTTTGAGAGCTGCTGATGTGCAAGGAACTTAGCTACTTTTATTTTGATAATTTTAATTTAAAATATTAGTGCAGGTAGTGTGTTTCACTCAATGCAGCCAAGTCTGAGAACAGAACATTACTGAATGAATACTCAAGACGGCCGAGTCAAGCCAGGCTCCTGGGAGATTTGAGGAAAAAAAAAAAAAAAGTAATTCATTAGCACCATAATTGCCATCTTTTTCTTTTGAAAGTGCTGAACACAAATCACTAACAATTATGCATGTTTTTTTAAATATATTTTTACACCCCATAGATGCAAAAGTTGTTACTGAATATTATTTCTCCACACTGTAAGCAATAGGGTTTGTGTGTTTTTTTCTCCTGACCTCTCAATTTCAAAGTGGCCTATATGCAGTGAGTGCACCCACTCAGTGTCAAAACAGAAGGCTGTCACACAGTGTGGTTCTGCTCTGTGCGGATGCAGAGGATTGGGACTGGGGGCAGACACGGGTCTAATCTCGTTTGGAGGCCACTGAAAGCACTAGGAGCTACTTTGAGGGCACTGCCATTCAAGCACAGGTTTTTCCGCTGTAAAGAGAATAATCCCCAGCATAGATACAACATTAAAGTAGTCAAGCATAACACACACAGGCTGAATTTCAAATCCACCTATTTGCATCTCCAAGTGAATGAGTGCCAACAATGGGGGCCCGTGCTTCTGCATAGCACTGTGTTTTTGTGTATACTCAGTGCACGTCTGTTAAATCTGTTTTCTCAAGGCTTTATATACCTTTTCACTATCAGACTCAGACAGTATGGAAAACAGTTGTGAATGATTTACAGCCGTTGAAAATAAACAAATGCTGTTCTTCAAACATAAGCTTCTTGGCTAAAAGACTGCATTGCTATTGACATATGGGTTTGGTTTACTCAAACATTAAGTATGGAGCTGCAGGAAATTCTATTGTTGCATATCTGACTCAAAAACTGTATTTAAAGGCTAGATGGTTAACAACAAGTGACAGAAACACTCACATATAAACTGTCAAGGTGATTTTTTGCTAAAACGTATTTATAAATTTAAAACATTTAATATAAAAGAAAACTTTATATTTTAGGCCTTTATGTCTTTGCCAGATTGTAAATGTTAACTTATATTGTGTGATGACTATCCACACTTTTACCCCATCGCTAGTGTCCAAAAAGGATACATACTAGTTGGGAGGGGTTGAGGATGGACTGAAGGCTGTATGGTGGCTAGTTTAGGGGCGTGAATTTGGGACAAAGCATGGAAGGTGAAGGAAATTAGAAAATTCTTTGAGATGGAACACAGGATGCTCTCTCAGCTCACCCCCCTTTATACCCCTAAAACACTCCCCTCCTCTTTTCCAGCGGTGCTCCGACAGATGGAAGTGAGGGTGGGTGGCTTGACGGGCCGGGAGGGATTAAAAAAACTCTCCCCGATTTCGGAGCCCTGAAGAGTGCACTTGTGGTGAGGTTAGCAGGAGCGTGAAGTAGGGGTTCACTAAAGAGGTTAGGATACTTCCCCTCTCCTGCCGTTCATACAACCTTTGGGATGGTGGAGGCTGCAGTGGATGTGCATCGCAATACCCTTAATGCCTCTAATTAATCAGCTCATCTGCAGAGGCCCGATACCTGCAGCTGAAGCCCCCTCCCCTTTACCCCAAACACAACATCCCCAATCGGCTGCAGGTGACATTGTGATAATGAGGTAACAGGACCACAATGTCATGGAAATGTTGCAGAGACGTTATCTGCAGGAGCTCATCACACATGCTGATGTTCCTGATCCCCTTCAGTCTTTAAGTTACCTTGTGTTAGTGTGTGTTCTGCAAAGCCAAACACAACATATTGCAGTGTTACAGATGTATCTGGTCAAATGGCAGAAGGAGAGCATGATGCCTCTATTTCCAGAGGAGAGAGAGGAGGAGCAGGGCGGAGGAGAGGGGGGCCCACTTCAAGTAAACATTTGAAACAGATGGCAATTTTAAAGCAAACCTCATCAATCTTTGTTGACACTACCCCCTTTTAAAAACTGCACTTATTTAGGATATTTGCAATTATAATACATAGTCTAGCCTCATTTGAATAAAAAAATAATTACGGAACACACTGGAGTAAATACCTCTTTTATAAGTCCTTGTTAAAAGTGAAAAGTTCTCGACTATGGTTGGATGGTGTGTTAATTTACAGTGATATCTAATCCCAAGTTACTTCACATAAATGGCATTACTATACATATTTTAATGGGTAGGTGGTTGTTTTCCAAGCAATTTTCTGCTAGAGTAGATTTTTAATTTATTCATATTTAATTTATTGCTCTCTGAATACATGCTCAGTCAAACTAATCAACACCATGTATGGGCTTCTCAAAGCCACATCTCTCCTTGGCAAAATGCCTCCACATTAGGGCGTTTGCATAGAGCTGAGTGACATTGCTTAATGTCCACACTAACAATGGGATAACTGTGCACTTACAAATGATTACTGGTTATATATCTATGGTTATTTAAAAGTGCTATGAGCAGTATATATTTTTTTATATTTCATAATGCTCCTGAAGGTTTCAGGAGAGGGTCCGGGTGATGGTGCAAGTGTGTAAAGGGCTGAATGAATCTAGTGAATGAATATAAATTATTTTACGTGTCTATTTCTATGTCAGCCCTTTCTCTAACCGGCTACTGTCCGAAGTATGCCTTGTCTAAGGCCCAAAGTTGCTGGGATAGCCTTCAGAAAGAGTATAACACCCCTACACCAAATTGGTTCAGTGACACCCCTTCAGGAGTCATGTACACAGTCCTACACATTAAGGCCATTTCAATTCCTCTTTGACGGGAACCAGACAAGGTTCTTTGATGTAATGTGTGCCACGTGTAATGAACAGCAGAAAGGTCATTTGACACATTTCTGCCAGAATGAATTTATTTATTTCAAGCACTTTTGCTCACCTCATTGGTGCACAGCCCAGTGGAGCTTTGAGAAGTATCTGAAACCAAAGTACTTTCCCCCCTGCAGGTAGGACTGACCACAGGTTTGAGGAAACACCTGAAGAGCAGAGAGGGGCAAAGCGAATGAGAGAGGTCTTGTGTCATAAGAAAATAATCTTCATCACCTTCAAAATAATTGGAGCATTCATTACAGTTGAGTAAAAATGCAGGTTTCCATTAGATGGGCAATTTAGAAGTCAGCTTCTGGAGAATGAAAAACTTGAAGGGTCATGATACAGGGTCACAGTCAAGTAAATAATGGGAATTGGTCTCATGGGGCTAGAAAACCACAAAGCATGTGGTCACGCATCAAAATACAGCTCCGCACACAGGGACATAAATTCAATCATCTGACAGAAAATAAAATGGCCTGTTGCTCTCTCGACATCATAATAATTACAATTAGAGAGGCCGATCAGCTTTAATAGCTGATATCTACTGCAAACTCTAAATGGCAATGTATACAGCTATGAGTTAAGTTCAAGTGTACATTATAATCAACTATTTACTTCTACTCTATAATAGGTTACTGATTACTAGTGGTGTGATATGAGAAACAAGACATGAGACTGGGTTCATGAGAACATAACAAGATTTTTACACTATATTTAAACTGTTTTTTTTTTTTTTTTTTTTTTTTTTTTTTTTTTTTTTTTTTTACTGAAAATCATAACATCCCATAAAATTACTTCTTTTAATTACTGTACTTCTATTATTTGAATTATACTGTATGCAGTAACATTACATATATATACTGCCTAATGTTTTACCACAGACTCAACTTACTGGCTTCTCCCCTGTAAAAAAGTACTGATGTTGTAATGGATGTTATCCTTTACCACTACAGGCCATATTCTCCACTTTCATTTTAATGGATACTTTTATGCGTGTTTTGTTGTGTTTTTTTTGTGGGAAATCTTTCACTGCAAGCAAAACAGAAACAGTGTCTTGATCAAAAGAGGCATATTTAATATGTTTAGGTTAAAATTATAGTAGTCTTAAGGGTGTTGTGCAAGTTTTTTGTAAAAAAGCGAGAGGAACAATAGTTTATGAGCAGTGGGTACTTCATTAACAACATTATGCTTGGAGACACTACAGATAACATGATTTCAGATTCTCTTTGAGAGATTTGATTATTCTCACAACACATTTGCACATTTTCTTTCCACAAAGCTCCCACTAATGGTTGTGTTTTTGGAGAAGTAAATGCATCTGCATTAAATATGAATAAACACATCATGATGAAACAATTAGGCAATGGTCTTCTGTGTAGCGGGATTATGTATTTGGATGCCTAAAAATGCAATAACAAAAACAAAGCTGGAGTGTATGATACACAAATTAGCATGACTTCTCAGTGGAGCAGGATGTAATTAGTGAGTTGGTTTTGCTTACAAACCTACACACAGACACTCTCATAATGACTCTAAGTTACCTTTCAAAATAATAAGTTAATAAAGAAAGTTGAGCCAGGCCAAGGTGTTGGTGATGTTATGATGACAGCAGCATATGGACTGTGCTTTCCCCCAGCCCTTTTACCACTAAGGAGGCAGATTGGACTTCTCACTCTCAGCTTCTCGCATTATTGTCCATTATCACACCGTGGTCCATGTGTAAGGTGACAGTGCTGCTCTGATGGAGAGGCGACAGGGGGACCTCGAATGCAATAACATATTATTAGCTTTTTTCACAGCTCCACTGGGTTGGATTTACACTGGATATCCAGAGACCTGAGAGGGCAGCCCACTGTCACTGCGGCGGCCAGCAGCGGAGCAATTGCCAGAGATACACAGGTGTGTGAGGCCTGGATAGCTATGCGCCCACACACAGCCACCGTGTGTCGGTATGTCTGTGATCAGGGGCAGGCTTTTTCCAATTAGCCTCCATGCACAGCCGTTGGTGTGTATCATGCTGGGTTCCTCTAGGTTCAGACAGAAGCATTGATAGATTAGATGAATTAAAGTATTCAAATTTCACATTCCATATGAACAGAGTGGCTCTCATCTGCCCCGCCTGTTTGATGCTTGACACTCGTGTCCTTGGCAATGTTAACAGTGTCCCTGGTGACGGATGCCTCTTGTCCCAGGCCTGTTTATAAAACAGTCCCAACTTCGTTAAGGGACAATAACATCAGCCAGGCTCAATTATGGTGACATTTTGCTGACATGCAGATTGCCTCCTCTCAATCTTTTTTATGTAAAATACTGATGTGCTAGTCACATATGGAAGGGTGAACTTTGGGGAAATCAATGGTATTGATGAATCATAGATCATACAAGCCAACAAGACTGACAACAGCAGAGTGAACTTATTGCATGGAGAAAGTCAATATTAAATTGTAATCATAATCAGACAAAGTGAGTTATGTATAATCAATAGCACAATTATGATAGGACGTAGAATCCGTCCTTGCAATAGAGACAATGGGAGCATTTAAACAGGCAGCATTGTGTTGAATACAGTAAGGTGGACAGATATTAACCTC
Source organism: Bostrychus sinensis (assembly GCA_020698575.1). Taxonomy (NCBI): domain Eukaryota; kingdom Metazoa; phylum Chordata; class Actinopteri; order Gobiiformes; family Eleotridae; genus Bostrychus; species Bostrychus sinensis. Next base: position 26,185,743 of record CM036242.1, read on the forward strand.
ATTCATAAGACTGTAACTACCTGGCTCTAACTGCTTCCCCTAAAACTCCTTTAATCAGGCTAGTTTTACTATTTTGCTGTTTGTGGGGCAGTGTTTTCCTCAGAAGTTCAATGTTGGATTCTGATAGTGTTAAGGTTAAACACCCAATAGCTATAATGCTTACCATCAATGCGCAGGCATTATCGGAGTACAATGTAAAATATGATCAAGGGCTTTAATGTGTGTCTTTAGAGAGACATAGTGCCAATATGCTTTGTAAATTCTACAGTTAACTCTAAGTCTGTCTCTAAAAGACTGAGGCTTCAAGGGGTGAGCCCTCATTTCTGCAGGAAATTCCCCACTGGGCCTATTTAGCAGTCACATTGTATAAGGAAAAAGGCCCTGAACCCCTGCACATACAATTAACAGTTCAACTTAGATAAAAGGTTAGACCCATAACACCATTATACACGCCTTTGCCCTTCATTGTGTTGTCTTTCATTCATTGGCTTTTGTTGATTAGCCATAATGAGGTGCCCTTCTATAGACCAAGGCCAGCCCCTCTCTTTAGTAAGGTGAGGCAGATAAAAAAGTGCACACAGGCAGCCATCATAGGGGGTCAGCACGAATCAGATAGAAGGGCTTTCTCGCGTCTGCCAGCCGACACTTTCAAATGTTAATGGATAGGGGCGAACAAAGTTGAAGTGGGTCTGAAAATGCTAATTGTCCCTAATTCATGTAAATAGCTTTCCTAATGGAGGAATTAAGCATTTTAAATATGCAATTGGAGGCAATCAGTCCTTTCATTTGGTGGGGTGGCACAGGTGTAGTGGATTGAAATTCATCTTTCACACAGGGCGGCTCATTTGTCATTTGGCTGTGATCAGGCATGGATGACGGGGACGAGAAGAGAGGTCCTTCTGCACTCATACGCACTGATACCAGGGGCTGAAACACTTTGCAGACACATTAATGGCTCTGTGCTGTTGACCATATCAAGATAGAGGGAAAAGCAATTAGCACTGGTCTAATCGATAGTGGCAAACACAGGGAGGAAATATAACGCCAAGAAGCCATACACTGAAATATTTATAAAGACAGACTTACAACTGTATTTATAATAAACATAGGGTACAGAGGCCTCTGCTACATATTACAGTGAGGGGAGCATGAGTGGACAGCTCTGACTTATTATTCTGATCATCTCAAACAGACAATAGAGCAGGAGGTCATGTTCAGCTTGTAATAACACGGTGTGCAGTGCAACCAGAGACACTGGGAAACTCACACACATAGTGTATGGGCCATGAATCAAACGGCCAATGCATTGTCTCAGAAAATGACTTGTTAGTCAATAATACTGTGTCTTTGAGGTGTAAATAGCCATGCCACTGCAAAGAGAAGTGCCAGTCCTTAATGAACGAGACAAGAAAAACCTTGTTTAAAAGGACAAATCAGATCACAAGATTTCAAACCCATTAGCTGCTACTCACTGGGAATGATAATCATGATAGAGGATGCTAGGGTCTTTTGATTTCAGAGTAGCAAACTGTGTTGTCTTGGGAAAAAATCTTTTCCTGGAGGAGAATCAAAGAACAGTTCATTTTCACCCTGACCTTCAGGGCTCAAGGCGGCCAGACAAGGGCACAAACAGATTGAGAATTAATTGGTGCAATTAACATTTTGTGATTATAAGGACTTGAGATCAATACTCTATGCAAATAGCAGTATTGATGTGCAGCAGAAACCTTGTTAATTGTGTTTGGCGAACAAACAAGCCCTGGTGTTACTATTCCATAATGGAACAGGAGACACGTACAGGCTCAAACTGCTGACCACTTTAGATGCACAAGGATGTGCCGCAGTTTGTCTGGTGCGCTCCACGCTGCACCCTCCACTCAGCTTAAGACTCTCAAGAAAAGTTGGAGAGTTTCGTGATCTTGCCTGCTTTCTAAGTTGAACGTTTAGTGGATTTTTAAAGCGGTTTCTAGGGGCTACATTGAGAATAGAGTTGTGATCGCTACACTCCTATTAGGCTGTGCCAGATCACACAAATGGGCTGCTGCCTGCATTTCTTTTACACTTGAACAGGTGAAATGGTCCATAGAAACATTGTATGGCCAGTCAATGAAATTAACCTGTTTTTTTATTGCCACCAACATGACCTTCCACTTTTGATTATTAAACTGAGTTAAAAACGCACTTTCATTTCAGCTAAGTACCAGTAATCCTGTTTGCAGACCAATGCAGATGAAGTTAAATATAATTCAAGCAGAAACGGAAACAGGTGGAACAATGTAATCACTGTAAGATTGAAGAGATGCTATTCTTATCATTTTGATTATTTCAATTACAGCTGATGTGAAGAGACACCAGTGATGGCACTGACAAGCCCAGTGTGTGAAAAACACTTTATCCAATATCAATCACAGCCAATAAATGCCAGCTTAACATGACCCGTTGCACTTTTATTTCATTTGTGTGGCAACTGGCAAACAGATTGGAGCCTACATCCTGTGGCCTTGAAGAAACACACAGAGCTGGCAATGCAAGAAATATAAGCGTTAATTAGCTGGGTTTTACAGGCTGAAAGAACAGTTAGTGTGCTCTTTTATGTGCCGCACTGCCCACTGAGGCTGCGGTGTTGGCGTAATGATGCCAAGCTTGATGTGAGCTCACCTGACTTTGGCTGTGTTATGAAACATTTACTAAAGGATGTAGCATAAAAGACCCGGGCAGGACCAGAGAAAAGATGGAACACAAAGATGCCTGTTTTTTGCCTTTTTTATCCTTGTGTTAATTTTAATGCTGGTAAAAATCACCCCTCAACCTGATTTGCACTTGCATTTAAAATTAGTCTCCTGTGAGCAAGATTACAGGTAATATAATGAAATATTACAATTGCTATCAAATTAGCCATTTCTTAGTGTACTAATTACAGTTAATTTGTTTCAATTTTGAGCTTTTCTGCTTTAGGCATTAGCTTTAATCTCCCTTGTGATGAAGTCTGTGTATTTAATAAAAAGCACATAGGGGAGTGGAGAGTGGACACAGAATTAAACCATTACACTAATATTACCAGGTTTAACAAACAGCAACACTTATTATGGGAAACATGTATTACTGGAAGAATCTTTGAAGAACAATACAAATGGTTTAGATGAGCCTAATGAAAAAATAAAAAATTGCTTTTATATTGTCAAATATTAGAAAAAAACACTTTGCTGCTATCTGATTTGCACTGGAATATATTTACACCAATGCCTCCATTATAGGTCATGTATTATAATGACCATGTAGCTAGCTGACACACACAGTGTACTTTGCCAAATGATCACTTCATTTTTGTGGGGAGCAGTGACCATGCACCTTTAGGTATATTTAGGATATACCTGACAATTTTATTTACGCACCAATGTGCTGGCTAATTGTATATTATATTCATTCATTATTGATTCAGTCAGATGCTATGACACATTGAATTTGGTTATTTAAACTATGACTGGCTGTTGTTGTCTGTGGCTGGGATGAACACTGCCAGCAAAATAGACTTGCACAATAAAGGTCAAGCATGACCTCCAGTACAGACCTTTATGTGTGCAGCCTTTATTGTGAAGGAACAAATAGTAAAGTCATTATGTGTAAAGATAGCTCTTTCATAATATTGATGCAACTACCACTAAGTCCTGGTTGCACTGCATCTGAATCACCATGCAGTTTGGGTCTGTATGCGGAGCAAAGACTATTTTGTTTTTTATTCTTATGTTGTTGTCTACGGAGAATTTACTTTCCCCACTGTCCACTTTATTTAAAGAGGATGTATTAAGCAAAATATAGCTTTCTACCATGTTAATGTATATAATATATATATGTTATGTATTATAATGTTCCCTCATCAAAAACAAACCTGGAGTTTTGTTTTGTTTCATTCAGACCTGTTTGAGTAATCCTCTATTTCACGTGTTCTGAGGTCTCAAAACTCTTAGTTGCACAAACCTTCGCCTCTCTCATGAACCCCTGCCCACTCAAGGAAGCGCGGACTAATCAACAAGCCCTCTGCATCCAGTCTGCTCTCATTCCTTTACTGTATCTAAAAAACATTGTACAGCTCTGTTTCCACTGATTTCTCACAGCTATTTTTTATTTCATAGTAAAATGGCATCATACAAAAAGTTTAAGGTAATGAAGAGCGTTTTTTCTTTAAATCATGTTTACACAACACTCTGTATTCTCCTTCCCTCTCCTGGTCTCTTCATCTTTTTCTTTATGGCACCAGTAGAGTACTTATTAGAAACAATTTCTTTTAGCCAGATATTGTTTTTAAAGTGCAGTGTTTTTTCTAGAAGTGACCAAGATTGGTTTAAAAATATGGATAAAAGCATATATCCCCTTTAGATCTTCACTTTTGAGGTTAAATGTTTTGTAATCTTAGCAATAATAACTCAAACTAATGACATGTGAATCTTTGTCCAAACACTGTTTGTGAGAACAGACTACACACAGTAAACGGTGAGGACAGCAGTTGAAAAACCTACACAAAAGGAGGCCAGTGATAAAAGGGTGAAAAATACACAATAGTAATACATTTTTAGAAACAGTTCCAAAAGACCTTGTCAAGATTGATGTCTTTCCTGTAGCTATAGTTAATAGTAAGGGAACGCTCCTGAAATTAGAATCTAGCTCTCTCTAAATGTGCCACCCGTGAATCGAGGACATCTGAGGAAAAATGGAAAGGTACATGTCATTTCTATGGGTTGCCAAGGCACAAGGAAAGGAGAACAGCCAATCTATGTGGTGTAATGGATATGTCAAGAATTGCTAAATCATATGTGTCCAGGGCAGAAAGACAACTAACCCAAACATAATGTCATTCTAGCAGCAGCAAAAAAGCAGAGGGAAATGGGAAAACACAACACAACAATGAATGAATAAAGCATTTTAAAACCTTAAAATGAGAAAAATATTAGCAATTTATTTTCCTGTACACAGTTCCTTATGATTACCTTTTTGGCATCTACGTCCGAGTGCATTATGGAAATGAAGTAATGCTACTTTGCTTAACAATAACGCGCTGACTTTGAATCCTCTTACTTAAGGTTTGATTGCTTCTTGACGGTGGTTTTAAATGAATTGTGTTGAGGAGTGATAAAGAGCTTATTGCCGGGAATAAAAGCCCAGAGCAATGAAGAGAAGCTACACATGGAGTGGCTAGGCGATACAGGCTATTACGGTGAGGGAATGGTGTCCTTGACTGCCAGGACGGCTTAGAATTTTATTTCATCTTGTTTTGCCGGCTGCTGACAATGATGCGTGACTCTGCGACTGGAGGAAGAGGGCAAGCATGAGAGCCATTTTGGATCTCATTTACATCCAGTGTCTCCATAACACAGTGTGCATAAATGGCTTGAGTGCAAGTGAATAAGAACATTGATTGTACATAATTACAGTATGTGTCCACTCTGTACACTTAATACAGTAGTAGGGATAAGAAATGATATTTCTGTAAAATATCTCTATAATTATGAGGGTTATACATCCATGTTTCCATACATATCCAGCTTTCCTAAAAATGGCAATTTTTTAAATAGTAATATATTTCTATGCCAACATTTATGTCATTGGCTTACTTTTGTATTTAAACTTCAGACCAACACTACATTAAAACCCTACAAGCACTTTGCAGTACTCACCATTCTGATTCTTAAATAAGCTTCATGTTAAAGCAGCTGCAGTGGGCGAGGCAACGTCTTTTGCTAAATTGAGTTTAAACACTCACAATGAAAGTCTGAAATACATGCACACCTCCTCTGACATTGTGTTCTGTACAACCTCTGTAACAAATAGGTGCCACTCAAGTCAGTGTGTGAGTTTACACCAGCTGCATTAAAGTACATGTTTGTGTCCGGCAAACATACGCAAGGAGTCTTTTTTTGACGGATGCTGGAGCCCTGATGCATAAAAGTAAACAGATCAGATTGAGACAGACAGGAAGTCAGACACAGGACCAGTGAAGAAGATTACTGGTACCGCATATTTCAAAATAAAACACTATATTTAGACTCTCGTCCACATCACTATGTTAATATTACGTCTTAACGGGGGACACAGCGTCACAAACAAGATTAGGCACCATCAAAACATGAATTAAAAGAAAGTATTTATATAAACGTAGCATGTAGAAACACAAAAGCCATGGAAAAAAATATCCAAATGAGCGGATGATCGTGGTCAGACAGGCAAACATGGCTTTTGTTTACATGTGCCCTCAATATACTTTTAATGCATGCTATTGCTTTATTGCATGTTATCGTTGCATCGCGTAAATTCACCACTTCTGGCTTAAATTTGGTACTCTCCTGTGAACTTGTGGTCTGCTCCTGATGTGTGACACGTCACAGCTCAGACTTATACTAAAGTGTATCAGGCCATGGAATCAGCTTTATTAACCAATCCACTGATCCAGCTGTTGGCTCTGGATTGGTGCCGATATTTGATACTAGGATCGAATCAGTGCATCCCTAACCTTACAAGATTTTGTCTTTATTGTAGTATTGTGATATAGTGATATACAGTATTGTATTGTGACACGTATTGTGATATATATCATAATGCCAGGTTCTTGCAATAGTTTCATTAGACAGCCCGATTATTTAACAAGTAAAGAATCTTGACACATTTTCCAACACAGTTTCCCAGACATGGCAACATACTGGAGCTAAAAATATTTGGAGAATTTAAATGTATCTTTACTTGTGATGCATCTTGTGTTGTGTTAGAGTGTGTATGAATGCTTCCCGCTTTGACCTCTATCCTCACATGCTCTAAACCCCCAAACCTCATGTAAATTCAGACAATGGAGGACACAGAGACTCTGGGAATAGTTGTTTATCAGCACACTGAGGAGAAGAGTTGAGCTGTAATGGTCCTCTAGTGGCTTCATCTGCAAACTTTCTCTGTAGAGCAGCAGTACCAGGCCTCCCCTTTGAGTTTTTCCACAGTTGTTGTTTTTTGGTCCACTGCGTCAGTTTGAACAAGGGTGGTTCATTTTAAGGTTATCTGTGCTTTTTGTCAAGGTGAGTCTGTGCTTCTCTTACAGTATGCAAAATGGCATGTTTTGTAAGATGTTGAAAGATTATAAGAAAAAACACTGAAGCCAGTGCCAAGTGAGTTTTAATGATCTCACAGGAGAGCATGTATATAAAGCACCTCATGTTCTGACTCCTTAAACCAGACATGTCAAAAGCAGTTTTTCTATTATTTTATTACATTATTATGGATATAATATATTCAAGATAATTAGCTCTTGTTAAACTGTATAATCTGCACGCATGCAAAAAGTAATGATAATCAGACACTCAATATGTTATATCACAGGTGTAAAAGCAGGCTTTTGCATTTCAGGCATGTTTTTCAAAAGGATTTGGTCAAGGCTTTCCTCAGAGAAACAAATTTGTGGAATTACTGAATAGCATTCAGTTTGTGTTGAAGAAACAGACATGAGCGTCCCCATAGTGTCTTGATAAAGTCTACTTAAATCCATTCTCATAATCTAAAACCATTCCAATCCAAAGGCAGTCACCAGTCCAGCTCAGTTGGGTCCACACTAAACTGTGCACCTCTTCAGCAGGGCACCCAGCCTCCTCTCCGCCCTGAACTTTATTTAACAAGCGAAGTTTTGTGGTGTGTGTTCAGGAGTAACAGAGGAGGGGTTTTTCAAAACCACGGCCGAACAAATGGGATTTAACACTCAAGAGGCTCTGATGGCCTATTAATTCGGCTTTGGCTTGCATCCAGAATGAGCTCGGCCTGGCTCCTAATTCATGGCTAATTTCTATCAGAGGTATCGGGAGACTTTTTTTCCCTCAATGCAGGATGCATCCACATAACTTTAATGGATTCATTCAAGGGCTGCAGCACGCAGACATTGATTAGATTGCCTCTGAGGCCCTGCTGCTGGTTGCTTGACATAGGCAGCAAATGAAATGTGACCTCTGGTAAAAGGCCTGGACCAGCCAGCCCCAGTCTAATCCATTAGCTCCAAACCTTTCCCAATCCCATTTAATTAATGAAGTGATTTGAAAAAGGGTGAACATTTAGCAATCCCCATGACTGAAGAAAGTCATATGAAGTAAGAGAAATAACAGTAAGGCAGTATGAGAGGCTGGGAGGGCATAGATGGAATATTATTCAAGGACTTACAAGACAAAATAATCCAACCACAAAGCATACAGATATGACAGAGGGAACTAGAGTTAAATAAAATAGCACTTTCTATTCTCTTGGACTGCTTCTAATTTTGATTTTTCTTTTTATATACATTAATACATCATTCTTTGTTTATATCCTTTCTATAAAACCTAAAATTTTGGCATAGTGTTGTATGTTCATGAATTATGACAACACAAGCATTGTTATTGTTGCTACAAAGACAAGCACATGAGGTCTGAGTGTGCATATGTTACTTATTTCTTTAATTGAATTCACTAATTTATCAATAATGAATACTTTATGGTGTAACACAGCAGTATGCAAATTAACAATTTCATTTTAATGACTTTTTAATGTCCAAACAAGTAATTATCAGAGCCTAGTGTCGTGTGTGTGTCATATAAAAAAATTGAGAGACTTGTTTATTGTTTGTGGGCAGAAGCTAATTTCCCTATGGCAGCTACAACAGTGAAAGTGCGCAACTCATACGGTTTAAAAGCACTGGAATCATTACCTCAAGGTCATTAGGAAGTCTGCAAAAAGCTGCATCTGGAGGTGTTGTGTTAAGAAATAATGCACGCTATTATGCTCCACACAATCACAGGAAATGGGGGCACATGTTGTGAATACATCTCACTCGCTGACAAAGGGAAAATTCACTATGGATATATCCTAAATATTGTAACTATTCCCATTGGTGTGGGGGGAAAGGCAGAGGGCTACATGCCACTGGAGCCAAATGGCATTTGATAATGGCTTTTTTTCCCCAGCAAACCCAAAAGACATTGTTAAGATTTACATTTTCAAATATGTGCTGACCTTTTTCCCTGCTCTCCTCCATTCGCTTGTCATCAGTACTGTAATTGAATCAATATATTTCCTGATCAGCCCTGAGATTGAATAAGGTCACGGGAAGCCATGTGTGGACATTAAAAATCATTATTCTACTCAAATTGAGCAGAGATGGCATAGACCATTCAGGGTTCAAAATGAAATTATATTAGAGTCTATTACACTTTTACAATTATATAGACGTTCCAATATTACAACGGGAAATGAAGTCATAATAAAAAGCCCAGAGGTGTATTACAAAGAAATGACCCAAGTATTTTTTCACTTTCACACAGTTATTGAATTGATAAAGAGAACTTGGTGACATTACATTCACTGATAAGTGACCTTATTCATAAAATATTGAGGAACTAAGTCAGTTGCTCCATTTCTTTTTTTTTGCATCAGCACAGTTTCCAACCTGCTACAGCAGCAGCACACAGTGTTCAGGACAAACTAATGTAGCTGCTCTAGCTGTTATTGCTTTAATTGCCTTTAAGCATACTTTTATTTTAATTATTCATTTATTTTTTTGGTTATGGGATTTTGCTTTCCAATGCCGGAGTAGTAAAACGGCTAATTAAATTGCCCAATAGAGTTGTGCAAATGGGAAGACAAAGTTTCAATCCTGTTAATTCAATACTCCATAAAGAAGCGGAAAATTAAATTAAAGCACACTATTAACTGAGAAAATTCACCCTAAACTCTTGAATATTATGTCCTTCAAATTAAATAAAAGTTTAATTTTAATTAGCTTACTCAATGAAATGAATAACACTTATCAGCAGCGGACTTATCAATGCTGAATAAAAATAAAAAAAGCGCTTGACAAGAGAAAAGTTTCCTTGCAGCTTTTTCTGATATTATTAGTCCATTTAATAGTTCACATATGAAAAGATGACACTGAGTATAGCACAAATTAGACAGTTATCTACTTCACACATTAAGCATTGGCCTGTGATTTGTCCACTGTCATTTTATGTGATAATACTGGAGAATGGCTTGGTTTCTTCAGTTGTGTCTCACTTAAGGCGCAGCCACTCAAGTCTATTAGGCATGATGGCTACACTGTCTCCAGCTTTAGCGGTGTGCTCCCTTAAGCCTGTCAAATGAATACAAGCACGGAAAGCTGGTCGCCTGGAAACGCCTTCCCCAGTCATCATCATCATCGTGGCCGGATGTAAATAGGCTTTCATTGCAGGTGAAACAGAGCCGCGCCGTTATGCTGCATGGTTTAAACTCCACATGCAAAGTGATGAACAGCAATGAAAGGGCCATTTAGACCATCTCTTCCACCTCCTTAGATTCTTTAAATATAAGGCTGCTGAGTGGAACGTTTATGAAACACATAATGGCAATCTAAATCAGTGGGCGGCTTCAATCTGCAAGGATTAGTGGGCTCGATGTAGTTAAACACATGAAGGCATACTTGTAGCCTTATTACTGTAAGAGCTTCTGAAGTCCTCCCTGACAAAGCGAGGGAGAGGAAGAGCACACTCAACTGCACCACCGATCTCTGGAAAATTAGCAAATTAGAGCCTGCGTTATCTGTTCACGGTGGTAAAATGACACACAGAAGAAAAGGCTTGGCTTGACACATTTTCAGGTAGAGGGAAACAGTATTAATGATATATTTGCAGCATCAGTGCATTAAAACAACTACACTGATTCAGGGAGCAAGCAGAGACACCAAGGCCATTGTTTTGTCATTAGACTGTAGTTTATAGCCGCCACAATAATACAGAAGTACAAAGGTTTAAAAGTATTTTACTCAAGTAGAGATAGTAGAGTTTAGCTCAAGTTCAAAAGTAATAATCCTCTACTACTGCAAAAACAACCACTACTACTGCGACTAATCCCACTAATCTCATTGCTGCTACTTCTACTGCTTCTACTACTACTGGTACTTCTACTCTTACTGCTAGTGCTAGTAATATTCCTACTACCTCTACTACTGACACTACTACTATTGATGCTACTACAACTACAAGTTCCGTCACTCCAGCTACCACTACTGCTTCTACTACTACTGATTCCACTCCTACTGCTACTGCAAACTGAAAACTTGGCTCAAACCCATGACCCTTGATTGCAAAGTGAGCATGCCACCCACAATTCCTCCAGGGTCAAAAAAATACTTTTCCTCATTTAGAGAGAATGCCAAAAACGTATGTTTAAATATGTATGTATAAAATATACAAAAAAACAAAAAAAGACAGCCACACGTCAGTTCTACTACAGCAGATCCCATGGTGCCATGCTGTGCACTCTGATAATCCTGTTCTTTAGCCAAACTAGCTGGCTGGCTTTGTGTGTCTGGTTTGTTGGAGGCCCGATGGTGATGAATGTCTTTTCCTGTCGCCTGTACGGCTCGAGCTTGCCAGACAGAATGAAAAACAGATTAAAGAGTCAGGAAAGCGACACAGAGAGGATGTTTGGCTGTTGGCTATTGAGTTATCAGCCCTTTTCACACCTAATGAAACAACTTTGAGCACTGCAGCTTATTAAATATCCCCCAGTCAGCAGGCAGAGTGAGAGCAGAGCCAGGCCCTGGGAAAGTTACATCTGAGTTTAATTAAAAACAAACAAATTACCTTAAGCACCACACATCCAGGAAATTTAACTTTATCCAAATGGGATGCAACCTTTAACTGTAAAATGAGGTCTGTGCTTTACAGGTGCACCCTGCAAACACTGTCAGTCTTTTGTCTTATAAGAACACAAACTGAAAATACTTTAAAGCCATTAGGACAAAAATCACAATCCAAAACATCTAAACTAACAATAGGAAATTGATAATCCCCCTGTTGTATTCAGGCATCTTCAGTTAAATGTTACCAATCAACTTTCTTAGTTGCAAAATGCAGCTTTAGATTTTATTTATTTATTTATTTATTTATTTATTTATTTATTTATTTATTTATTTATTTAATTTATTTAATTATTTATTTATTTATTTATTTTTTATTTATTTATTTATTTATTTTTTATTCAGGATAACATATTGGCTGGAACCTTTGGTTTTCTTTGTCCTTACTTTTTTAAGTGTTGTGTTGTGTTGCTGGCATCAAATTAAAAGAGCACCTTACATGTTGCTATTGTGAATAAAATATAGCTTTATGAGATTCATTCATTCATTGTTTTTCTTTACATTTTACACATTTCCCCACATTTGTAATTTCCTCCTACACTGTAATCTATCAATCTAAATTGCCCACAGTCAAGAAATGTAAAAGTGAATGATTGTCCATCAGTGTGTGTCTCTAAATGTCAGAAAAACTAGCCCAAACAAGCTCATATATGCTCCATCAGGAGTAAGCAGAAGATAAATAAATCAAAATGGTGAGTGCATGACATGTGATTATTTGCTGCCCGTGCTTTTGATTGGTGCATTCATCTAATCTACAAATACATTCATTGAGCATGCTCACTTCAGTGTTTTTCCACACTTCTGCTGGAGCATGTATAGATTTTTTAACCATTAATATGACAAAAACAGAATGCTCAATTTTGAAAGTTGTCGGAGCTCTGTCATTAACTTTGCATATACCCATTTTATATTAGGGGCTTAAGGGGAAAACAAAATGTACTCTTGGAGGTTGTAGTTACACGAGTGGCCACTGGTGGTTAAAGTGGTGGTATAGGGATTTGGTTTAGGGGTTGTTATATCTTAAAGTGACATTTTTTGACTCACTAAAGCAGTTTTTAGGCTGATTGCCATTTGCAGCATCATAAACATAAACTGTAGTAAGTGCATTAACTGTCTTGTTTTGACAAATGAGACACGGTAAAGAACTAACCGTGAGTCTGAAGGGCATTCCTGTCAGGCAAACCGATGCACACTACTTCTCTTGTGCAGGGCTTTCCTCTCAGTGTGGCTTCTCACTCCCTCAGGACTTCTGCTGCGCTCTAACTGCACACATAGCCGGCTTGTTCGTTTCATTTGGATTCGACCCCTGCTTACCTTACTTCCGAGTGGGCTTCATTATATGTCTTTCTGGCTCTTTCAGGGCCTTCTCTCTCTCCGAGACATTCACTAAGTGGGAGAATTGTAACAAAAGGAGAGCCTCCAATGTTCAATTCTCACTGGAGAGGGTGACCCCAACTTTAGGGAGAAAAAGAACCTGAGGATAATAGCAAATGAAGCCAAGGGCTGCATTAATGGGCAGACATAGCATAGAGAGATCCTGTAGGACCGCTCAAACTGACAGACATGTACTGGATATTAATACTCAGCAGTTTTATCAAAGTGGGAAAAATATGAATATTCATCCTCATTTATATTTCAAGGCATTTCAAGCCCTGCGGGGGCCTGGGTTGGTTTTGACCAATTTCCATCCCTATTACAGGAATGACAGCTCTCACTCTTGGGCCCTGACAGAGGTCTGCCCAGTGCACAGGAGGTCTGACCAGGAGGGAGCCCGCGCCCGTTCCCAGCTGTCCACAAACACTCATTAAGAGAGGAAAATATCCAACGGAATCTCTGTGAGAATTTTTAATCACACAAAGGCCCTGCTAATTAGGCAGCTGATGGGGCATGGAGAGCACAAGGACGAATTCTTTAAACAAAGGACTAGAAACTTTAGGAGCCTTAATTACTCGGGCAAAGAGTTCATTCCAGAATGGCAGAGCACATCATTCCACTAATGAGACCAAGTGGCAGCACATATTAGTGAGAAATAATGTGGAAAGTTCAATTATATTGTGCTTTTGGAGCCTTTCCCCTCTTTCCCTCCCTGCTACTTATGCACACACATAAGACAAAGCGCGGGCCAGCAGCGGAAGCAGGCAGGGGCGGAGGACACGTAATCACTGGCACCGGCGCACCGCTCTTCACGTAAAACTTGGCAGGCTTGATCATCTTAATTGCCCATTAGAATGTTCTCCTCTTTGAAAATGAATATCATTATGGCACCCAGCTCTGGCCTTTGCAGGAAAAAAGAGACTAGCTGCAATTTTACAATTCAATAGCACATGTGTCTCGAATTCTAAACACAATTGATGACCAATTTTCAGTCAGAGAATGCTTTGATTTGTTGTGAATAAAAGGGGGAAAATAGGAGTTAATTACTGGCAGATTAACTTGTACTTTGACAAAAGCTGATATTCATATTCATTAAGAACAGGCTGTATTGGTTTTGCAAGCTGACCCTTACTTTTGGAGCAAAGAGAGAACAATAAAAACTCAAAGTTAAGGCCACTTTTGAAGCACTAAAAGCATAAGCCACAAACACTTATTAATATGGGTAAATAATTATGAGTGAAAATCAAATAATGTGATACTGAAAGGGCAATATATGCACAGTACCTGAAAAGATTGTATTAAAAAGCCTAATGCCAACATCAGGAGCAGCTACATACTAATTACAGCAAGCAGGAAGTAAATTTCCCGTGAAATAAAACAGCTAATGGGAAATGGAAGTGGGCAGGCAGCATTCCTTACTGCCTTCTTAGCTGGAACAAGGAAAGTGGCACTGAAAAAAATTGGGATGTCCACAACTGGCCTAGGTCTAACTGTGGCCCTGTATGTCACATGGGCGATCAGAAGTGGGCCACTTAATTATTCTTTCCCCCCAAGATAATGACAATTTTTGATATACTGTATAGGGATTGGGATTCCTGATATACCTTTGTTATTTACTTTCCCATTTAAACAAGATCATTTTCTTGCCATAATGTAATAGATCATGTTTTCCCTTGATTGCCAGTGTAGTGGTGATACTGTTCATCTATATTATTTGGAAATTGGTGAAAACAGCTCATGTTTTCCCATAAGTTACACTTCTTCAGTCTTCAGCGCAGACTACAGGAGGATGGAGCAGATGGAAAGAATGGAGGCACTGTTTATGTTCTTAAGAAGCCATAAGATACGTATATAAACAGTATCGCCACCAAACTGGCAATCATGGGAAAACAGGATCTTGTTTTAATGAGAAAGTTATTACGTTATAATGAGAAAATTATCTAGTTCAAATGAGAAAGTTATCACATTTTAACAAGAAAATTATCTTGTTTAAATGAGAAAGTTAACAGAACAGATACATTTTAGGCAAACAGGCAGAGGTGAGATATTCTGCAAAGGCCACATAATATTTTACAGCTTTAAAATAGGCTATTTAATTATTTTTACTTATTTAAAATAATAAATTATTATTGATTTTAAATGGGCTTATAGGTTTTCAGATCCAGAGCAGATTTGCAGCAGTTTGTCTCCATAACTAATATAACTAAATGGTAGTCTGTGTCTGCAGGACAGCACAGAGAAGGGAGGTGCTTTTGAGGCCACACCACTGACAAACAGGAAAATATTCAGTCCTCCTGTTAGAGCCGGCCCGTGATATAAGCAATACAGGCAAATGCTAAGGGTACAGAGTGACTGGGTGCCACTGTCCCGTGTGTCAGTGCCCAATGAGGCTTAATGAGCCTGATCAATAACAGTATACCTAGACATTATGGACACTGGGGAGAGGTTTGAGTTCAAAGATGTGTGTACACTTGTCAAGCTTTAAGTCACTTTTTGTTTGATGACAATGGACCTCTTACTCATGGAGATATGATCATAAACAGCTCATGAAATAATATGCACAGTAACGAAAGAGATGATCCGAAGTGGACGTTACCGCGGGAGTGTGCAGTACATTTCTCAAATATTTTAGCTGTTTAAAACAAAAATTAAAATATAATATAAAAATAAAAGAAACATAAAACATTAGTCCATACATCCTGACAAAAGCTTTTGTAGCCTGTAGTGTTCTGTGGAGCCTCTGTCCAGGCTGTGCTGCAGGGGCGGAGCAGAGCTGAGGGCTCTAAAATCACGAAATCATAATTAGTCTCCCTTTTTTACTACAGTGTAGCTGCTGAAAATCGTATATAATCATCTAAAATGCATCAGATTACAAGAAATTACATTTGTTTTGTTCAAGTTTTCCTGGAAGAGGACCCCCAGACCACTCTGCCATCTGTTGTACTTCATAAAAACCTATTGGGCACAATTCAGGGTGTGGCACAAAATCAACATTAGTGTTTAGTAAAGTCTTATCAAAATGTAGCCTATATTTTGTTTTAGTGGTGGTAGCAGTGGGGGTGGGGGGTGGGGGGGTGGGGGGGGGTGCACTCTGCATCACACAAGCGTGATCCTCATGCTCTTCTGCTCTGTCCTCTGCCCTATACGAGTGCGTGCAGCAGTGAGTGAGCCGCCAATCAAAGTAGCGAGAGAACAAGCAAAGACTTAATTGTAGCAAAGTTGAAATAAAGAAAATGCTCGGAGGCGGGTGAAAACCTGTAGTTCACACAGGGTTATGTATTTCAGTAAAGGATATTCAGACAGGTCTGACGTCGATGTAATAAACAAAGAAAGATGGATTGCGTTAACAAATCGAGCACTAGCGACGAGTTTGTTGGTACAGGAAGGAATTGTGAACAGCATTGCACGGAGGTCCTGTACTGACAGTCTCAGTTTATTCTTCATGTAGCCTAAGTGTGAGGAGTCAGAGAAGTCAGATCACAAAGGAGGTGGGGAATTGTATCAACAGATGCTCGGCCTTTGGTGTCAGCTGACGGGACGGATCTGAGCTGGTTCCGCGGAACCCCTGACACTGTGCACTGTGCGCTATAGTGACGCTATACCTCCTTCAACCAAAATGCATTCTTACATAAACTGTTGCATCAATTATTCTGTCTGAAATAATGTCCCTTTTGGACATATATAACCTATATTTAAAACAATCCAAAATAAAATTATATTATATTAATAATATTTGGTTTAAAAAGTCATATTTGTAAATTACATAGGCTACAAATTATGATTCAACTATGAAATTCTGCAGCACCCCCGAACGGACATCACAGCACCCCTGGGTACCACAGCACCCAGGCTGAAAAGCTATGATCTAAAAGACAAAAAGTAGATAGAAAGAGCTAAGGTGCAAACCACTACAAGGAAGGTCGTGTATGTTCTAATGGGCCTGTCCTAGAGATGAAATATTATTTACTTCAGTAAAAGTTAAAAATATCAAGTGTTTACTTATTGGTACTATAGTGTACTACAACTGCTACTAGTGATACTACTAATGCTGATACTTCTATTATGATAATTACTATTATGACAACTATCACTACTACTATTATTACTACTCACTTTGCCACCAAAGTCAAAATTACCTTTACTCATTTAGATTTTAAAAATTTCCTAAAAGATGTACCTCTAAAGTTACTCAAGTAAAAATGTTTTAGAAAATGTAATCATAAAATACATTTTCTTACATTGTACTTTTTAATTCATACTTTTGAAATGTTTTGCCAAGAAAGTAAACCCCGTACTTGCAACATTGTGCATAGCTACTCTGTGTTCATTAAGCTACTACATATCGATTATGTAGTCATTGAATATGAATGTATGCAGCATGAGCAACTGCTGCACTGGCAAATATTACTAATTCTTCTGAATTATCTAAGGTAGATGCCCAAAATACTAACAATTTACAAAAAGAAAGCAGTACAGTAAGCTAGTGTCACTTGTGTTTATTACTGTAAGACTATGCTGCATCTTCAGCTCAGTGCTATCGCCAGTTTCAGCCAAACAATTTTGTACTTTCATCATTTCATGTAGCAGTGTGGGTGAAATGGTCACAGGCTGGATTCCCCAGAGAGGCCCATTAGGAACGAAATTTGAAAATCAAGAGGAGGTTGACTGTGCGCTCCCCTCCTCGTCTGCAGACAACATAACCCAGAGAGAGATGCCTGACCACAGAAGACCCAGCAGTGAGGAAACCTATTGATTTTTCTCCCTCCCGTGTTCGCTCTGCCAGAGTTGTTTGTTTCTTTTTGCCCATTGCCCCTGTTTTATTTACAGGCACCAGGATCAATAGAGACACTTCCTTACTAGCTTGTTTTCAGCTTTATGAAAACGCTTATCACAGTCTCTTAAGCACTCTGGCAGATTTACATCATTTTTTTCCAATGGTGCAGATAATTTGAGCCGAGGATGATTGACAAGTGTAATTGTGTGAGAAGGTGGCTGTGTGAAATTAGATTAAAAATAAATAAATAAATAAATAAAAGCTACAGCAAAGTCTTATATGTATATTTGTTAAGATCTCTTGTGATTTGTCACACAGTTGAAAAATATTTCTGCAATATCGACCTTTAGCTGTCATTACCGAGGAGGAACCAGTAAGCAGTAGTTTCTACAACTGTACATCTGTGTATCCATTTAAACAGGAGACCAACACAGCGCAAATAATATTAATTTTACCTGATAGTGCAATATTTATTGGCATTTCTCCCTTTTCAGCAAGGAGGTTGTGGAGGTGTGGTTTGATCCTCAGGTCTGTCCTTACAATCACTCTGAGTGGAGTCTGCATGTCCTCCCTGTGTTATTGTGGGTTCTCTCTGGGTACTCTGACTTCCTTCCTTCCTTCATCCTATTGTTCAAAGACATCCATATGTTAGGAGAACTGGTGACTCTAAATTGCACAAATGAATGTCAGATTTGGGTCAGTGTATGTTTCTGGGCCATAGTTGCTGGCATAGGCTCCAGACTAACAGGAATAAGCACAATATAAGAATTTTAATGTACATTACTTGGTGAGTAGTAGGAGTTTCAACTTCACCCAGACCTGTCTTGTTCTTAGGTGGCATTGGACTGTTAAATTACTTAGTTCAAGTTGCACCATTGCGGAGGTAATATTTGAAAGTTGCGTGTTGTGTTATTACACTGTTGAAAGCTATGTAAATTAAGAACATGATAATTAATTCTATTGAAACATCTGCCTTTTAGCAGTATGTGATGAGGTTAACATTAATGTTGCATGTATCATTAATGAGTTCCAGACAATGATTTTTGGTAAATATAAGCAGAGTATGCCTTATGTTCTATTTTAAATTTATGCCTCATAGCTTACGACTTGTATTTGCCAGCATTTATCCTAGGAGTTTTCCCTCTACATCCCATTGTCTTTGCAGTAACTCTACAGGTGGAAGTGCCAAAACCTCCAAGTTGCAAGGCCAAACTCAGCTGATCCTTGAAATCCATAGTGGATGTCTATGTTGGCCAAAGTTTTGTGGTTGCTATGAGTTCAATAGCAACCTCGGTATCAATGAATAATGGCATATGGATTTTCCCAAGCATCCCTCATCTCCTGTGTACTGTTGACTGTCTATTCTGATGCTTATACACAATGCTTACACAGTGTTTTCGGCGCGCAGGGTGCTACACATTGAATTAAAGGAGTTCTGATTGATAAGGTAGTTGAAGGCAAATCTGCTCTCACTAATTGTCTTTCAAATGCCCTCATTAATCAAAGCGGCGCAGCTTGGGTGACGGGTGCCGCTGTCAGGCCGGCTCGCTGCAGGCTCTCGTCGGGCCATTCACCTCCCAGCGTGACGCTCCCTTCTCCTCTGTCACGGCTGCTGTCCAAGGACCGACCAGGGGGAGAGAGAGCACAGGCCATCCGTCCGTCCGCCGCCACGCACCTGCCTTCTGCCAGACAGGATCTGACTGCCCCCCCCCCCCAGCCACCGGGACGGGCCCCAGAGACCAATTTAGCAGCCACTTAATGATTCATGACTTCAAGTGGTGGAAATGAGGGCAGCATATGATAACAGGAATAAACACATTTAATTAGCTCCTCATATACATTATTTATTTATTTACCTGCACTCTGATTAATTTATATATTTTGTGTGTTTGTGTTGAGGGGATTTTTGGTATTCACGGCATCTGGCAGACAGCCTTTGTTGTGCACATCTCTCTATCTGGGGACCTTTTGCGAGAGTGGGCCGGGGCGAGGTACCAGCAGGGATTTGGCAAGCCCCCCCACAATGAAATGAAAGGAAAATGGCGGGGAGTATTAGACTTTAAAATATACAGTTCCCCCGTGCTCTAAGTAGCCTTGTTTGTGAATTTCCTGACAGGTACTTACTCCCCCACTTTTCTTTGAGCATAGGGCATACATTTTCATGGAGGCACTAATCAAAGGCGCACCGCTGCAAACAGCACAGCCACAGTAGGCCCAATCAAAGACACATATCTGGCTCTCTTCCATAAGGCTCCGGGAACACTGATGACAACTCTTACCCAGGCATCTGCCATCGCATCCATCACTTCCTTCAGTCTCGCTCCCCACTCTGGAACATGCACTGCATTGGGCGCAGTACAGGAACTTAATAAACTTTCAAATAAAAGATAAGTAACATTTGCCGCTTACAGATAAGGAAAAGTTATGACTTAGTGAAGTTTAAGATAATAAAATGTTAACAAAAAGTTATTGTGCATTTTAAGTTAAATCACAATACTGAACCACAAAAATACATTGAGATAAAGCTAAAATTGTAACCTAAAACCACCAGTCCTGGCAAAGCAATGGTGGTCTGTCACTCATTTAGATAGCTCTCACATTTAGGATCTCTCAAAATGTACTGCAACAAAAATAATTGGATAGCTACCATTTTCTGAGATTCACTTTCATTCCTTCATCTTAATTAGTTAAAGATATAAACAACAATACTTTGTGTGCCAATAAGTACGCAATGTCTAGGGCAAAACAAACTTAGAATCCAGCCACAAGGGATCACAAGCCAGTGTTTTTTTGTGCTAGTCTTAAGCTTGTATAAATGGAGATGGTTGTGTCAGAAAGGCATCCAGCTTAAAACCTGTGCCAAATGAATAAACAAACATGCACTATAGGAGGCAGTGGAGTGCTGTGGCAATCCTGGAAGATAAAAGCCAGAAGAGAAGAGGAGGAGTGTAAAACAAGCTCAGAAACTCAGGCATCCTCAGAGAGACAAAGTGGGAGTGACCTCTGGTTGTGGTGTGAGTGAAGTGAAATCAGTGTTCGCTGTGGGAGTAGCATGATGACAGGACGTTGACGAGGTGAGGAAGGCCACGGTCCAGAGTGGCTTGGAGATTCCCACCGCCCGCCACTGCTGCCTTCTCTACATCCCCCTCTTGTCTTCTAATCCCTGGACCTCCAGACGCCCTCCTCTCATAATGACACGGCTATCAAACCCAATTGCTGTGGCTCAGACCCAAGGCATTGCATTAAAGCCCTTAGTGTCTGATTGCTTCTCCAGAGTCAAGTGCTTGTGTCCTTTCTGTCATTCCCCCTGACCACCATCATCGACACTAAGTTGTAAGAGAATCTTCACACGCTGGCTTGCTGATGACTCTCCGACTGACCCTGGACTAAATCTGGAGCTATATGTTACTAACGGTCCAGAGAAAATATGTCAATTGTTTTGTGCATATAGATATGGCCTATGAACAGTATAAGGACAGTGTACTTTGTGAAGTTTGCAACATTCATTCATTCATTCATTCATTTTCTACTGCTTATTCCCATTAGGGGTCGCGGGTGACTGGAGCCTATCCCAGTAACTTTGGGCCATAGGCAGGGTACACCCTGGACAGGGGCCAGCTTGTCACAGGGCTGACACAGAGATGAACACAGAGAGACAACCATTCACTCTCACATTCATTCACTAGGGTCAATTTAGAGTCACCAATTCACCTAACATATGCATGTCTTTGGATGGTGGGAGGAAGCCGGAGTACCCAGAGAGAACCCACGGTAACACGGGGAGGACATGCAGACTCCACCCAGAGAGTTCGTGTGATGGTGTGTTGGTCGGCTCGGGGCTTGACCCGGGGCTTGACCCACGACCTCCTTGCTGGGAGGTGAAAACGCTAACCACTCTGCCACCGTGCACCCCCATGCAACAACTTTGCAACAAAGTTACAAAATATTATGCTGTTTCTTCATTGGTGTGAATATTTACATGTCATTTAGTGAGACCAACCTTTAGGATACCATAGGCTCCGATTTTAGTTTTTCCTCATGTTTTTTTTTTTTTTTTTTTTGCCATATGGGTACATGCTACAGACATTGGCCATTATATCAGAATAAATATAATTAGCCTAATAGTAAGTGACATAAATAGTAGAAAGTTTTATGTAATAACAGAAAAGTTAGGCTACTTTTTGTATAAATGCTTGTGGCGCATCGGTCTGTTACTGCAAAATCACAGAATCACGTGAAGAGCAGCTCGTTCCGCAGCGCGACACTGTCCACCTCTCTCCCCTCAGCCCTGATGCTGCTCTGGTCTCTCCTGAAGAAGCCTCTCAGATTCTAGTCTCTTGGTCTCTCTGTTGTCCACTGCTTTTCATTTAATGGCCCAAAATGCAGTCTTGTTGTATCTGTGAGAAAGTTCAGTCACGTTTACCTTCTTATCTTGCGCTTTGCATGGGAAAGGGTTAAACTATTTTTGCAGACACAGACTTCACAGTTGCCCTGGATAAGGCCCATGGCCCAAAGCACATCATGGTGCATGTCAGCTCACACCAAAAGCAATGCATCTCAGTGCTCAAAAAGGCTTTAATAACGTGGAATTTAAAATATATGTTTTATTGGTTAATAACCAGACAAAATGATATAAGTTGCTCCAGGCTGTGTGAAAAGAGACTGGGCTGTTCTATTAGCAAGTTATTAGCGAGTTAAGCAACAGAAAAGAGTTTCCCCGTGCTCTGAGTGGACCAGGAGTTGGTGGCTACCCTCTGTGTCCCCTGTAGCATGCCACTCTCCTTCGGTGTTTAGAGTTATGCATTTTTTTGACCTGTGTGGGCGCGTTTGGTGTGTGTGACGGAGGGGCTGAGAGACACAACAGCTCGCCGTTCGTGCTTAATCAAGTTTGGCTATTGAATTGAGCCATGTGCAATCCGAAAAATTTCCCCTGGTTGCTCACACATTCCAGTGGGTGCTCTTGCCCCACTGCACCCACAGGATTGGCGCCATGGAAAAGAAATCAATGAATATCAGAAATACTGATATTAGAAATTGGCATGTTACAATAAAACCAGATACAGCTTTTTGGATGTAATTTTTGGCTAATTTTATTCATTAAATAAAATTATTGTTTAACTGAAAAGGATCTATATTTATTGAAAATGCTTTCTTTTGGGGAGCTTTTGCTTTCTCTATGCTGAAAAACCTCAGATTAGGTGTATGTCCTTGTAGGCCCTCTCGCCCCATGCTGGCCACACCCTCTTTACTTTATCAACCCAAGCCAGCACTGCAAACAACATACTGTAGTTTCAAATCAGATGTGGAGTGTCGCAAGGCTAACGCCCAATTCACACTGAATACGTTGTGTGTGCGGTATGTGTCCTGTACAACCACCATATAACAAATAGATGGCAAAATCAATGAATGAGTTCATACTGGCTGCATTGCAATACGTGTCCAGCTCTCCAGCAGAAATACACATACTATTGGTGATGGATGCCACAGCCCTGCATAAAGTTGAACAGACCAGATCGACCAGATCGAGCCACACAGGAAATCAGACATGGGACCAGGGAAGAGAATCCAGTGTATTTCAGAATAAAAACACGTGACTCTCAGCCACACTGCTGTGTACAACATTACATCTTAACTGGGGCCATGGGACCACAAACAACATTGGATACAATTAACATGTGAAAGTAGGCTACTTATATACATACAGTAGCATAGCATACATATGGTAGAAGCACCAAAGTCACAGAAATGAATGAATGGGCAATAAAAAAGCCTCCCTGACATGGCTGCCACTCTCAGGTTACAGGTCCAGTGTGTTTGAGGTGCTCTACAGTGCTGCTTCTTGATCATCACCTTTGAGTTCACATGTCAATAAAGTTGGGAGGTTCAAATATGGGAGAAGAGTGTTTACTAACCGCTGGGGCTGAACAGAGCAGGGCATGATGGCTAATTTGCGCGGCTATTAGCAACATGAAGCTAACAGCTAAATGAGCTGACTTCTTCATAGTGATGACAGTTAAAGTGCTGAAATTATTAAGTACTTGAACATATAAAGAATTGTGCTCCACAATAAAATTTTGAGCTCCTGACAAGGTCAGCACTTCAGCATTCAGGATTACTCAGACATGCGTGAATGAAACAAAACACAACTCCAGGTATGTTTTAGAGGAGGAAACAACATAACATGGTAAAAGCCTCAGAAAAGTTGACTAAACATAATAGCACATGTACAAGTAACTGTACATTACAAGCACTATAAACTGAAAAGTCTGCATAATGAAGTGAAAGCAAACTCCCTATTTACTTTTAAAGCAAGTCTATGACAATGTGAGTGGCCTTGCATTTTGACCTCCAAAGCAGAGCGTGAAGACAGTCAAATAATGAACCTTATGACTTATGAAAGATTTTTATGACACAATAAATACTCTTAGTATGACAGACAACTTTAAATGTGATGTTGTTTTCCTTGATATCAAGTGGTGACCGAGAATCATACACCAACCAGTACAGTGCCAGAAAGCTGACTAGTATTAATACATAATTTTAATGTAGAGTAATTTTTCAGTGGAGAGTCATTGTCGCAAGTTGCTGTTGGGTCAGTGCTCTGGAGCAAATGGCCTAGTAGTACAATCCATGTTTGCCGCACACCTCTGCTTCCTGCGAAGGGAAAAATAATGGGAGTGAAAGAGCAAATATGGGTAAGCATTTGTTTGTCAGTGTGTGTTCCTGGAGGAGGTTGTGTGCATGTGTAGGCCGTGCGGGTGGGGTGGCTTCTGTGTCGGTGTATAAGATGGAGTGCAGTGTCTGAGTTTGGGCAGAAGGTGAATAACTACAGTGCTTACAGTGTAATCATGGTTGCTGTCAGGCCCATGCTGCAGCCGGTGGAGGTGGAGGGGGCCCGGCAGACTGGAGCTCCACTGGTGATGAAGTACAGGCAACCGAGGAGCGCTCCACACCTGGATATTTATTAACACAGGGCTGACAGTAATGAGGCCTGAACAGGTGGGCAGGGACACACATCAGAGTGAGGAGCATCCACCAGGAGGCAGTGTGAGGGGGGTGGGGTGGGGAAAGGTTCACCCGGCAAGGAACACCGAGGATGCTGCACACCCACTCGGAGATACTACATGCATCCGACAACAACCACTAAAACAACAGGCTATATTGATTTTTCAACACAAGAGAGGTCCTATGGATTTAATCACCTTAATGTTTATTTGAGACCTGACCATACATGCCAGACCGGCAGTAACTTCAAACATATACTAAACTGATTGTTTTATGGCCTTTTTCTGTAGTAGCTTTTTTCCCCAAAATAAAAACCAATAAAATATGGTAGAAAAGCTAATCCCAGCTGACAATTCAAATCGCCAATCAGCGTAGTTTGGCCCTAAAATCATTATAAGCACTCTTTCAATAGGAAAAAAATTAGCTTTAATAGTTTTCCATACTTACACTACAAACCTTGTCAGTAAATTCTAAGGGAAAAAAATATATTTCTCCTCGCACTGATTCGCATATGAATTTGGCATAGGTTTTACATCAAATGCCCTTCTTGAGGCAACCCTTTTCATTTTTCAGGGCTTGTGACTGGCACAAAGAGTGCTCTGGCTTTTGACTTTCTCTGACTGGACTTATGTTTAAATATTTTAATTAACCAATCACCACTCAACCCCAAGGTTCATTATAGTTCAGCAACTCTAGTGTTAGTGTCTTTAAAGGTATATTTTTTGTTCATTTTGCCTTTATTGGTTACAGAGAGTTGTCAGGCAGGAACTCCACCAGAGACAGAAATCAAACTCGGTTTGCTCTGTTTCTGTGGTACTACGCACTATACCAGGTGAGCCACCGAGGCACCACATTGCCTATTATTTGACAAACAAAAGATAACAGAAATGCTACAACATCCCCATTGTTACCTGCTGAAAGCCTTTTTTTTTTACAGCATTAAGATGTCTTCCATAACAACATAATTTTTTGAATTTGTTTAAAATAGTCAACAAAATCAAAATGTATAGTGTAAGTGCTACACCCAAAGCCATACTTGTTTCACAGATGGGCATGAGGACAGAAAGGTAAGGCTGTAACAAGAAATTAGGAGAGTGACTCATAGCTTATGTCTGTACAGTGTGAAAGCAAAGCATGTGAAATGTGATCTGCTGTTCTTCTCTTGACAAATTATCAATAGTGAGGGACATTTTCCAGACCTCATTATAGTAAAGGACAGACATGTAGTTAGGTTAAGCATTTGAGATCCTTCTTAGCACAAAGGGCTGCCATGTAGTGATTACAACCTGTGTGTTTGTGTGTCCATGTTTGCCTTGTGCCGCCCTTTTTCTTCCTATGCCGCGGTTGTCTTATTAAGACCCTGAGTGAGCCTAATCATTGCTGTCATCTGACGCTGAACAGATGCGGCGAACAAAGAACAGGAGCAGACCGGCCCGGGGCCGAGGTGCATGTGCGGGGGTGGAGAGAGGAGTGCTGCCGGCGCTGATGCAGGCTGATGGCACTTCCTGTCAAGTACCCCTCTCCCGGACTAATGGGTGGAGAAAAGGTAGAGGAGGGTGACTACGTCCAACATTTTTATGTCAAATCCACCTTAATAATTTGTCATTGCCAGCTCTGACTGACACAAACTGGAGGTGAGACAGCCGCTTGTGCCCACCCAAAATGGCACAAGCGAAAATTCACTTGAACTAACACAGTCAACTCTGTGGCACTGTGGGTAATTTGGAATTTTGGGAAGTGGAGAAAAACTTGGGCCATATCAGCAGACATGATTTTGAAAATGATTAGGCAAGAATGACAAAATATTCTTTATTGTTATGTCTTTCTTTCACCATTGCTTCTCTTCTGACTGAAGAACTCAACCTCGTCTTTGCACAGACTTTAAAAACCTCACCATTAACTCATCTCTCCTGCCCTTCTTGCTGAGTCTGCTGGGAGCTTGTTCTCATTTCCTATGCAGACACCTCTTACAGATGACCTTGGTCTTATCAGGAGCGCTCCAGATCTTGCCAAAACACGAAAAAAATGTATGATTACATACAGTATGTGTGCTGCTGAACATACACATTACACTTAAGTTCAGCCACACCAAGTCACATGAAGACGTGTGGATCTCTGTTATCTAATCAGCTCAAACTCTATTTTTAGATAGGTTTAATTTCAAATGTCTGATTCAGGGCTTTTGGTTAATCTATAGAGATTTGTATCTACCAACAATGGAGGAAAAGTTTAGAGCTGGAGATGAGCTAGAACAAATGTAAGAGCAACATGGATTTAGCTGAAAATCACACATGTTCTACTTTACACATCAATAGAAACAGTTTCTCTAAGTACCAGAAATTTGCATTCAGTCTAACCAGACATCAGCGTACAATAGGGTTTTAGTCTATCCCTGTGCATTGAGGACACATCTTCAATCAGAATTTAACAAGGCCTTCCCTTTAAAGATCCTATGTTGGCGGCTAATCTGGTAAACTCCAATAAATGCTCCTCAATGAAAGGAATTAGCAGCCCTCGACAGCACACAAAAGCCATAAGCCCGTGATATACCTCTGAGATTAATTAACTTCTAACTTTAGATATTATTATAGTATGTGCCACAGAATTAAGCATGTGTTCAACTCTATTAGACAGTTTTGTGGTCCAAGCAGGGAGCGGGGCACTGTCTTCTATAATGCATGTGGGCCTCATCTCTACTCTGACAGCACTTAAGAAACCTACAGCCATTTGAGTGACAAAGATCTCATGTATTTTTCAGCTTTGACTTTAGCTGTATGAGAGATCTCACTAATCACCACTTTATATCTATGTTTGTGTGCAGCTGGGAAAAGAATCACGTGTGCGTGGTGGCAATTAGCAATATGTTGTTGAATGTACGCACAAATTATCCTCACTGTCTGAAACGGAAGAGCGTGAGAGTGTGAGTGTGAGTCACACATTTTAATGGGGTCTTTTCATGCAGTCCTCGGCAGTCTCGCTTGTTGGTGCTGCAGATTCATGGTTTCGCTCTTGTAAAGCCGTGTGGATGAGGATATAGACAGAAGTTTCTTTCTGAGGGAAGATTAGGGAAACATAGCAAGTAAGTGTTTACACAGTTAAAAGAAAGAAAACATGGTAGCATAAAAATATGGTTAACAAATGTTTTTTTGTATTTTCAGGAAGAGCATAATCTGACTATGCCCATAGACAGAGCTCACAGTGGACGTCTCACCTCTGAGTCTATATGAAGAAAAGAGAGCTGAACTTCTCCGCAGCACTGATGGTGCATTCATGTGGTCTGTGCATTGACTCATAGGGCTATATGCTAAAAAGTGCAGCTAATTTACTCAGCAATCATAGTTTTAATAATAAATAGTAACATTAACCCTTTGGCTTTACAAAATGAAATGTAACAAAGTCCGAAAAAAAAATTTCTTATTCTGTAAAAGTGCCTCACAAAGCCTCATAAATATACTGTATCATAAGTTATGGCAGTCAAGCTTTAGCTTTTTACAACACAATGGATCAAAAGAAGCAAAAAACAAGCAAGCCAGCAGTAGAGGGACCCAAAATATGTGTCTCTATTGGTCTAAAAATGCTTCATGGTTTCCTGCCTGTTTAGTACCGAGTGATGTTGAATGCCTCTCCAAGCTTATTCACAGTAAGCAATACACACATGCTGTAGTGAGACAATGAATTGCATTAGTCAGGTGCTGTAGTACGACAAAGAGAAATTCAAAAACCCACTTCTCTCAGCCCATGTATACATGCAGTTTAAAGGCAAATATTCTTTTTTCTTAACCTGCATGCAAACATAGTGACCATTGTAAACATCGGAGTAATGGGGCAAGAACAAAATGATACATTTTGGGTAGGATCCAGAACACAGGAGTGTTTTAGGGGTTCTGTACCATGTTGAGTTACAGACCAAAGAAACCAACTTCACTCAAGAACAAATGATTGTTTTTTGTAGATTCTTTACCATTGTGAGGTATGAAAGTTTATGGGTTCAATGGAAAGAGTATTTACCCCTGCCCTTTTTGAGTTTGAGTCCAAGTCTGGGCACTGTATGTTTACCATTGCAAGTCAGAACCAGTGACTTAGCTGAGTTCTATGATCTCTGAGTACTTCTACTTTTGATTTTTCTTCTTTTTTTGTGTATGTTTTTTCCGTTTCCTTATAGCCTTTCTTAAAAACCTGCTCAAGACTTTTGCACATGACTGTACATATGTGTTTTACTGTGACTTGAACTACTGAAATAAATTGACTTTTCTACAATATTCTGTTTATTCCATTCATTGATGTATATCTGTGGTGAAGATCTCAGCTCTAAGTCTCTGTAGCTCTTGCAAAAGTTGTGGTTAAATATTACCATTAATGTTGCTTTGAAGCAAAGGCAGACTCAACATCTGAGGTGGGTGACATTAAGTGCTTTCAGACACAAGAGGAGAGCATATGGCCAATGATGCATTAGGAGCCAGTCTGTCGAAGATACAGTATGTGGTCTCTCTAGTATTGATTTCTATGACCAATTAATTTAAGGGACTTTCACTTAAGGCTTAGAGACATGTGAGAAAAGGCTGGGCTGAGTATTCAGCTTGTAATGCTATAATCATGTTTGATTAAAAATGGAATGAGCTTTAGAGATGGTACCATTGAAATGTCTTATGTTTGCTTGTCATTAAACAAAGGGATGGTAAAATGAAAAAGTCAAATGATTACAGAGCAGATAAAGTGAAAGAGAAGTTATAGACATGTTTACAGACCTTTTTAACCAAGCTCATATTACGTACGTACATATAGTCGATTGTTTGTACTGTATTAACACGTAATCTTTAGGGGTTTTTGGACTCTCCTTTTCTTGCTGTCAAATAGCAGTAATATTCAAATATCAAAACTCAATATGGTCTCTTCAAGCATAACTCAATTCTTCTGCGTGCACAATGTCACATGCCTATTTTCAAAAGTTGAGTCATTAATGTGGTGCAGATTGGCAGTGTGCAAAGACGAAAAAAGGTGTGAGTGCAAGGTAACTGTCTATTGAGAAGACAGAGGGCAGCTGGTGTTAAGCTCATTAACCTTGGCAAGAGAAATGTATGAATGAGACAGAAGATACACGCTGCACCGGGTCACATCCTAAAGTGATCCTTGTAAAATGTGCACTTCCACCAACTGGCACAGCGGCAGCACCATTTCATATATATTAAACGCTTTTTTTCTTCTCAAGTGGCGGCATAATGTTTGAAAGGGAAATGGGAAACTCTGTATGATTCTGTTAAATATGAAAAGGCAAAGGTGGCTCAGACAAGGCCATTGCTCTGTGTGCTCTGTGTGAAGTGAATGAATGGCATTATGCACCAACCAGCATATCTTCATTTAGAACCAAACAGTCATCTACAATCTTAACTTGTTCAAATAAAGCCTTTTTATCCAAAGACTGACAATCAGACTGATGAGTAAACACATATACACTTCGTCTATCTTGCCTATTAATCTGAGCACCCAGCTGTGAGGAAGGCTTCAGTTTCAATCTGGTCCCGTTCACACAGAACCCTTTGATTTTGAGGCTCATATTTGGATTTCATCTGTTGAGGTAGAAAAAGTGCTGCACAGAATAGAGCTACCCAGTGAATAAAACATTTTCTGAAATGGTTTTATTTTGGCATTTATTTTTTTTAGATCCAATTTATTTTTTTTGTAGTGATATAAATATAATTTATATAAATATAAATACAATTTATATTTGCCCAACTTTACTTAAGCTCAGATCTGGGTTTTAAGATGCACTTAACAGTAGGAAGCAACAACAACAAACTTAGTGGTCAAAAATATATTTAGATTTAACATGTGATGACACAGTGCTAGCCACTACATAAAAAAACATAAGCTGCCTGTATGTACAAAGTATCATTGTCAGTAACGGTGATACTGGCCCATTATTTACTTGGTATTGGATCGGTTAAAAAATGTAAATATTGGCCATCCTTTTTTGGGTATTACATTAGATTTATAATTTAATTTCAGGTTTATAATGATGATAAGCCATACACCTTCTGAAGTGGTACATGCTGTAAAAAGTTTGAGAATCGATGTGCTATGCTGTCACACTTCATACTATTTATACATTGCTTTAAGATGAAGCATAAATATGCAGCATGTTGTTAATGCTCTAACATTGGTTCTCTCCAGCTTGTTCCACTATCCAGTGACTCTAAATTGCCCACAGGACTGACTGTGAGAGTGAATGGTTGTCTGTCAGTGTCTGTCACTTAGTGTCACTTAATGCCCCTCACATAATTGGTGATTGTCCTGGGTGCACTGAGTCTCACACCAAGAGCAGTTTCAGGATAAGTGATGGGAGATCAATGAATGAGTATCCCAAAAATCTCCGACCTGCCCACCAGTGTAATATTTGCATAATATTAGAATACTTGCATCTATCTTTGCACATAAAAATATATGCAAATACTATTGTACTGGATTAACAGATAGACACGACTAAAATCCTACCAGACCAACATACTGTCTCAAAAAATTGCTATTGCTTTTTTGCCAAGCACAGCTGTCACTTGCAGGTAACTGACGTGACCATTATTCCAAAATACCCAAATTTCATTCCCTCTATTGAACCAAACCTCCTTATTTTGGCACAAAACGGCTCAAGTGACTGCAGAAATGGGCTAAGATTTTTTTTTTCAAATCCTGGCCAAATATCTAAATCAAAAAATGAGGTAACACAGAGACACACATTTTTAGTATTACGTTTTCCTTAGACTTTCAACTTTAATTCTAAAATGATAATAATGATAATAATAATGACACTCTCTATATGTAAAGTGTATACAACAATGCAGAACAGAAAGCTGTCATTTTCTATACAGGAATTTACAAAATGCCACAGAGTAAGGTGATATTGTGCTGTTGTAATGAAGATGAAATATAAACAATGGACATCTTTTCCCCCATTGTATCATGTGTCAATCCATCATTTAATTTTTGACAGCTCAATTCATAAAAAAATATAGGTGTAAAATTAGAATTCATATTACTTCTTAATCTAAAATGTCCAGTGCGAGAAAGCTGTTAATGGAGGCTACTGATTAGCATTTGTTAAATCTCAGGAACTTCTTACATGTGAAAGGTCACAGTGCTGTTTCTGACACGGAGATGAAAACGCTTTAGTTTTTGGAAGGGGGTGTCATGATTTGAATTAAGATTGTCAGATTGGCTGTATAAGCTCGTATCACAGTGCAGCCGTCTTGTATGACCTTTCCAAGGAATTGTCATTTTCCACCCCTGTGATGCCACTACAGCTCAGTGGGAGAGAGAGGACCCAGTTTGTCCTCTGTGTAACCATTTACACCACACTTCTCCCAAACCACTGTGTACCTTCAGACCAGCAGGCCGCAACAGCAAAAATGCTGCTCCATGCCTTGGCTCTAGCACTCACAAAAGCAAAAAACCCAGTGGGCCACAGCAAATATGATCACACTTAACGATATTAACTACACTGACTACTGCATCCACACTGTTGAGCAGTCAGACGCTGAGGCAGGCTTATTCAGGCTTGTCTGCTGTGTATTTGCACTAAACTGGCTTTTACTCATGTTTTTCTTATTTTTTCACAGTAAACAACATCAGATCCAAGAGCAGAGAGTGGAGAACAGCGCTACACTATTAGTGCTATTTTTCTTTCCATAGTGCTCCTCATTGAAATGTGGTTAACAGTGCTAATTCAATACCAGTGTTTTACTGGTTAATTTCTCCTTTGCTTTGTCTACCGATGTGTTTCTAGCACTAATTTATTTCACATAGGCTGCGTGATCTAAATATACATTATTACTTCAGCCAAAGAGGTTGTCTTTTCATTCTTGTTGCTTTTTTAAGCAAGACAACTCAAAAAGTAATGGTAAGGTAATGAGTCAAGAAAGAAATGCTTAATTTGTGGTGTAAATCTGAAACACTATGTGGAATTTTTTGTGGATTCTTTACTATTGTGAAATAAGGTCTCTGTGGCTCAATGGGTCATTTACCAGGAGGTAATCCCTGGTTTGATTCCAGGTCTCGGCACATATATTGTGACCATTGTGAGATAGGGACAATGTCCTGGCAGATGACTGCTTGCTCTGTGTGCTTCTTCAATTAGTTCTTCTCTGGTTGTATGCTTTGTTGCTAAATGTTTTTTGTATCACAAATGGAAAATGTTGTATCAGGAAGGGCATCTGGTGTAAAAATCACTGCCAAATTAAAATGTGAATAACTGCATACTCAGAGGCTGATGATTTACAGTGGTGACTCCAAAAGGGAAAAGTCAAAATGCAAAAAAGATAGTTTCAGTATGAAGCACTGGTTCATCAGCTTGTTTTTTTTTTTTTTTTTTTTTTTTCTGCTGTAAATAAATTAAACACCACTTGTCTCTCTTGGTACACATTTGACAAGAACAATGCACTAAAATAATGATGCACACACTTGATGTCTCTACACAGCCTCAGTCCCCTCTGTGACATGCTGCCTGTGTCTGAGATTTGCACCTACACTGGCCGACAGCACACTGGACTACAGCTGATGTGGCACCACTGCCCTTTTGCCGCTAATTGGTCACTGTGCGCTCATCATCTGGTTATCAGCCCTGATTGGCTGACGGTAAGCTGCGACTGGTCATTCAAGTGTCACCAGCCTGTGTTCCCATAATTAAAACCTGTCATCCAGAACCACATCTCTCATCGCCACTAAACCCTTTCGTCAGATGGCAGGGCTCAGATAAAGTGTCCTGCAGCTGCCTTTTCTGGTCAAAGAATGGCATCTTTGTTGATTGGAAACAGGGCAGATTTTGTCTTTAAATGGTCAAAAGTTATCATAGGAAGTACAAAAAAGGATTAAGGGTAAAGGATGTTAAACTTGTAGACAGGTGCATCTCAATAAGTTAAATCAATATATTTTACTAGTTTCTAATCAAAGTAATATATATGTACATAGATTCAGTACGGACTAAAAGAAAGTATTTTTATTTATGATTATGGTTTACATTTAATGAAAACCTGTATCACAAAAATAATTTAAATTCAATCTCTGAGTGTAATGAATCTAGCTGATTTATGAGTTACACTTACACGAACTACTGAAATACATTTGCTTTTCCACATTATGATATTTTTAGATGCACCTGTGTTTTATAGAAGTAAACTCATTTAGCACTCATAGAACACTGAAGTGTTTTTATCATTGTCAGTACTGATGGTAAAATTGTGGTGATGTAGAGAACAAAGCGAGAGATACTTGATATTTTTAATGACAGGGAACATTGGTCTAGGGCTCTCCACAGTTGAGTTCGCAGCAGGCTGGCCTTCAGAACTCGCACAGCAGAAATCTTTGGAAATTAATTAGAGACAAATCCCTTCTCGCTGCTCGAGTGTGGTATTTAAGGCATTGTCCTTGGTGCTCGTCGAACGGCACCTTTCACTGTGGACCCCTCTCCCTGTACCGGCTGGATAATGCAGCCTAATCCACATTAGTAATCACTCCAGTCCCCGTTGTGTACTGGCAGTCCCTCCTAATTGCTTGGCATTATTAGGTACTTTACTTGTAAATTTGAAGAGGAGTAACATCATTCTACCGCATCCAAGCAGCAAATGATCCAATTTGCCTAATTTTACAGTTTTGTTTGCTTCTTACAGCTCCCTCTATTGTTTGTGAGGAAAAATCATTCAAGAAAATCATCCATAAGTTCCTTATTGGCAATGACACTTACAGTATAAAATCAACCTAGAGAAAAACTTTCTAGTGTTTTTGTAATATTTTTCAAATCATGTACACAAATTGTTATGTCCATACTCTTACATAACTGTAATACCAATGAAAACGAACTGCTGTTAAAGTTGAAAGTAGTTTACTGAAAAAGTGCGTTTCACAACTCATACATCACTCTGCAGACACAGCATGCACCACACAGTGTTGTACAAATACCCAACAAAAAGTAGGTCACTACACTGCACCACAAATGTAATGTCACATATAAGATAATACCATGTTTGAACAAATACATAACAATTCCTCCCTTCCAGCTTTGATGCATTCAGTTAACATCAAACAAGAAACAGTTGCCCTGAAAAACTCATTTACCTCACACGTAACTCTGAAGTTGAGTGACGTGACTTTGATAACTGTGCAATTGAGAAAACAATGTAAAAAAATATGAACATCACATTAAACATTACTTAAATATTTTTTTTAATAGTCACAAAACAAACTTTCTCAGTTTTTGACTGGTTATAATTCAAGTCTTTGTGGTGGCTTGTGGTTAATTTCCAGATATCTGCCTCCTGGAGGATCAGAAGGTTTGTACTAGGCTGGGTAATGTTCACTGTCTCTGGTCTGTTGATGTCACTGTCAACCGTAAGTCTGTTTGGTGTTGGGTACTCTCCTTTAGGTCCAGGGGGACAGCTGGTGTCACAGACTGATGAGTGACTCCACCAAGAGGAGATGCATCTAAAAGTTGATGTCTCCATTGCCTCTGACAATATTGGGTTCTATACTCACAGTGTATGAGAGAGGTCCTGTTTGTGACAGAATCTCTGCAGGTTGCCACTTGTCACTGTCACTGCAAGAACGTTTTCCTCCAAAAAGATTTCAGTTTTCTTTGCATCTTGACTAGATGAACATTGGTTGTCCTGGACATGTTTACAAATGTCAGGTTTCAGCAGATCCAAACGAGACCTAAAATTTCGTCCCATGAACAACATTGCAGTTGACTGACCAGTTGTGGTGTGCACAGTTTTTCTGTATGCCAGTAGAAAGTTGGCTATTTTCTGTTGCAGTGGTACTTCCTCCTTCCTAGTTGCTTTCATGGACTGTTTAAAAGTCTGTACAAAATGTTCAGCTAGTCTATTTGTTGCCAGGTGGTGAGGAGCAGATGTTAGGCACATGGCAAGTTGATCTTTTATGGTAAAGTATTCTGACAGTTCACCATCTCCACGTGCTGGCCAACCATTTAAAGTTAAATCATAAACTCTGGACAGCAGAGGATCATTTCATGTTTCTTTGCTTATTTGCGCCCTAGTCACAGGAAGAGGTTCCATTTGTAGCTTGTGAAAAGTCAAAGCAGGGTCAACAGCCTTTTCTGACATTGCTAGAGGAAGGCGGGACAGTCCATCAGCATGTCTATGTAATTTTGTTCCCTTGCATTTAATAGTGTAAGTGTGAGCTCCTAAAAATAAAACCCCACATTGTACATGAACTGCAGCCATTGTTGGAACACCTTTTTGAGGACTGAAGAAGGAAACTAATGGCTGGTGATCTGTGATCAGTGTGAAGTGTTTGCCATATAGGTATTGATTGAACTTTTTCTCAACCCACACTAGACTTAAAGCTTCTCTGTCTATTTGTGCATAATTGTGCTCATCAGGTGACAAGGAGTGCAATAGGATGTTCTGAGCAATAGGCCATTTTGTGTGACAACACTGCACCAATGCTGTATGGTGAAGCATCACAGGTTAGCTGCAGCGGCAGTGTTGGGTTCTAGTGTGTCAAAACTTTTTCTTTGCTTTTTCAAATGCCTGTTCACAGTCTTTGGTCCTTTTCCACTTAATGTTCTGATGCAGCAGTGTATTGAGTGGGTGCAGAACAGTTGAGAGATTTGGCAAAAACTTGTGATAATAGTTGACGAGGCCTAGGAATGAACGTAGCTGACTTATGTTTTCTGGCTGTGGGGAATTAACAATGGTGTCAATTTTGTCCTGATTCTTGTGTAGTCCATGTATGTCTATTATGTGTCAATAATATTCAGTAGACTCCTTGAAAAACTCACATTTGCTTTTGTTAGCCCTCAGACCATATTCCTCTAGTCTTGTCAAAAGTACATCCAAGTTTGCCATATGCGAGTCTTCATCTGGGCCAGTAACAATGATGTCATCCAAGTAACTCTGGGTACTTGGGATTGCCTGTAGTGCCTGGTCCATGGCACGTTGCCAGATTGCTGGGACATTTATGATGCCAAAAACAAATGAGTTGTATTGATACAGTCCTTTGTGTGTGTTTATGGTGAGGTATTTCCACAAGCTTTCATCCATTTCCATTTGCAGATAGGCTTGAGCATGGTCAATCTTTATGAAATGCTTACCATTTGGTAGGGACGCAAAAATGTCATCTACAGTATGCGAGGGAGTGGATATTGGCCTGCATGGATTACAGGGTTTACAGTTACTTTGAAGTAATCACAGATACGCACCTTGTCTGTAGACTTTTTAGCCACTGGAACAATTGGTGTTTCCCATTCAGACCATTCCACCTTAGTTAATATCTCTTGGTCCATGAGGTGTTAGAGCTCAGCTTTAGAACATAGGGCATATGAAACCTCCTCCTTGAACGGCCAACTATCGTGGTGGGGGAGTTTGAGTGTCCAGATGATCCCAGGCAAACAGATCATAGGTGACGGGCCAGACCAAGAGCAGTTCACAAACTCCCCTATGAGTAGTTTTATATCGAGGACCATGACGTTGCCCGGTATGGCGCAGCCAGGACCCCAACCTGGAGCCAGGCCTGGGGTTGGGGTCGAATGCGAGTGCCTGGTGGCTGGACATAGTCAGAATGAGCGACGTGGGTGTGGATCGGGCAGCAGTCGAAGGTGGGTGCCTCGACAACCCATTCCCTAGACACAGCTTCTAGCTGTAGGAACATGGAATGTCACCTCACTGAGGGAAGAGGAGCCTGAGCTTGTGTGGGAGGTTGAGAGATACCGGCTAGATATGATCGGGCTTACCTCCAGTAGTAGTCGAACCTCAGAACCAGGAGGAACAATGCGGTTTTCGTCCTGGCCGTGGAAGAGTGGACCAGCTCTACACCCTCTCTGGAAGTATGGGGTCCAGGGCCCTCTGCTAAGAGCAGGAGTTTGGTCCCCATTGCTGGTTGTAAGTCAGACCTGTTCCCAGTGCATGTTGGACTC
Organism: Bostrychus sinensis; assembly: GCA_020698575.1. NCBI lineage: Eukaryota > Metazoa > Chordata > Actinopteri > Gobiiformes > Eleotridae > Bostrychus > Bostrychus sinensis. The sequence continues at coordinate 26,223,480 of CM036242.1, forward strand.
CAGCAGGGCTGCCCTTTGTCACAGGTTCTGTTCATTATCTTTATGGACAGAATTTCTAGGCGCAGCCAGGGACCGCAGGGAGTCCGGTTTGGGGACCACAGGATTTCATCTCTGCTTTTTGCAGATGATGTTGTCCTATTGGCTTCCCCAAACCAGGACCTTCAGTGTGCACTGGGGTGGTTTGCAGCCGAGTGTGAAGCAGCCAGGATGAGAATCAGCACCTCCAAGTCCGAGGCCATGGTGCTTGACCGGAAAAGGGTGGCTTGCCCTCTCCAGGTCAGAGATAAGATCCTGCTTCAAGTGGGGGAGTTTAAGTATCTCAGGGTCTTGTTCACGAGTGAGGGAAGGACGGAGCATGAGATTGACAGGCGGATCGGTGCAGCATCTGCAGTAATGCGGTCGATGTATTGATCTGTTGTGGTGAAGAAGGAGGTGAGCCGAAAGGCAAAGCTCTCAATTTACCGGTCAATCTATGTTCCTACTCCCACCTATGGTCATGAGCTTCGGGTCATGACCGAAAGGACAAGGTCCCGGATACAAGCAGCCAAAATGAGTTTCCTCTGCAGGGCGGCTGGGCACTCCCTTAGAGATAGAGTGAGGAGCTCTGTCACCTGGGAGGAGCTCAGAGTAGAGCCACTGCTCCTCCACATCGAGAGGAGTCAGCTGAAGTGGCTCAGGTATTTGTTCCAGCTGCCTCCTGGAAGCTTCCTGATGAGGTGTTCCAGGCATGTCCCACTGGGCAGAGGCCCTAGGAAAAAACCAGGACGCGCTGGAGGGACTATGTCTCTTGGCTGGCCTGGTAATGCCTTAGGGTCCCCCTGGTAGAGGTGGAGGAAGTGTCTGTGGTAGGGAAGTCTGGGCATCTTTGCTTAGACTGCTGCCGCTGCAACCCGGTCCCAGATAAGCAGTAGAAGATGGATGTATGGATAGATGGATGGCATGGGAAACAGAGCATGCCTTGTGAAACTTTTGCATCTTTTTGGAGTTTTGTGCCTTAATGTGTTTCATGGTTCCTATGCCCTCACTAAAACTTTTTGCATGTTTGTCTATTATCTCTGTCAAATTAGTGTCTGTATGCTGTTTGTAGGCAATATGCATAGCCTTTATATCATTCCAGTAAAGCTTTATCTGTCTTAACCATTGGCGTCCAAACTGTGGAACTCCATATTTAGGGACAAACAGCTCAAGGTTTGGTTTTCATATTTTACCATTACCATAAGTTTTCCCAGTGGTGAGACTCTCTGTCCTGTGTAAGTTTTCAATGTCACATTTGTGCGTGACAGCTTCATTTCAGGGATGTTTTTCTTATAGCCTTTAAGGGATATGATGGACAGCGCTGATCCTCTGTCCAGTTCCATTTTTAATGGCACTCCATTGACTTTAGGTGTATTTAGGTACATCACAGTCATTCTCTTGAGTATATAACTCTAGGCAGGACAATTTCTCCTCATTTGAGCTGTCAGAGTCAATATGTCCCACTTTGTGAAGTCTTAGTCCTCTTTTTGCACTTGTCTTATTATTAGAGTTGCTGTGATTTACACATTTTATGTATGTGTCCTCTTTTATTACATTGTCACACCCGCATCTGAAGCAGGGCTTTGATTTGTTATTACACTGTTTAGTGTGTAGTTTAAACACGGAGCTTGTAGATGACCTTTTACCTTGTAGCTCCATTGCATCCTTTGCTGTAGTTTCTACTGATATGGCAATTTTCAGTGCGTGATTTAAGGTAAGCCTGTCCTCTGCTAGAAGATGTTTCTGGATGCTCTTGTTGTGTAGACCACAGATGAACGTGTCCCTTAAAGGCTGGGACACACCGGGGCGATCATTGGCATTTGGGTGCGGTCAGATGGTTTGATGCGGTCGGCGACGTGAGTCTGTTTGGTGTGTTCTGCACCATCGGACGTAGTATGAGACAGTTGGACGTATTTCTGGCCGATTACACATGTTGAATCGGCATCGGGCCGTCGTGGTCAACAAGCGCTCTGATTGGCTCTGTGTCCCGTGCACAATTTGTCAAACAGCTCGAGTCAAAATATAAGGAACTTTCTGTTCTATAACTACTTCATTATGTTTCCCACATCTGTGACGCTAATGTGCTGCAGTTAGCTTACCTTAGCTTACCAGTTAGCTTGTAGCTTCGTGCAGATAAAAATATAATTCTCCCTCTGAGGCAAAGTGAGCCAGTCTCTTTTATTCATTACTGTGATCAGACAAGTATAATCTAGTGCATATAATTATTATTGACTGATAAATACTTGAGTTAAACACGTGTGTTATGGAGTTTTATTTACTCGAGTGCGGAGTTTAGTGATTAGCGCTGACTGCTATTGTAAATAGTTATTACGTTTTGCACATGCACACTGCTTGGTTGTGGGTCTGAATCGCTCCGGTGTGTCTCCAGCTACTTTCTGTGGCGACAAGGAGAGACGTGAGGAGACGAGCAGTCACCCCGCCTCTGCTGATAGTGGTCGGGCGGTTGGGTTGGTGTGTCCCAGGCTTAACATATCAGATAGTCCTTCCCCAAACTGACAGAGCTCCACCAGTCTTCGCTGTTTAGCGATGTACTCCAATTCACACTCCATTTTTGAATTGTTTATTTTATGAAAGCTAAAGCGCTTAGCAATCACTTATGGTACTGGATTTAGGTGTTTTTTGAGAATTTCTGTTATTTCATTAAAAAGTTTTGTTGGCCGATTTAGTTGGGGCAAGAAGGCTGCGGAGTAAGTTGTACATTTTAGCACCCATGACACTTAGAAGAACGGCTACTTTTCTCTCGTCATTTATTTCATTGACAAGGCAATACTGTTCAACTCTTTCCTTGTAAGTTGTTCAGTCATCAATAGAGCAATCAAAATTGTCCATATGTCCCAATTTTTCCAGAGATTTTCCTTTTTATGGCCTTTGCTCACTTTTACTGTGGTTTCTGTTAACAACCATCCCCACCTCCTGCTAGCTTGTCTGTGGCACCACTTTGAGGTGAGCAAACGAAAATCACATCCAGAAAAGTCCACCAGCCACTTCTAACCTGTTTTTCGTTAGTCTGTAGCATTTCTTTGGTCCATGGTAAACCTCATCGCCAGTCCTGCTTTGTCCACATGACTCAGTAGTGTAGTCTACGTGATACGCAGTTATACGCCGTATACCCACTAGGAATGCTGCAGATTTCCATATACCCACTTCATAGTGCACATTGATGCCTAACAGTCATTATCTCATCGGTACTTTTGTCTCTGTTTACAGAGACCAGCGCTAACTCTTGACAGCCACTCTCCTTTCTCTTCTCTCCTCCTGTTCCCATCACTAGAGCAAAGGGAGCTCTGTGGAAGACTAACTCGTTTCTTATTGGCTCCTCTGACGCTAGTCCCGCCTCCCCCGCGCTCTCATTGGTTGTCTCCTGTTCATGAACGCGTGTGTTGTGAACGCGCCTCAGCAGCGCGAGATTCGGACAGTAAACAAATGATACAGAAGACAATAATACAGCTGTAGAGCTTTATAAAAATACAATAAACCAGGCGTTGGACACAGATACTAGAGGAGTATGAGCTACAGCAGGAGTGGAGGTCACAGAGGAGTTAGACTCTGAGCTAACATGTAAGTAGGCTAATTTATCAAAATAGCATCTTAAGTATAAGCTACTGAGACAAGTCACTGACCAAACGTTTACACTCTGTTCATTAAACTGATTATTTTGTCAGGTAACAGAGGAGGAAACTAAGGCAAATGGCTGGGTGTAACGAATGTACAGTATTAAAGACAAATACAGCTACAGCTGAAGATGCTAAAGGAGGCTAATATCAACACTGACAGTCTGTAAATCTGACACTTAGGACAAGGTAGGCATTTTTACTGGGTACTGCTTTCTCTTTACTCCTTAAGTAAAGCTCTGTTAGGCGCCATCACATAACAGCAGATGGTGACAATTTGTGTGTTGAAAGTATTTCAAAGCATAGGTGTTGTACAATTAGCGACATACGGTGTGAAGGGGTTAAGACTGTTCGACTAATGCGTGTATATGAGGTGCTGCTTAGAAATCATCACAGTATACCCATTACAAAAATGAAGACTACACCACTGACACTGAATACCAATGACCTTTAACTGACTTTAAACTTCAACGTATTTTACTGAACAAGTGCCATTTCACAACTCATATTTCACTCCACGGACATAGCATGCACCACACAGTGCTGTACAACAACCCAACAAAAAGTAGGTCCCACTACACTGCACCACAAATGTAACATCACATATAAGATAATATGTTTAAACAAATACATAACACTAACGTGGAATAAAAACTCAAAATATGTACTAAAAAAATACTTACTTCAAAATAATGTTATCTAAGTAGAAATGAAAGTAGTCAACAAAATTGTAATTTGTGTAAAGGTAAAAAGTATAGGGTGTAAAGTTTACTTTAGTAGAAAGTACTTTTACTTCTGATGATGTAACAACCACTATTACTATTACTACCTACTTATTCACTGAAGTAAATATAACTTAACTTAAAAAAATACTGCTACTACTCAAGCAAAAATACCTGTTGTATGAAATCTACCCAGAAAGTCTTCAAAAACGTACTTAGGTAAATTACTTAAAATAAAGTAAGACTTAAAGTAAATAATTATGTAATATTCTCCCAATTCTGTACACTACTACACAACTACATTTTCTACTAAATGTGAGGACAAAGCAGGATCATTGTTTGTAACCCACTTTAATGTTTTTTTTTTTTTTTTTTCTTTAGTGTCATGTGTTGTTTGAAAGTTAACTTTTTGTTTTGTAGTTCTTTTTGAATAGTTGACTGCTGGTTCTTTGTACTTCTCTGCATGCATTAGGGGACATCTACAGCCAAGCAGCTCGTCTGTGCCTCTGCCTGTCACTCCTGCGGATGGCCCATGTCCCTGGACTGCATGCTGTGTGCGGGGTTAGCTGGGCTGATGCGGCCCTTAGGCGAGCCGCTGCACTGTAATGGTGAACAAGGCAGATGCGACAGCTTGATGACACTTGCTTTTGTGTATCATATCATTTGACCAATCATCTGCATTTCGTTTGTGTGAGACTTGCTACCCCGATGCTGAGTGTCAGGACTGCTGGCCTAGTTCTCTTCACAGTGAAGTTGGCTGGCTATAAAGCGGGCTGATGAAACCCTCCTGTCCAACTCTGGCACTCCAAATCAAAGTGGAAAGGCAGCCCTATTATTCTGTGTTTCATACTGCAAATGGGGAAGCAAATGTGACTTGATATCCCAGGATGGCCTTTTGTAGTTGTTATTATCGCTGTGGTTATTGTCAATAATGGTGATGATAATGTCTGGTGTTTGCTTTGCGCTACCCTTTGTTGCTCTGCCCAAACATAGTTTTGTTGGCAGAAGAGCAGAGAGAGGTAACAGACAGATTTCTGACACAGAGTACTTCACTTTTTGTGGTGGAATGATTCTAAAAATGTGGGTTGAAGTCCGTAGAAATCTTATTTTAAATATGTCAAACATCTTGCAAAGTTTGTTGAAATGTAAATCTAAAAGTTCAGTATATTTTTTTTTCTGAGAGCAAAGAAATACTATTTGTTCTAAAATACTACATTAACACTAACTCAATTGTTTCAATAATTAATCAGTCTAAGCAAAAGGCCCAATCTAGCACAGTTTTGACTGATCGGTGTTGGTGGAAAGAGCGAGTACTAAGACTGAACTCACACTTGCCTATTAAGATTGCTTTTAGTAGTAATAGTAGTAGTAATAGTTGTAGTAAGTAGTAATTACTATATATGGTATCTAAGCGGCCTAGATGAAAGAATAAGTCTTATATATTTTTACACAGTCTTTATTTATCTTGGCTTTGGGCTGCCACAAGGAATACACCAGCTTTTTGGTACACAAAATTGTTCTTTCATACTACAGTGCTTTTTAATTGAAACTGCTCTTAATGTTTTTTGACAGTTTGCCTAGAGGACTTACCTGGTATGTGTGAAAAATGTCTTCACTTGTTTATAAAGTGGAGACTCTGCTGTGTTTAACCAACTTCAGCTTGTGACTTTTCATGTTTTAAAATATATTGTTGGTCATATGAAAGCCTTTGGTTCACCTGCTGACCCAGTTCCAGTTCCCAGTTAAAGAGGTCTTTAATGCTCTGTCCTGGCTCTTCTTAACAGCAGTCTGACCACCAGTGTCGTACCTTAAAATGTTAGACCTATTTCCAAATTTCATTTTCTTTGCAACATCTATCCATCCATCCATCTTCTTCCGCTTATCCGGGACCGGGTCGCGGAGGCAGCAGCCTAAGCAAAGATGCCCAGACTTCCCTCTCCACAGACACTTCCTCCAGCTCTACCGGGGGGACCCAAGGCGTTCCCTGGCCAGCCGGGAGACATAGTCCCTCCAGCGTGTCCTAGGTCTTCCCCGGGGCCTCCTCCCAGTGGGACATGCCTCTTTGCAACATCTTATAAACAGTTTTTGTCCAGTTTAGATGAAATTCTTGAAACTTTTCAATCAGTTTTTACAAACCTCCACTCCACTGAGTCAGCGTTGAGAGTTTTTAATGATATCCTCATTGCCACTGGTGCTGGGGACCATGTCATTCTAGTGCTGTTGGACGTAAATGCCACTTTGACACTGTGGACCATCAAATCCTCCTCTCTCAGCTGGAACACTGGGTGGGAATTTCAGCATTAGACTGGTTTAAATCTTATTTTGCCCACTGAGATTTCTCTGTGAGTTTTGGTGGCTTTGTTTCCTCTTTGGTCCCCCAAAAAAGTGTGGAGTGCCTCAAAGATCAATCCCTGGGCCTGTGATCTTTTCATTGTACATGCTTCTACTTGGTTAAGTCCTTAGAAAAAATGGTGTCTCGTTTCATTTTTTCTTTTCTTTTTTTTTCAACTTTTTGAATTTCAGTGACAGAGGTTATCATTTTTGGACCAGATACTCGAGATATGTGTCCTGCTGATCTGGGGTCCCTGGAACATTTTGTCAAACCTGTTTTTACAAACCTGAGCATTTAACTGGACCCTGATTTTAAGCTTGATCAACAGATTAGCTCGTTTGTTAAGTTCTCCTTTTTTTTTTTTCTTACTGTCCAGACAAGATTTTGAAGCTGTTATTCATGCCTTTGTAACTCGTCTTGGCTACTGCAACACACTTTCCCAACTGCAGTTAGTTCAGAATGCTGCTGCTTGTGTTTTAACAGTATCCTACAAGCATTAACACATCTCACCAGTTTTACTTTCTCTCTACTGGCTGCCAGTTCATTTTAGAATTGAATTTAATATTCTTCTGTTTACTCTTAAATGTTTGAATGGTCTCACTCCCTGCTATGTCTCTGATCTGATCCATCTTTATGTCCCCTCACAAGCTTTGAGATTAAGGGAAACACTAAAAAACAGGCATTTCCCCAGGTGGGCGTGGTTTAGCGGGACGTCGCCATGGAGACCCTTGGAGACGTCTTCCTTGCCAACGAATGCCGCACAGAGCTCAAACAACAAACTCAGTTGTGGGAGGAGCGTTTGGCCGCGTTCGGCCGTGTTCGGCCTACGGCTCAACATCGCGAAGACCGAGTATATGGAGTGCGGACCGCAGACTGTCAGGAGCATCACCATCAGCGGTGAAGAGCTGAAGAAGACGACTGTTTTCAAGAATCTTGGCTCCACCATCAGCAGCGACGGTGATACTACCCCTGATGTCCGGGCCAGGTTCAAAATGGCATGGGCAAAATGGCATCCTGTGTGATTGCTGCATGCCTGACTGACTCAAGGCGAAGATCTACAAGACAGTGGTCCGACCGGCTGCCCTCTACGGATCTGAGTGCTGGCCGGCTACAGGGGAACATCAACGTGTCCTCCACGCAATGGAAATGTCCATATTCGGTAGAGCTTGGGCTTAACGCGACTCCACCATGTCATGAACATTGACGTCACGAAGTGCATGGGCGTTGCGCCAATAGTGGAGAAGATGCAAGAGGCGAGGCTGCGGTGGTATGGGCATGTCATTTGCAGCAATGCGAATTCAGTGGCCAGGACCGCATTGCATCTCGACCTGCATGGATGACACCCCCGTGAAAGACCAAAGATGAGATGGATGGAGCGGATCAATTTAAGACATGAAGATCGTCGGCGCCGCACCCAAAGACGTGCTCGACCGGAAGAAGTGGAGACGGCTGTGCAAACATGCGGACCCTGCAATTGCGCGGGACTGACGCGCAATTGCGCGTCACATTGTCCCTCTTCTTCTGTGCTGACACAGCAATAAACCAACCCTAGTTATATCCCTTAATCTATTACCAAACTCTTTATTTATTGTTTATTACTTGTTTATCCAGGAAAAGCTAACTATAATGGTCACCAACCGAGTGTATGACGTTAAGCCCCGCCCCTGGGCGAAACGCCTGGTTTTTAGTTAGCCCCCTGAGATCAGCAGTTAACTGTTAGTCTCCCCCAAACTAAACATAAACATTGTGGTGGTTGTGCTTTCTCTATTGCTGCTCCAAAACTCTGGTTCCAGCTGCCATTAGAGATTAGACAGGCCCAGTCCCTTCCTGTTTTAAAATCACTCCTCAAAACACACCTCTTTTGGGCTTTCAAAACAGAGTGAGATAGTGACATTTTCATCCTATTGTTGCTTTTTATGTTTTAGTGGCTCTGTGCTTTTAATTTCTTAGTTAAATCACTAGTGTTATCTAGTGATTTCATTGTTATGTTTAATAGCCCTTTTCCACCAGCACTACTTGATTTTTCTTTACTTTATTTTACTCAATTTTACTGAGTTTGCGACGTTTTCATTACTCCGTAGTACTGATTTGTGGGAGGGGACAATGGTGCCTCAATGATGTGACGGAATGAATTTTGAAGTTTCTTCTGGTTTTTTGGTTTATGTCACCTGCTAAGCCAAAGAAAAGTGCCAGAGAAGGCTACAAGTAGCGAGGCAAAATACTATTGAGAAGGACAGAGTTTGTGAAGCCATACAGCAACATCAAGCCAAAGATGTGAAGTTGCGAGCTACTAAAGCCCAATTCATATTGAATACTTGCGTACGTTACGTGTCCTGTACGACCTCTGCAACAATAGACATGTCTGTGTCTGGCGCTCCAACAAAAATACGTATTGAGTCTATTTTTCACAGATGCTCTGCTGTCATCTGCTGATCTCTTCACCTGTTTCTTTATGGCAGTTGTAAAGTAATTACTAAAAAGGCAGTGATCAAGATCGGTTTAAAAATATAAATAAAATCACAATATATTCCATTTAAAGTGCTTTTTTAAAAAAAAAAAAAGTTTGTATGGGCTGGCATAATATGGTTCTGTACCTTTGTATTTAAACATACAATTAGCTTCATAAGTATTTGGACACTGACTCAGGTTTTGTTATTTTAGCTTTTTTAACCAAAACTGTTCAAAACACAGTTATATAATTCATATATGCTTAAAGTACATAGTTTCATCTGTAATTTGAAAGTATTCACATCCAAATCGGACAAAGAGTTTAAAAATTACAGCTCTTTAATATGTAGCCGCCTCTTTTTCAGGGGGTCAAAAGTATTTGGACAGTTGCTTCAAACGCTATTTCTTGAGCTGCATGGGTTATTTCCCTTAATAATTCATCATAAACCGAGCAGGTGAAAGGTCTGGACTTGTTTCCAGATGTTACATTTGCATTTAAAAGCTGTTTCAAGATCCACCTTAGAGTAGAACACTCTCCAGGAAGTAGGTCTATCAGTGTCTAGGTCCACCATAACCAGAAGACTTTATGAGAGAAAATACAGAATGTTCACCACAAGGTGCCAACCATTCATCAGCCTCAACAATAGAAAGGCCACATTAGACTTGGCCAAAAAACACCTAAAGAAGCCAGCCAGGGTCTGGAACAGCATTCTTTGGACAGATGAGAATCAGACCAAGTTGTACCAGAATGATTGACAGAGAAAAGTCTGGAGAAAGCTTGGAACGGCTCATGATCCAAAGCATGCCACATCTTCTGTAAAACATGGTGGAGCAGTGTGATGCATGAGTGTCCAATGGCACTGGGTCACTGGTGACTGATGATGAGACAGAAGACAGAAGCAGCCAGATGAATTCTGAAGTGTATAGGGATATAATTTCTGCTCAGATTCAGAGAAATGCCACAAAGTTCATGGACTGTGCTTCACATTATAGATAAACAATGACCCAAAATACAGCAGAAGCAGCCCAGGAGTTTTTTGAGGCCAATAAGTGAAATATTTTCCAATGGCAGGGGTCAGTCAACAGATCTCAGTCCGATCGAGCATGAATTTCACTTGTTTAAGACAAAACTTAAGGCAAGATGCACAAATGACTAATGACTGCAGACAGCTATAGTAAAGGCCTGGCAAAGCATCACATAATAGGAAACTCAGTGTTTGGTGATGTCCATAGGCTCAGGCAGTCTTTACCTGGAAAGGATTTTCCCCAAAGTATAAAAAAAATGAACATTTTATTCATGGTAATATTCATCTGTCCAATTACTTTTGAGCCCCTGAAAAAGAGGTAGCTACACATTAAAGATCTGTAATTTTTAAACCCTTCATCCAATTTGGACATGAATACTCTGAAATTACAGCTGAGTTTGCATTTTAAGCACATATTAATTTTATAACTGTATTTTTGAATATGTTTTGGTTAAGAGCTGAAATAACAAAACTTGTGTCAGTGTCCAAATACTTATGGACCTGACTGTATGCCCGATATCTAATGTGTACATTTTTATAAGTCTAAATAGATCTCAAAATCACTCAAAGGTGTAATTACAGTACTGCTTTGTCCATAATTACAGCTTTACTACTTTCCCTTTGGCTGTTTACAGGGTTGCCATAGAAAATCATCTGCTTTCTGAATTGATTTGCATATCGATTTGGCATAGATTTTTACACCAGATGCCCTTTCTGGCACAACCCTTGGGCTTGGGCCCAAAGAGTACACTGGCTTGTGATACAGAATTGTGGCTGGATTTGTCCATAATTACATATCTAATTACAATAAAATCAATATAAAAGAATACACTTTTAGATATTAGAAAAAAAAAAAATTGAAAGCTTATACACTATGGATTAGCTGATGTAAACACAGGACATTTTAGTTGAATATATTTAGGGGTTCACCCGTCGGCCCCATCTCCATTATCCTGCTGCACTTAAGAGGAGCACAGATAAGCAATTAGGCCCTCTTCCACTCTTTGTTGGCACCACTGTCAGTTTTCCACAGAGACAAAAACACTCAGAGACAAACATTTAAAAGCTCTTGATGTAAAAACAGTGGGAGAACTGTGTCTGGGAAAAAAAGTCTAAATAGAGAAATGAATAAATAAATACAATAAAATGTGGGCACTGTTCTCATTTTGCAGCGTGGATGCAGCCTTGTCAAACGGCACTTAAAAGCGGGGAGCTGGTCTTGGGGGAGGTTGAGATGTTTATTCTAATGGATGCCATAATGAATGCTTACAGAGTCGGGCCTTGGCTTCGATAGGGGGCTCTGTGCCAGCATGGTTTTAAAGGCGAGCAGTCGGAGAAGCAGCAGCCCTGGGCACTTGGCACACTGACTTCTCCACAATCTCCACAAACGCACACAGAAGCAGCAGCAAGGACCTGAAGATAACCAGCTGACAAATCTCTCATCAGATGCCTTTGATTTACTAGTTGATTTACTTTGATTTACTAGTTACACACTTTTCTTCATCAATTTAAAGGTAATCTGACAAATTTTTGTTTTGAATAAACCATAAGAAATACTCATATGTGTCCCCAGATAGTAAGTAAACATGTTTATATCCAATATTTTTTTCCTGATAACAATGTTGCAGCTGTTGCAGTATTTTTTTCCGTTACATAAAATCTTGTGTTTGGTGTCAGGAATTGTGTTGTGGTCTGTAAAACCCAATTGTGCTCTCACAAAAGCCTAGTGAGCTCAACATCTGGTTTTCCAAATTTGTACATGCAAACTGTAAGATAAAAATGCATGTAATGCCAGTGTAACAACACCAGAACAAACACACACACATGCGGACACACACACACACACACACACACACGCACGCATGCACGTACACACACACACACACACACACACAGTATCTGGGAATCCACAAGACCAATGAGACACTGCTGTGATTTCAGACAGCAGAGCCATATTAAAACAGTAGAGGTCACATATCTCCTCTGTTAGCTATAAAACATAGCAAATTCAACAGAATTTTTTTTACAATATGTGACTGGAGTGTCCTGATATTGTGGGCTCTCAGAGTAATATTTTTGGATCATTAAATTGGAAAGCTGTGTTGTCCGCAAGTGTCAAAATCGTAAATTAGGATCAATCAAGTGATTTTGAACAGCTTTCTGGGTCCTTTTTGCACATTTATTTGCAAATAAAAACATGGCAGAGGCTGAAGAGAAATAAATAGTAAAGCCAAGCGAAGTAAAAAGTTATTCTTGTCCATGGTCATTGTACTTAAATTGTACATTTCACCATTCCATTCAAAACATTCAACCTGATTTCAAAAAGGAAGTGCAGTCTATAGACTTTTAGCGGTTCTGTGCCGAGCTCTATTTGTATAGTCTGCACATGTGTGTGTGTGTGTGTGTGTGTGCGTGTGTGCGTGTGTGCCTGCTAGGGGTGAAGACTGAAGCGCTTTATTAAAATGATGAGAGCAAGTTCAATTTGAATCATGCAGTGCCTGTCAGTGGCTTCTCGAATTGCAGGGCTGATGAAATTGCTCTTGCGGTTATTTAAAAGCAGTTGTAATCCATCTGAAAATGCTGTGATATAATCCATTTAATTTCTTATTCCTTGCAGCAATAACACTGAGTAACAAAAATCTATCAAAGCAATGTGGCCCGGTGATTTAGTAATTATCTTTATTTTACATTACTGCAATTCAGACAGAATTAATTGGAGCCTTATCTGAATAGAGCGGCAGGTCACTTACCTCAATGCACCACAATGTTTTTTTATCTCAGTCATCAACCTCTACAAACTCAATTGTGACTCTCTGTGCCCACTGTGTGTATTTTCTGTGGTGCAAAACCATAACAAAAATAAACATACATGTATAGAGTAAAACTAATCCAGCCAAAAGGTCACAAGCCACTGTACTCTTTTTGCTTGTCCCAAGCCTGGATAAATAGAGAGGGTCCAGGAAGTACTTGGGGGATGCAGACCAAGGCATTACAGTTCCACTATAAAATTCAGTTTGACCTAAAATTGATTCAGACAGTGATCTGGATCCACACCAAAAACAAACTCCTTTTTCCATTTGGGACCTCTTCTGTTTTAAGAAAATCTGCCTGAGTTGTGTATTATGTTGCTGGCTAAAATCTAGATGTTTGTTGGCCCATTTCCTAAAAAAAATTATCAAAGTCTGTTCAGAACATTCTGGAGCTAACTTGTTAACAGACAAACAAACCAACCAACCCACCATCCAGCCAATAAACAAAGCCATCAAAAACATAACCTCCATGTCTATATTACTAACTCAGGACATGATAATGGTACAAAACAATGTACAGTATAAGGCAGAGGCTGCAGGATCTATCACATAGTAGTTGTCATGCTGTAATTTCTATTCTAGATTACTCACCAAATATCTCGTATTGATCATCTGTTTAAGCTGAGTTAATGTATGAGCGATGCTGGGTGTATGCCCTAATGGGAAAAAGCCTGTAGGCAGTGCACTGGTAATAAGAGCTTAGACAGCCACATAACTCAGCCCGTCTCAAGTCTCCACTCTCCTTTTCCTCCACCTGCTATCTGACATCTAATGTTAGCACAACCTCAGGAACTTGGACAAACAGGAAGCAGAGGAAGATGAGGAAAGTGAGGAGGCCTTTACAGCATTTGTTGGTGATAAGTAATAAGAGGTTTATTGACTGTTGACTGACATTTCTACCTGATTAAGAGCTGATTTTGTTACAGTCACATTCACATATTATAACATAACAATTTCCATATTTACATTAACTTATTTATTTATAGTTGGTGAGTAGTGTGTTCATTTTTAAAGCGTATTTAGTATTTAACATAGAAATATGATGAACTAGAAGCACAGTGAGCACAGATGACCTCCAAATGCCATTTAATATGACAATATGGGAAAATGACATAGATTAGTTGTTAATTAATTAAGAGGCAGACTTTTGACCAATAGATGAGCAAGATTTCTTCCTCTGCTCTCTCTTTGGTAAATATGTATATGCACTGCGCCCTACAGGCAAGGGTCATTATTGCATTCTGCTGCGAGTTTTGTTCCATTGTCAGAGCTCAGTGTGAGCCAGACCAATTAGATCTGCAACACAGGTGCAGACTTTCATCCCCGATCACCAATTTGAGCAGTCTTGCTAATAGACAAAACTGGCCCTATCCCACAAAGGTGAAAAAAAAAAAAAATCTGGATCATACAGTGTTCTAGATCAACACAAAATTACTTGAATGAATTAAATATAATGTTTGTAATGCAAAGTGTAGACATTTAGTTGTAATTCCTCTGCATTCACATTTCTTCTTGCACCATTACCTGTGACACCAGTGTTAATATATATAATGATTTAATTAAAATGTCAAAACAACATAATTATGTAATAAAAAACAGGTAAATGCTTGATATTAATGTGTTGAATGTAATTAAAATATCCAGATGATGTTGCTATTGTTGGCCTTATAAACAAAGGTGTAATTTTTTGTTTTTATAACTGGTGTAATGAAAACACACTGATTTTAAATGTAAAAAAGACTAAAGGAATGATTTTTGATTTTGGAAAAAACTCTTCTTACTCGCCTGTCTTTTTGAATGACAGAACCATTAAAATTGTGCCTGAGTTTAAGTATCAAGGAACAATAATTGACAACAAGCTGACACAGAACTCCAACATCACTGCTAAGGTCGCAAAAGCTCCACAGCGGCTGTATTTGTTAAGGAAACTTCAAAATTGTAATGTAGATATAATAATACTGATATTATTTTATAAAGGTATTACTGAGAGTATTTTAAAGATTTACATTCAGTGCTTGGGTGGAGCACTGTCTTTACAAGGTAAAAACAAACTGGACAAGATTGTTAAAGTGGGTAGCAAGATTTCGCGCAAATAAACAGCATGTCTTTTTTGGCTAACAAACACACCCTGAATCTTGCCCAAAAGATAGTTGCTCACTTTAATCTACTGTATCTATGGTTTTATGGTCTCAGGTGTTCTATCTGTTGTATTGTGCTGTGTGCAGTGTTTGTTCCTCTGTTTTATGCTCTCTGTGCAAGACAAATTCCCCTCAGGACAATAAAGGTTTCATTCATTCATTTACTTTCAAAAGTAGGTGAACTTTTGATAGTAATTTCACATAAATCCTGAGCGGTCATCAGTGATATTAGGTAATAACGGGGTGTAACTCTTTAAGCCTGATGAGAACAGCTGTTGGAGTAGAGCATCTGCTGCCCACCTCCTGCTGGGTCAGAACACACAGAAATGACTGTCCTCACTCAGATGAATTGATTCTTCCACATTTGAATTTGGTTCAGAGGACCATAGAAATAGTTTGTTTTGACAGTGGTTCAATTAGTCTATCATGGTCAAAAACACACCTTAAGCACAGTGTAATCCAGCCACAAGGGGTCACAAGCCATTGTAGCCTGCTCTTAGAGGCCTGAGCCCATAGGGATGATTGCATCAGAAAGGGCCTCTGGGTGTAAAAATCTGTGCTAAATTAATGTGAATTACTGCACAATAGGAGGCAGGTGATTTGCAGTTGTGACCCCAGTGGAAAACATAAGCAAATAGTGTATGAAGACTTCTTTTGTCTGGTTAATCACTATGTAATCTTATGGGCCGCTTTCAACAAATTAACATGTCTTAAATACTAAATGCATTGAACTTTTAAAATCCTTTTACATTACATGTACTGCCTTCCTGCAAAACATTTTGCCTATAAGATAAATACATCAGACAGCTGTTGGAAAAATCATTATTTTGTATTTGAATTTACCTTGCCTGCAGGTATGAATGAATTGATGTCATTGCTAAACATGCACAACAAGCACGAACAGATCCAAAGCCAAGATCCTTGGCTGAGGTGGGACTTCATGTTGGTGATTTCATGTATTTTGATCATAGCCTCTCGCATGTTCTGTGGCATAAGTGCTCACGTCAAAACCCCTCCGAGGACGTTTTGGTGTCTCTATGAGTCTAATTTACGAATATCTGCATGAATTGGGAGGTGCCCAGGGCCAGCCATCTCATGTCTTTTTAAGGGACGGGGGCGGCTTGTTACGTTAGTGGGCTCTTTCGGGACAGGAGCAGCATTTGAGATAAGATCAGCGGTAGGGAAGTGGTGAGCCGGCCCGTTTGTTCTCGTTGGCCATCTCTCATGTTGCAGCGCTGATTGGGAGGAAAGACGAAATTGCTTTCACCGGGGCTCGCTCCAGCAGTAGGCAATGATAACTAACAATGCCCCCGGGACCTAGTTAAAGCTGCATCACACGCGCTAGAAAACCACTTTAATGTGGCAGCATTAGGAAGCTGTCAGTCGGGTTGGTGGAGAAAACAGATTTCAGCTCATTGCCGAATTTGAAAACATTTGTTATTCTCACTTTAAAAATACATATAATAAGGCAGACGTTTTTAATTTGGTTTCATATCATGTAGCATCAAGAGAAATCTTTAAAGGGCAGGGATAGCACTGAGAGCAAAAGTCTTAGGTGGGTTTTTAAAAAAGGCTGTGAACAAAGGAAGGTGTATCAGTGTACAAAAATACACAAAATTACAAAAGAAAAATAAGAAATATTAAAACCAGAAGCACTCTGAGCGTAGGCCTCTGCCAAGGCACTGATCCTAACTCACAATATTAAAGATATAGTGCCCAGACTTGGACTCAAACTCGACTGTCTCCTTGTTCAGGGATAAATGCACCTTCCATTGAGCCACAAAACCCTTATCTTTTACTATGGTAAAGAATCCACTAAAACTGACATTTGTTCTTTTAGTGAGTGAAGTTAGTACAGTATCTTTGGTCTGTATTTCAAAATGGTACAGGATCCCATAAAACACTCCTGGATCTAAACAGTGATTTGGATCCACACCAACATTAATAATTTTATCCTTGGCTCATTACTACTACTACAAATTTTCATAACAAAAATTTAAAAATAAATTCAGCAGTTATTAAAACACCTTATAGTTAACAGCATTTTTCACATCTGCCAAAAACTAAAGACTGAAAGACATTTGTAACCCAGTTCTGGTGCCGGATGTAGTTGTAGTCCTCGCATTATTGACCCATCTGTGCAATCTCTCAGAGTGCTACATAAAGCTGTACTACTCCCAGTAATTACACTAAGGCTTGACTTGTCAATTGTACATAAGCACGGCTAATAATTCTTATTCTCAAGCTCAATATGATGGACGTGTTTGTAAAATACCACTTTCAGGAAGACCTTTAATTTGCTGGTTCTAAATGGCACTATGTTTTTCATGCTGGTAAATTTTGAAAGAAGTATTGTTTAACTCTGTGTGTGGCCATTTTTTACCTGTTATTTCAAAAACGAAAGTTATAATTTAACATCTAAATTTAACTTGTGAAGGGAACTCAAAAGAAAAATAAAACATTTATGATTGATTGATGGGAAATATACAAGCTAAAATCTCCCAGATGAAGAGAAAATGGTAATGGCTCCCTCTGGACAAAGTGATGGTCAGGCAGCAGAGGAAAGTTGTTGTGATAGATTCGGAAAAAAGAGCATGAGAAGACTGGGAAACACCAAGACTTAAAGAAGATGTATGCTTCTTGAAGATTCCTTCAAAGCAGAATCTGAATTTTTTTCTCCAGAGGTGTACAATATCGGCCTCAAAACACAAGCTCCATACACAAGGCCTCTGGTACTGCCACATCCATAACTATGCTACAGTTATGGATACCATTGAGAACTTGAGCCATCAGTCATTGGTCAAATTATGCTGTTAGCTGTAGTACTATCCATATCATTTTAGACTTTTGAACCTCCAGAAATGTTCATCCTTTAAACAGTTTTAATTAAATTTCACACATGTTATTATTTTCACTAGTTGTCATAAATGGTGGAAATTATCTGGATACTTTTACTCAAGTAATTTACTCAAGTGTGTTGGGTTCGAGCCAAGTTTGGGTAGCAGTACAAATATTAGTAATGGAAGATTCAATACTATTTATTTAATTTTTAGTTTTATGAGTGATGATTCTGCTTCTTCTATCTGAGTAATATTATTTAAAGTAACAGTATTCTTTCTTGAGTACAGATTTGTAGGTAAGATATTAGTCTTGGTCAAACAGTTGTATCATAGCAGCCTCAGCACATCTTCATATTACATTGTCATTATAAAAAATACAATGTACTTTGTATATATTTGAAAAAAGAATTTGCAAAAGAATGATTTTGTGATATGTGTTGACTTTCTTTACCTTTCCACCTTGTTTTGAAGAAAGAACAGTACATCAAAGATAATGTCAAAAAGAGATAAGACTGAATTTCATCTAGCATTTTATTAACATAATTGTGGTCATGAAACAAAACTATCTTGCTGATTGTCTTCTTGTGATGTTTGCAGAGTGTCCAAGAGGTGTTCTTGTCCATGTAATGTATGCTCATGGTGTACCCTGTCAAACCCAGATTTGAATCAATAGCACTCTGGAGTGGCTCGTTAAACCTAAATCAGCGTGGAAGTGGTGCATGCCTGCCTCACAGCTGCTGTCATTAACTAGTGCCTCGCTGATTATTGGAGAAACGTCCTTGTGTGAGCACGTTCACCAGTTTACCTGTAGTGCAATCATGAACCCAGGCCAGTCTTAAAGCAAGACTGCACTTTTTCACTCTGTGTGTAACTCACTCCCTGAAGACTTAAGTTGAAGAAAAACTTTAAAACTGAAATATTGACCTGTAGCACTTTTTGTGATAGATTTATAACAGTGAATCCCCCATAGTTTCTCTATGAGAACTAAATGCATCTTGCTTGCAGCTTTTCCAAAAATGTCTATAAGCACAATCTACAAGTAATAATAATAATTTATGAATAATAATGCATCAGTCTTTTATATAGGGCTTTTCTAGACACTCAAAGTTTCTACTTCAATCCTCAGTCACATGGGAACATGACGGCTGTTCTGCACCTACAGCCTCTCCAAACACCACCAATCACACTAACATGTTCATACAGGCAAGGTGATATGGTTAGTTCACGGATGTCTCTACCAACTGAGCCACTAGTAGCCTTATGGGTTTATGCTATTTGGTACTATTCAGTTTAATTATTGCTTATTGCTGTGTGTTGTTTATATAGTGACCAATAAGTGACTCTGAAATAGTAAACAGAGTATTTCTTCAGAACAGTATTTTTGGTAACACTATAGAATATCTTACCACTATGACTGATGACTATATTTATACCTCAATGTTGCATTAATGCTTTGTTGATAATAAATTAAGTGGTTGCTAATTCTTAACAAATACATAACTAATGCTTTTTATAGTGTTAGTATATTTTAGTTTAGTTAGTGTAAAATATTACAGTTTGCATCCCCTTTTCATAACAGTATAGTATAACAAATCCATTAGTCCTTTAAATCTGCATAAATCTAACCCTTATGTAAGGTGGATGACCTTGGCTCAAATGGTGTCACAAATTTCCCTCCCTCATGGCCGTTTTTGTTTTCAATCTGCATGAGTGAACCGAATCTGAAAAGATAAGTGATTCGTGCAGTGGTGTCCCTGGTGCACCGACGAGCCTTATGGGAAAGGGTTAACAGCCACAGCAACAATAATGAGAGCGCAGTGAGACGTGTGAAGTAATTAGTCAGTCTGCTCTCCAATATTTACCCAGTTAATTATTTGTGAGTATTACTCTTGTCTTCCCTTCAGATGGCTGCCTGTGTTGTTTTTTCCACACCATTTGTCACTGTCCACCTCTTGTGGGTTCTCATCCTGTTGTTTTTTAGCCCCTTTTTTGCAGTAATGGCAGCAAAGTGGCTTTTTGTTGAACTCTAGCCATTGGAGGTGTTAGACCGCTGTCAATGCTTGTGCGAGGTCAATGCTGTGTTATTTATTCATTTTTATGTTTGTATGCTGTTAGTGGTGAGATGTGAAAACATTTACCGACTTCACAGAGTAGCGCACATCACACACTGTTCTGAATGAGGACACATTAACTGTGAATGAAGGGTCAAAGCAGTGCCAAGGCAGTGGAGGATGCAACACTGAAAGTTCATCATAGAGAGGTTTGTTATTAAAAAAAAAAAATGTAATGATGTAATGTGTTTTTTTACTAGCAATAATCAACAAAATTTGACCTCCTTTCTATCCATTTGTCCCACATACGTGCAGGGTCCGCTTCTTTTTAGGGATTGGCACAGCACACCTTTCCCTAACCCTAACCAGTTGCACAGTGATTTGTCTGGTTTATATGCCGGATGCCCTTCCTGTCACATACTGTGACTAGAGTGGGCAATGTGGGTGAAGTGTCTTGCCCAGGGACACAACAACAGAGTGCGCTTTGGGGAGATTCAAACCGCCGACCAGCCTTTTGGTGTGCGAACACATTGCGCCACTGTTGCCTCTAACAACTGAATTTAACCAACAGAAAATATTTTAGGCTTCCAACAGGTTAGCACTCCTG
This sequence comes from Bostrychus sinensis, assembly GCA_020698575.1. Classification (NCBI taxonomy): domain Eukaryota; kingdom Metazoa; phylum Chordata; class Actinopteri; order Gobiiformes; family Eleotridae; genus Bostrychus; species Bostrychus sinensis. The sequence goes on from CM036242.1 coordinate 26,244,100, forward strand.
CCTCTCTTAAAAGGAGGTTGTGGGTTTGATCCTCGGGCCAACCAAAACAATCTGTCCAAGTGCAGTCTGTCCTCTTTGTGTTATTGTGGGTTCTCTCAGTGTTAGTCCAATATTGCCCCTATTGAAATGTTGCTGCATATCTTTTTGTCAGCCCTGAAACTTATTGGGCGTTAAGGGTGTTCCCCTACCTAAGACCCAAAGCTCCTGGGGCTCCAGCCACCGCTGACCCCTAACAGGAATAAGAGTGATCACCATTTCAGAATTGAAAAAATTTAGCTTGTAAAAAGCAGTAAAGTATTACCATAAGATTTCTTGAATGACTACATAGGAGCCATGACCAAATTATATTATATTGTTAATTTATAATGGGTCACCCAAAATAAGTTGTCTGCCCTGTTCTACCTCTCAAAAAATAAACTTAGCCAATAATCTATATTTTTGAAAAAGTTTGGTGTGGTCTACTATGCACCAGTAGATAATCATGCTCTAATCCAAGAAATCTATTAATGTGATTCCCATAATGTTTTACATGTGTTCATAATATTTTGTCAACAGTCTGCTTTGACAGCACCCCACCCCTGTCCCGCTAAAGGAGGGGGCAAAACAGTCACACGGGTGGGCTGGTTAGTGGAGAGGAAGACAAAACAGTAATTATTTCATTATGGCATGACAGCAATAATATTAGAGCGGTGCAGTGTGCTTATCTGTGGAACAAATGAGCTCGGCCCGAGGAAAGCGCACTGTTACACTGAGCCTAAGGTACGGCTTGCATTGCAGTCTTTCTATTCCCTCCTTCACACATTCTCCTTATATCCCCTTTCCCAGGCCATTCCTTTTTAATATTCTAATTTGTAGCTCATGCAATTATTTTAAACATAAATTTAGCACAGATAAAAAAATCTAGCCTCTTGGGTGACGCAAATGACTTCCTTGTTTTTATTAGAAGACAAGGTGTTTATTAGGGGCCTTGTTGGCTTATTGCACAAGGTTTCTGAGTTTGAGTAATTGTCCAATTAGGTGTAATTTCAGGATTGGTGCTAACCCAGGCGATTGTGCTGTAAGAGGAAGACTACCACTGGGACACACATTAATGAATCCCACTGAGACCTGTCTACCTTTAAGAAAGAGAGAGTGTGTCTGCCTCTGTTGCGCCTTCCCAAATCTTTTTAACGAGGCATTATAACTGGGATTTACAATTGAGACAAGGCTCCTTCTACCTCTCCCTCCCCCATGCCATTGTTCCTTCTTCTTCTCCACCGTCTGTGAAGTAGGTTACAAAAATAATTTATCATTCATGTTATTTCAGTTCTCTGAGCAATTGCCTCTTATTCAAACAGAAAGGTTACCTTAATTGTTATGTAGCTCGGCTATTTATGCCCTGGCATAAAAATGCATGTTTGCTGCCTCATGGAAAGGTCACTCATTACAACCCAAATAACTTTTTCTGCTGTCGGTGTGAGCTCCTCAAAAGTGTTTGTTGTGTTCTTCACACTGAGATATCTGCTGGAAGGGTGGGTGGATGGGGGGGGGCTACAGACTTTAAAGTTACAGACTTGTATTCAGTATCAGTCCATCGCTAATTTCTAATCAGCAACCATATTATTTCAGATCTAATGCTAAGTTTTTAAACCAGCGCAAGAGCACACATTTATCACAGACCCTGGCTCCATTCCTTTTGTATGTTCCTTAAAATGGCACAAGCTGAAACTTTTCTTTAATTCAAAGACAAGACCTCTACCAGCCAAAACCCAAAGTCAGAAATGGTTTAACAATAGCACAACTCTGATTCCCCCCATATGGCCACTTCTGTAATTGGCCTTCACTGAGAAGGTAAAAAAAAAAAAAAAAAAAAAAAAAAAATAGTAACGCACTGATTTTGTGTATACAACTCAAGAAAAAAATGTAATTATGATTTCAAGTATTGTATTTATGGCAATGGCTCTCAATATGATCTTTATTGGATTAACAATATACTCATTCTCACACTTCCTACAGTACTAGTTTCACACTTGGACTTGAACTCAGTTAAACTAATCAACTGTTGAAGCAAGAACAGTGCTGGAAAGGCTTAAAATCCCAAAGTGGCTCACTTTTGTTTGTGATATCTGTCAAACCAAACCATATATTATATTCTTATTCCCCCACATTTCTTGTGGGGACAGACATTCAGAATCATGCAATGACTGGACATTATCAATTTATTTATTTAATTATTCAATCATTCATTCATCTTCTTCTACTTAACACCTGTTAGGGGTTGTGGGTGACCGGAACCTATTTCAGCAACTATGGCCCGTAGGCAGGGTACACTCTGGACAGTGGCCAGTTAGTTGCAGGGCTGACACACAGACACACATAAACAATCATTCTCAGATTCACTAGGGGCATTTTAGTAACAATGGGTTAACATACAGACTCCACCAAGATACACTGTGGCCTGAAGGTCCAACAATCTTTCACCTACTACGCTGCCCATATGATAGTATTAAATAATCCTGGTTCTTACATTTTTTTTTTACAAGTTTTAGAACATTTATCACCACATATTTGTCAATATATCTAACAACAGATTAGTTCAGATTCGGTACTGATCTAGGCCAGGCCAAAAGTAGAAGAGTCATCAGTTTACCAGCATCTACACTTGTAGTTTGGGTTCAAGTAATAGCTCTCTCACCAGTCTACCCTACCACACTTCTTCACCTTATCTGAGTGTTGTACATCATCCCTCACATTTGAGCTTCTCACTGTTCTCACCACAGTCTCCGACACCACCAGAGCCAGCACACATCACATCCATGCAGCAGCTCCCCGCCGCTCATCTTCACACTAAACCTTGTCCTTCTCTCAGGCTTACGTCTCCACACTCCCTCAGAAATAAGCCATTTCAAAAAGATCCATGAGCAGCCGGAGCCGCCATGCTGTAAACCCAGAGCCATCACGGCCTTCTCCACTGATACAGGCTGACGACTGAAAAGGCTTCTGGATCCAAAACAAAATCAGGTTTTACTGATCCAGCGACAAACTGAGTTATTGGGAAGGAGCTTTCGTTAAGACCCTTTGTGACATGATGATTGGAAGACAGGCTCTGAAAGAGATATGAATATGGATGCTTCTGTTTATGCCTCTGGTGTGGAGAAAATCAAGCACATCCTGTACTTGACTGGTAAATATTTATTTAAAAAAAACTTGAAATGCTTTTGGCAAGGCAAGCTATATCTATGTGTTTTGTTAGGGACAGATTATTTCTTCAGAGTGCGTGGGCTTGGACTGTCACTTCATACTATCTTAAAAAAAAGGATTATCTGATGCACCTAGGTCTGATTTCAATTTGAATAGGTGTGAATTTATTTTTCACTGCTCAACATCACATACAAATAAGTCAGCTATAATCCAATTCTGCCATCACCAGAAAAAAAGAATTTCATTATACTGCTGTGCTTTATGTTGGCTTATTTGCTTGCAGTCTTTTGAATTTAATAGCAAAATGTTTATGGACAGCTTATTTTAGATTGAAATGTAAGAAAACGACAGGTGACATGTTTTCTAGTTTTCTCAAATGTATAGGTGCTCCTCAAAATTAGAATATTGTGGAGAAGTGAATGTAGATTAATTCACCCCCAAATTCCACTGTAAGCGTAGCGCCGCGCACTGTGCTTCAGATACACTTCCTTTCTAGTGAATGAGAGTAATTCCACTGCCCGTGCCGTGCTGCGGCTCTGGCATGAGGGTGCGCGGCGCTTCGCCGGAGATACGCCCCAGTTCTATTTTCCTGCGACGGCACTCCAAATCCGCGTCAATCTACACAGATCAGATCGCACCAAACCGGATACTGATACTTTTCACAATAAGTGTAAAAAAAAACATAAACAAAAAAACTACGCCGTACACTGAGAACATAACTTTTAATTATGGTATTAATATATATATTCTTATGTGGTTGTAAAAATGTACAATACATATAAATTTATTGTTAATAAAATCTGTTAAATATACACATGCACATGTTCTTAAATCAAGTCACATCCTGTCGCACCAGAGGCTGACAGTTCAGGTCACAAGTGATTCAGTTTGTACAACAGTCAAAGAGCCATGGCTGAGGAGTTAAACTGTTGTTTTCTGTCCTTCTTCTGGTGAATGAAGATTGTTTTGGTCACGTTCCCGTCTTTATTGGAGGCCTTTATCGCGTGATCTCGCAATTCCCCCACATGCTCCCCCCAGCTGCTCTGAGCTCCGCGGCACTGCGCTGCCGTTACAAAACGCTTCCAGTGGGCGCAGGTCAGCGCCGTCGGCCGCTAGCGCTTCGCAGTGATACAATATGTTAACTAAGTGCACTGCACACCTAGTGAAATGTTTTATGCATTTATTTATTTGATTTGTGATGATATAAATTACAGTTTTACAGCTTTAGGTGTAAAATCCCATTTTCAGTATCTCATACTGTCATTGTGTGCTTGGGCAAGACACTTCAACCACATTCCCCATGTTGCTGGTTTGGGACAGGAAGGTGATCTGCTGTAAAAGCTTTCCAGATAAAGCAATTTCACTTCAATAGATTATAAACAAATACATTTTTGTGCAGTCCTTTGAATTTGTCCTAATGGGAGTAACATTCTGCTAATGTGGTTCATTTTTGGATTACTGCTGTAAATACTAATAGGAACATATTAGTTTGATTCTTTTTTGTGCCTGAAACTAGGATGGCCAGTATTGCTAGAACCTTTTCCCCTCATAAATCATTGTGCATTTGAACTTACAAAGTAACAAAACAAGCTTCAGAAAACCCTGACATTTTCTTTTATGTAATTCTAAGTAAATAAAACCAGGTCAAAGTTTTGAATATGATGGACATTATTGATAATGACAGTGTTGTGGTAAATAAATTTACAGTCTTTAGACAAATATTTATTAGCTTTTCTTTTAGTATTGGTTGAAATGAGAAGAACTGGGACATGGTCTCTGGAAAACTGGGACTTAATAGTATTTCACAAAAGTTTATTGAGACATGGAACAAAGTGCAGTAAAGTGGAACAGTTACCATTAAACAGAAACAGAAACTCACCCTAATGTAAACTCAAAATGGGAAATCTAGTAAACATACAAGTAAATGGATGTACTATGATACTAGATTGCTGTGTGCCTGGCTTATAATTCCAGATGGAAAAGCTTGTGACATGATGCGCCTTGAGAAATCTGGAGTCAGAGAGGGGAAGTTAAGGTTGCTGAGGTTCACCCAGAGGCCTAGTCCAATGTCCAATGAATCAAGCTCTACTAAACCTGGGGAGTGGTGAGGACCAATGTAATTTGTTGGCTGAAGTGTTCTCCGAGGAGCTTTTGAAGTGCTGCTGCTGCCTCCAAAAAAATGCCTGCCCTCTCTTGCGATGTGATGATAAGATGAGGTGTCCTGTTTAAGGGCTTGATTAATGGCTGGATGAGATGGCCTCTCCACTCACATACTGTTTGCCTTTGGTGAAGCACACTTTTGTTGTGGCAGTGGAGAGCTCCGGCAGTGTCGCACTTCAACCCGGCCCAAATCCCAAATTACAAACTGCTGCCATTGTAGCATCTTTACTTAAGCCATAATGACAAAGATTACAATCAATTTTACACAAGCATGTTGGTGCAATTTCCTCAAAAACCATTCACACTGATTGATCTGCAAAGAGTGCATGGTATTGATCAATAATTAAAAAGCTCTCAGTTTAAATCGGGGGTAAGTAGCAGAGCCTTTTGGGTGGGGGTCAGTGATGGGGCTAGTGGGCTCTTACTTGCGGTAATGAAGCCTGTCCCCCTGCTGTGACAAGCCCTACCACATCTTCCTGCATTAGGTCCCCAGTGAACCTACAACCAGCTGGACTCATCCGCCATCAATGCAACTTGTCCTGAAAGAAAATCAATAAGATGTCATAACTTATGCCCCAGAGTGCATGGGACCATCCTTAAATGCAAAACCAACAGTTTAATTTTGTTGCAGTGTTCTTTGATGATTTCAACAAATACAGTTTAGTAATCTTAAACAGTTCACTTACACTGCCTTAATTTGTTTTATGTGTTTAAAATGCAATAGCATATCATTATATGTATTTAGAATCACTGCATTCTTCCTAAAGACATGCCAAAAAGGGCTTTTAATTCAATACATTTACTTTTTTCAATTATTTGTGTCAATATGCAAGTTCTGGGGCCTCATTTATAAAAGGTTGCGTAGGATCGTTACTAATCAAGGACGTACGCATAGTAGACAAAGATGGCCCACGCAAACAAAAATCCTGATTTATGAAACCAATCTCCTCTTTATAGATCCCACCTGGCATAGAAAGGTGCACACGTAAACCCACCTCACGTCACGTCCTCTCCACACCTCGAATCTACCAAAGAAGGACAATGCAAAGTAACCTTTGAATGAGATTGGCCTAAGCATGAGCCACAGGAGACGCCCCGCACAGCACTACGCACACACGTGCATCTGTATTGGAAAGAGAATGCTGTTTTGGTTGCAGTGACAAAATAAACACCCCCTTCCTCTGATTATAGCTTAATATATATACTTGAAAAGAGGTTTAAAATGTAACAAATTATTGTATCGCTTTTAAGGATTTCCTTGCTTTGTGATTGAGACTTATAATAAATGAAAGACGTGCAGGACACGTCGCATCTCACACACATGGATGTACGCTGTGTGTAAAAGGAGGTGGCAGAGCAGTGGTGCAGGTGTATGTCGTGTGTAAAGACAAATATAACATGTCCATTCAGTCTCTTTTTGACTCTATGCTTCATTAAAACCACACAGCTCTGATATGAACAATCTGTAGGAGTTTATATTCATGTCCGATCATTATTTCATAAATCCAATCACTGCGCTGCCCCCTGTGGAAGTGCGCGAGCGTGCATGGCTACAAATGGCTTTATTGTCAAGAATACTGAGTGAAATTATAAGAAATCAAATGGCCATCCCTCAATTTTAATCACTACCTGCTTAAATAATGATGACTGAATCAAATCATTTGTTTTTCTGAGAGACACAAAGTAAAAGTAAACTGTATCAAACATGTAGCAAACATGAATTTGTCAAACCTGTTTCAGCAACTCACCGTGAGGGTCGCCTTTGTGCTGTGTCTCCAAAATGTGCACACCAGGGTCATAGCTTGCGTAGGGATACGCAAGGTTTCATGCCTAGTTGGATTTTTATAGATTTGGTGCAGAGAATGTCGTATGCCAGTTTCAGCTTTGTTTTGGGCGTAAACAAGTTTTATACAAGAGGCCCCTGGTCTGTAGCAGGATCTAAACAATCCATGTTTGTAACTAAAACTGTAGTATATCTGCCAGACCAGTAGGGCCGCTGGGCACCCCGCCATTAATGTCATGACACAAAAGAAGTATAGCTCCATTCTGCAACTCATTATTTTCATGGTTTTCTGGAGCACTGCTGATTGACCATGCAACCATTTATAAACCTATTAGTAACAATATATTATCAGAACAATTTCTGCAGCACAAAAACATGTTATGTGTAGTTAGTATGCTGGTCATCAGCTAATACTTGCCTCAGATACGGCTTTTCACTATCATCTTGTTCAGTGGAGACAGCATCTGCAGAGCTTACATGGCAGGAAAGTTTGTGTTTTCATGGAGCACGGATGCAAGAGGCCACTCAACAGAATCATTCCATTTTGGGCAAAACATGTGGTTGTGTAGACAGCCTCTAAGTTATCATGAAGTGGGTCTTTTCCACTGGTGAGTGTATTCTGTGTATTCTTGGGTTCATCAGCTCTTGGTTTTTTTTAAAGCACACACCAAATCCTCCACCTCCTGCTATTGCCACCTGGCTAAAGCAGTTAACAGTGCAGGTTTGGGGTCATGGCTCAGTGACCCCAGCAGACAGCTCAAAGAGGTGTGATATGAGGCCTCTGCTGGTGTTAGTCCCACAGCTGAATCACACTAGCTACGGACTCACACCTCCACAGAGGTGCATGATAACTGTAAATCTGAAACAAACCAAGGTCAGGCCTGGAGCACACAAATGGACATGTAGTCTGCACATACATTAAAGGACCAACTCAAAGAAAAGTCAGTGGTAAGAAGCAATGTCTGTTGCCATTTACATCTTTTCTCTAAATGAACAGTCGAAAAGAACATTATGCTGTGTCACACATTTTAGTGCTGATATCCGTCTAATTGATGACTTTGTGCTACATCAATCCATTATGCATAATTTAACATGGATCAAGTCTCACATTACCATAATCACCCACTGGATATTCTGCATAGTGTGACATGCGAGTGAGGAGCCTCAGCCTGACACATACTGACAGGGGAGATGCCCCCCACGTGAACTGGTAGACCCACTCTTGGTCTCCTCTCCGCATATCCAAAAAACTAGAAAAGGCCTGTTAAGATGTCAGATCATTTTTGCTTCAGGCAAACAGTTAGAGTCCGGCATAGGCATTTAGTGTTTATGCACAGGCACATTTGAATAAACAGGCACAGAGTAACAGCTTGGAGAGTCAGGGGTGTAGAGCTGCCTGCTTAGACGCTGCCGTTTGCAATCACTAAGCAGCTTTAGTGTCTCCTACCACAGTCCTGATTTAAAATTCATAAATGCTAATCCTTCATAATTTACAGTTTAAAAAGCAGCCCTGCTTACAGGCCCTGTGGCCACAGCTCTGTCAGAGTAATTATACCAAGGAGCTGGGAATGGACTACTTGCAGAGACTTTCAACAGTCAAGGAAATCCCCCTCACTGGCACCAGACCCAATTACTCCAAATACCTAAACAGATTAGCAAGTCATTTTCCAGTTCAATCTGGACATAGGTGCCAAGTGTGTGTTAGACTTTAGTCAGGTGGGTAAATAGTATTAAAGTTAGGACATGGTTGCTCCTTATTATGTAAAAGGCAAGTAATATTATTTGCCATTTCATTAAATGTGTTGTCCCATTGTCTTACAAGGTTACAGGGTTATTTGCTGCCTTACCCTGTTCATCTCACACTGTAGATATGCTATATGTCTCCCTGTGTTTGCGTCACTGATGAAATGATGTCTCTATTTGGGATTGTGCCAGTTTTTCCTGATTCTTTGTCCTTGTGAGGATGAAATGCATTAGTTTAGATGTAGATTATGTGTGATTCTTTCATCCAAGGTCACTAATAGAAATCCATTATCAAAATGGTCTGATTCTATTATAATGGCCCACAATGACACCACAAAAAGCATCACAGGCCCAGTGAAAAGGCCCTGTTTTACACGCTGAAGCTCTCAGTGCAAAATGGCTCATCCATCTAAATGCATAATTTAGAAGCTAACTCAAATATTGATTCATCTTCCATTGCCATGCATTAAAAAAGTATAGTACTATGCAAAAAAAAATATATAAAAAGTGTAGATATGGTTAATGCAAGGCTATATACATGTATTGTATAGATTTTCAATAATAAACATGGTTGTGGAAACTATATTTAGTTCAAAGATAAATTACAAGGCTCAGCAAAACAAAATGATCATCATTATTTGATATGATGTTAGTGGCATTAATAACATGAAAGAATATCATTTGTAACTTATTATCCTAGCGGATATAAGTAAATAAATTGTATACCACTTGTTCACTTGTTGTATATTTTATGAATGTTTTTATTAACATTTTTGGCTTCTAGATTCTTTTGAGAGAGTCATTGGATAGAAAGAGAAGGGAGAGAGAAGGCAAAACTCAACTAAACTAAACTGAACCCTTGACACTCCAGTATGATGTATTTGCTCTACCAGGTGAGCCACCAAAGTGCCCAGCCTGTACTAATTTTTGTAATAAATGTGCAGGAGCTATTTTTCAGTAGTCCAATTACAAAGCAAGTGATTAATGCTGCAAAATTTTCTTTTAGTCACAACCCAAGTACTTCAGCAACAGTACTTTTTGCGAAGAATAACATGTATTGTGTGGTTCTTTTTTATTTTATTTAACCTTTCGTCTTATATAAATGTTAAAACTATTCTAAATGCTTGTGAGTAATTACCAGATATACTGTATGTTGAATGAGTTGAATAAATCTAATTAAGGATAAAGTTGAAGGTGGCTAGTTATAAACAGCATCAGCCTTTATCAAACAATGACAAGTTAATTAAAAATAATTAATTCAATCTACATTTATTAATGATTGTTTAAATCATTTCATGAAGCAACATGGTCGCCCCTGTTCTGAGAAGCCTTCTGACGGAGACTTGCACATACACTACAAAGTATATCTCCTCCATTATACATTGTGTCAGGTTTGTGGTGCAGCAATTTCACAACCAAATAGGTCACACGCGTGATAAGAGTTTCATTACTGCACAAACAAATCAAAGGCAACAAGGAGCATCATTCACCGATTTCAATATTTCACCTGCTTTAATTTAGGTGTTCAACAAAGCAACACCGAGTAGGAAGAAAGGGCAAGAAATAATGGAGAGGATGGGGAGAATACACAAAGAAAGCTGCAGTCCAAAGGATATTAGTTAATTTAGGTCTGTGTTAAGACCTGTGTAGTGCAAGTTTGAAAATAAATCTAATCAAAACAACAAACTGAGAAAAATTGCAAGTCCCCAGGGCCCTGTTTCATACCTCAGCCTATAATAATGTCATATTTTGGAGTTATTTTAGCTTTGAAGCCAACAACAATGATAAAAGGTTGGTGTGAACTCAGAGTATCCAAAGCTAAGAATATATTAATTTCCCTGTTTTGCAAGAGGCCACATTGAATAGGCTTTGATTTATCAGATGTTAGCATATTAACTAGTGATTTAATCTGAACCACCAGATATATATTATTTACTTCCATTAGCACTACAAATGGAGCACTACCTTTGCTTAAGTTATTGTGTGGCAGTGGGATAGCTAAACTACTTTTTCACTTTTTAACTCTGAGGTTATATCAGCTGTTTAAGGTGTCAAAGGAGTAATTTGCTACAAACTTGATAAGTTAAGTTTTGATGCAATAAAACACTCACTGTCATGTTGTATATGCGGAGGAACATGTATTGATATAATACAATGGGATCAGAGAGGCTTAGTGTAGCATGATTACAAACCAAATGCAATGTTGCTAAGGTCAGCGGTGGCCCAGTGGTCGCACAGTTCACTTTAGCACTCTTTGCAGTTTCAAACAGTCCTGTTTCTTTAAAATGTGATTTTAGGAACTGTTAGGTTCTACTTTCATGTGACAATTGGAAATGTTGACATCCAGGTTTGTGTTTGTTTGATTTTTACTGAAATATAATATAATAGTGTTAATGCCATCCATCCATCCATCTTCTTCCGCTTATCCGGGACCGGGACGCGGAGGCAGCAGTCTAAGCAAAGATGCCCAGACTTCCCTCTCCACAGACACTTCCTCCAGCTCTACCGGGGGGACCCCAAGGCGTTCCCAGGCCAGCCGAGAGATGTAGTCCCTCCAGCATGTCCTAGGTCTTCCCCGGGGCCTCCTCCCAGTGGGACATGCCCGGAACACCTCCCCAGGGAGGCATCCAGGAGGCATCCGGAACAGATGCCCAAGCCACCTCAACTGACTCCTCTCGATGTAATAGCGTTAATGTATTTTCTTTATTGTTGTCATAGTCATGTGGGTTGGAAGTGAACTAGAATTGACGATGCAACAATAAATGTCCTATTATCGTCACTCAATGATTATCCTGCAAGTCGCTACTAATGATAGGAGTATTGATACTGTGGTGTTGATATATCAGTACTCACACAATACTCATTTGGGTATCGAGTACTTGAATAAAGTGTTGATACTAATTAATAAATGTGAAATAAAAGCACATGCATCACTTGGGGGTAACTTACTCCAGTGTTTTGTGCTGAAACTCCCCCAAACAGCAGCAGCTGGTCCATCCATGTCATGTAACAAGAACTTAGCAGAAGTTTGTAGTTTTCCCTACTATGCACACTTAAGTTATTTATTTTATACTGTGTACATTAGCAATGTTAAATGGCCAGCATTAGTCGTGGGATTTGTCTGCAAAGGTAACAATTTTTTGAATGAAAATATTTCACCCATAACAGATCATGAGTATCAGTATTGGTATTGACTAAATTCCCCCCAAAAGTTATCAGTATTGTATCAAATGTAAAATGTGTGGTATCACCCATCACTAGTCACTACTGGGCGAGTGTCATGATGATGATGTTGCTGTTGTGTATGTTTGTGTGTGACATTTATAATGCTGGAATAGAATACTGAGGAAAAGGAAATGGCATCATCCTTTAGTAAAAATACTACTAAAACAATTGCACTTCCTACTCTTACATGCAGAACATAGTCTGTGTATGCTCATAGCCCATCGTGTATGCTAAATGCTAATAAATGCAATTAATTTGATTGGCAATTATAGTTTTACTAATAAATGTCAACAGTAACACTTCACTTTTATGAAAAGAAATTAAGTCAGAAAAATATAGTATTGCTCTAAACACTGATCAAATGTTGTTGCCTATTTAGCACTGAGTGCTGCTGAATTGCTCTACTATAGCTTACTCAGAGTAAGCTGTGTACATGCAGGAGTTTACATGCAGTTTAAAACTACAGTTAGAAACAGACTAAGGCAATATTTCAGTTTTCTTGAATGTATTGACACACTTATACAAATGGGAGTGTAATTACCTGCGTGTGAAAGCTTCTACCTGCTTCCTGCCCTCAAGAAGTGTGTTTCCGCAGTGCTAATTAATAAATAACAGTGATCATTGTATCAAATCCAGCCATTTTTTGTACTTTTTGTGCTTCTGCTGTAATCACCTATTTCATATCAATATGCAACTCACTGCCCACTTGGAGCCAGATGATTTTGAAAAAAGTGATCAGAATCATAGTATCCTATATAGTCTATAGAGTACATGTCTTACTTAGACACTTATGCAAGACATTATAGTAAAAGGAAAAAGTCAACACTTTGATTTAAGCTATTTAGGGCCAATTGATCTTAAATTTCCTTAGTTTATTGTAAGCCATGTTTAAATGTAACATCCAAGTCACATTTCATCTCAGACCATTCAGTCTGTGCAAGAGGAGCAGGGCATCCAGTGTGACTCAGTGTGACTCTTGTAATGTAATTAGTTCATCTCTCTGGGAGGCTTTCCCAAGCTTTAAAATATATATGCCAAAGTAAACTGCAGTCACTTTGATGATAAAAGGGATAAAAAGGCGGCGATAAGGTAGAATGTAGAGCAGTGCAGCGCTGACGTGAGCCAGTGGAGGTCTAATTGGATGAAGGAACCCTGGTGCATGAGGTTTTGTTCCCTGAGAGTGCAAAGACATTATGAAAACCTCCCACACTGCTTTCACTTCATTAAATTAATTTATTTTTCTGATAAACTGATGGAACCACTATCTCTTTTCTAACAGCCATGACAGCTTTAGTACTCTGACATGGTTTGATGCTCTACAAAAATAAACAGGAATGAGTTTGTCCATATACAGTGGAAGAAAAGGGGGGCGTGTAGTTCCTGCTGGAAAATCAAGACTAACTTTCAATGAAGTTATTAAAATCTGCCATATTTGACACAAACATTTTCAACTTTAATTAATGCTTCATGTTTTTTTTTTCTTTTTTAATAGATGATAATTTTTTAACACAGACAATAAAAAACACACCCCCACACAAACAAACAAAAAAACAAAAACAAAACTGTGGCACACCCTAACACAGCAGCTCCACCAGGTCACTAGGCAGGTGACCCAGTAGAGGCTGCCACACCATTTCAAATTTGTAAAAAATTTCCTGCACCTCTATGAATTTCAGCTTTGCGTTTCAGCTGGCCTGTATTGATATTTTATTATTTATTGTTCCATTTTGCTCATGTATTTTGTGGCCTATAAAGCTAGTCCCAAAACAGGACAAGCATGTCTCCTGAGTGGTCCAGCCTGGGAACACTTTGTGGTCAAGTCAGTCCCATGTCAGAACCTTTTCTTTCTCCATGTTTGGTATTGTGGCTTTTTGTTTTGACCAGGCTATGAGTGCACCACATAGTATCAAGGGAAACAAAAACATTGGCTCAAACAATAGGCAGAGGATCAGAGAGGTGACGGGATGAGTAATGTGTCAGGTGCTCCAAATGAATGAAAGTGCAGAGTATAGGGCTGTGGAAATACCTCTGTGTGAGGCCCTAATCAGTTCTAAACAAGGGAGGGAGGAGAGAGGAGAAAAGCTTTCATTCCTGTAACTAATCATTTGCGGTTTCCTAATGCAGTCAGCCAATGCCAAAGGCAGAGACTATTAAACTGGGAGGCTGTGTAGATTTATAAATGATTAATTAAGGGCTCTCCCACGGGAACTACAGCTGCTATAAGCAAAAATATTAATTAGTCAAGATGAGACTTAAACTAACAGGAAAACATTGGAGTGGGAGAGGGTTTATGACTATGGGACGGCAGAGAGGGCCCTTGCTGCTGTGCCAGTTGGGTTTAGAGTGGCAGGGAGGAGTGACTAGGCTACTTAAATGCAGCACTACCTTTGCTCAAGTTATTGTGTGGTTGTGGGATCGATTAAATACTATTTCAAACTCTGAGGTGCTAAGTGCTAATTTGCTAATTTGTTACCATGACTCACTCTCTATGTTTGCATGCAGAACATACACCGACTATGCTCACTGTCTGTTTTTACTCCGTTTTCTCCAGAGAACTGGTCCAGTCACTCTCGTCTCAGACTACATGCAGAGCTCTGAGCTAAATTACAGGGATCATGCCGCTGCAAGATGTTCACATGCTCTGGGGCTTTATCAGCAGCACTAAAATGATATGGCATTAAATGCTAATAAACATAGCTAATTAACACTGCAATCAAAGATTTACCAATAATTATAAGTGGTAACACTTTTATGTTACTAAGTGAAACTAATGAAGTTTGTTCCTCCAGTGGTAAATGTGTCTTACGCAGCCCCATAAATGTATCTAACTGCAGCAGTCAGGCTTTAATTTTTAAACACAATGGACCAAAACAAACAAACAAAAAAAAAAGCTAGCCAGCAGTGGAGGGACCATAATATGTGTCTTTGTTGGTCTAAAAATACATAAGTTTGTGTGTAAACACTAATGTTTTTCTTTATTGTTTCAAAACCTGAGTGCAGTTGAATGGCTCTCCTCCCTTAATCAGATTCTGGTGTACACATTATCTAGTATCTAGTTGATTTAGTCTGATTAAGATAAATTTAAAAAACTACCCCCCCAATCAGAGTCCCAGGTTTACATGTAGTTTACATGTAGTTTAATTACTGTTATAATCATAAAAAGGCAATAATTCAGTTTTCTTGACCAGCATGTACACGTAGTGACTGAAGAGTATGTATTTTTGGGTACTGCTTAGTTGTAGTTGTAGCTGAATATTTAGTTGGAATAGTTGAAATCCAGCTCTGTGTTAGTTTGAATTTTACTGAAATAAAGTTATTTATACGGTTAACCCATTTGCTTTATTGTTTGTTCAGAGTGAGTTAAAAATATAAGGTGGAAAGGAAAACCTAGATGGAATTGTTCAGGCAACAATAAATGTCCTATTAACTTCACCCAAAGAATATCCTGCTACTCACCTCTGGGTGAGTGTTATGGACTGAATTCAGCTTTAGGATAATGAGGAGTTACACAGGGCAGCAGGCAGAGACACACACCAGTCCTTAGTATTGAGTTGTAAGGAAAGATGACTGAGTGACTGAGAGGGTTAGGATTGCGACTGAAATGAGCTCTCGACTGTTCAAGTACCTCTGTACCCCCCTCACGCAGCGGCATTACCATCTCTGGTTACCTCTCCTCATGGCTGCCCTTCAGGGAGGTCCCTCAAGCCTCTCCTCTGCTTCTTTTCATGAATGTCAAGATGCTGAGTTGAAAGTCCTGCAGATTAAACTGGAAGTGTGGAGTTTATTCTGCATCTAATGAAAGAACTGGGTAATTTCATGCTGAGGATCTCAATGTCACAATGCTTTTACTTCAGAAAGTGGTATTGTTATATACTAGAAGCGTTCTGGCTAATTTCTATAGTTTTGATATCCACAGTATAAAGGGAGATCTAAAAGTGACCAACTGATTCTAGAAAAAAACAAAACATACCATTCTCCTCAATTCATATTTGGACATAGTGGCTGTTTTTCTTTTAAAACTGAAACAAATACAGCACATCAAGGCAGAAATAAAATGGTAGACAGGATGACACTGTGCAGACAACTCTAATGCAGTTACAGAAATATGTAATAATTTCTTAAAAGCAGCACAATGTAACTTTTGCTCAAGTGTCTCTGGTTGATACTCCAGAAGCATATTTTGACAACCATATCAACAGAAAAGACAGTGTGTCATAGCTTGCAGTTTTAGTTTTCAGATATTAACTAAAGTGATTAGCATTAGCAGTAGCATTTTGCTTGTGTTTTAGTATTTGTAGTGTCAAAGAAGTGCTTTAAGATGATGTGCCCTTTTTGAAAGCCATGATAATGATGTGAAAAAAGGCAAGCATTATAACAGCATAGGAAAAAGTTTCATGACCAGCACAAACTTAGTTTATTTAAACTGAGAATGTCCAGAAAAAGCCGATGCAATACAATAGGCCCACACTGAATAGAGTAAAGCAGCAAGAAAATGCCATATACCACCTTTATGTGCAGCTTTAAAAAGACAATTTTTTGCACTGCATCAGATGAAAAGAGTCTGAAATGAAAAATTAGGGCCAAGTAGACAGTTGAAGTGTGAGGCAGACATTCCTTTAAGCCTTTATAATTGACTCAGTGGACGGCCAGGCGGTGGTGAAGCTGAGGTGCTTCAGAAGTCAATGTTCCCAGAATCCAGTGTCAAGGGTGAATACATGTTTTTCGATTTCATAAATAAATATTTCATCTAACTGTCAATGGCATGTATGTGGATGGAGAGAGCCCTTTCATGTCACTCTGATTTTTGGATGAGATGTTGTTATGTGTGCAGGAAAATTGAGGCTACCAGAGGCTAACAGCAGTGAGTGAGCTGTTACTACTCCTCGTATGATTGCTGAGGGTGTCCAGAAAAACTGGGGTGACGTTTGACAACAATTAGAGCTGCAGCATTGAGCAGTGACAGACAGGCCAATATACAATAGAAAGCAGACTGTGGTCCCCAAACTTCACAGCAATTCAGAAGTCCACACAGAGTCCCATTACTTATACCCAGGCAGGAGTGGCACTATAGGGCACTGACTGTTGTAAGAGTTATTCAAAGTCAAAAATGACACAATTTATTCAGCAGTAGATATAAATGTACAGGTTAAATAGTTTATAATTTATTTCTATTCATGCAAGCTTGCCTAAACCTAAACTAAAAATATCTTGAATACTTAAGTGACATGAATACTCACATGGCCAAACAGGAGAAAGAACCCCATATACAGTACTAGCATTTGTTGGACATTTTGACAATAGGACTTGTACTAGAACTAGGGTAGGAGTGAAGTGTAACAAATGATTTATTGAAGGAATAAACTTTAATGCTAAGAGAGAGTGAAGGGAGAGTTTGATAAATTAGTTAGGGAAATTTCATCGCCTGGGGCCTAGACACTGGTTGTGGTGATGAAGAGGAGGAGATGGGGAGGCTGAGGAGGCAGATGGGTGGCAGGCTGTGATTGGCTGACAGTGACAGACAGGTGATAGAGTATAGATGGAGAAAAGAAAAACTGTTTTCCTGGTTGAATTTATGCATACAGCTTTATATTTCAGTTTAGCTCCTGCCTCTCAGCAAAGAGGTTGTAGGTTTGTAGGTTAGGGTTGTAGGTCTCTCTGAGTGCAGGCTGCATGTCCTCCCCTTGTTACCATGGGTTCTCTGCGGTTGCTGTGTAATGAGTAATGTGGACTCCAAAATGCCCCTAGTGAATGAATGTGAGAGTGAATGGTTGTCTCTGACCATTGTCCAGGGTGTACCCCACCTAAGGTTCATAGCTGCTGGGGTAGGCTCCAGCCACTCGTGACCTCTAACAGGAATAAGAAGAAGATGAATAAATGACACCAAAGACTAAATAGAAAATCAGTCTTAGTTTCTTGAGGCAATTAAATCAAAACTGAATAGGCTACATCTTGTTTTTATTGAGGTTGTTTGGAGTTCATAAGGGTTGCAATAACACCACTGTATTCAGACTCACACAGAGGAGAGCTGCTCATGTTTGTGTGTATTGTAAATGTTTGTGGCTCGAATAAATTGCAGGTGGAAGCAATGACTTCAGGAGCTAAAAACAAATTTAGGCAGTAATTGAAATGTAGCATAAAATTGCCCCTGCAAATAACCACGAGCCATTATGAGAACACATGCTTTCCACCTTGGCTAAGAAACCGACGCCAAGACACAAACGCAGTCTCTACACACGCAGGGACAGACCTGTGAGAGTTTCACAATAGAACATTTATCCACAAAATTAAAAATGGTGATTGATCCGTGGAATATTAACGGTCAACAATGTTTTTCATTAAGTTATGAAGGGGAACGAGGAGAGGCTTTCTAGTGGAGGGCAGGGAGAGAAAAACAGCAACGGGAAAGAGAGACCGTTTATTTAAAGCTGATCCTGTACTGTAAAAAGGCCCGAAGAGAAATGTAAATACCAGACTCCAATAACACGACAGCATACTAATCATATTTACAAACTATATTAAATTTGCCCATTGTGTTTGCTTTACCGAGGATTGGCTACCATGTGATTGTCAATGTAACTAGTGTTGGCTTATGGGAGAAAATTTTAATGCAGTGATATAAGGTGACTGGTAGGATTATTATTACTTTATTATGGCCCAGAATATGTTTATTAAAACAATTTGTCATGCAGAGCAGGAGTCTGGATTGGAAGCTCTAAATCCTGCTCCACTCAGGCCATAGAAATGAGGTACAGTAAAATGAATGGCGAGGCCCGCGCTGACACTGGAGTGGTGGTAATAACCTGCTGCTTCGATTCATTTGCCGATCATTTCTTGTTGGGCCCTCACCATTAAACATACATGCGGGGGATTATTGAAATTGCCCCATGATAGCTATTGTAGCAGTGAGAGAGTGTGTCAAGTGTGGCTGTCTATCTGTGTGTGTTTCAATGGAAAATTGTGGTTTAATATGGTCTGGCATTGGGTACATGCCACAGTGTGATTTATATCAATGCATGTGTTGTTACCAAAGGAAATACTGAAATTTCTTAAGTGTATGTACTCTTGGAAGTAGTTAGTGCCTACAAAAAGGCTGAAAAAAAAAACCCTATGATTTCATAGTTTTATAGTTATTGCACACCGATCTACAATACTTACAAAGTGACTGGGTCAGGGTTAAGGCACCAGACATTAACCAGACTTAAACAGCTCCCTTATTAAGCAGCTCTGTCAGGTCATCAGGCAAGTGGCCCAGGAGAGGCTGCCACACCCGTAAAAAAGAGCACAGTCTCCTACCAGGATAGGATAGGTACAATTTACATAAAACAAACAAAATAATGAATGTCTACACTTATTAATGAAAGGTCTACACTTATTCTCCCAGTGTTTCACAATAAGTTTACAAATGTCTCTTTTACATAAGTTGCATCGCTGTAAAAAATAATGACATAATTATAATTAAAACAGTGTTGAAAAATAGTGTGGCTGTGTGAGCTGGGTTCTCATGCTAATCCATTTTACTGATAACTATTAATATTGTTCACATTTTCCAATACAGTTTGTATTACATGTTCACTGGTTTCATTCAGTGACCTTAACTTGAACCTCAGAGTTACTGCTTAGGTCTGAAATTCAGAGAGCATTTTGGACTTTAAACAGCCATTGAATTCAGTCTGACAAGTTTATTTTTACTGTGGTGGCCCTCCTCTTTTTTTTTTCAATGAGAGGTTAGTGGTCACAGGAATAATACACGATCCATCCAATGCCATTCAAAATATCCTCCTCAATAAACCTCTACTCCGTGACTCTTGGAGTATTGTGTGGTGTTTTTGAATTTACTGCACAGCAGTTATGCCAACAAAGCCACAATCTTCGAAGGATTGCTTCCTTATTCCTCAGGAAACACAAATAAACCAGTGCTACCCTTTAATTCTGTGATAATTAAAAAATAAGCCTGAGCTCACATTGCTTGAGTGTGTTCTGCCATGAGCTGCAGGACCTCAGATGCCTCAAGAAGGAAATACAGAGACATTTGGACTTTGTAGTCATCATTCATGTACTTAACTTTCTGTCAGAAAAATTAATCTACTGATTGTCTCTTTTACCATTTACTTGTATATGGATTTATGTTGACAGTAATGAACAAGAACAGTGTAACTCTAACTTTCAGTTTGAACTAAATAAGTGTAACATACAAATGTAACAAGTAAATATGTAGGTTATATGAAGATTTTATGCATCTGTACCATGTTAATAATAGAATTCACGCTAATGAAACCACACAAAAAAGCATATAGTTATAGTACAAAAGTGTTGGGTACAAGACATAACATAACATTAGAATTATACACTCAGTGCTATTTTGTGACAAAATCACTGTCACAATGTGACAGTAATCAAATGGACATTTTGTCTTTAAGAAAGGTTGTGTTTTTTTTCCCTCTTCCCTCCCATCTACTGCTCAGCACTCATCAGTGCACTGTAGCCGTCCACACAAAGCCTCTCATGGCCACATTAATGCAGCTAATTACCATGTCAATCACTAGTAATGCTTATTAATTGCCCCTCAGAAAGGGGCTATTTCAAACAGTGAGTATAGCCTCTAAAAGCCCAGTGAAAGGCTGGCTGTAGGGTAGGTTATGAGAGTGGGGCCATGTTTTAGCTCTAGTGCTGGCATTAGTCAATCTGCTGTCCAGATGTCTTCCACAGGTGACAGCTGCAATAGCCTAACAAGCAAATTAATCACGGCGCTTTTGTGGCGCTTCATTTTAGGGAAACTCATTTCGTTTCATAAAAGGCTTCATCTCGTGTGAAAAATGACAAATTGCGGCCATGGAGTGATGTAGAGGACCAGGCAGCCATTCATTTCTGTAGTGCGTGCCTGCGAGGTAGTGAAGAATATGGAGACAGACAGATAGAGCAGGAGAACTGGGCCAGAACCAGCTCCACACAGTAATGAAGGCCAGCGTTGGCCTCATGGGCTCCACTGCAGATGATGGGCTGGTCCTATTCAAATCTACACTATGTAGTTAAGACTCGACTCGTCTCCAAAATAAAACAGGTCAACCACGTTGAAAATGTGCCCCTTTTTCATGGGTGTGCATTTTCAAGTCAAGCCTAAATCCATATTTGCATTTCTTGTCTTTCCTGTTTGTGTGTAGTAGCCAATCAAGGGAGAATTTAATGGAAGTTTTTTTTTCTCAATATAGGAAATTAAATAAAAGTAGACCGTGTATATTTTGTTGAAGGATTTTAATGCCCTTTGAAGCTACGCAGATGATCTAGTAGGTCACTATAACCACCTATATACAAACTCTAGTCCAGCCATGGAATATTGAGCTTTGTATCAGTATGTTTTGGTTGAAACCACAAAATATTTAATAGTAGCAAATCAACTTCATAAAGGTATTTTAAACAAAAGTACTGAAAACTGACAATGGCGGCCCAGAACCAAGGAATTAAACTTTTGGGATTTAAAAGCTCCAGAAAGTCATTAATACAAAAAATGAGATAAATCCTTGAAAGCCATCCAACAAAAAAGTGTAATTATGATTGGGAGAAGAAAAGAAAGGAGTGCAGGGAGGCAAGAGGATTACACCCATTCACAACACAGCCATGTTCTGTGTTTATTTCTCTTCATTTGTTCAAAGAAATTTAGGGGTGACAGATGTCAGCTACACTTTAATAATTTCTCGTTTCTACTAGTGTGTATTGTGTCTACACCTGCTTTTCTTCTAATTCTTATTTTACCTCACTTTGAATGCGCAAATTCATATCCCTCTCTTATATACTGGACCATAGTGTACTCTGCTTAATGGATTTTCTACAAAATGAGAAAAATGTCATCCAATAAAGTTGAATTGTTGTTAAATCTTGGCAGATGTCTTGTATTCAAACTATACATATACTGATACTTATAGCAGTGTGTTTGAAATTACCATTATAGTCTGTAAAGAGTGTATTAGCTCTCAACAATTCAACTATTTTATGTACTATTCAATTTATTTTCAAAGGACTGCATAGTTCCCAATAAATCTACTACAAAGAATAAGGCATTTTTAGACAATTTGATAAAAATGTGTTAACTGGTAATTTTACTTCTACAGATTTTGGCTCAGGTAAATGCATCTAAAATGTTTTCTTTAATAAAAGTAAATAGTATTTCAGGAGCACATTCCTCCACCAAGGCCCAATGGTGTAATGTGGTCCAAAGCAGTCAAATATTAAAAAGGAAAAAAAAAGAAAAAAAAAAAAAAGTCTATTACATTTGCTCCTACAGAATTTTGTAGCAGTTTAATTCTTAGTGAAAGATCAACAGGGTTTGTTCTGACTTTCCTAGTGCACAATCCTTCACTACCTTCCATATTATAATTGTGTACATTACAGAACAGAACTTGGGTTGTAATGCTAGATTTGTTTCTGTCTGCAAGAAATTATTGTGATGTGCAAGTCCTTTACAAGAGGCATGTGTTGCTTGGTCAGAGGCACTTCTGTATTGACCCAGGGGCCATTTGTGGCACAGGTTGAGATTTCACATGGCCCTCAGCTTCTCTGACAAAATGCATTACTTATGGCACTCCAGCCCTTACAGTTACAGTGTTTTTCCGTAGCTTTGTCTGTATATTTGTGCATTTCATCTAATTCTCTCTGCCATGTATTTTTTTAATTAGTTTGTCAAAAAAAAATATTACAGTTGCAGTTTTTATGTTCAAAGATGTTACTTTGTTGGGACTTTTGTTAGATTGTGTTGTCAGAGAAAAGAGTTAATTATTTGGCTTTTGAAAATAAAATACTTTTTGAAAACAACTAAAAACAAGTTAGTCAGAGGGACTAAAAGTTATATATTATTATATTTGCCTTTTTGGTCTAAAAATGCTTCAGTAATACTCTAAACATGCTTGTTTGCTGTGTGCTGCTGAACATCTCCATACCTGAATGTAAACATAATGATGATCAAGCTTTTTTACATTTAACGCTGACACATCTGGCTTGGAAGATATGTATGTTTACATGTTTACAAGTATGTTTATGTATGTACCTGAAATAAGATGAAAAACTATGGAAGGATATGCCATGAGCTCAGCAACCTAAACTAAAGAATGACTTTTAATGTATCAGTGCAAAATGTGCTTAAATTGTCATGTACAAGTTTAAGGGGACAAGAGTAAATTACTAGAGTTGTATGGGTTTATCTTGAGCTGAGAACTTAGCCAGAGGGACCACTGTCTCCTGACCCTCAAGAGTCACCGGGCCACAGACTGAGATAGGACCAACCTCTGACTCATATGGTCCCACTGGCAGATATGCTCTTATCAGTGCAGCACCATGCATATGTCCCCAGTCTGGAAATACAAGCAAAGAAAATAAAGAATATAAGAATACTGATACATATCAATCTCAACCAGGTAAAGTGTCAGTATTGTTCAGCTGTTTTTCTTTTGCCAGTCCCAACCATAAATCTAAGCAGAGGTGGAAAGTAACTAAATACTTTTCCCCAAGAAATTTACTTGAGTAATTCTTTTGAAGAATTTCTACTTGTGTAAAACATTTTCTAAAACATACTTTTACTTTTATTTAACTTTTACTCAAGTAAACCTCTGTACAGAGTAAAAGTATTCTGGGGCAAAATAGTAGTAGTAATAGTAATAGTAATAGAAATAGAAATAGTAATAGTGGTATCAGTAGCAGTATTGCTATAGCAAGGTAGTAGTATAGCAGCAATGGTAGTGGCAGTGATAGTAGTAGAATTTGTAGTAAACTTTACAAAATTCAGAATGTTTGCCTAAGTGATAATTTTGTTGAATACTTCAATACGATTTTGAAGTAACAGTACTTTTACTTAATTACAGACTTTGAGTACCATTCTCCCATTCAACAACGTCACATCAAAGTAATCAAACTTTAAACTTCGTCTAATTTATCAGACCCTACAAATATAGAAAGACAAGCCTATACAGACACTCGGACACCACACACACAGCTCTTCCTCTGGGGACCAGAAGCTAATTAGCACCAAAAGCATTTATTTATCACAGATAAACTGTCAAACAATCTCTCTGGCACATCCCCAATGGAAATAAGAGCTACTCATTAGTTTGTTCAATTAAGCTTTCTTTTCCCACTCCACTGTAGCCTCCCCACGCTGCATGGCCAGGAGAATTCTACTTTTTGCTTTTGCTTAAGTTTTTCTCTCTTACTTAGACTATTCAGTGTGCTGGAAAAAGTGGACGTCCTTAATGTCTCAATCATACGTCAATAGTGTAAAGTTAATCAAATCTTTTTGTTTTGGCTTCTATATAATTATTTCGGGGTGCATTTATTTTCTGTATGTACTTTTAAATAATAAATCTAACATGTATTCAGCATATAATGGATTTTTACAAAGAAATTAAAATCCAGCCACACCTGACACAGGCCAGTGTACTCTTTGTGCCTGTCCCAAGCCCAGTTAGATGGTGAGGTTTGCGTCAGAAAGGTGTTGTATAACCGAGGCCAAATTAATTTACCAATCACTGCACTACTAAGAGGCACACACTAACTTGATACTTGATACTTGATTGTTTACAAAATATTTGTACATTTAAATTAAATACATTTCCTAGAGAAGCATTACTACAGGTAAAGCTTAAATGTTTTCACAAACAAATTTGTTGGTCAAGATAAGACATGCAGCGGCACAGCAGCCATCAACAGTACATGGAAGTAAACTTCTCTGGCCTGCTGATGAATGCCCTGAACTTGCAATATATATTTTTAACTTTCCTTACGCCCGTGTATCTATCCCCTTAAGACAGTATTGTCGAGACACCAGAAAGGCAATATTTGGCCCATTCCATCACTCTAATTCACTCCCTGCACATCCATATTTCATCTGGCCTCGACTTTAATGAAAGCCATGGCAACTTCACCACCAGCGGAGTCTCTAAGCGCACACACTGAACAGAAAAAAATCATAAATAAGGACATTGGCCTTCATACAAAACAATATGAGAAGGAATGAGGGCCCGGTTGGGGTGTGAGGCGGGTGGATTGAGCTGCACTGTGACTATAGGGAGGCAGAGTCTGGCTATCTCACCTCCCCAGTCTCCACTTTTCCTCCAAATTACCCCCCACTCTCCTTTGACTGCACAAGTGAACAAGTGCCTGTTTATCACAACGCCCTTCAGAAGACATTAGCGCAGGTCTCATGTGCATGTCCTTTTATCTTTCACTGACCTGAATATGCTCACATTTTTAGTAAGGATTGGCTGTGTTTTTGCTGGAAGTCTGTAGGCTAGGCTAAACTGAGGGACATTGCTGCTAATAGCCGGCAGGAACAGTGGCCTGTGTGTGGCAAGTATTGGTTCTTTTATATTGAACACAGCTCTGCACACGCTTTGAAGTACACTGCCTTAACAGAGCATTAGAGAGCATGTGAGAAAAAATATTGTTTATAAATATTTAAAGGACAAAGACACATAAATATTACCATTTTATTAATGCACAATGAATTATTACTGTAAATGAATCCTGGAAACTTTTTGGAATGTTCCTCAATTTTGTCTGTTGTAGCCTGCAGTTTGTTTCATTACAATTTGTAAAGCACTGATGTAAAGTACTGATGCTATAATAGTGTCTTTTGGGTTGATTGAGAATAATGTTAGAATGTCAACATGTAATTCCACCATGGTTATATTTATGATGCAGATATGGTCAAAACTTCCATGGAAACAGTCCTTTGACTGCATGCATGCATAGAAACCTTGTTTGTTCGGAGTCAAAGATTTTTTTACAAAGAAAAAAAACTGCTTCGTATATACTAAGATGTATGTGTTGTGCATGTTTTATCAATGCTCAGTGCAACACAAACAGTATTTGTGGTTATTAAAGGGAAACAAATTGCATGGTTACTTACTTCAAGCATTGAATGAGCAAAACTTAATTTGATTTTTAAACAACATTGCTATCTAAAATGCATTATAATGAAATAAAAGAAATTAAAGTGATATTTCGCTGAGCACAAACATGGTGTTGACTTACTGCAGGTGACTGACGCACAATAACTAAATGTTTTCATTAGAAATGCAGACATAAAGAGGATGGTCTCAGATGAAACGGAGAGGAGGAAAAAAAGCTTGTTGCAAACGTGCCCTGCAGCTGTCTCTGCAGAAGCAGGCTCAGCATAAGGTACTCACTTTGCAGATAAAGGCCTTTCCACTCATAATCAACATATACAGTAATGCATCATTTTCTGCCAGATAGCACGAGAAGAATTAGCCCAAATTATTTTAAGTTTTTGTTAATTACTTTTGCAGCCTGGAGCTGTTCGTCACAGTAGCTCATGCTTTAGAAGTTTACTTTCAGTCAGGTCACATTAGCTGACTTATAATTCAGGCACTTATCATCCAGCCAAGCTTTATGAAGCATCCACTTTTAATCTGTACACCTCCATTTGATCACATGGCTGAATGATGATTCTGCTTTATACTTTTTTATACTTTAAAAATCAGTGGGTGTGCAATACACCCAGTCTCAATGGGGCATTTATGAAGGATTTCATAATTCTAATTAACTAAGGCCATTATAGTATATCAACTTTTAGTGGTTCACTGTATTTCCTGTATGTAATCATCAAACAGATGGCACTGAATGTTTGTTTCAAACTCAGAGCTCAGTTATAAACCTAACTTAAATGAACTGCTTAAGAGAGAGTTTTGTCTTTAAAACAAGATATATACAGCAAGCTTTGAATTAGACTTTGGTGTTCACTCTCTGGGGCCATTGTGGGCATTTTACATGCTTTTCATTTTTGTCTTTTTATAATTTTTCCTGTGTTTATGCAAATGGCTTGGTTTTGGTGAGGTGGTGTCTTTTTATATGTCTTGTCTTTTTATATATTTCCAGCTTACAGAAAGTTAACAAGACACTGTATACAATTGTCAGCCTAAGCGCATTTTACAGTGCTTTTCATTTTGTCGCTTTAGAAAATATTATGACTTATTTTTATATTCTAGTTTCACTGACTTAATCCATAGACTTTACAGATTACAGATATTTACATATCTGTAAAGATTTTAACTCTTTAAATGACAATGCCATCATATCTTCAGATGACATAAACAGGAAATATAATCTATAATAATTTTTTATTATGTTTTTGTCATCGGAAGACATGGTGGTAGTTACATTTTTATTATTATTACTTTTTTTTTTTTTTTTTTTACATACGATTAGATTCAAGATTCATACAGTAAAAGGGCTTTGTTCAACAATATTACTTAATATACTGTATGTATTAGGTACTGTAGATGTTCCAATGCACAGTGGCAGTATTAATAGTATTAATATGATGTACTGAGATGTGTTTAAATAAAGAGACTGATCCAAACTTTCCTTAAATAAACCAATATCCTGCTTCAGTGTGGATCCCCGTCAGCAGAGACAGCTCTGCTCTTGACAAAGCTGTTAATGTTCTGCAAAGAATGTGCAAATTGCTGAAACAAGCCCAAGTGTGGGCAGAAAACACTTGTGGTACTTAGAACCAGCGATGGAACAAATTTGGTCAAATTGGTAAAGTGCCCAAAGGGAGGAGGGAGATGTTCCACAGAAAACCAATTCCAAGCTTGGGTGAGCTCAGGATTGTTTGGAAACTCTCCAATCTGGGAGGCAGCATTGAATTGCGTGTCAGGCAGAGACTGTTAAATAAGATTAGAATAAAGACCAAGAAAGAAGCGCAGGTAGCTCACAGGATGGCCTTGTAACATCGTGGTGCTTCTGGCATTCATCAGCACCAACAGAGAAACAGTTCTGGAGCAATTACACAAGGTGATATGTAAATTCAGTGGACAGCATCACCAACATTATGAGTTCTGTTTAGAGCAAGTTGTGTTTCCTGCTTAGATTTGTTCCTTGAAGAACCAATTAGGCTTGGCCCTCTGCTGCAATAGTTGAAAAGCTGACGATGGATATGTCATGGGATGGCATGATCAAAGCTGAGCGAAAAAGAGAGAAAAGTATATCATTCAGTTTCATATTTATTAGCCTACAGGAGACGAGTACTTCAGCATGTAAATGAAGCTACATCCAAAATCAGCCTAAATCATGCAGCATAACAAAGACACTCATATCAAGTGAGTGGACACATTAAGATTTTTTGACGAGTGCTTGTGCAAACTAAAGACAAAGGATGGTGATTTCAGTTGATCAGTTTCATTTGATAAAATAATATAAAAGCCTTGCTATTGCTATTTTTTTTAAATATTTTAAGAATAACAAATAACACCAACATGACTAAAATGGCACTAAGATACAATAAAGATGCAATAAGGCACAATGGACTTAAGCCCCTCAACAATAAAACTCTCTAACTTATTTAATACTATGAAAATAGTGTATGTCTTTCCCAATGCAACCTTCTCCATTTATCCTTGCTTGGGACTGGCACAAGAAGTACCGTCTTGTGACACTTAGTGGCTGGATTATTTAAGGACAGGCTATTTTCTTGAATTATTTATAGAGCTCAGAGTTAAAGTCACAATGCCACATTAAGCTGCTTTAGGCCTTACTTTAACTCTATACTTGTATATCACCATGTCAGCGTGCACTAAAAGAAGTGAACTCATTTCAAAAGATGGAATTAACAGGCCACCTTGTGTCCTTTCTCTCGCCCCGTGCTTAGTGCAGTTTGACTGAGACAGATGGGGAAGGTAAATCACAGCAGCTGAGTGGAGAGGCCTGCTGACAGCACATTAGAGCCTCTCTGAATGAACTGTCACAAGAGCAGGAGGAAAGTAAAGTTTGATCATACGTGGCTGCTGTCCTGTCACACATCCTTAAAAGCAAATGGGGCCTAAGTGCTGCGCAGCCCTGAATGAGTCCAGAATGACAGTTAGAGCTGGTGCAGAGGGAGGGCAGTGCCGATCCATCGTCCGACCTGCACAGGGACAATAAGGGAGGGAGCGGTAGCACCATTTCTTCAGCTCACACCCGGGCCTTCCTGTAAGTGCATGTGACACAGTGTCAGTCTTCCACATCATCTCGAGGACCATTAAGAACTACCACCAGCTTTTGCACTTTTTGTGAAAAAAGGTTGAACTCTGCAAACCCTACCATGCACTGCACACAAGCGTAAGCATCATTTGCACTGTTAACTGTTTTGATTAGAAAGATTATCAGGAATGTCTCCATGCATATCTATGTATTATGAACAGTTTTTATCTGTCTGTCCTCATCTTTCAGCCCCAAACTGGTTGCTTACCTTGAAAGTCAACTTCCTTGACACTGGGTTTGCTAGACTGGTTTTCAGTTTTTTTTTTTGTTTTGTTTTGTTTTTTTTTCGGGTGGTGGTGTGGAAATGCATATTGAATAGTCAATCTCACACACAAACACACACACACACACAACACACACAACACACACAACACTCACAACACACACAACACACCCACACACACACACACACACACACACACACACACTGGCTCTAGACATGCATATGGTGAATTGGTGAGTTTTGAATAAATGTGAGAATGAATGGTTGGCTGTCTATGTATTTCGATGTGTCAGCCCTGTCCATGAATCCCTCCTAAGGCCCATAGTTGGTGGGTTAGACTCCACACAGGAATAAGGAGAAGAAGAGGAATGAATGTTATAAATGGTGTAGCATAGCAACACTAAATTGTACGTTATACTTAATATGTTATCAAATAAATTATCTACATTACACTTAAGACAGGGAATAAACTTGTTAAACTATAAAATGCAAAATTTACAGCAGTAATTTAACCCCTTCTTAAATATTGTACAACACTATGTTTTATAGGAACTTTTTCTAGAGTCAGGTAGCAAGGTTACTGTACTGTAAAAGCTTAATATTAAACGATTTTAATAATGTTGTTTTTCAGTTCCAAGTAGCATTTGTGCAGATAAATTATAGATTTTTAAATGTTTTTAAAATGTAATGGTAATGAATGATGTAAGGTAATGAAGGCTTAATTTGTCATTGTAAAACACTTCAAATACAAAAAAAGCTTGTAGGGCCCTCAACTGTGGGAACAGGAGTTATCTTAATAACACACAGGCCGCTGTTGGAGTGGTGAGTAAAGCCCTGTTTACTTCAGTGTGAGCCACTCAGTTCTCCATTAGGCCCAGTGTGGAGGCCTGTGCCCACTGTTCAGCCCGCCACAGAGGCACTTCAGAGGAGGAATTCAGTCCCCCACATACTGTAAAACCCACTTTCACCTGCCTCCCAGTGGGCCTTCAGACTTTATCTGTGATGCAAAACAAGCACCACTGAACAGGGACAATGCACAAACAACTAAATATTCTGACTTTAAATTGAACTTCGTTGTTCAAAGCCATTTTGGTTGGTAGGTGGTAGCTGTCTTTACAAATGTAATGTTTTACACATTTAAAACATTTACTAGATGGTTGAGTAAAGCATGTACATTGACTGTGGATTGTCATTATAGCATTAAAAATGTAAACATTTGGAGAGGCCTTTGAGAGTACCAGCGTAAGTGTCTCTTATATACTCAGGTTTCTACTATTGACCATTTTAGTAATGCTCAGGGGAGGCTTTCCTTAAGAACACTTTACACAGGATGCTTTAAACAATGGCAGCAAAGAACATTTCATTCAACTCTTTAGCCTTTCACATCCTAGGACAGACATGAGCCTGACTCTAAAGGCAGGTGTGGACCAGGAGGCAGCCATTAGGAGCAATTTAACTGCATGAAAGTCATGTCTGACAGGTGGACTCTCACGGACACATGCCATTACATTTTGAAAATGTGATACTGCCACTTTAAGGTTAGATCATTTTACCTTAAACTCTGGAACTTAGCTGTTCCATATAACAGCCCTGCACAAGGTTTTAGACCAAGCCTCTCCAACATGTGGCAGTTAAGAAAAAAAAAACAATACATTAATTATTTGAAGTATAATATTGTTGTATATAATATATTAAAAGTTTTAAATGCATTTTAAGGCAATTGTGTTCTATCTCAAAATAAACTGGCTCATGTGGCTGTAACAGCATCACTATTTACACTACTCCTCTAAACAAGATGCTATGGGTGAAATACTTTTATACTTACTGTATTGCCACAGTTCAGATGACAATTATGACAGGCTAGGTTTAATCATAGAATCGAGCAGTTCATTTTCTCGATGTCAACATGAAACCTTGTCAAAAAATGAATTCTGTCTTTCTCTCCAGAGATAAGCAGGCTCCAGTGCACTGGGCTCATTCAGAGGAAAAAAACTTGCAGGTCACAAGGCAGCGACTTGCATGTTTTCTTATTTTTTCACCTCCTCGCTCTATCCTCCCCCTCTCCTTTTTTCTGAAAACCACCCAAGAAGAGATTAATCATGAAGGGAAAACTCAACTTCACCCTCTAGCTGCAGGTCACAGTTCTTATTTCGTGTGGAATTGGCTTTCGGAAAGCAGAAGGCCTGCCCGGGGGGCAGGGACCTGATATGAGAGGAATTTGAGAATGAAGCAGAGGGGATTGATTAGCCCACTTCATATCCCACACTCCGTAAGCACAGTCCAGCTGCAATCTAACACACCGCTGAGCTGAATAGACAAGAGAAATTGGATTCCTTCCTAATATTTAACCTTCAAGTCAGCTCTAACAGCTGTTGATGGGTTGCTCTCCCAGGTAGTTACAAGAGGACTTTTTACACGTTACATAGAGAGCGAACAGAAAAGTGGGAATGTGATGACTTTTCTGTAGGTTATTCAATTACAATGGTGCAAAGAGCAGCTAGGCCATTGAAGCACATCATCTGCATGCAACTGCACTGAGGGCTTTAATTTTACACCTCTCCTCATGTGAACAGGCTGAGAGAGGCTGTGTGGGCTCACACATTTACAGCGTGCACACACAGTGAACTCACACAAAGAGCAATTAAGGCCATGCAAGTGGAGTGGGCATCTAATGGATGGATTATATACAGACATAATGACTGACTTTAATGTTGGCTTCAGAGCAGAACTATTTTTAATTCATAGAAAAAATACATCTGAAAAAAACATTCACTTTGTTATTTTGTAAATCTTTATTCATGCACATGAATATGACATGTGAGCACAAACAGCAATGACATCACTTCCTGATGTACTCATTTTGTATGTGGTGAACATTTATACCTTTTTATTCAGAGTTGACTCATTAAGTGACATTAGGCCTACACTATACACCAATGAATATCTAGTGATTTTTCACATCTAGAAATGGGCTGTTTTGTAAAATTATTAAGACATAGTTTATTCTGAAAGTGTTGCTCTTTAAATGCACATATACTATATGCGCATTTTTGATAATTAAGTGCTTAATCTGTAGAATCTGATTCATTAGTAAAGTCACACATTTTTATTAACAGTTTATAATGTTCTTAATGGCTCAAGATGTGCTGCGTTTTATTTCACTTTATCACACTAAAGGAACAGAAAAAGAGTAACCAGTTGCTGTCATTATTGTGGCTTTATGTCATGGGGTAAATATTATTATGTGTTTGGATAATAGTTATTCTTGGCTACCGTGGTGGCACTAAAAATAAAGTATATTTAATAATGCACAAATAGAAGTAAAATGCTGTTCCTACCTAGCGACAAAAACAGGACGTAAAAATTGGGGGCAGGCAGAGTGTTTAATGTGTGTTCCTTATGCAGTCTGCTGGCTGGCACCACTTTCTGGGGGAAGGATTACTACAACACAAGGGTAAAGTGCTGGTTCTGACACTTTAAACCTGTAGGGGGTGTTGTGGGCTACTTCCATTTTAGTATAGCGGGTTGTTACCGGGCTCACCTTCCACTCTTGCTGTCAAACCATGTCACCATGTTGGCGGCAGTAGCTCAGTTGGTAGAGAAATTTGCTCTCTAACCCAAAGGTTGATAAGTGTAGATAAGTGTTATGATGACAGAGGAGGGGTCGTTATTGTGAGTTTTTTTAATTACCTATTTTGAGTTTAACAGTAGTAATTACACAAAGAGACAAGATGCTATTTTTTAAACCACAGTTATATTACAAGAACCTCCAGCATCATACAAATATTGATCCAAATTAAGTTACTTTGAGTTTACTTAAGATAATATTTACTAATACGACAATTCACACCTACTCACTGCACTTTCTTTTCAGCTACTTTTCTGCTCTGCTTCCCCTGCTTTCACTGATCATGTTAAAGTTACATTTTACGCATAGTAAAAATGATTTAAAACAGTGAAATTAAAGTTGGCTATGGAAGATTTTGGTGTTCTACTAAAAATTTAGGTCAGTTCCTTCAGCATATTTCAAGCACGAGAAGGCAATCCAATAAAGTAGTCTGGTACAAATCTATAGACAAATGATGCTTCACATTCAATTACATTGAGAATTTTATCTTTTCTTTCCACTGATTTTGTCAATTAGATAGCACTGTGTTTCTTAATTCATCTAGGACTGCTTCAGCTAGTATTAGTCAATGAGACCACATTATTACTCTATAAAAGACAAAAAGAGATGCGTCAGACAGCATGCATTAATATTTAGTAAAAAAAAACAAAAACAGCAGTTAGTAAATAATCTGTTCTTTGAGACAGTTCTGGGTGTGGTTACAAAAAGTTACAATACTATTAAAACCAATACACTGGGAAATTGGGGGAGCCACACAAGGATCATAAAACTATACCCACAATGAAACATAAATAGAGTAAAAATAACTAATTCTGGCATTCCCTAAAAGAGCATTTTGTCTTATAAAACTACAAACTTGAGTATTTTTGTTTACACAGCACTGCAGATGATAGGATTAATTTACCCCAGCCTTGAGGACACAGTGGGACAAAGAACACTTGTTTAGTGACTGAAAAAAACATGTTCCAACTTGGGCTGTGACTATGCCTAACCTCACCTCGAGACCTGCTCCATTTGCATTGTGTGTCTCCAGACCCCAGCCAACACAGTCTGAGGGGACAGAGCCAGTCCTAAAGATGGCATGGCAAAGCTTGTACATAAATTAGTCTTTATTCCCTCATCCCAATTCTCCCACTGATGCTCCTCATCTCACTGCTTATTTGTCCCATGGCGGTTTATTCAAAAGGCGAATTCAGCCTAGTTATATGCAATAGAGTAAATTCATCTTGGCTTTTAAATATATTGACCCACCATATGAAATGTTATTTGATTTCTCAAGTAGAAGTAAAAGTACTGAACATGCATTATTATAAGTATTAGATATTAAATGTAAGTATGTGTACATAAGTATTTTAAAAATATTTGCAGTTATTATTTGTCATTTTTTACAGCCACGGGAAACTCTACTACTACGACTACTACTACTGCCACCACTATTGTCCCCAAACCTGGCTCAAACCCATGACCTTCTGATGCCCAGTTTGCCAAGGTCAGAATATACTTTTGTTTTGAATTTTAAAATTTAAGTATCTATTTACTTTCCTCCTCTGAAAATTAATTGTTGTTGTTTTATGCATAGTTTCCACTAAAGGTATTGTGTAGTTTAAGTAAAAAAAAAGCTATAGGTCTATTTCTAAAGATAAAAGATTCAAAGGTTAAGGTTAAAGTACTGTATACTTTAATATCCCCGTAAGGAAATTTGTTCTCTGTATTTGACCCATCCTTCAATGCCCCTGGGGCAACCTGCCAGGAGTAGTGGGCAGCACCCAGGGACCCATTTCCAGATCTTGAGCCAGGATCCTGATCAAGAGTGTCTGGCTGGAGGATTAGCCTATTGTAAATGTTTTAGGTTGATGGGGGAAATTGGAGCATCCAGAGGAAACCCACCCAGACACCCCGCCATGCAAACTTCACACAGAAAGGCCCCACACAGTTTGAGAAAGATTACCCTATGTGTTGACTTAACCTTATTTTAAATATGTGGGAAACAAGATTGTGTGATTTGTTCTTTCTTTTAGATGGCCTGAATGTTCAGTAGGAAAGCCAGCATTTACCACCACTGTCTTATTGCTCTTAGGTCACAAAAGGGGTGACCCTACAAACTGAGTCTAATCTTGTTGATGGAAACATTGTATCAGTGACTTGCAGCTCTTGATATTGTTCAAACATTTGTACAGTTGTATCCTGGTTGAATTAGTCTTTAATCTTGTCCTAGAGAGAACTGCATTGTGTAAGGGGCAAGTGATCTAAGTACAGAGAAACACTCCCACCAATCTGTCCAGCTAATAGAGAGTGTGAAGACAGATGACCACAGTGACTCTTTCAAACTGCCTCCCCATCGCTCCAGACACTCACCGTCCTGGCTGGCACATCATTTGCCACTGTGGCAAATACAATCATTAATTTACCCTTCCCAAGAAACCATAAACCCGTGGCAGTTTTTTCTTTGTCTAATTAAATAGAATTTTAAAGCTCTTTAAATACAACTTCACCCAAATGTACAATCTAATTTTTCAGTTGCTTTTGTACATGATATAGGACATCAAGTCAATAATTTATTAAATTACTTTTCCCATTCATTTTCTTATATCTATAATTGATCTCTCCAGTTGAAATTCTGTTGTTCCTTTTACTCAGCCAGTCTGCAGAGAGGCGCGTGACATAACTGTGAACAGGATTGGACCCCGTGGCCTACATGGACAAAGGGAAAATGCACACCACAAAAATCATATTTAACTTCTTTTTTGTGGCACTTTACCTTCTATAAATGCTTGTACTTGCACTATTACCAAATAACACACATACGTATGTTACCTATTTCTGTATCTGTTTAAGTGGTTACATGCTTGTGGGATGATAGGACACCATGACTAAGTGCCAAGAGCTGAAGAATGTTCTTTAAACAAAAGGTTATGGTTATTTCCTTATCTCGACTCCTCTTGACAACACAAGGTCACAACAACATTGCTTGTCCTCAAAGTCTGTTGTACCTTTGGAACATTTTGTAGCTTCCTTTTATTCCGCCGAGTTAACCTCTTCTTCTGCACAAAAAGCTACTGAATAAAACTGCTACAAAAATATAAACACAAATATTTTGCAGATTTTAAATTGCTCAAACTGCATTTACAAAGCTCAGAGTCAGCACTAGCATGACCTTGAGAACATTATGGATTCACAATCAGCCATGCAAAAAGATGTTACACTCCACAGTTCAGCCAATTAAACACTTATTGTGACTTCACTTAAAGGCCAGATCCTCAAAAGTCCTGATGCACAACAAAGACGGTGTTGACTCTCATGCATCTTTTAGGTTTATTGGCAGCAGCTCCCCCTGTGGCTCCCAGGGGCCCTGCGCAGATGAGGATCCCGCTGAGCATGTGGGCTTGGACCTGAAATGTCAGATGCATCAAAGCCTCCCCCTTCCTTCCCCCCAGTGGTCCAGGTCCTGATGCAGGGAACACCTTCTGAACACATGTCTAACCTTTATAAGTGCTCTGGCTGCAAGGACGGCACTGAAAGGGACAAATGTGAGCACACACAGAGAACCATTCAGTCGCCAATCAAAAAACTCACTGGAGGTTGAGAAAAAATTAACTATGAATTGATTTTTCAGCTGCTTCTCAGGGGGGCAGTAATTTGACCTGATTAAGCACTATCTCCTTTAGAAGAGTATTTATTTTGTAGTTGGCCTAGACGTATGTTATTTACATAACAGGATATTTTGAAAGTAGCACACTGTAACTGGTGAGAATTCACCAATAATTACCCAGAAGTTTGCAAGCATGTTCATCTTCAGAGGTGGAAGAAGTACTCAAGTGAAAGTAATGTTACTAAGTAGATCAATCAAACAAAACAAACAGTAATACTTATACTACTACTGTTATTACTACCACTACCAGTGTCCCCAACATGTCCCAAACTTAAGCCCCTCCACTGCAGGCAAAGGTAAAAAAATAACAAGCTTCGATTTACATTAAAGGTGCTGAGCAGTATAGATTTTTTATATTTTATAAAAATTATCCACATGTGCCAAACAGCTGGCTGCTGGAGACCTAAGTTAGCTATAATTTGTGCAATTTCTGAATGGAAATAGCTAAAACTGATAAAGACAAACCTCTTCACTTAGCAGTGTCTTTACTCACAGAACACTGTATTCCATATGAATTAATGGACATCTTTTAGTGGATCAGTTGTTAAAGGTGCTTTTATGCTTTTTTCAAGCTTTATGAAAGTCTGAAGTTGATATGAAGTTATGAAGTTTTGGACACATTTGCATTAGTATTTTATGTTTTATAAGTTAAAATAATGTATATGTTCTTTTGGGGAGCTTTGCTGGGAATGCTTGCATTAGCTGTCTGATGCACCCTGCTGGCAGCGGCGGGGACTGGTCTGAGCATAAAACTGCATAGCATGGCTATTAGCAACGTGAAGCTAACAGCTAGAAAAATGATCTGACAGCTTTGCAGTGATGGCAGATTAACAACTGAAATGATCAGAATGAGTCTGGTGATGACGTGTGGGCTTTAGAAACACACAGGAGCACTTCCTGGTCCATGTAGAGAGGTGAGACCGATCAGTTTCAGTCTTGAAAGAAAAGGACAGGCTCAGCAGACTCAATTACTCAATCAAGTGTAAATAAAACAAAATACTACTTCAGGTATGTTTATCAGGTGCACACAACATTATAACATAAAAAAATCTATAAAGCACAATAGAACTTTTAACTCAGGCTTTTAAAAATGAAAACAAGGATCTGGGAAGTGCTTTTTTATTCACTGTATTCAGTGGTGGCAGTAGCTCAGTTAGTAGAAATGTCCACCCACTAACACAAAGATTGGGTGGTTGGTTCGAGCCCTACTGCTGGCATTGCATACATTTGTGTCATTGGGCAACACACTTCACCCACCTTACCTGTATGAATGTGTCAGTGTGATTGTGTGTTTGTGGAGGTCAGAGAGGCCGTAGGCGCAAAATGGCTGCCATGAAAGAATGAATAATGCACCAAATTGTAAAAGCAACTATGAGTGTCTAGAAAAGCACTGTATAAGACTGATTATTATTATTATTCAGTGGGTTTGTTTATAAATCACTGTGAGGGCTGCTCACATATGGTGACTACATTTACTGCTGCAGTGGACAGATGTTGTAATATTATAGTACCTTTTCACTAAAACTGTAATGCATCTCACATCTATTCACTCTTAAACTTATCCAATGGCAGTTCTTGAGAACAGTCCTCCTTCAGTGCATCCAAAATGGTGTTGCCATGGCGTGAGGCCTTTTACTGTCCAAAAACCAGAGGTGGAAGAAGTTCTCAACCTTTGTACTCAAGTAAAAATACTGTTACATTACATTAATATTACTTAAAGGTGTTGTGAGCAGTGTATATTTTTTATATTTTATCAAGATTACCCACATGTGTACCAAAATATGATGTAAATATGTTTAAATCAAATATTAGTTTTACTGATTACAATAGTACAGCTGATTTATTAACAATCAATTAAAAATACATTTTACATAATGGCCCAGTTGTTTATGTTTACATTTTTTGTTTTGGTTCTAAAACTGCATTGGCGATTGTTTAATCAGAAAAGCAGAAAGACTGGCAACCCACAGACCTTTGTTTTGATTGACTGCAGTCTAAAGTCAAGTCAAATGTCTACTTTTTTCAGTCAAATATGTATTCAAGTGAAAGTAAAAGTATGTTTTTACAAAAAGTACCCAGAAACTATACTTTCTTCCAAAAAGTGTGCTTAAGTAAATAGTTTGGGGAACAGTATTGTAGTTACCCTTCATCACTTCACAAGGTCACATCACAAGGTAGAGAAGTTCATATAAGGCATTCTGTAGCCAGCATTAGGGACAAGATTAAATATTTATACAAGTCAGTTTTCCACAAGTCCATTTTGCACAAGACTAGAATCTAAAACCATTTCATAATTACATTTTCCTTCTAATGTGATATTTACAATGAAATCTTCTAATCTTTGAATTTGTGATGTATTATTTGAACTCCTATCACAGCAGGTACCACCAGAAATGAGTTTATAAAATAAGTAATCGGGGCCTTTTGACCTGCGCTGCAGCCTCATTACTTAATGTCAAAGTAAAGCTGAGCATTTGTGACAAGCATGTACAGTCAGGAAGGATCACAGAAAGCAAGAGTTTGTTTCAATTTTCCCCAAACGCCTTTCTGCTGTTGAAATGAAGAGCAGAGACTTCAAACGGTCGGAAAACACACTCACACAATGATCTGATGCCATCTGAGACTCACCAGAGCTCAGAATCACAATACAGCTGCTTGACATGCTGCTGATTATTCATGGCACTCACGCTCATTATCCTACAGAGGGACTCGACAATGTCTCTTTGTTGTGGTAAGTGAACAGTGAGATGTTCTAAGTTCGGTTTCAAACAGCCACAGAAATGGTTCCTCTGAGGAGGCAGTGGAGAAGGATGCACATCTCCTGCTGCTGGGTGTAATCAGACAGATAAATATTTGCAGTGCAGTTTGAAAAATCACAGAAAATCACTGTAAGGCTTGTGTGGTGCTTGTAACTTCCTGTTCAGTCCCCGTTATGATTTGCATGCCACTTGTTAGTATAATTTTTATGTTGTAAGCCAAACTATAGTTTTGAGCCTAAACTAACAGATATTGTACATTACACAATAACCTTTTAGATTTCAGGATCTTAGTGCCAATGTCTTTTCTGAGTAATACATTAAGTAGCGCATCATTTGTTTTTCTTTGTATTTTATTTTGGTGTCTCCTGGTTGAAATCCCATTTGAAATTGTAAAAACCTACACAGACAATGGAAGAACATATACAAATGCATGAGTAGCTAACTGCTGCCAGAGCTGAATTACTACAATTACATCTTCTTATGTGTTAAGGTTGGCAGCAACAAGGTTCACAGTCCCCCCACTGGCCTGGCAGACACAAATCTTTGTATTATGTTATTGGTTGGTTGTCATTGATAGTAAACTCTGTGATTTGGGACACAAGTGTTAAGCTCTTTGTCTTGTGGTTTGTATGAACTAAAGAAATGATGACGAGAGGTAAAAGATAACATTTGGTGAACTGTGGCACGTGTAAACTTGATCAGAGCCTTGTGATGTTGTACATGTTGCTGCTGTTTCTTTCTTTGATGAAGCAATGTTTGTATTTTGTTGTTTTACTTGAAAATGAAGTCATAGGAGGTGTTTTAATCTGAGAGAGCCTTGTGTGATTAAATAACGCCATGAAACAGGTGGGCTACATAAGGGCACAAATGATATTGGTTTGCCTGAGAGCTTGTCTAAAGTTGTTGTTGAGTGAATTTCTGCTTACCCACTGCTCTCTGTCCCTGTACAGCTTGTGTTTTACCATCACACACATCCATCACACAGTCAAGAATCATATCAATACTTGCCCATTTCCCCATTTGGGCAGAGCTGAGTAGATCAATTCATTTGAAAGGAGCCACGGCCAGACATCCGTTTTAGAGATTAGAACATATATTGGCTAGTCATCTGACGGAGGGTTGAAGGTTCATTAAGTCAATGGAATCCTTAATCAATAGACAAACTTTCGCTCCAGGCTTTTATGGCATCATGTCTGTGTATCTAGTTACTCTCATGAGTCACCAAGCACAAAGCACTTTAAATTGTGTTACTGTACTTTTTTTCTTTTTGCTTGGGAGATTAATCTATATGAGAAGTTGTTGTGTGATGTGTTTAAAAAGTGGACTATTATTGTAAGGCTTTTGCAAAAAAAAAACTTTAGCTTGAAAATAATAGCACTACTATACATTTCGCAATATAAGTACTATGATGTGATATATCATATACAATATAACACCATACTGTAACAAATACAATATATTTTAGGAAACTTAACTCACCTCACTATAGAAACAAAATGTAATAAAATACATTTTATTTAATAATAAAAAAATGAGAACTGTAACTGTATTTCACAAACAAATTGCCTTTTTCCACAAGATAAAAATGTTTGCAGATTTTTAAAATTAAAATATAAAATATATTCGTAACACAAAAGGATTATACAGCCCAATAAAATATTGCAACGCATTGTAGAATTAATATTTTCTTACAGCATGTTTGAAGTCAAACAACTTTATGGTAATTACACCTAACCATTGCAAGTTCCTGCTCTCTTCAACTAAATCATAGAGGTAAAGTGCAACAGTGATTCTTGAGAGTCACTTGTGTGTCACCTGAATGATTGTTTGTGTGTAAAGCATGGCAGTGAGGAGCAGATTGATTGTTAAGTGTTGTCCAGGAGTCCATTCCCCAGACCCACTTAATGGCACACACTGTAGAATGCAGTCAGTGGTGTTACTAAGAGTCTCATGGGAACAGACCTGGTCATGATTGATCTTCACCATATCTTTTGAAGCAGAACAATGTAACTTTGATTGTTCCTTCACTGTTTTGGGTCATTTTTCTCTATGGAGCGCTCTAACAACTCATTTAGCTGTCACAGGACTTTTAAATTATTAAGTTAAGGTAAAAAAAAATATACATTGTTGTGCTTTAAGATGTCTTAAGGACCTGAACTATGTTACTATACATGAGCTAATGGACAGTCCTAGACACATGTTGCCTGTCCATCTTGGGAGAGGATCTCTGGATCTCTTTCAATATGGTCTTCATAAGGTTTCTTCTTTTTTCCCCCACAGCTGTTTTTTTAGGAGTTTTTCCTTAACCAAGAAGGAGGGTCTAAGGACAGGGATGTCCTGGGTCTGTTTATTTTAGTGTAGTTATTGTTTGTGTGAGGTGAGGTATTGATTGTGTGTTATGTCTGATTGTGTGTCTGTGTTTGATTAACTGTTTGTGAAGCCGCTTTTGTTGTGATACTGGGCTATATGTATGTATTTGTATGTATCAGCTCTATAACTTATTGTCTTTTTGCTGTATGTGCTAGTTTTAGTTTTCTCAACTGACAAAGTCTTTTGGATGAGGGACACAGTGTCTTTAACTTGACCAACCATGTTTAGATGACAGGTCTATTAGGCTAAATAGACTTTTTTGATCTTTAAACCATGTTATAATGTTGTTTCCACCTCAAAAACATACCTGGAGCCTGTCCTTCTGAAGAGCAGGAAAACACCCCTCTACGTGGACACGTGAAACCAGTAGTCCACATAGATAGATATAGATTATTTTAAGTGACAAAAGTGTGAAATACTAATGCAAAGGTGTTATTATTATTTCAAAAATCCTGAAAAAAGCATAGCATAGGATATTTTAACCTTTTTTGTTTGTGGCAGCCTGGATGACTGAGAATCTTAAAAGATATATTACCTCTAGCAAACAGTAACACAAGAGATGTGCCTATCCCGGGCCGGTACTCCCTGACCACAGCTGCTGCAGCCTCAGAGGATTTTTTCTGTGTGTGTCTGTGTTCACTGACCACAATGCCTGGTGTTAGTCTCATTACACTCAGATCAAAGGGACATGAGCTTCAGAGCAGCAGGAGCTCTCTTCAGCAACTCCTCCTCTAATCTCAAAGGTCAAATTTACTCATTCAAATATATGACAGCATCACACTGCTCCCAGCTGTTTAAATGCTCAGGACTTTCTGAAGCATGTAACAGCATAATGTAATATAATGTGTTTCTGGATCATGTTCACATATTGTGTCTTGTCTTCTTTGTATGATACAGCTGTAACTTGTGTTTGTTCACAAACATCAACTTTTGGGGGTATTTTTTGGCTCATGCAGTGATTTCCAAAATCATGATGGTTTTAATGCAGTGCTGCTTAAGGGCCTGAAGATCTCAAGCATCCCATACCTAAAATAGTAGTATTAGATGCC
The DNA here is from genome assembly GCA_020698575.1 of Bostrychus sinensis. Classification (NCBI taxonomy): domain Eukaryota; kingdom Metazoa; phylum Chordata; class Actinopteri; order Gobiiformes; family Eleotridae; genus Bostrychus; species Bostrychus sinensis. The sequence continues at coordinate 26,286,894 of CM036242.1, forward strand.
CCAGTACCAAGGTTTTTGAGATACGTTGCTGCCATCAAATTAAAAATGAGCTATAATTTGTCATGAAATGATAAAATACAATAGTTTGATATATTATTTATATTCTATTGCAAATACAACATGGTTTCACAATATACAAATGGTTATGTTGTGTTTTTTACATTTTACATCGTGCCCTTACTTATTCTGAATTAGATATACATTTCTATGGACACAAGTACCATCTGAGTCAAAGCTCTATAGCACTATCTTACAGTTTACAATTAAAGTCCCGCCACCACTTTATGTCGTGGAATGTAGTTTTCACTCTTTAAATGACACAGTGAGTGGACAATGATGGTGGCAGTTAATAACACTGCGGTGCCAGCAGCAGTTCCCCAGGATCTGACTTGCTGTTCTGCACTCTATATTGGCCTGTTCTTCAAGTGCAGAAAAAAGCGCAACCTAGATGAGAATTTTGCGCTTCAGTGGCTATTGAAAGATGAGGCAATAAAGTGCTAAACTTGAGTAATCACACACTCCCCAAGGAATTTCTCAAATAGGGATGGTCAAAAACCTTGAAATTTGAGCCCCGCTGCCACGGCCTGAGCTTTAACATTTGATGAGATTCATTATTGTGGGCAACTGAATACAAGTGTCTTCTGATTACAGCGGCCACCATTTAAAGTTCCTACTAGTGTGCATTTCCACGGCAGAGCATCAATGGGATTAAAATCTCAATTCAGTCCAGTCAATTCTCCAGTAACAAGATTTCATTAAGAGCAGACAGGGAGGAAAATGGACTCAAAAGCACTGAAACAGCTGGACTATAAATTATAAAAATGTGCTTTTTGCTAACTGAACACACCTTCGGCTTGCAGATGCATTATTATTTAATGTTCAGAGGAGCTAGTTTTATGTAAATGAGAGTCTCTTCTATTCTCTTCAGCCCCTTTCTCAATGCCAGGTACTTCCAAACCAAGCAAAGGGAGAGATTATGCAAACCAATTAACATATGAAAATAACGTATTAATATACTGTCTCTGAACTGTATCCAATCAGTTCCTTTTCACTGGCGTGTGTACAAAACAATTAAAATTAAATTTATACTGCTTTTCCTTAACACATTCAGCAGCAAATGGAATCGGTGAACAAATGCTGACGAAAGTTTTACAGGCCTGTGTTTTTCCCTTAAAGGCACACTGACTTGAAGAATATTTATAAGAAGCCACACTAATAAATTCAACTCTTTGTTTCTCCCTAATGATGTGTGCATCGAAGACAAAGCGGTGAAATCCATAGCAGTAGCCAGGTGCTAATGAATGGCTTACATTATGCTGTCCGCTAATTACTACGGCACCATAAATAAAACACAAGACAATCAATTAGCAGTAGACGTGTGTTTGTTAGTCATGGGCAGCGGGGTCCTCCAGGCCAAGGCTCTGCAAACGGACAGTTTCTTTTGAGGGTCATTTTAAAAGTGTTTGTGTTCAGATAAATCACAATTACTCTATGTACTTTAGGCAAAGTAAAACAGACACAGTTTTGAAAAAAGTTGAGCAAAATGCTGAAATAATTACAGCACGATTCCCACTTAATTAAAGACTGAATACAACTGAACACGGCTTTTTCCTTGTGTTTTAATGTAGAAAAACTCTTCCTCTTCTGCTCCTTACCCAGCCCCTCCTCCAGCTGACACATCAGAGCTGATCTGAACCAGAGCAGTGCATTAACACTGCATGTAGAGAGCACTAACTGAATGATCTCAGCATTATGTGGCCTCTGGCCTGGCCTATCTGCGTACTTTGATGCATAATTTGAGCATTAATGTAATTTACATTTTAACACAGTCCCAAAAGTAAACTGATTAGTGGATAGCTATCTTCTAATGTGCCAAGAGAAGCCACATGTCACTTGCATGTATGCAGGGGGGCAGGACTGGCTGTGACATGACTGGCCTTGCAGTTGCCCAGACAAAGAGAGGTACAAGTGACAGCCAGTACACACATATACAGTACACACATATATAGTATAAAGTCCTAGACAAAGGCTTGAGAGGTAAATGGTTATCATTCAGGTTTGCTAGTGTTGCACTTCTGTCTAAAAGAATCAGTTTTCTTCTGTATTTTCAAGGACCTTTAAACAGATCATACCACTATAGAGAGAGAAGCTTTATCTAGAGGATAACAATAGGTTTTTGATCAATGGACAATAACTGTTCTGTTTTACAGTGTTTCAGTTAAAATCAATCTAAAATGTGAATACATAAAAAAAAAGTTAAAAATGTTTTTTTCAGGATTGTCATTTGTCTTTCATCTATATCCCGGCAGAGTTTTTTTTTTTCTTTTTACTGGACAAATTAAGGCCCCATAGATGATAGAAGTGTTTAAAAAAGTGCAACAGAGTTGCAGTCCCATGATGCAATGCTCCCAGTGGTTACATCTGCTCCATTCTTTCATCTGGCTCCATTGTTAGGTGGAAGCTGTCACATTAGGAGGAGAATCGTGGCTTCTTCCCACCCCCAAGTTCGCCTTTTTCCCATTCCAGCAGTTGGCAGGGTGGCAGGCCCATACAAAGGAGCGTGCACCGGGAGCGCAGAGGGGAGCACCGTTAGAAGGAAAACAGTTTGGGAATTAAGGTCATTAATTTTCCACTTTCAAGGGCTGCCACACAGACTGAGATAAAGTCAGCATAAATATTCCGCCGAAGTTTCTCCTGTTTTTCTCCTCTCCCCATTTTCATCGGCAGCCCATTTATCTCCATGCTGTCAATTAGAGGCAAAAGCAAAGAACTAATTAGGAACTGTGCAATTTTAATTAGCTGTTTTGATAATTAAACTAATTGGTTCCCTTGTGTTTCTGCAATGTGTGCTGAGAACTTTTTTGATATCTGGGCAGCAGATTTCCCATCCGCTAGTTAATTAGTCACTTTTGCATTAAAAAGGAGCCTTCCTTAATAGCCTTAATTTGCAGTTGAAAGGAGAATCTACCATCAATAATTTGTGTAATTGGTAACCGTTTGATTGTAATTTAGAGGCACGGCCGGACAGCTCGGCATGTCTAATTCCTAATGACTAGGATTAAAGTTGGATTAACTGTTTGGGAAAGGGATTCACTCTCCTCTCCTTTCTACCCCCCAAATGACACCTTGTCTCCATTTGATTGGTCCTGAAATTCAAATTAACCAGGTGAACAGCAAGGTTTTTTCTTAATACTTTGCACACCATTAGCCTGTCAAGATACACAAAAACATACATACATAAACTAAAACAATAAAACAAGGGTACCATTTATTGTGTAATGCCCTGCTCTCCCCTCTGTGGGGAAACATGTCAGGGAACAGCCACTAGGAGGAGCAGCACCTAACCTTAGTGGAACAAAGTGACTCAGAGTAGAACCTGATTCAAATGAAAGTCTAAGAAGAAATATAGGTTACTAGTTTAATACAATGTACAGCTACAAAATATGATCCCGTTGTCTTTAACATGTGAAGTTCATGCATTACTGTCAATGTGTATGTATGCAGTAGAGATGGTCTGTGTACAGGTATCGTATGCATTTAAATGTTGCTAAAGACAGCCAGTATACTATACTATACTATACTATACTATACTATACCAACACAGGGCATTGTCACTTTTCTGATTAAAAAGCCCTGTTTGTCTGACTTAGGCAGAATACAATTAAGGGACATGGCTCTAAAAGCCTATTCCACATAAAAGGAGCACTCTCCACTGAGCCTTGCCTGTAAATATCATGTTTGATATGGGCTTTTAATCTGCTTAGCCATTCTGAACTATAGAATGGGCTCATCCCTTTTCTCAAACCCCTGTCCGCTGTGCCTGAGGACGAATGGGAACACAACACTAGTGTGCTATCTGATTAGGTGGGGTTAATTACAGAGCACTGTTTTGTAGTGGCTGCATTTGAGAGCCGCCCATAAATAGATGGGCATGGCTAATGCATGCTCAGAAATGAATTTTAATTAACTGTGTATCAGACAAGCGCACTCATGGAGCTTGTTTCCAGGATGTACTGACCTGCTGTTGGATGTGGAGAGGGAAATGTCTACACAAAAGACATTGGGAGGCCTGCTGAAATGTGCACCGCAGCTCATTTTAATTTAGAATATCACTTCTGTGTTTTTACTTTATAAACATATTATACCTGGCCTCTAGATATAAAGGAAATGTCTTAAGGTTCATAAATGAATTTAGGAAGCTTGTGTTGATTCTTCATCATTCTTTATACCACGTCCAACTGTATTTTATGTCTCCACACATTCAAGTGTCAAATGCCTTTTTGAAGTTGAGCTCTCAGTGATACCAAACCAGTAACTCTCCACTTTCCTTCTTAGTTTTCAGCGTGATTGGATTAATTGTGTGTCACTCACTTTGGTAGAGGTCAGCGGACATACATTCTTGGTCATAAGTCATCAATCTATGTGACCATGGAGATGAAAAGTCAAGCATGTCAGCCAGAGAGCTGGACAGAGAGGGATCAGCCCATTGATTTCAGGGCCAACCCAATCTCACCGCAGCCTGTTCCCCTAACTGAAATTATCCCCATGGGCCATATACAGTCAGCCTAATACTAATACTATGTGTGTGCTTCATTTGGAGCCTACACAAATATGTATTTTAAGGTCACTTTGCATTTTTTCTAACAGCTTCCAACTGGCTAAAAACTCTACTGTAATATTGTTTATATGTCATGTTATGGAAGCAGTTTGGTTACACTTCTTGCAACAATTTGACCGAAAAGACACAACTTCTTCTGTGTATACCCCAAATGAGGCCATAAATACACACAGCTGTATTTTGGGGCTTTTCAGAGAGCTTACCTCTATTTATGATTTATTTGTCTAATCCTCAATTATCCATCACCGGAAGAAATTACAATGCATGAAATTTTTTCAGTTGATGGTGCAATTTATCTGCACTTCTATATCAGTTTGTGTTGAAAGAGCAGGACTTTTATACTCTTAAACCCATGTTTAGTGTAAACCTGTTTCTTGTGTCTCAGTACTTGTAAGGCAGCTAACATTACTGCAGGTCTGATAGTCATATGTTATAAGTTACAGAGTTATTAAGGGCAATGCTTTGTATAGGTAGCACTGATGATAATGTGATAGTAGGACTATGATATGTGGTGCAAAGAGTGACAGAAGGCAGGGACAGACTGAGTAAGCTCACACCCAGCCAGACAGCCTGCTGGCTGCTGATGAACCCGCATCACTGTAGCTTCACTCCACTCCTCTCCACTCTCCTAAATGGCTAATCTTTGTTGGATCTCACCCTTAATTGGTTAACAGTCTCCGCAGGGCAAGTGAAAGTGGTGCTATTTAGGGCTGCACCATGAAACAGAAACACTTTCATCTTGGCAATAACAGGCAACAATTATATTACCAGATTCGAAAGAGAACCTTTCTATCTCGCCACTAATCAAAAACGCAGCCCATCTGTTGTGCTGTCTCTTTTGAAACGACTGTTTATCTGCGCCGTGTATGATAACTGGGTCTGGACACTAATTAACTGCTCAACAGACCGCAATTAGATTCTATTTCTATTAAATTCAACCAAAAAAAAAAAAAAAAAAAAAAGTCACTGGAAGAAAAAAACAAAAAAACAAAGCTCGTATTTTATGTTTACTCCAACTGCTGGAACAGCATCACTCTTCCTCTATGTCTCTTTCTCTCCATCTCTCTCCCTTACACGCACGGCCACTGCTCGTGCGTTGATATAAGCTATTAGGTGCTTATGCGCGCGCCACCGCCTCTCCTTCACGCGCGCACAGACTGTCAGGAAGACACACACGTTACGCACTCGCTTTCCCTTAGCTGTGCTTTTGTGTTTTGTCAGAATTAATGAGAAAAGTTCCCTTGCCCTAGGGGTAATTAGTGTCCTTGGAGTTAAATAAGCTAATACTTAGACACCTCTGGCACAAGCAATTATGTTTGTGTATTGAATAATTGATTCAAAGAGGGGGGAAGGGCTGCTAATCAGATCTGAGCATAATGAATTGATTTAATTAACAGGGGAATCCGAGGCTCTGTGGAAACTGCGCACATTTATTCAGTAGCAGCAGCAGCAGCGGCGGCAGCAGTAGCACAGGCGAACACATAAAGCAGGACGAAAGAGGAAAGGAGACACACGGCGTGAGTTCGCTTTTAGCACTTGTCACATTTGCAATTGGATTTGTTGTGAATACAGTTGGCTGTTCGGGAGCAAATGAGAACCAGAAAGCGAGCGTATTAACAGCGATAGAGTCGTTTGAGTCTTTTGCGTCCTCACACCGCCGACACTGCTGTAGCTACATTTATATCGCTTTACATTGTTTTGCCTTCTCTTTTTTATTACTCGCATGGAATTGATCAAGAGCAACCAGCGCGGTTATACGGCTCTGTGTTTGACTTCGCCAGGGTTCCTTCCGTGGCGTGTATCGCTCTAGATCCATCGCCTGAATTATTTTTTGATAGTAAGAGGAAGGGAAAACGTGCAGACGCCAGTTCTTTACATTTTTTCCTCGGTGTTGGTTGGTTGATCGAGGCGTAGTCTAGTAGTCAGTCAGCCGCGCGTTTCAAAGCCATTTCCAGGAGCAGCGTAGAGCAGAGCGAGCGGCGCCGCTTGCTGTGGAGCCGAGGACCACGGATCGCCCGGGGAAGGACTCTTCGTTCCTCAGGACGATGGTGCTGGACAAGGAAGAGGGTGAGTAACGTGCCTTAACATGGGACCAGGGGTGGTTTACTGACATTTTACAACATTCTGACGTGTTTTGGCCACATTCATCTCACGTGAGTTTGACTCTACGGCGCGTGTGTTTTGTCTTTTCCTTCGCTTCTTCTTCTTCTTGTTCTTGTTCTTCTTCTACGGCTTTTTGTAAAGTTCGCAGCCTGCTTCTGACATCACCACGGGATGGGGAACGACAGCACGGTGCTTTTAACTTGATTGCAAATTATGGGCAGCGCGAGGACCATTTGCCTCAGTCCCTCACTTTCCCCCAATCCAAATAGGCTTCCTTGCATTACTTATTATCTCTCGCAATGTATTTAGGTTAATGGGTGAGGCAGTCTAATTAATTTTAATTTAAATCAAACTCGCCACTAATGACGTCCCATTTTGGATTATGCTGATGTGGAGTTGTGCAGTGCGTTTAGCGGGTCGTGTGTGCATTATGGAAGATTTAATATTCAAATGGAGAGCCTCTACAACACTAAAAGGCTCTGAATTACAGTCATTCTCCATTTCTAACACTTCCCTAAGAGCCTGCTGTTACACTGAAATCTAGACCACCTGCTGCCATGCACCGTGACAACCTCCATAAGCATAAAAGCCATATCTTTGTGCCTCCTTTTAAGGAAAGAGGGATTTTAGAGGTGTATTTTCTCCAAATAAAAGGTGCCTTTATAGCCAGGGTTTGACATTTAATAACTAACATGTCTTAGCAGAGCATCCTTTCTAACTTACACATCTAAAAGCCATAAAAGATTTGCGGCATAGACATAAATTGGTATGTCTGGCTCAATTCATGTTGCTAATGTATCCAAATTAACTCAACTGTAAATTGTCTCCTTCAGATGTCTGTCTGGCTAAAAGTTACCCATATGATTCATGATTCACATTGCTTTTAACAGTTATTGGCTAAGCAATATGGTAAATGTACAAGGTGATGCAAATGGCATTAGTGGGAGAGGATGCACAGGAGCATGTAATGCAGTCAATACTACATTAACTACTGATGCCCAATTACAGAACCAGGGAGAGTGGCTTTTAGGAGCATTAGGACTTGCAGAAAAGCTTAGATCACCTGCTGCTCATTGCCTAAAAGCCTAACCCTTTATTTGCTGGTCTCTAGCTTTGGCCCTGGTTGTCAACAGAGCTGCTTGGATCTGGTCCTTTCCTTCACTGTGCCCCCTCTTAGCGTTTATTGGTCCTAAAGTTATAGGCTTGTCAATTCAAGCTTCTTGTCTAATGTATCCACTTAGTGCCTGCACAAATAAGGTGTAGCTCAGTCTTTGGGTTGGTCAGTGTACAATTTCTGTCTGTTTATTTTAGCTGATCTGCTTTTCCACCCCTCTGTACGTGTTCATATTCCAGTTGTTATGTGGCGTGTGAAGCGTGAGTATTTAGCTTCATGCTCAAAAGCTACAATCACGTGTCACCAAAAAAGTGCTGCAAAATAGTATACTCACCCAAAAAAATACTTCTATGAACTCCAATATATTAAAAATTATGTTGTCTGTCTCATAATTTCTTGTGGATTAAGTCTGTGCCTTTTTTTTTTACTCACACACATCCCAAAATCAATCTGTCCACACACTATTCTACTCTTTGGTTCATTTTAAAAAAGCAACTCTCACATTTCCCATTATATTCTTTGTCCCAAACGCAGCAGAAAGAAATGGTCTGAGCAAAGGAAAAAAATCCCCAAGCTACTGATAAAATTTGAGTTACCTTTGCTTGTTAATTTATGACCCTGTTATCATCCTGTCCAGTAAAATTTGTACATTCATAAAACATGTGATTGAAAAGCAACGCCTCAAATGAATGCAGACGCTGATCTGTCGGCTGTGTAATAAAACTTGGGCTTCAGGCTCAGATTTTATTTTGAAATAATAAGAATTGCTTTATTCTTTACTGGCGTTACCATGGTAATACTATCTCGTAGCAATGTTATATTGATTTAGAAAGTGGACAGTAATATTTCTTTTCTGTTATTTGGTTTCTGAAGGTTGATTTCTAATTTCCAGTTGGAGATTACTTTTATATGTTCCTTAAGTCTTTTCACTTTTCCAAAGGAATGCAATTTGCTCTCCTCTATTTGCTATTTTCTTAGCTTATTGCTTCGCTCTTGCCGCAAAATTAAACTTGCCTATTTCAAATATTGAAATTACGTCTGGTTTTTGTGCTCTAGGCCTCAGCGATATTACAAACACACTTCTTCATTTGATATTTCTAATGTCTCTGGAGTTTTATTTGAGACACCTCTGCTGCAGTTGCCGTACTTTGTCAGCTGTGTTTGGCAGGTTATATTGTGAGAGCAATGTTTAAAAGTTTAAAATAGTTACGTATTTATTTTGCACATTGACTCTTATATCTTACACATGTAACAGTGAATCTAATCTCGTGGCATTTTTACAAAGTTTTATTGAGGAGTGCTTTAATAAATGCAGAATTATAGTTTTTTTATTTCTTTAGTTTAAAAAAGGTCAGTAATGGGCGAAGGACTTTTTTAATTTTGGTGTGGCCCAGATTGCTGTTTAGATTCAGAATTGTTTCAAGGGATTCTGTACCACTGTGAGATACAGATTGATGGTACTACCTTCACTCACCAAAAGAACAAATAAGTTTTTAATGCATTTTTTTTGCCGTTGTGAGATATAAGGGTTTTGTGGTTCAATGGAAAGAGCATTTACCCCTGAAGTTGAAGATCTTTAAGTTTGAGTCCAGGTCTCGGCACTACATATTTACTACTGTGAGATAGGACCAGTGCCTTGGCAGAGGTCTGTGCTCTCCAGGGGCTTCTAGTTTAGATTTGTCTTCTTTTTTGTGTGACTGAGTGATATACCTGTCTTTGTGCATAGCATGTCTAAGACACAGTACTATGCATTCATAAAACAATATGTGAATAGTGTTGTTTTTCAGCGTATGGCTATCATATTGTTGATATCACAATTATCATTTTTTTGAATATTATGAAGCCACCATAAAAGTGTTTTGCACATTGATGCAGTTAGGCACGTAATTGTTTGCAAGGCTGTTCTCACTCTTCCCTTTGGCTAAACACGGACAAAATGAGCTCAAAATCCCATTTTCACATGTCGAGTAGTGTGTGCTTAATTCCATCTAATCTGATCATACAAATGCACAATTCTCACCAGAGACAATTTTGTCTGTCACCGCTAAACCCTCAGATCCCTATCAGCGCTGATCGTTTTACATCTGTTAGTGCCAAGATGTGTGTAGCCTGTCATTTTGCATATTCTGAGTGAAATTCAAAGTGACTGAATAGAGACTTAAGAGACGTGTTAGCAAGTGCGCTCACCTGCTTTTTAATGTAAATGGCTGCACTCATCAGTGTGTTGCTTATGCACTCCAAGCCAATAAGATCATCTCTTTTATTGTTGCCAAAAGCCACATGTTCCTCTTGTCAACATACACATTTACACAAGTTAAATCTACCTGATCACAACAGGAAATAGACATGAAGATGTCAAATTGTGTGTATGGACATTCACTAAAATTATTTCACCATTGTCATGAAAAAATTTTGGCATTTTGTCAAGTTCTGAGTGAGTAGGTGAAAATATAATAAAAATAAAAATCAATTTATGTTTTTAGTTCTCGTTAAAGATCCACATTTAGCAGCTCTCATCTATCTGAAACACTAACAATGATTTAGTCTGTGTGTACTTTATTCTGTGTGCACTTGTCATGACAAGAAATAAATAAGAAAATAGAAAAGTGACTTATAAGTAAACACATTTAATTCAGAATAGGCACTAGACAAACGATTGTTAAATCAATAGAACTCTTGTATGAGTAGACTGTTCAGTGTGCATAAGAGACCTTTTGTCTTAAACATAATGTACAGTGGTTCTGCATGTATGACAAGGAAGGTCAGTGTCTGAACCTGTAGTGACAAATAAAAACAGAGCATGATTTCTGTGCAACTCAACACTTAAAATGTGTAAATATTAGTTCAGGAAACAAGCATTCTATGCCTGTGAATGAAATATACATAGTAACTTGGCACGTTACTGGAAATAAACTGTTTTGTCAAATTAGACTGCATAATAAGTCATATCTGTTCATTTACTTATGTGATGTAATTTTAACAGTTTCATTTTGGAATGTCTGCAGTTAGATCATGTCATGATTACAAAGATGTACCTCACAGATATCTTACCCCATTATTGAAATACTGTGTAAGTATATAGAGGAGACTTTGCTGATGCTGTGGTTTGCATTCATGTCCATGTGCATCTGACCAGCAGCAGTATTTATACAACTAGTTGGGATAAGCAAAAAACTTTTCAACAGTTATTATTCCTTTTGTTGTCTCATTATGTAATCATTGTGTCTTCTTGTTCTTTTACTTAATTACTGCATGTCCTGTTTGACTGTGATGCACTGACACAGCTCTTTTTGTATGGAGGAGCATGGCCTCTAGGGGAAGCTACTGAGTTCATTCAGCTTTATACTTGTAACATCCTTACAGAAGAAAATGGAGTTTAAATTGTCTAAGTCCACCAAATATACTTTATACAATAGATATTGGTTTTTATCTGTTTTCTGTATTTATACTTCCTTGACATATTCTTGCTGTTGTTAGTAAACAGAAAAGACTCATGAATTTGTTTACTTAAATAAAAGCCAACTCACAACAAAACATGTACAGTATCATTGGATGCCCGTCATTAAATCAAATATAAGCAGCCAACTGAAGGTGCAATTTAAAGTAAATTCCTTTTTAAGTAAATAGACAAGCTTTTGTATGGAAAAGTTTTCAATTAAACCAGTGCACATAATGTACATCTTTGTAACCAAAAAACAAGAGAGATAATGACACACATTTCCACAAAAGTAATTCTGAAATCAAACCACAGGACAACCCCTGCCATTCACATTCATTTAATTCAATTTTTGATTGTTTAATTGCCATTTCATTTGAACCATCAACAAGAATTACTCCTTGAGGCTTCAGTCTTTACACAGTGGCATAGTAAAAGTCTTCTGATTGGTTCATTAAGGCCAAACCATTCTCTGTAATATGTTTTCCAATATTCTCCCACACATCATATCATTTCTCCAGCTCAGGCTATGAATACATCAACCATCAGCCAGTGGTATAACAGCTGAAAACAGTTGTATTAAATTCATATAAGATTCTTCTGCTCACTGCTGCTGTACTTAGAAGTGGAGTCCTGTCAGGTGTGCAAAGTTCGTATGTGAACACAAATCAAAAGTCACCATTACACCGAACACAACCATCTGGAAAAAGTGTTTGTAAAGAGCGGGTACTTTACTGACAATATGACTGGATATAGCACCTTCACGACGTCAGTGACTTTAGTGTGACATATTGTTTAACATTAACAGTAACAACATTAACAGTTTAACAGTAACATTAAAGTGTTATTAAACCTAAAAGATGCTCCTAACAGCCAATACTGCCACACCATTGAGTTAAAACACATTGACTGATGCAAAAATCTGAGCAGGAATTTTAGAGCGAGGAATTTTATTGATGTTACTGATGTTACCTGAATCATTAGTGTGGCTGTTTTTTTGGCGCAAAAATTTTAATGTACAAAATGAAACATAACATATTTTTATTTTTCTTTGTCGATTGGATTGCATGATTTATTTTCAAAGTGACATCCCGATATTCAGGAAGTCCCAAATTCTGCACCAAACCCACCTCTGTGATTATTTGCCCCATCAGGAGTGGGAGTGGGTGCTTGAATGACATTAGAGGCCCATGCTGTCAAATAACTTTCCCCCTGTGGAGAATTTGCATTATTCAAGATTAAAGAGCTTCACACAGTGCTCAGTGCTATGGTGTTCCTTCTTCTTCCCCTCCATTTTCACACACTAAGGACCTTGAATGGCACACCTGTCTCCTGGCATATCCTTTTGAAATAATAAGTGTGCAGTAATTGCCCGAGAGTGGGGGGATTTTAGTACATCACTTCCTGACCTCATGAGTGACAGAAACTTTCGAGGGCTACCATTTATTTCTCTTCAAATGCATTTTTAATGTGAACATAAAAGTGTTTGCGCATTACTCTGTTCCGGATGGTGCGGAAAGTGGCTGTGACAGGTCTAATGGTTCAATTTTTTTATTGTCAGGAATCAAGAAGAAGTGCCAGATAAGATTGCTTTGACTGTAAAAGTTTAGGAATAGATGGATTTTCTCTACCTTTGAGATGAAAGATCCACTTACCTTTATAGTCTATTGACAGTTAGCACTTAAGTGAAAATTGTAAAATGGCAGGTTACAGGACCGGTCCAAAGCCATAGCCACATTGGATTGGCTGGTAGGACTGCATCCTCTTGTCTGCACAGACGGAAGATAAAAAGTTGGGCAGCATTCTCCTCAAACCTCAGACAAATTTAAAGGCACAATTAAATGCTATTGTTTTGAAAATTTTTATGTTGCTGTTTATATAATACATTAAGGGCTTAATCTACTAAGAAAGGTGCTATAGCAACCAGCAAATCATATGCATTTTCCCTCCCTTGAATTTTGCACATTTTGGCAAAAGCACCCCGCTTTACAGATTTAGTAATTCACCAGATCTAAATCGACTCATGAAGCAATGAACCACTTTGACAAAACTAGGGCTGGCAGGCTATAGTTGTAAGTATTTTTTTGGTTGATTAGTTGCATAAACTCTTTGGGGCAATAAAGCTGGTCTAATTTATGACTTTATTTCTTTTATTTTACATTTTATTTAAGACAACATAGACAATTTTAGATAACAATTTATTTTACAGAGATCTTTTCTAAATGTTTTATCACCTAATTAATGTGAAGTCACTTGTTTGTATAAGACTCCGGTAAGTCCATCCACATATTGTTTGGTCGATTTTGGTTGATTAATCACTGTACTGGGCATAACTTTTGTCAAATAACAATTTCTTTGGCCGACTACAGCCCTAGATACAACTGCGTCGGGAATGATACGCTGCTCCAAACATTTAAAACTGACTGAATAGTGACATCTGTTTGCTGTTTGTGACAACTGGATCTGCAAAAAGTACCGAGACGAGGCTTCGCTAGCTTTGGTCACATGATCTCAAGCAGTGTTCGAATCCTCCTCTCGAAACACTTTCACTTAAAAAAATTTATACTGTTGTGAGCAGCCAGCGCGAACATAGCCTCACTAATCTACGCTCTGTTTGTTTGGCTCTTGGTGAGAGATGCTAACCTCAACTGTGCCAAGATTTGCTCCATTATTAGCGTGTCTGATTCTTTAGCGTGCACGCAAACCTCTGATAAATCAGGCCCTAAGAGGGGTTGAGTGGCGTCCTTGGCAACTTGATTCAGCTAATTTACATCAATTGATATTTAATACAGTATGTTTGAGGACCCCATTGGCATAATCTACATTATTGTTTGAGGGTATCCAGACTGTGCACTCATTATGACGCTCATTCTATTAGCATCACTAGCTACAATACATAGGCCAATGCTACAGGTAACTCCATGACCATCATTATTTCTTAAGTTAAGTTATTTAAGTTAGCTTGACCCAGTACCATAAAACCACAACTTTCTCAAGTTTATTGTTCCTCCACTTCATCTGCAGTTCCTCATCACCACTTTTGAATTTGTACTTTTTCTCCAGTCGACAGCTTACCTTGTGCAGCTCTAATCTCAGCCCACTACTGAGAACCCAAGTGTTGGAACAAGTCTCCTTCTGTAATAATTTGGAAACTCTGCCAGTTTCATGTCTCACAAAAAAGCTGCAATGAATTTAATTAGAAAGCTGTTGCATATCTCTGTGATACATTTCTTTTAATTAACCCCATGTGAATAAATTAAAAATAATAGGGGCTGAAAAGTGTGGAAAAACACTCTAATGAAGTTTGTCGTTAATTGGGATGAAGTCTGCAGCCAAACCACATATCGAGAGGAGAGCACCAGGAGCTAACAATTCCTCCTGTATAAGAAAAGGGCCCAGGGCTTGGTGCTGACTTCAAGTGTAAGAAATCCACCTCTGACGTGATGGAAATGACCGAGGGCTGCGAGAGAAGGCAGTCCTGTTCCAGGCTGCTCTACTGAGACTCCCTATGCCGCGCTTGAAGCTGAGCCAGTGTTATTGCAGCCCTAATGCGGCTGACTCATTTGGAGCGGATCAGGAGTAATTATGGTCGGGAAAGTGCCTGCCGACCGTGGGGGTCAGGACACTTGTAACATGTGAAAAGAGCAATTATTCCAGGAGACAAAACCCTCCCTTATCCCGGGCAGTGCCAGGGTCAATGCAAGGGACGGCTGGGCTGCGTTTCACCGGGCCTTATTAGCCACTGCAAGCTGCAAACTTTGAGAGAGTGCATCTTGTTAATGAGCAGGCCCCTCCTCATCCACACCAGCAATGTCTGCTCTGGCTCTCCCTCTAACTGCGGGTGTTAATTATGTCATAATCATAGCCGGCATACAGTCCCAGAATCACCTCACAGACTCCGGCATTCATACACAACCATCTGGAAATGTAGCACTACAGTAACATAGAGGGCTCTTACAGAAAATATAAAAAGAGGCTATAATATTGACTTGGGCCCTTTTAGAAAATAATGTGTGGCAGTGTTTCCAGGCTAAATTTATTTTTGACTTATTGTAAATGCATGGAGGAACATGTATCTGTAAATGACAGAATATTTTGCTTATCATTCAGAATATACTCATCAGCCGGCTTTCAGCTGCCATGTGCACTCCTGCTCATATTATTACCAGATGTCTTGTATTTTGTCTTGGCAATAGAGAATCATGTCTATGGGCTCAATTACAGCGATGACGGAAGCTGAATGAAAGGGCTTGATTCATGCTCACACAATGGTAAGACATCTGCATGAGGTCCCCATTAACCTTTGTGGCAGACACCTTGGCCCAGGGACACATTTTATTTGGAATCGCCATGGCCACAGCATTTACAGTCAGGACTCAAACAGAAAACAAAGAGTCTTAAATCTGCCCTTGTAGCGCTGAAACTGTTGAAAACTTGAAATGATTGCTCTATAGTAGTTAAATCCGCTCCCAATAGTTGCATTGAATATAATACTGTATAATATTATATAATATCACAATATTATATTATTTCAAATTATGCGCAGTATTAAATTGAAAGCCTTTTGCATGTTTTTGAGTCCTTTATTACTTTTGTCTCTTCTCTCTCTTGTCTTATGTGAGTGAGCATTGCCTCCGCTCATCTACTTTTTATACAATATGATATTTGATTAGAGTTATTGTTATATTATTAATATTCAACTGACAAAATATATACTGCTGTAGTACTTTCTCAACTTGAAGTAACACAGTTTTAATGGTCAAGGCTATTTGTTCCATGTATTCTTTCATACAGAACAAAATTTGTCCATTGACTCTGTCCACTGTCCATGCATATGATATGTCATCTTTTATGTGCTGGAGACTCTTGGAAATGGTCAAGATAGTGATGTCAGATGCTTTTCTCCAATTTTGTAATGTGTGTAATCTGAGCATCTTTGAATTTTATTTTATTTTTTTTATTTTTTTTTTAGCAGACTGAAGGTTCTTTTATTTGCTGCAGCTGTGAGGAGAAGTTATGAGGCCCCTGAGAGGAGGCCCACCCAGATCCAGGCACCCACCTCCTCACCAGCCTGCTGTCTCCCCATGTGTCAGGAAGAAACTGTGAGCCCCATCAGAATCACCTTACTTCAAGTGAATGTCACATCTGGGCATTAGTGTTTTCAGACAGTCAAGATACTTTTAGCAAACAGAGGATTAGGTAGCCCTTTTGCTATCACTACCATAGTATGGGATAGCAATTGACACAAGGCAGATGAGTATGTAAACAAAACAAACCACTACTGTCTTTCTTTTCAGTGGCACACTGAGCTACAGTACAGTGAAACAGGAACACACCACAGATAGCAACTGACTTGAGTTGAGTTTTCTTCTTCAAAGAAGTTATTTGCTTTTGGCTTTTTCCCTTCACCACAAATCAGCTGCCTCCTAGCATGTAGTGATTAGCATATTGTTTTAGCATAAGTTTTATGCCATAAGCCCTCTCCATTTACCTGGGCTTTGGACCAGCACAAGAAGTAGGCGGCAGTAGCTCAGCTGGTAGACGTTTGCCCACTAACCCGAAGGTTGGTGGTTTGATCCCCATTATCAGCATTGCATACTGTAGTTGTGTCCTGGGATAAGACACCTCACCCTCCTTGCCTGTATGAATGTGTCAGTGTGACTGTGTTTTGGTGGCGGTCGGAGGGACCATAGGCGCAGATTGGCAGCTTGTTTCTGAGGAGTGAATGACTAATGTAAAGTGCTTTGAGAAGCTTGAGAGGCTGGTAAAGTGCAATATAAATCCAATCTATTATTATTATTATTATTATTATTATTATTATTATTATTATTATTAATAATAATAATAATAATAATAATAATAATAATAATAATAATATTAATATTAATAATAACAAATTTTGCTTTAAATAATTTTGGCCCATTGGCTTTAAATGAGCTTTGGCATATGCATGTACCCTTGCTAAGGTATTATGGAAAATAATCTTGGAAAACATATGGTGCAGCATAAGTGTTACTTTGTTTTTTGTGACAGTTGCATCTCTCTACTTTTAAACATTTCCCTGAGTACTCCAGTGTGTGTTTGCTTTTAATCCTTGAAGATCAAAAAGGGTTATAGCAGAGTTGTGTGAAGTTTGATAGCTGTAAAGATGGAAGTCTAAATGGAGTTACACAAAAACTGGATGCTATCTCTATAATGGGAAATACATGCTCTGACAGACTTCCTTGGTCTGAGAAGAACTGTACATATTCTCTGAGATAGCATCTGTGAGAATGTTGATGGATAGAGGCAGAGGGCGATGACAGCACTTTACACACTGCACTAATGGTAAATTAAATTCAGTTTCACCAAAGATGTTTGGCAGGAAAAGTGCTGTTTCTTTCACTTTAAGACTAAAATGTAACCCCTGTTGGAGGCTGAACTGTGATGTGGACAGGCAGGCCTTTGGTGACATCAAATGACACTAGAAGGTCAGTGGCACTTGTATCTGTTAAATGGATTGGATTAAGTGGATGCTGCATCCTAGTGTTGCTTCTTCTCATAATGCAGCGCTTCTTTTTGGGAGGTGGCAAACAAGCGAACTTCTGTCCCACTCTCCAGTCTGACACAGTGCTAAGAGCTCTGACAGGTGCACACAAATGTCTTTTGGCATTAGGGAATTGAAACAACATTTACTTTACACAATATTGTTTCTTTTTTACTTCTGCTCTTTGTTCAGCAGGCTTAAGCTATTGTTTGCAACACTACTCTTAAATCTGTTTGCTAGAGGCCGCTTTGGTAGAAGACATCAAGACACGTTTGTTCCCAGCAATGACTACAGCTTCACTTCCTTGTGCATATGGTGGCTTTCCGGCAGACATTAGGAGCTTGTTTATTGAGATGTCTCTTTCCAACAGTCAGGCCTGAAGGAGCAGGACATATGCAAGAAAAAATAAATGTCAGACTAACAGCAAACACAATGCCAGGCTGGACTGTAGGAGTCAGAGTGTGTGTCATTTTAATGATGCTGAGCAGGCCTTTAAGTAAAGTGTGCATCCTAACGGCTTGGTGAGAAGGCTGCTCTTATTCTGGGATAGGTTAAGCTTTGGCCTTTTCAAACTTGATGTAAAACACACACGTGATATGTTTAAGGAGCATGCAATGACTGGTGGTCTTGACCAATTAGGAGTCGTTCTCTGGAGGTGGAAGAGCGACCTTTTTGTATAATTAGTTCCCTTATTTAAAGCAAAGATTTTGAGTAGAATAACTAATTAGGTGTCATAAAAGGCAAATTAAAGGTTTTTGTGATCCCTGAGGGAATTGCAGCAACTTGTTCCCGTTTCTTTGTGCCAGCAGTAGCACATACACATGTATACAGACACACATATAGTCTTTTTCTCTCTCCTCATTAAGACTGTTTTTAGTTCTGTGGAAGGCTGTCAGCTGAGCACTGTTGGCATACCTGCAGAGAGCTCCCCTAACAAGCCATGAAATGCAGGTAGAGGAGTCTGTCCTTAGCCAGTGTGGCTTAAATTTGACGCTTTTTAGCTTCATTTACGCTCAACATTGGTATTTATAGCAGGTTTTGTGATCCTAATGTGCTAGCTTCCAGGGGCCTGTTTTCAGGGCTAGAGGGTGAGCAAGCTGCAGGGCAGGCACAACACTAATTGATAGGTCCCATCACAGGCACTGTACCAATTAGCCTCCCCTTCTCATGTCTGATAAAGGAATAAGATTACTTAACACGACCAGAGCACACACTGACATATAAACCAAAGCCATAAATTTGACTAACAAGCTCTGCTATTCTTTTCACCTCTTTTTTAACAGAGGGAAATGCTAATTATAAAACATATTATTGATGTGTTGGACAAAAATTGCAGTAAAAATCTGGATCCGATAAGGTACTTTCCTGGTGTATTTAAGTCTGTCAGGGAAAATATGTTCTCGTGTTTAAAAGGAGTGCTGTAAGGTTTCTGAAAGAAAATGAAGTTGACAGTCTAACAGAGAAAACCAACCCAGAGTGGAACAACTCCCTGTGTCCTGCTGAGGCTGTATTTATCACTGAGCAAACAACCACAGTTACAGTAAAACAGTGTAGGATCGTCAGAAATATCCATACTTTATATGACAGATTAATATACACTTAAAATGGTAACTTACTGTTGAAGCTATAATAATGTTTGTTGGGTCTGGACAGAACCGTACATGTGTGTAGTTTGAGTTTACAGCTGTGACATTTCAACATTTTATTCAGTATTACTTTCCAACCAAGGGTTGTTTTATGGATGCCCACACTTACTAAACATGGCTTCGCCCCCCCTTGATGCAAAGTGTCCAGTTAGTTGTATTTTCTTCAGACAGAAAGAGAGAGAGAAATGTGTTTTGAAAGTAGAGTGGCAAGTGGCGTCCACTGTGTGTTCTTTTAGCCGGATCAATAGCTCAGTGTGTGAGAGAGTGTCTTAAGAGCTGTTGTCTTGTGCTTTCAGCTGTGGCAGACCTGTTAGTGCTTCAGAGGGGAGCGGTGCGCCCCAGCCTCTACCAGCAGTGGCCTGAGGGGGGCTTTTAGTCCAAACACAAATGTCAACCACACATAGACTATTAGTGTTTAGTGCAGTTATTAAATGGACTTTATTTGTCCTTTAGGAGGCTAAAAGGCGCACTTAAAGGGGACCTGTGTGACAGCAAAGCAATTTGCGAGTTTGGTAACTTAGGTTTGCTGGTTGCAGACACATGAGTACAGATAAGTGTAAAAGGAGGAAAGGCTGTAATGCTCAGAACAGGCAGCGTGTGTGTGTTAGTCTGAGTGTGTCCCAGTGAGCGTATGCTAAAAGGCACTTAGGCCATAACATATCTCACTGGGGTCTGGTAGCAGCGTTTTTGTGGTCAGAGGCTTTTTAAAAGGTTAATGTTAATCTATACCAAACAAAGCCCATGAGGAGCTTTTACAGCTGTGGACAGTTGAGTGAAATGGCTTTGATGAAATGGTAGGTAACTAATGTAGTGCACAGCATGCTGTAAATATTACAGTAAGCAGAATAAGTATTGTACCTCTTATCTTCTGTATACTTTAGACAGGGCCCTTTGGAGAGGTTCACTGCCAGTGGTCATGTAACTTTTGTATTACAGCATGTTTCTAGTGGAACAGGTAAGTCAGGGCTCCATGGTCCAATGTGACCCATGTGCCTATCTACATGGAAGACTGTTTTCTTTAATGCATATGAAGCAGGCAAGGCGGTGCACTGTGGCCGTGAGCGAGACCGGGCTTAGTTGCCTGAAGAAGCAGTCGGCTTATCAAAAAGAGAACATGAAAAGTCACTCGTGTTCCCTGGCCGTAAATCACGCATGGCTGTTTGTCTCCTTATCACTACAGGTGTGCCGATGCTCTCCGTCCAGCCCAAAGGGAAACAGAAGGGATGTGCTGGCTGCAATCGCAAGATTAAAGACCGCTACCTGCTCAAGGCCCTGGACAAATACTGGCACGAGGACTGTCTGAAATGTGCCTGCTGTGACTGCCGCCTGGGGGAGGTGGGCTCCACCCTCTACACGAAAGCCAACCTCATCCTGTGTCGCAGGGACTACCTGAGGTAAGAGATACACACTTACTGCAAAGAGAAATGCCATTTAAGTGGCTTTGTGACATCAAACCGTTGCAAAGGTTGTTGTCTTCATTTTAGTAACATTTATAGTTTGTGTTTCTCGTGCCTCCATCCACAGATAACATACGTATAAGACATCTTAAATCACTTACCAGCTGTAGTCTCATCAGTATCATTCAAAGCGTCATTTACTGGTGTCATGTATTTAGACAGCATGGACAACACAGAGGCAAAAGTGTTTTTTAGGCCCATGAGATTAGAAAAGATTTTGTTCAACCATCAAAACCTACATCATGCTGCTGCTGAATTGAGCTACAGCTGTTCAAAATATACAATACAAATGTCTCACTGGAGTTTGTCAGTTTAGTACACAGCAGTCCTTCCATCAGTTGTTTCTTAGAAATCATTATGCCATTCATTTTTTTACAGAGCAAGTGCATTTGCACTAAAAGTCTAGTCTGACTCTGAAGAGCTTCTGTATGTTACAAAGACCACTGTGTTTTATCCCTGTATTGTTGCTCATACAAAGTACATAGAAAATCCAAGTCCATTAAGATGTACATTAGAGCAGAGACAGCACTCCAGACCATTACATGTAATGTTTGAATAATGTTGTTTTAATTCTCTTTTTCTGGATTATTTCTGGATGATCATTTGTGTTTACATGTACACAGGCCTGTGTTAGTGGACTGTGAAAGAGTTCCAGTACCTCTGTAGTGTTTTGGTCTTCCCCTTCTTTCAGATGCCGCTGCCATCTGCTTGTTAAATTAAACATGACCATTTCCTGGGCGTTAAGTCACATTTCCAATGAGATCTTAGCATTTATCTGAGAGAGAACTCCCTCAGGGACGACTTAGTAATGCCAATGCCCTAAGCCCCCAGTCTCCTAAAATTCAGTCCTCCCCCTTCCCCTTGCTTTGCTGTTTCTCTGCTGTGTGTTTCTCCACCATGTTGATATATTCAGTTATATATAACAGCTAGGCCTTGTTGTTGCTACACAAAATTCAGGGTGACAGATTAGTGTATTTTATTATAATATATACTAGTTTATTGTTTAATTTTAGTCTTTTATGTGGCATTGTTAGGAAGTTAATGAGTTTTTTAGGGTGTATTAGGGTATTTAGGGTATATATAACTGTATCACGCTTAGCATAATTTACAATTTTATCTTTTAGTTCTTAAAAATAACTTGCATTTTACTGACTGATGTAATATTGTACTAAAAAGTACTAACTACCTTTCCCAAAAAATGTGTAACGAGAACCTGGGTGAAGATGATTTAACTTATAGATGTCCACGACATTTCACATCTTACTGTGTGTGTGACCTAAAAGGAGCTGGAGCCCACTTGAGAGGTGCTTAGGGACGTTCTGTTGAGATGGCCATTACCATCCATCAGCTCCCACCCACAGTTAATGCTTTTAAGATGCAGTGACAGGTCCACTACGACCTAGTCCTGCACCCTGCAGGGGCACATAGAGCAGATGAGGTAATAATAAATGGGCAAATGACCAAGAGAAAGCAAAAATGATGAAGCTAAGACTTTCACTTGGAAGAATACATGTTCAAAAAGGACAGCCACCCCAACCCCCAAGCAATAAGTGTCAAACTTGTGCAGAGAGGCTTTCTCGCATTAGGACAGAAAGATGAGGAGGTCAGGGACAAAATGGGAGTAAGTGAATGACGTATACAATCAGAATTTACAATATCTAAAATAGGAATAAAAGAGAGGAGGGAGAGAAAGCTGTGTGCTCTGTGGTGTCCTGGATTGCCTAATGAAATCCATCCCACTCGCCAGCTCTTCAGCCTGCGACAAATGCAGCACACTTAATGGCTAGAGATGCTTGAGATGAATTCTATTATGGAACAAATTAAAAACCTTGCCTTGCGAATAGAGACGAGTGTTTGAAAGTAGGTGATGCAGTCTCCATCCGGTTCCCTTTCTTTTTTTTTCAGCAGAAAGGGGGTTTGGCTCACCTGCAGTAATGAAGTTAGATCTGTTCACTGAATTAGCCTTCATCACTTCATTAAATACATGTAAGTGGATCAGACAGCCTTTATTAATTATTCTTTTATTGTTTATAATTGTTCTTCAACAAAATTTAGTCCAGTTTAGTTCAGTTTTAGATGAACCTGTATAGGTGACATACAATATGTAGTATACTAATGTGGACTGCATGTATATAGGAACAATCATTTGGCCTTTAACAAGAGATGGGTTAAAGTTCACATGACTTTACCAGAGGGTTGAAGTGTGTTGTGCTGTGATCATCATTTCATCTTTTATTTCAAACATTAAAAAGGACACAATAGTAACCTTCTTAATATGGCTTTTAATTAACTTGAAACAATTAGAAACAATGAACATTCTTTAGCTGCAAATTAAGTGGGTAAAGATATTTGCTCCATCTATGACTGCCTTTCTAATGTGTCTTGTCTGTAAGTAAAACAGTTACCATTTCCCTTCTTTGGAGGGCATGAGAGATCTAAACACTCAGGTTTGCACTTTCAAAAAGACACACTGTTGGTGAAGGTCAGAACACTGGATGCATGCATTAACAGCTTTCCCTTTTATGAAATCTGACAAACCTGGTGCAGACTGGGATGTCTCAAAGACCTGAGAGAACAGGTAGAAAACTTCAAGAGGCGCAGCCCAGCCGGATCTCAGCAATACGGCACAGCACAGGATGCACCATAGGAGCTTTAAGGGTTTGAAGTCTGCAAAGCACTGAGTTAAAAGAACTAAAGAAGACTGTGGTTTCTCTAAAGACCCATTGTAATAACTCAATAACAGAAAAGGATAAGTACTTTACAGTTTTGCCGTTGCTTCAAAACAACTCGCACAATCCCATAAAAGTTTATTCCCACATTGAATAACAGAAGATATGATTATTACTTATATGGTGCTGAGTGATTCAAATAATGTAGATTTATTCAAACTGTTGTAAAATATGGAACTACAGGTGACATTGCAGTCTGTGTGTGCATGTTAATACATTTAAACAATGTGGAAAAGGGAAATTATTTTGCAGTTCAATTCAAAGAGTGAAAGGCATATATTATAAAGATTCAGTACACACAGTGTGAAACATTTCAACCATTACTTTATTTTAAATGTGATTATTTTTATGATGATGATACAATATTTACATTTTATTATAGATATTTAGATATTTTTATTAACTGTAAGCCATAATTATCATCATTTTGTAAGTATCTGCGTTTCACTTTTTTAACTGAATCAATGAAATAAATGGACTTTTCCACAATATTCTAATTTACTGATGTGCACCTTGTGTATTCTGTCGAGTGATTCAAATAATTTAGATTCATTGAAACAGTAGTAACATTTTAACTCCTGGCGACATTGCAGTTTGAAAAAATATTTTCATCTTTTGTGCTCAAAACAATAGTACAAAAAAAAATACTACCCATACCTTTATAGCAGTAAAAAATGGCGACAATGTTGATTTTGTTTTACTTTGGGTCAGAGAATATTGATTCCTTTAATCCTAATGGCCATGGAAATTGAAGTGCATGAGCCACTGCACTCTCACAATACATGACATATGTCAGAACAATACCTGGGAATTCAGCACAAAATAGTCCATTCAATCAAAAACGTCAACTAAATGAAATGAATTAATGGAGTTCTGTTTCTTTCTCTTCCCTCTAAAGCCACCATGGCACATAGTGTTTTATATTTTTGTCTGAAACCCTGCTTCTACAATACATTTGTTCTGATAAAAGCCTGTTACATTTATAGGTTTTATTTGGAGTACAATATGGGAAAAAAACACATTATGCCATAGCTATGTTGATTATTGCAATAATTATATGATTGGTGATAAAGAGGAGTTGACATGTTACAGAAAAAATGGGCAACCGTAAGGACTTGAGCAAGTTTGGACCAAGGACGAAATGATGCTGGCTAGATGACAGGGAAAGGGCATCTCCAAAACTAAAGCTCTTCTGGGGTGTTCTAGGTCTGCAGTGGTCAGTAAATAACAAAAGTTGCACTAATGTGGAAGCTAAAAGAAGACACTTTAATGGTAGCTGCTGTATGATGCATAATATATTTGTGCTGCTTCCTGTGGCATCTCAGCACCCTTAGTTCTTCTGAGGTTGCCTTTAGCTTCATAGACTCTGCCAGAGAAGATTCTAATGTCTTTGAACAGTTCTCTCAGGCTGTAATCTGCTCTTAGCACAAGGAGCCCAATTAAGCCGTACGCTGGTGCCACATTATAACCCAGACGTATCAACCGTTGGCTAAAGAACTGTGTGAACATCCCATTCGCAGTCACTTTGTACATTCCACATTCATGTTTTAATAAAGACGGAACAAAGACATCATCTCAGAGCCAAATTTTTTCTGTGATATGAAAAACAGATAAATTAAATGAGGTTAAAACAGGTGAAGTGGGGGGATTTATGATGTAAGGATCTGCTAACTGTTTTAATACAGGAATAGGCACGGCTCAGACACACAGAGCACTCTTTTGGAAGAGCATGCATACTGTATTAATAAAATATTGACATTCAGTGCAACAAAATGGCAATTTAACTTTATTAATCCCCAAAGAGAAATTCTGTTGTTAAGGCTCTAGTTTATCAGACAAAGAAAGAGTTTTGCGACATCCTTCCTGCAGCTTGCTGATCTCAGGAGTCCACTGGCAGGTTCTCTTTCGCTTCTCGTCTCTCACCCGACTCTGTAGCTCCTCATGTCCTCTGCAGCCAGATGAGCAACACCAAAGACACTCCTTTCTTGTAGATGTAGTAGATTTTGCCATGTGTAGACCTTGTAGTTTTGTGATGGAAAATAATAATAATAATAATAATAATAAAAAACTACAAATACAAAAAAATTTAGAGGAGGTCCTAACATTTGCAACCTGGAAGGTGAAGGTGAAGGTGAATTTACTTTATCTTGCTGCGGCTATTTGTGAATCAAAGAAGTGTTAAGGCTACCCAATGGAGCTCCACAGTGCATGCTCCCTCTGGTGCCGAAAGTAAATTTTCCATTCATTTTTTCCCATAGGCATTTAAGGAAAAAAAAAAAAAGCACACAAATTAAGAGTATAAAAGCTTGACAGAGGCTAATCAGCCATGGGGTAACTCATGACCATAACACACTGTTTGATCAAAGTTATTACTTATTCTTAAACTTGAAGATTCGGATTTATAGCTTTCAGATTTTAGGGATGGGAAAAAAGAATGGGAAATTTACTTCAGGCACTAGAGGGGGGATGGGCTCTATTGAGATCTATACAACACTTTGCCATATGTCCTTTGTTATTATCTTTGTAATACAACAAACTAAACCCTTGATATGATACATTTAAATAATAATAATAATAATCACATCCATATTTACAATTATTGTCTCTTTCACTATTACCAGTGCACTGTACATCTAGTGCATGAGTAGTAAAGGTCAGTTTCTGGTACATTTTACCCGCAGCATTAGGTCATGAGGGACACAAAGCTGAAAAGGGAAACTTAGCCACAGGTGTCACACTCTGCTTTGGCTGGAGGTAGACATTAGTGAAACAGCACGCTGGGCCTCCCCACCGAGTGTATTCACGAGCTGTATAGATCAAGTCCGCTCATGTCCACCTCCCAGCTGGGTGTAATAGAGATAGTAGCAATCATACAGGGAGCTTTTACAGGTGTGTGCATATCAGACTGAGACCTTAGCTTAGCTTTAGCAACCAAGGGGAGCCACAAGTGTCCTGGAACTGGACCAGATCTGGTCAGAGGAATCCATTGTGGTGTTGTGGTCGTAATGAAAGCTGTGAATGTACCATTGGCCTGTACAGAGCAAAATAAGTCTCAATATTGTGTAGTATGAGGAAGGCAATAGAAGTAAATAGTTTTTGAACAATCAAAACCTGGTGTGGTTTTGCAACTGTATGTATGTATGTATGGTGTGTTTTAATTTTGGAATAAAACCACTGAAATAATTTTTATTTATTTATGTGCGTCTGTATACAAGACACGTTAAAAGCTTATGGTTTGCTTAATTTTGTGGCAATCTTGAAATATTCAGTGATAATGAAAAGGCCTAATGATTTTGTTATTTGTGTAATTCAGGATACTACGTTGAAATCAGCGATATCATGCAGCACTGTTTTTTTCACATAGAGTGCAGACACGTAAGATTTAGTGAGATAAAGAAACCCATCAAATTAGAGTTACAAACAAAAACCTACACTTTAAAAGTCATTAGTTTATTTTTATAACGGTAAGACAAGGTCACCTTCTGCAACTATTTTGCACTGTTTTGTTCAGATTTTTTGCCAGCTTCAGTGTGTGCTTTTAGATGTGTCTCTACTGTATAAATATATATATATATAAAAAGAAGAAAAAACATCTTTGTGTTGCAATGGGTTGCAGGTGTCTAGTGTATGTGAACTGCAGTATTTTATTGAAACTGTAACCAATTGTACCAGTGTCTGTGTTTAATACCCTGTGAATCTCTCTCATGGAACATAACAGGCTTCTCCCTGTGTCTCTGTCGCTCTGACTCCACTGGGGCACTGGACCCTAATTAGACGCTGGGCTGCTGGATAGACGGTTTGCTTTAACAAGGTGAAAAGCAACTGAATGGGACTGGCATAAACGAGGCACCATATCAACAATGTGGCTCCACTGTCTGAGCCCTACAAGTTTGGTGAAAAGTGTTGAACAAACTGTTTGGATGGCAGGGGGCTGTTGACTTAAACCCCTTTTGCAAAACAGTAAGAAAAAATGTCTTAAGATGCTGTATAAAACTATACCGACTCTTCTAATTAAAAATATGTAAACTAATGCAAATTGAATATCTGGAACATCACTGAACACTTAAAATTAGGGCCGGGAATCGATAAAAAAAAATTAACTAATTAATCGCAAATCTGAAAAGAATTAATCACGATTAATTGCGATTAATAACTGGTAGTTATTAATTGCGATTAATGGTATTATGAATTCACGTACAAACACAAAATTGTAAATTTAGAACATTTATTTTGAATTAACCTTCACATACTTTACTGTAAACTTGTGCAATGCAAAACTTGCAAAGAAAATAAATTAATAGTCTCTTTGAGACCTGTAACTCAGACAAAGTTTGCCTAAATAAGGTACAACCAACAAATACACAAAACTTACCTAAAAAAGCATGTGTAATCTCTTTTAGAACTTTAACAAAAATAAGTTTAATTCTTCAATTAATAACAATTGTTGTGGTTCACAACAGTGTAAATACTATGAACTGTGTTACTCCAGTGGTAATTGAACTCATCCTTGCATAGACTGCACATAACTTTTGTTTTGTCTATATTGCTGTCTGGTGACGATTTGAAGCAGAATTGTCCATTTAGCAATGTGTCTTTTTGGTCACTCATGTTGCTTTAGCTCATTCACTTGTTGCATTAGGCTCGTTCCAGATGAACTGTGCCTCGCCTGGATTGTGAACGAGAGTGCACGGCTGCAATGAGAGGAGGGGAAATACGCCTGTACTGAAGTCAGACAGTTTGTGGCTCAGATCACGCACCATCACGCCCGAAATCCACTTCTCGCATGTGTTGGTTTATCCAGGTCAAAACTGTAACTTTAGTCTGTATTTAAAAAATAAAAAAAAGAGGCGGGGGAAGAAGGAGAGGAGGGCAGTGAAGTGTCGTGCGTTACGTTTCTGATCAGCACTAAACTCAGATCCAATCACCTGTCCGTTCACCGCAGACAGGTGTGCGT
Organism: Bostrychus sinensis; assembly: GCA_020698575.1. Lineage (NCBI taxonomy): Eukaryota > Metazoa > Chordata > Actinopteri > Gobiiformes > Eleotridae > Bostrychus > Bostrychus sinensis. Next base: position 26,315,477 of record CM036242.1, read on the forward strand.
TTTCCCATCATGCACTGAGCCGTGCAGCCTCCGCAGTTGCTCCTGATGAACTGCGGCCCTGGCTCAGGTGCTCATCTCGTTTGGATCTCACGGTGACCGTCGCACTTGTGGCATCAGAGCAAGTCGGGAACAAGTCAGACACAAATCTAACCAGCGTGCACTGCGCACAGACCGACACTGATCGAAACTGCGCAAGTCTGGCTCATCTCGAACGCGCCTGATGGATGGCAACGGAAATGTGTCGTCTTCTACACTCGCGTGGTGCATTTCTGCCCCGCTGGAAGACCTGTGGCGTGTTGCTGCCTCTGTCAGTGTCGTCATAATATTTTTGTTGTGATCAAATTAATTGATGCGTCAATTGAAATTAACGCAATTAAATCAATAAATTAACGCACTGCGTTAACGCGATAATTTTCCCAGCCCTACTTAAAATATATCCTCACCACACAGAATGGAGCTAAATTATTGTAAAATAAATCTTTCAAACGTATAACATTGTAACAGAACATGCATACAGTACATACACTTATCAGGCATAACATTATGACCACTGACAGGCTAAGTGAATAACACAGATTATCGCTTCATCATAGCATTAGTGCGTGGAGTATATTAGGCATTGTGGTCTGATCCAACAGACAAACTGCACAAGTTAAGCATACTGTTAACGTTGATGGTGGTTCTAATTGAAAGGTGTCAGAATGCACAGTGCATCACATTTTTTTGTGTATGGGGCTGCATATTAGGCAGGTGGTCTAACCGGTGGTCAACATTAAGACCAATAGTTGTCATCAGTTATAGGCAGGGGCTCAAGTTACGCCTGATCGTTCAATCTTTTTCTATTCTGTCTGCTTTTTCATTCTGGGGTCGACTGAGCAAATCATCTGCAGTCATTTGAATATTCATTTGGCATAGGTTTTATGTCGGATGCCAATCGTGATGCAACTCAATTTATCTGGGCTTGGGACTTACACAAAAATTACACTTTATTTTGACCTCTTGTGACTGGATTACATTGTATACACATTCATTCTGTAAAATCCAGTTGGAATTTGACTCAAGTATTTAGGTTTTGCAAAGGAAAAATGTTCCTGAATTTGTCATGTACCAAGACAACCCTTTGGAGCAGATTAAAACCATGTGATCTTTTTAATTAGACCATTAGCTGAGAATTAAGGTCTATGTCTGTACAACTCATTAACAAAAATAATACAGTACAGAAACATTTGTACAACAATGGTATATGTTCTGCAGAAGGATGTTGTCTTTCTGCCGCCGTTGCTGCTTCTCACTACATTTTTGTTTTGCTCTTTTATTGCATCAAGGTAAAGGGAAGAAGGAGGGTTAATCTGTGCCTGTCTCTGTGTCTTTCAGGCTCTTCGGTACAACAGGGAACTGTGCTGCCTGCAGTAAACTCATCCCAGCCTTTGAAATGGTGATGAGAGCCCGAGATAATGTTTACCATTTGGACTGTTTTGCCTGTCAGCTTTGTAACCAGAGGTAAGAATGGAGATCAGAACTGTGCAAAAAAAAAAAAAAAAAAAAAAAAAAAAACACTGTCTTGTTAAAAAATCATAAACAGAGTCATAAAAAATATTCAATAGCTTAAATATTTGGAAGACTGTAAAAATATGTCTTCCTGTTTTGTGAAGGCGGTTGTTATTGTATTTATTTACAATGAGGTTGCATTGCCAGCAGTTTGGCCCTGTTGGTGTAAAATGAGCTCATGTTTTTATGTGTTTAATGAAACTACAAAACACACTATAAAACTACAGACCACCATGTGTGAAAGCATTCTGGTAACACAACAACTATTAAGCAGTAATAAAGCATTAATAAATATGCAATTAACAATCATTTAATAATTTGTTTATAGATACTGAATTAACACTGATACACCTTTGCATTTCATGAACTTATTACTCAATAAATAAACATTAATAACCATGTTTAGAACTCAGTTGTGTTTATTAATATTGAAATTTCTTTATAATTACCCCCATAATACCTGAATAATGCAGCTGCTCAATAGTGCATGCAGTTATTCAAAAGCGCTGCAGTGATAGAAGCTACATTCAGCGGCCACTTTTTTAGGTACACCTGTTCTAATGCTTCTAAGTGCTCATAGTATTAGGACCATTGTGTGTATTTGGTGAAAGTACTCTGCACATCTTGGTTGTAAACGTGTGGTTATTTGAGTTATTGTCACCTCAAATCAGTCTGACCACTCTCCTCTGACCTCCGAGTGAGTCACAAAACCCCCTTTCTTCTCCTGTAAGCATTAGAAGTGTTGTACCTAATAATATGGCCGGTACATCTATATTATAATTGACATGTGCACATAGCTTATGATGTGAAATATAGTGAATCTGACAAAGCCAAATATTGCTTTTTGCCATTAATCCAGTGTCAGTAATGGGTGCACTGGGGGAGCGTCCCGTCCTTTGCATGCCTGTCAGGGGTGTTCTGACCCTGCTCTCTCACACAGCACAAGCCCATTAACCTTCTGCGGGCCACATTCAGTTTCCATAGTGAACACCTGCTGTAAGGGAATTATGAGTGCAGTGTCTCCTCTCTGCTGGCAGATGAGAAGCCAGGACTCATCTGGCACACTATTGCCATGACCATGACTGCTGTACCATCCTTGCGTGTTACTAAAGACCTTATCTCTACACTATGTTTCAGGTAGATTATAAAGGTGTTTCCACTCAAGAACAGAGTGCTTAGTGCTTGTTATTTCAATGTTTGCCGTAAATCTATTTTTGAACTCTTTAAACTAAAACTCTGGATTGAAAAAAATATGAAAATGTATTATTTCAGCAGTGTAATCAATCCACAAAGGTTCACTTGCCTGTGTACTCATTGTGCCCACCCCAAGCTCAATAAAAATAAATCGAAAATGGTTGTGTCAGGAAGGGCATTCAGCGTAAATAGCCTACCTATGACAATATGCAATTCACTGCAGAATAGGAGGCAGAAGGGAAAAGTCGAACAGAAAGAAAAATTATTAACTTTAACTTAAATTATTAAGTTAAATTATTTCAGTTCATCTAGATTCAGTACACACCTAATAAAACATTTAATTTATTACATGTATTTGTTTTATTGGTGATAATAATTATTATATAATTAAATACTCAAGAGATACTTAATTTTTTTATTAACTGTTTGCCATATGACCACAATAAAAAAAATAATGTTTGAAATATTTCACTCTGTATTTCGTATATATATATATATATATATATATATATATATATATATATATATATATATATATATATATATATTTTTTTTTTTTTTTTTTTTTTTTTTTCACTTTAAATCATGAAATACATTCACTTTTTCACAATATATACATTTGTGAGCTGCATCTGATTCAACATTAGGTAAACAAAAGTAGCAAGCTCATTTTCCTTTTAGTTTTCTAATTATCTCTCTGTATTGTTTTGTGTTGACAGGTTTTGTGTGGGTGACAAGTTTTTCCTAAAGAACAACATGATTTTGTGTCAAATGGACTATGAGGAGGGCCAGCTGAACGGCAGCTTCGAGACACAGGTGCAATAGTGGGATCGTGTGGCAGTGGCTCCACACTTCACGCACCACATGGATGTTCTGCTGCACTTGGAACAAGACAAGCGTTTGTTTGCTTGCCTGCAATACTTTTGAAGAGCCCTTTATCGGTCCCTAAGGACTCTGTTGTAAATGTTTTTGGCCCCTCCCACACCCCAACACTGAGCAGTTACTAATTTCGATGTACAGTTGTGCCTGCTTTGCTGAGCACTGTATTGCTTGTATGTTTTTGTGAAGTTTGTTTAAGGTTTGTTTTTATTTTTGACAAGGGTCATTGGAGGGTATGTACAGTCTGTTTTCTCTGTATATATAAACTGGAACATTTATTTTATGAAATGTAATGCAATTTTATTACTAGTGTGAATTAAAGATTCTTAAATGTTCATAATGAGTTTTTTCTCTTGTACGGAAAACCAAAGTTGGACACAACGGACCCATGTGTTGATATGTAATCATGCCTTCAAACTGCAACGATATGAAAAAGAGCAAGAGGAAAAATATATTTGAAGTCCTTCTTTAAAACATGATGCAACAGAAGAAGTTTTATTACATTTTGCAGACTTCTGATGGAATTTAAAATGCTGTTTAAACTGAAGTAATAATAAGATTTTATTTGGAATAAAAGAATGATTCACCAAACTGTGTTGTTGTGAGCGTGCAGGTGTCATAAAAAGGCAGTGAGCTAAGCCAAGCTGTTCTGTGATTCATGCTTCGCTAATTGCCATCTGATTATGAGGGTGAATTGGCCTGGAAATGAAATGCAACAGCAAATAAATTAGAGAGAAAATAAAGGCTCATCGAGTTTGAGCTCATTTAAACTTGGAGGCGTCAGAGGTGCAAAGCGGTATTAAAAAGTCCTTTTCCCACAAGACTGTGTTAATGGAGCTGCCTGACACTGTCTGTTTTCTGATGAGGTTATATCTGATACACGCAGCATAGAGCAAACAATAAAACAATATAACAGGATGAGCAGAGCTGTCACACACAGTCGATGTTTCCACTGATAATGTCACAAACTTTTACATTTAGCTGCACACACCAACCAAGTTTTACTCTTTCTTGAATAAGTAACATGAAGAGAGAGTATAATACAGTGGGGCAAAAAAGTATTTAGTCAGCCACCAATTGTGCAAGTTCTCCCGCTTAAAAAGATGAGAGGCCTGTAATTTTCATCATAGGTATACCTCAACTATGAGACACAAAATGAGAAAAAAAATCCAGAAAATCACATTGTCTGATTTTTAAAGAATTTATTTGCAAATTATAGTGGAAAATAAGCATTTTGTCAATAACAAAAGTTCATCTCAATACTTTGTTATATACCCTTTGTTGGCAATGACAGAGGTCAGACATTTTCTGTAAGTCTTCACAAGGTTTTCACAAACTGTTGTTGGTATTTTGGCCCATTCCTCCATGCAGATCTCCTCTAGAGCAGTGATGTTTTGGGGCTGTCGCTGGGCAACACGGACTTTCAACTCCCTCCAAAGATTTTCTATGGGGTTGAGATCTGGAGACTGGCTAGGCCACTCCAGGACCTTGAAATGCTTCATACGAAGCCACTCCTTCGTTACCCGGGCAGTGTGTTTGGGATCATTGTCATGCTGAAAGACCCAGCCATGTTTCATCTTCAATGCCTTTGCTGATGGAAGGAGGTTTTCACTCAAAATCTGACGATACATGGCCCCATTCATTCTTTCCTTTACACGGGTCAGTCGTCCTGGTCCCTTTGCTGAAAAACAGCCCCAAATCATGATGTTCCTACCCCCATGCTTTACAGTAGGTATGGTGTTCTTTGGATGCAACTCAGCATTCTTTCTCCTCCAAACACGACGAGTAGAGTTTTTACCAAAAAGTTCTATTTTGGTTTCATCTGACCATATGACATTCTCCCAATCCTCTTCTGGATCATCCAAATGCTCTGTAGCAAACTTCAGACGGGCCTGCACATGTCCTGGCTTTAGCAGGGGGACACGTCTGGCACTGCAGGATTTGAGTCCCTGGCGGCGTAGTGTGTTACTGATGGTAGCCTTTGTTACTTTGGTCCCAGCTCTCTGCAGGTCATTCACTAGGTCCCCCCGTGTGGTTCTGGGATTTTTGCTCACCGTTCTTGTGATCATTTTGACCCCACAGGGTGAGATCTTGCGGGGAGCCTCAGATTGAGGGAGATTATCAGTGGTCTTGTATGTCTTCCATTTCCTAATAATTGCTCCCACAGTTGATTTCTTCACACCAAGCTGCTTACCTATTGTAGATTCAGTCTTCCCAGCCTGGTGCAGGTCTACAATTTTGGTTCTGGTGTCCTTTGACAGCTCTTTGGTCTTGGCCATAGTGGAGTTTGGAGTGGGACAATTTGAGGTTGTGGACAGGTGTCTTTTATATAGATAACCAGTTCAAACAGGTGCCATTAATACAGGTAACGAGTGGAGGACAGAGGAGCCTCTTACAGAAGAAGTCACAGCTCTGTGAGAGACACAAATCTTGCTTGTTTGTAGGTGACCAAATACTTATTTTCCACCATAATTTACAAATAAATTCTTTAAAAATCAGACAATGTGATTTTCTGATTTTTTTTTCTCATTTTGTCTCTCATAGTTGAGGTATACCTATGATGAAAATTACAGGCCTCTCTCATCTTTTTAAGTGGGAGAACTTGCACAATTGGTGGCTGACTAAATACCTTTTTTGCCCCACTGTATAAGAGACATGACTACTTCCTAATGCTATCCAGAGCTGGAGCATTCAAGTCCAGGACTCAGATCATGTCACTGGGCTAATTTTTAAAACTGGACTGAAGTTTAAGCTTCAATATCACGACACTGACACAAGTCAGTGTTTTGAGGCCTCAGACTCAAACATGAGCTTGTCTCACAGACCAGGGCCTCAACCAACCTGTGAACCAATGACTCAGACTCAGACTCAGGCCTGAGAATGATAACTCCAACAAGTTTGCCTTTTACACTGAAAGCAGAGACTGTACCACACTATATTTAAGTATAAGAAAAAGAAGCATAATCATTATGGTTTATCCAAACGTAATATACCTTAAGATGTCAGTGTAGCACCCCAGTATCCTAATTTTGATGACTTGTCTTGACTTCAGCTTATTTGGACTTGACTTGTATTGATTTTGACTGAATTTAGACAAGACTGGGACATTTTTCAAATTGATTCAAATACAAGTCAGACTTACCCCATAACTCAAGATCACTCAACACAGATACATCTTGATCTTTTTTTTTTAGACTGAAAGTTGTACTCTCACTTCAAGTGCTAATGACTCAACTCGGACTAATCTCAAACTCAACACATATTAGTCTTTAGTGACTTGGACATGCACTCAAACATTGGTGACTCTACAACACTGATTATACTACATATTAATGTAATGTGCTCTAATTAAGACCACATTTTGACTCCATTGATAACCATCAGTTGTATCTGTATGTGCTCCTTTGCCCTGAGTGGAAGGGCAAATGATCACTTTTTTGTAGGATAAATGACTATGGTTTTGTCAAAACACAGTCTGTAATCCTCTGATTATCAGTGTGAAACTATGCAATGAGCAATGCACAGTAGAAACAGCAGAAATGTGTAACATGCCAGAATTCCATCTTCTTCCACTTATTCCCATTAGGGGTCATGGGTGACTGGAGCCTGTCCCAGAAACTTTGGGCCTTAGGCGGGGTGTACCCTGGACAGGGGCCAGCTTGTCGAAGGGCTGACACAGAGACATACACTGATTCACTTTCACTATTCACTCTCACATTCATTCACTAGGGGCAATTTAGAGTCACCAATTCACCTAAAACATGCATATCTTTGGACAGTGGGAGGAAGCCGTAGTACCCAGAGAGAACCCACGGTAACACAGGGAGGACATGGCAGAATGGCAATATATCATTAATAATGTCATATCTGAGCTAATCATTGATTAGATTTTGCTAGTCATATGTCAATTACAGTAATTCACAAATGTTCAAAGTTTTAATATGTAGAATTTACAAGAAATTAAATTATTCCTCACACAAAGAAATTCATTGTTATCGTATACCAGTGCCAAAGTGTTGCTTCTTGTTGAGTTGGGGCAGCTTTCAAATTTAACTAGTGAATAAGCACTGTACCTAGACTGTGATAAAATTCATTTGATTTGTGCATTAATGTAGTTTTCCTCTCGTATCTGCTGTATATAAATTATATAACTTTTTCTCATTAGAAGATTTTTTCAAATAATAAATTCCTGATCCAGCCACATGAGGACACAAGCCAGTGTTCTTGTTATGCTAGTCCAAAGCCTGGATAACTGGAGAGGGATGACTCAGAAAGGGCATTTGGCATAAAACCTATATAAAATCCATATGTAAATCAATATACACTTGGAGGCAGATGAATTGCTGTGGCGACCCCATGGAAAAGCTGAAAAGAAAGAAGAACATAATCCTGGCAGCCAGTGTGTGTGTGTGTGTGTCACAACAAAAACATGACTTTTTGGCAACCGGCCAGAGTAATAAATAAATAAATGAGTTGTCAGGGGTCTAACAAAGACCTACAACAATAGCAGAATTATCACAGCTCTGATATCTAAAACATGCCACAAGCTAATATCTCTCATTTTTATATAGTAGGGTGTTTTTTTTCTCTTCAGGAGATGCATTTAACTTCAATTTTTAACCCAGGTGTGACGTTCTGTAGGCAACCCTCCAGCAGCAGGACAACGAACAGAAATATAATTTGCTAACACATAAATCAAGTGTGCAAAGAGCATTAATTAGAAATTCATTAAAAATTCAGACTCAGCGGCAGGTGTGCAAATAAAGGATTAGGTAGACATCAATTATACCACATAAGAGAACATCCTAATTGCAATTCCTGGATTGATTTACAGGGAGAAACAATCAGGCTCCATGCAATATGGCTGATTGCTCATTTTCCAGAAAAATAATGAGGAAAACACCTCACCAGGTAGCGCCGTTCCCCAGCTGTAAATGAACACTCTCCAGTATATTTGAATGTGTGCTCTGTCTGTTACCACATTTTAATGCTAATCATTTAGAAAAATAACAGGTAGTCTATTAAGACACATTGCCCAATAATGACCAGCACACACACACGCACACACACAGTGCACATCTATTACCGCTTGGCAGCCCATCTGTTTGTGTTGGTGGAGAAGTTCTTAAGCACCAAATGTTGCAGTGTTATGACTCAAGTTTGTGAATTCTCCAACCTCCTCTGTGTTCCTGATTACTGCATTATGGCATCTGCTTAATTAGCTTGGCTGGAGTCATATGTTGCACACTGGGGGGTGTTAAAAATGCCCTTCCCTCTTGCTCATTATCTGCCTCGATTCATGTGATGGATAATCTCTCCTGACAGACATTGGTATTGACATAGAGGACAGCTGTCAGTGGAGCGTGCCCATAAAGAGTGCACCATGCATTAAAAAAACACAGGGAAGGCACATAGGTGGAGAGGCAGCCAAAATCCTCACTCAGACTCTGCTTCATTTCGGATCTATCGATGCTGCAACACTTCTAATTATACTGAATTTAATTTTATGGATGAGAGTTTTTTGGGGAGAAGGGTGCATTTTGATTACTACAGGTAATACTCAAAGTAGAACCTCCTGCCAGTGTGTTTTGTAAATTGGTTTGCTGTCCAACTCTTGGCGAGAAATCAACCTCATTATTGCCATGTGGGAAATTCAAATCATTATCTGCATCGCGCTTCTGGGCGATTATCCCACAATTTGCAACTTTTCTTGATGGGATAGAGAGTTTGAACAAAATTGTTGCTTGTTAATAAGGTGAGGTAATATAGTTTTAAAGCTTGGCAATCAAAACTCAACATCACTGTAGTTCCAGCAAGACTTTTATTAAGAGCAGTGGGGATTTATTGCAGTTTGAACCTAAAGCTTGTGTATTTAATGACTACAGCACATACATTAAGGTGTCCACATTACTGAGCAAGGATTATTCCATATTTTATCTTGCAGGGGTCATGAACAGCCTTTTTGGGGATCAGTCCTTGGACCAGCTGACTACGATCTCTTTAAGTGGAGTCTGCATGTCCTCCTGCGTCACCTTTGGTTTCTTTCTGGGTACTCTGACTTCATGCACCATCCAAAGACAAGCTTGTGTTAGATGAATGAATGACTCTTAATGAATGAATGTGGGAGTTAATAGGTGTAGCTGCCGTCAAAGGCAACTCTGTATATTTTAGTTCATAATGTTTCTTGGTTAAAAAGATAATAAATAGTTAAAATATTAAGAAAATAATTTGTAATAAATAATAATATTTACAGAGAATTAAGAATAATAATATAATTTGATCAGTTAAAAAGGGAGGGAACTTGTATTTTTTGTTCCGCTCGGGAATCCTGTTGGGTGCTATTTTTACTGATGCACCAGTCCTGTCTGGGCCACACGAGGTGCTGTGCTGGTGATGTCTGCGGGAACGGGGGTGTCGGGTTGTCTTGGGATTCAGAGGACTGAAGGCTGTGTATCCCTTGGGTTTACTTCCTTTGAGTTGGTACGGCCAATAAGGTATGCATTTTATTTTTGCTTTGTACAGGTTTTGTTGATTGTGTTCTCTGTAAGAAGTTTAAGGGTTAATTTAGGCTTTCTGTGTTTTATTTTAGTTCTGACGGCATTGTTGGGGCAACAAGTGTCCAAATAAATGTCTGTTGAAAACCACAAAACGACTTGAGCCTTGTTTAAAACTCGAGGGGAGTAACAGTCAGAACTTAGCCTGCTTCGTGCTGGAGGAAAGGAGAGCGGGGCCTGCTGCAGCGGAGCCGTAAACGAGCAGCTCGTTAAGTCGCGGCATCGCTCTCAAGCATCAAAGAGAAGACGGACTGCATGCACGTGAATCCAAACAAGTAGCAACCAGGGTCCAAGAATGCAGCGTGGTTAAGCTAAGAAGAAGTAACACGTTTAAAACAAGTTAAATGTGAAGAAGAAGATTAACCTTGCTAAATTTGAAGGGACTAAATTGTGCTTATAGGGGTTAAGTGTACGAAGTACAAGTTAAAGTTTAAGTAATTGCTTGTTTCAACATATTGTGACTGTTACAAGGCTAATTACAAGGTAAATTACAAGTTTTGCCAATTTTAAAGGTACACTAAGGTATTTTCAAGGTCAAGTCTCTATCATTTTGTTTCAACATTGAAAGCAATTATTTGCTGTTTTCTATTTCATAACAAGAAAGAACAGTTCTTAAGTTTGACTTAAGGTGATTATAACACTTTAAGTTTGTTGTGAAGTATGTCAGGTTTATATGTACATTTAAAAAGGGTGGTAAATCACATATTTGGTTGAAACCACAGTTAGCTAAGTTAAAGCCACACAAGTAGTACATACCAGATCAGTACGAGCAGTAGTGACATGGCTGACTACGAAGACCAAGATAGTGAAGCTGTGGAGTTGCAGCAACAGCAAGCAAGTTTAGGTGAGAGAGCTTTAGACACAAGCCAACAAGAAGCAAGTACAAGTCAAGCTGCTAAGGAAGAGGGTTTGAGAAAAGGCCTAAGAACCAGAAAACTCACTGAAAAAGGCCAAGCATTACATGAAGAAAGAGTAAACAGGCTTCAGGCTCGCTTTAAGGTCAGTTATGACAAATGGAAAGCTGTTGCTAAACAAGCTAAAGGAGCACTTGACATACCTGCCAATGTAAGTCTATATGATCACATTGTCCAAATCCAACACGCTTCATCAGAAGTAAAGCAAGCCTATGAAGAGCTACGCAGTTATGAAGCTCCAAATGGCGAAACCCGTCGCAAGGTGGACACATGTGATGCTGTTTCTCAAAGGATTGTAGAAGAAGCACAAGAACATCTTGCAGAAGAAAATGGAAAGGATCCAGCAAAGAGATCAGCTCACTGGAGTGAAGCTGGCTCAGTCTTCATGTCAGCAGCCTCCCAAAAGTCCAAATGCACAGGTAGCGTAAGCATACGTTCCAGTCATTCAAGTAGGTCGTCTATAAAGAGGCAAGAAGTGGCAGCAGAACTGGCTGCAACAGAAGCCACATTGAAAGTTTTAGAGGAAATGGAACGTGAGAACAAAGAGCTTGAAAATCTTGAATCAGAGAACAGACAAAGACTACTAAAACAAGAGGCAGAAAATGCTGAAAAACTTAAGGCATTAGAACAAAAGCGAAGGCAGATAGAACGCCTAGAGACTGTCAAGAAAATGAATGCTGCCAAAGCACGACTGAAAGTGTATGAGCAAGAAGTGAACTCAGATGAAGAAATATCAGACTTTCTACACAATAAAACTAAAAGTAAAGCCATATCTATCCCGGTAAGTCTGCCTGAACTTTACCGTGCACCTCCACAGCCCACTACAAATGCACAACCGCTCACTGTGCCACAAGAAACGACAAGGTGGCAACCTACAAACAATGCTACACAAGAAGATAGCACCACGGCACTGGCTAGAGCTTTAGCAGAGTCCATTAATATAAGCCGTCTACCAGTACCAGAGCCTGCTGTTTTCAATGGCGACCCTCTCAAGTACAAGGATTGGAAAATGTCCTTTCAAACACTGATAGACAGGAAGAACATCCCAGTAAATGAAAAGATTTACTATCTCCGCAAGTACGTTGGTGGTTCAGCAAGAAAGGCTGTCGAGAGTTATTTCCTGTTGGGAACAGATGCAGCATACCACGCAGCTTGGGATACTCTGGAAGATAGATATGGAAGTTCATTCATAATCGCCAAGGCATTCAGGGATAAACTAACATCATGGCCAAAGATTGGAACAAAGGACAGTGCTGAATTACTAGAGTTCTCAGACTTTCTGAGAGGCTGTGACGCAGCAATGTTACAAATCAAGAGTCTTGAGGTTCTAAATGACTGTAGTGAAAATCAGAGAATGCTCAGTAAGCTCCCTGATTGGCTAACAGCAAGATGGAATAGGAAAGTCATTGAATATGAGGAGCAAAGTGGTTCATTTCCAACTTTCAGGAACTTTGTCGACTTTGTCACAAGAGAAGCCAAGATAGCATGCAATCCAGTAACATCGCTCCATGCTCTCAAGTCAAGTGACTCAGAGAAAGCAAAGGACCCCAAGACTCGAAGTGTTGGCGCAAAGGTGCTAGCAAGCAGTGCAGAAGAGAAACAAGATATCAGGAGATGTGTCTTCTGTGAAAGAGCAAACCATGGCATTCACACATGTCGAAAGTTCATGGACAAGTCAATTGCCGAACGAGTTAAGTTTGTACAAACAAAGGGACTATGCTTTGGATGTCTTAGCCTAGGACACCATTCAAAGAAATGTGAAAAGAGAAGTGTTTGTGACAAATGCAAAGGGAAACACCCAACCTGTTTACATGAGGAACGTGACAAGGACTTCAGAAAGAATAAGGAAAATGACAAAGAACGAAAGGAAACCAAAGGTTTAAAGGACACAAGGGACAACAAACAAAGTAAAGAAACACCAAATGAGACAGTATCAAACTATGCGATACGAAATGACAACTGTGACCTTACATCTACAATTATTCCAGTTTGGTTATCCACAGCAAGCAATCCAGAGCATGAAATCCTTGTTTATGCCCTTCTGGACAGTCAGAGTGACACCACATTCATTTTACAAGAAAAGGCAGATGCTCTGGACACCCAAAAGAAACATGTTCAGTTAAAACTTTCTACTCTGTCATCCAGAGATACAGTCATTCCAAGCCAAAAGTTGTCAGGGCTGCAAGTCAGAGGCTTCTACGCATCAAAGAGAATCCCTCTCTCAATGACATACACAAGAGAGTTTATTCCTGCTAATCTAAGTCACATCCCCACACCCAAGACTGCAAGAGCATGGCCTCACCTAGAGCACCTTGCTGAAGAGATCGCTCCTCTGATAGAATGCGATGTTGGCCTGCTTATAGGTTACAACTGTTCACAAGCATTGTTACCCAGAGAAGTAGTGTCAGGAAGGGACAATGAGCCATTTGCGCAAAGGACAGATCTTGGCTGGACAATAGTCGGTGGAGCGGATCCCTGTGTAGATTATGGTGATGCCATTGGAGGCAGCCATAAGGTCATTGTCAAGGAAGTGACACCTAGGCAGTCATCTGATCAATTGTCAAATGAAGTCCGCTACATTTGTCGTACACATGTCAAGGAATTAGTCACACCACCAGATGTGATTAAAGTACTCGAGTCCGACTTCAGTGAAAGAAAGGTAGAAGATTCTCACTTCTCCCAGGAGGATTTGCGCTTCATTTCCATAATGGAGGAAGGAGTAAAAATTAAAGCTGATGGTCACTGCGAGTTGCCCTTGCCATTTAAGGAGGACAAGCCAAGTCTACCAAACAATAAAAGGTGTGCAGAACATCGACTCAAATGCCTAAAGAAAAGATTTGAGAAAGACAAACAATATCATAAGGATTACACCACATTCATGAATGAAACAGTAGCACGTGGAGATGCTGAAAAGGTTCCTCCCGAAGAACTAGACAGAAGCCCTTCCTGGTACATTCCGCACCATGGGGTGTACCACCCCCAGAAACCTGGAAAGATAAGAGTTGTGTTTGACTGCTCAGCAAAGTACGAAGGAGTGTCGTTAAACGATCATCTGCTCACAGGACCAGAGTTAACTAACACCCTGATAGGTGTCCTGTGCCGGTTTCGTAAGGGTCCAGTGGCAGTGATATGCGACTTAGAACGTATGTTTCACCAGTTCAGAGTTAGAGCTGAAGATCAAGAATACTTCCGGTTTCTGTGGTGGGACAATGGAGACTTCCACTCAACTCCATCAGTCTATCGAATGAGAGTCCATCTATTTGGAGCCGCCTCATCACCGGCCTGTGCAAACTTCGGTCTAAAGTATATCGCTGCACAAGGTCAAGGCCAGGTCAGTGAAGCCACAATACGATTCATCGAGAGAAACTTTTACGTGGACGATGGCTTAATAAGTTTCCACTCAGAAGAAGAGGCGATCCAGTTAGTGAACGAAGCAAAGCAGCTCTGTAATACTGGAGGTTTGCGACTTCATAAGTTCGTCTCCAATAGTCAGCAAGTACTTGAATCTCTTCCTAAGGAGGATTGTGCTGAAAGCATAAGAAACCAAGACCTGGCCTTTGGCGAGTCACAGATCGAAAGAGCTCTAGGTGTTAAGTGGTGTGTCGCTTCAGATCATTTCCAGTTTCGAGTAGTTGTGAATGAGCGTCCACTTTCCAGAAGAGGAGTTTTGTCAACAGTAGCCTCCATTTACGACCCACTTGGCTTTCTGGCACCTTTTGTTCTACTTGGAAAGCAAATACTACAGCAAATGTGTCGTGAAAAGACCGACTGGGATACACCACTCTCTAACGAGCTCAAACCACGGTGGGAGTCCTGGCTTTTGGATCTGAAGAACCTGGCTGACGTGAAGATTGACCGCTGTTACCTTCCAGTGGATTTCCAGACAGTTCAGATTTATGAACTCCATCATTTTTCCGACGCAAGTGTTGCAGGCTATGGAGTCTGTACCTACCTAAGAGTAATCAGTGCCATAGGACAAATTCACTGCTCCCTAGTTATAGCCAAGTCTAGAGTAGCCCCCACTAAGATAACTACTGTGCCAAGACTGGAGCTGTCCGCAGCAGTTGTAGCAGTGCGAACAAGTGACATGCTCAAAGGAGAATTAGAACTCCAAGATGCTAAAGAATTCTTCTGGACGGATTCGCAAGTCGTCTTAGGATATATCAACAATGAAGCAAGACGGTTTCATGTCTTTGTAGCAAACCGCATCCAACGCATCAAGGAAAGCACTAAACCAACACAATGGAAGTATGTGGCATCAGAAGACAATCCCGCTGACCACGCGGCCCGAGGACTCAAGGCTAAAGAACTCATTGCTTCCAACTGGTTTAGTGGTCCAGGCTTTCTCTGGCAAGACAAGCTTCCATGCAGAGAGATTAAGGTGGGAGAACTTGACGCTGAGGATCCAGAAGTACGCAAGGTTTTTGTTCATCAGACTTCAACAACAGTGGATTCACTAGTAGAACATTTTCTGAAGTTCTCCAGCTGGACAAGGTTAGTTAAGGCTATCGCAAGGCTCACCAGATTTGTCAAGGAGTTTAAAGGCTCAATAAAGAGAACCAATAAAGCCACAAGTCTTGAAGAAAGACAGGAAGCTGAGCTGACAATCATAGCCATCATGCAAAGATCAGTCTTCTCCAAAGAGATTAAGGAGCTTCAGTCACGAAAAGAAATAACTACTAAAGACAAAACCAATCGGCTATATCGACTTAGTCCCTTCCTAGACCACAAGAACATCCTCAGAGTGGGAGGTCGATTAGAGCATGCAGCTTTACATCCTCACATCAAGCATCCGGCTATTTTACCAAAGACCAGCCACATCACAAGATTACTGATTAGTCACTATCATCAGCAGGTCCAACATCAAGGACGAGGAATGACCATGAACGAACTGAGATCAAATGGCATATGGATACTTGGATGTAGTCATGCAGTATCATTATTTATCTACCACTGTGTCCAATGTAGAAAGTTTAGACGCCAAACAGAAGAGCAAAGAATGGCAGACCTGCCTCGTGAGAGAATGGAGACAACTCCTCCCTTCACATATTGCGGGATGGATTGTTTCGGCCCATTTTACATCAAAGAAGGAAGGAAAGAGCTAAAACGTTATGGACTGCTGTTCACGTGTTTGTGCTCTCGTGCTGTGCATATAGAGTTGCTCGACGATCTATCAACTGATGCGTTTCTGAACTCACTCCGTGCCTTCATTGCCCTTCGTGGGAATGTTCGCCAACTTCAGTCAGACCAAGGCACCAACTTTGTTGGAGCAAGACATGAGTTCCTAGAAGCAGTAAAGGAAATGGATCAAGAATGCCTAAAACAGCTAGGCTGCGAGTTTGTCATGAACCCTCCCTCTGCCAGCCATATGGGTGGAGCCTGGGAAAGGCAAATCCGGACAATCAGAAGTGTGTTGACATCCATCCTGGATCAGTCATCCCGAACACTTGACAGTTCATCCTTACGTACTTACCTTTATGAAGTGATGGCAATTGTAAACAGCAGACCTATAACAGCACATTTGCTCAGTGATCCTACGGGACCCCAACCACTTACACCCAATCTTCTGTTGACAATGAAATCGTCAATAATCTTGCCTCCACCTGGAGATTTTGTAAAGGAGGACCTTTACCTTCGCAAAAGATGGCGTAGAGTGCAATACCTGGCCAATGAATTCTGGCATAGATGGAAAAAGGAGTATTTGTTGAGCCTACAACAAAGACAAAAATGGCACAAGACAAACAGAAATGCAAAAGTCAATGACATAGTAATCATAAAAGACGATACAGCACCTAGAAGCGAATGGAAGCTAGCCAAAGTCACTGCCGTGTATCCGGCTGAAGATGGCTGTGTGCGAAAGGTACAGTTGCTAATCGGTGACTCGGCATTAGATGGCTACAGAAAGAGACTTAGCAAACCAGTCTATCTAGAGAGACCCATCCACAAGACAGTCACATTACTTGAAGCTGCTTAGTATAGCTTGCACCTCACATTCATCAGATCATAAGAGAAATCACAAGTGATTTGGTGGGAGTGTAGCTGCCGTCAAAGGCAACTCTGTATATTTTAGTTCATAATGTTTCTTGGTTAAAAAGATAATAAATAGTTAAAATATTAAGAAAATAATTTGTAATAAATAATAATATTTACAGAGAATTAAGAATAATAATATAATTTGATCAGTTAAAAAGGGAGGGAACTTGTATTTTTTGTTCCGCTCGGGAATCCTGTTGGGTGCTATTTTTACTGATGCACCAGTCCTGTCTGGGCCACACGAGGTGCTGTGCTGGTGATGTCTGCGGGAACGGGGGTGTCGGGTTGTCTTGGGATTCAGAGGACTGAAGGCTGTGTATCCCTTGGGTTTACTTCCTTTGAGTTGGTACGGCCAATAAGGTATGCATTTTATTTTTGCTTTGTACAGGTTTTGTTGATTGTGTTCTCTGTAAGAAGTTTAAGGGTTAATTTAGGCTTTCTGTGTTTTATTTTAGTTCTGACGGCATTGTTGGGGCAACAAGTGTCCAAATAAATGTCTGTTGAAAACCACAAAACGACTTGAGCCTTGTTTAAAACTCGAGGGGAGTAACAATAGGTGTTTATTATATTAATAGTGTCAGCCCTGCAACTAACTGGCCATTGTCCAGGGTGTACCTGGCTTCAGCCCCATAGTTGCTGTGATCCCGAGACTCCCTAATGGGAATAAGCAGAAAGAAATGAATTATTATAAACACACTGAAATCCATTTGTCTCACAGATAACTCAGACTGGCAACTTTAAAGGCTCTAACCTAAATATACCTACTTACTTATATATTATATTGTACCTCAGATTTGGGATAATCTTCACTTTGCATGATAATCATAATAATCTCCATTCCTGTATAAAAAGTGGTCCAAACACAGTTAATGTTATATAGCCTTGCTCACTATGTAACTTTTTATACCGATTTAACAACTAAAGGAACCAAACTCTGCCCAAAAAAAAAAAACAAAAAAAAAAAAAAACAAACATACATGGTACTGTTAACACTTTCTGTGTTTTCACAAGACTGTACGCATCCCCTACACTTGCAGATAATCAGTCAAAACAGACATGCATTCCTTTTTTGTTTTCATGTCAGGAAAACAGGAAAACAAACAAAGTTATTTGAAACAATTTGGCATTTACATAGCAGATATATTTTTGCTTTATTAAATTGGCAACTGCACTACCCATGACAATGTGCAAATTAACAGCTATATCTCAACATTAAATTCATCAAAGATTAATATTTTATGATTATTATTATTTAGTTCAGTATAGTTCAACAACATTGAGTCCAAACTACAGCTAGAGCCACATATTTTAGAGATTTGAGGGATAAACTTTTCGTGTACATTTTTGTCAGTCAAACACTGAAATTAATGAGCAAGAAACATTCATTGTCAGTTTCAAAACTGTGTTGAATGTTAAATGAAACAAGCATACGCAGATCTCAACATTATGTCCCATTTCTGCAAATAGATGCTCTGCCTCCTTCTGGACTTTTGAACCTGGCAACAAAACAGCATTTTATGCAAAAAGTCAATTCAATGCCACTCTTCTGTTTGAGTATTCTCTTGTGAACAAGAGCCTTTATAAACAGCATTCATTTTAAAATATGTCCAGAGATACTTATTTGTCAAGGACTATTATTGAATAAACAGTTTTACACACACTAAAAACTCCAGTGTGTGCTTCATTTATGGCTAATGGACCAATGCTCTCCAGTGTCTCTGCCTAAAGAGAGTGGAGAGGACAATTAGTGGCATGTGGCTTTGATTAGTCCTGATTCCACCACACTGCTGGAAGGACTATAGAAAACAACATAATAAATTACATTTGATACTCATTTTGACAGAAAGCAATAAAATGGGAGACGCTATTGAGCGTCATGGTAATAACAGGTAAATGTGAACATGTTAACTAAAGCGTGCTGCCCGTGGCTAAGCTTATACATATTCTACCTACCCAGAGCCAGTGCCAGCCAATGCATATAAAACTGAAATAAATGTCTACAGATGCATGAACTTGCCCTAAAAGAGGTTTGCTTACTCTGTGATCTCATTTTTAAATGAAACCAATTTGCCTAGAAATTGGTTCTCAGGCCTAATGCTGAACTCTGTACATCAGCGGCACTGCACACACTTACAAACACTTTCACAGTCACACTATTTCCACCCCTTCCCTTGCTGCAAATCATGTTGGACTTTGAAGTGCTAATTTTGGAAGTTTAGCCAATTTTTATTTGCTGCTTTGAAATGTATCCCCTAAGCTGCTGCACCAGCAATGAAATATACAGACCTTTACAATGAGGGATAAGTGACCAAAATGAGAAGCGCCGGGTTTTCTTCCTCACATTATATAACTGTGAATAATCCCCACATAGCATTTCTCCTGTGCCATCACTGCTTCAATTTAGATTTAAAAATATTATGCAGACTTTTACTTTTGGCTCATTCTTCAATCCCTTCCTAAAGTTAGTGCTCATTTAGAGTAACACTTCCCTGCCTAATAGTATTAACTATTTTCAGATGGTCCATTAATATCTATGGAGATAATAACATGATTACTATCATTGTAACTGTCTTCCACTTAAGGCAATTAAAAGTCTATTGATATATTTTCATTTATATACTGTACCTTCTTAGGCTTTTGGTGAGTAGCTGGAGCCTAGTCCAGCAACTATGTGCCTTGGGCGACGTACAGCCCGGACAGTGGCCAGCAGTTTGACACAGAAACAAACATGACTCACACCCACATTCAATGAAGGAATTTTAAAGTCAACTAACACATGCATGTATTTGGACATTAGGAGGACACCAGAGAA
Organism: Bostrychus sinensis; assembly: GCA_020698575.1. Lineage (NCBI taxonomy): Eukaryota > Metazoa > Chordata > Actinopteri > Gobiiformes > Eleotridae > Bostrychus > Bostrychus sinensis. Next base: position 26,335,411 of record CM036242.1, read on the forward strand.
GTCCCAATCAATGGTATCCCAGGGGGGTCATGAAAACCCCACTTTGCCAACAAGCACCTCTTATTGACAAATTTACTTTTTTAACATTTGCTTTTACAGAGATTATATAATTGCCCAAATAAAATAAAAAGATGTGTACCAATGGACAGTTCTGAAAACCATTATTACCATGCATTTTAACATTTAGCATGCATTTTGAAACAGGAAACTACAGAATGATGTACATACTGTATCAACATCTGTCATTACAATTCAATGATAACTCCAATGACAATTCTTTCTTAACAACTTTCTGGAGCTGGAGCATTATATAGTAAAAGAAGTGGATCAGATTGGCGCCTCACCGAGCTACCCTAGCTAATAAAATGGAGGGCAAAAGAGAAAAGATTTGGAATGCAGACCTCTCCTCTACAGCACTGCTATGCTTTAACACAGTACTAGACTTGGCTCTAAATTGCTTTGGTAATCAGCTTTTTGAAAAGCTTATTTACTGCTTGTTTTGTATTTATTGTAGTCCACAGAATGATATATAAAATTGGATTTTATTACATGTGCAATTTTCTCCTCTCATGAAAAATAGAGAGAGAGAGAGTGTGGATATCACCTTGTAGAGCACAGATGATCCACAGAGGATGCATATTGTATATTATCCTCCATTATCTCTCAGTTTTGATGCAGTCTCTTTATGCTGCTTGGGTAGATGCGATGGGACCAGTGGAAACAAAAAGCTCACAGATCAAAAGGTCCATGAGCCACATTGAATTAATCTGTGGATGTGAACTGGTGACAGGAAGCTGGAAGTTATACACGGTCTATGTGGCACCATTGCAATGAGGTGGTTAGTATGAAATATACTCATTTAATTTACCAAACTAGCACATAAACTGACATCAAACTGGATATTTACAAAACTGTCTCCATAGCCTTCAGATTAACATAATATTAGCACAAGTGTTTTGAATTCATTGTATATCAATCATAATCCAGCCACAAGGGGTCAATACAGGCCACAGAAGATCTAGCCAGGGTGAGCTTTGTGCCAATCACAAGCCCGGATAAATATGGAGATGGTTGCGTCAGGAAGGGCATCCAACATCATATTTATGTCAAATGAATACACAAATCACTGCATGAAAGGAGGCAGAGGATTTGCTGTGGTGACCCCTGGAGGGAAAAACTGAAAGGAGAGAAGATGGCAACCACAGATAAACCCCTTTCTTACAATATTAAATGCACAGTATTCATTATACTATCCATAATGATTGGCTGTTTTTGGTTGTTGCTGTTTATACCTGTTCATGTGAGACTGGTAAGACACTTAAAACTAAAACAAGCAAGCGTCCTGGTCACCATAGGTATAACCTAGTGTACATGTTTTAATATTGAGAACCACAGCACCCTGAAAACACACCTGAGCAAGGGAACATGCAAATTCCACACAGAAAGAATCAGTGTCTTAACACAGGTGCTGCTGTACCTCCAATGTTATGACCCACTAATTAAATAAAATAAGTGAACACAGGACTTCCTATTTCGCATGTACACCTTTTGACACTGCATTGAAACTTGCGTACCTTTAAAATTATACAAGCTAATCAATCATCCTAACGCAGCATGAACATTCACCTTTCTTGTACCATTGTTCAGATGCTGCACTCAAGTTAAAATTCCAGCAATATTTACTTACCATTAACAAATATCAACTGATGCATTTTAATGGATCCTACCATGCCTCGTACAAGCCCCATTACAGAGCAGTTCAGATAGAGCATTATGCATTGTATAAGTTCCAAGGGCCTGATTATTTTGGTGGCACATAATTCCAGTGAAATCCAAATGAGATCTCTCCAGCGCTGACATACTTTCTGCTAGCAGGTACAGCACGCCTCATATATGATTAATTAATTGCGGCAGGCTGCCATCTGTGTTTTAACTGATTAAATAGCTCACAAAGTGGGATGCACCTTTTGATGTGAACCTTTGGGGAACCGGCACTGTCTTTGTGTTTTCTACCTTGATTAAGCACAATACCGCCGCACTTCCTCTAAGCCCTACTGTTTCAAAGTCTCTTTAATTTGGGAGCAAAGGACACAAAGGCTTCGGAGTTGCTTTAAAATGCTGCCCAATTCCTGTAGTCGAGGGTCTGCCTGTCCCCTTATTTCCCTTTCCATCTGTTTTTTTCATAAAGTGAACGTTGTCTTTACTATTGTGAAAATGCGCTTTGTGCAGTGGCGTAACTTAATGTAATGTGGAGCCCCAGTGCAGGATTTCAGAATGGGCCCTTAAGTTAAACACATTCAGTATTTCAGGTTCATGCATTAAGCTTTTTAAATGCTGCTGTTTTACTGGAGTTTAATAGAAAAACAGATGCTTATTTATATAATATTAAATAATATTTTATGGGCCCCTATACCTCCTAGGCCCCAGTGCAGTTGCACAGGCTGCACTGCCTGATGTAATACCCCTGGCTTTGTGGCTCAATGGATAAAGCATTTACCCCTGATCTAGAAAATCGCCAGCTTGAGTCCAGTTCTGTTTTTCATGACGTGGACTTTTCACACAGTGCAGGGCCGGCGCAGTGAGCAGGCATCAAGCTTTCAGATAAAAATTGATTCTAGTAAATTCTCACCTGAGATCCATCACGGTGAAAGGCTTTAAAAGGTCACACGTGTAATAAGTTCCTATGGTCTCAGTCCCTCCAATAATAGGCCTTTAGTCTGCCATGGAAGGCCGGTATATAGAAATAATTGAGTAATCTGTGGACCATTCAATTCAATAGTGGGACTCGGTGACAGTGCTCGGGTGTGCTGGGCTACACAGAGGATGTGCAGGAGCGTCTTACACTGCTACCAGGGAAATGGTGTGTCCCCTAAAGCAGTGCACCTCCATCACTGTGACGCCATACTGGATCTCTGACATTTTAGAGGCTCTTCCAGGCCCAAATTGTACAGAACGGTGTCAGCACTTCAAGATGGGAAAGATGATAGGATGTGACATGATATAAATGTATGCCTGAAAGCGCTGAATAAATTAAAAGCCATCTATATCTCAAATTAATATCCTGTGAACATAATGTTGAATGTCTAATCCAGCCATAGGGGGTCACAAGCTAGTGTACGGTCCAAGTGTGCTGGTCCCAAGCCTGCGTAAATAGAGGGGTTTTGCTTCAAGGAAATCTGGCATAAAAAAAAGCCAAATTAAAATCCAATTACTGCACACTATTAGTCAGATGATTTGCTGTTAAGACAATAATAGAGGTGAAAGAAAATATAAATTCTGCTATAAGTATATTTTAATGGGCAATACTGCACTGATATCAAAGACAGCTGTATCATTTTTATTGCGTTGACAGTATATTTGATATTTCATAAAAATCCTGCACGCACCCATGACAACATGTTTGTGACAATTGCAGTACTCACTGTTGTGCTTATTAATAAAAGTATTTAAAATAAAATGCAGTGGCATATTACTATACAGGTGAGTATTTTCCAAAATTATATTATCAAAAAAGTTAGAGTACTGTGATATATCGATACGTATCATAATACCATGTTCTTGTCAACACACAGCCCTAGAAGAGGACGCTGAATGTCTGATGCAACACCCTGAAGCTTTATGAAAAAAAACAACAACTTTGTTCTTTGCTAATGAATGGACTGACTAATAATACAAAAGTTAAAAAGCCCAAAGACTTGATTAATGATGAGACAAAATCCTTATCAATTAAGGAAATAGTAATTGACTATGGAGCGGCTTCAGATCTTAGTTCTTCTGATACCGTCTGGCATTTGAATAATCTTTTCATATTGCAATTCAATATGAGGCTTCTTCCACTACGGCCTTTGAGTGAACCACATCAGTCATCTCTCCATCTCTTTATCTGTCTCACCACACAGCTGTTTCTGCTTCCTTCTTCATCAACATCTATGCACTTTACGTCCTGAGAAAAGGGCCGAGGCCGCGTTAGAAAGTCCTTGCCTTTTTATTTTACCACTTCAACTGTGATAAATCCGGCAACGTGTAATTATCTGTCAGCTATTTAGATCAAAAGCTTTCGCCGAATCAATTAAATGCGATGGCCGTCCTGTAATTAACATCCTTCAGGAAGATCATTTGTTGACTACCTGTAATTGTGGCAAAATGGAGCCCCGCGTTTTGACGATTTGCAAACTGTGAAAGCGTTTCACAGATGTCACAATAGAATTTACACATCATTTTATTCTTAGCAAAAATAAAAAAAATATCCAACGACGCACACATTTGCACGCTACATGACAGATTTAGAAATATGACTTAAACCAGAACAGATGGCCCTTAAAAGTAAAACACAGTAATTCAATCTGGCTAATGGGAAGAAAGCCACAAACTGCTCCATTCTCCATTCTTTGACTGGGTATCCAGACTGAATTGCTTCTACAGCTTCAAGCCCCTCTATCATAGTGTGTTTCTGTGTTCCCCATGCATATTATAGGATATTTAAAAGGAAAACAGTGTATATTTACAAGACAGGCCTGACTGTGTGCACAGACGGGAGCTATTAGTGCCTACATAGAGGGCTGGGATTGTATTGTAATTGATTGTTACAAAAGATTGGCCTCTTCGAGAAGGCTTTTTCGCACTCACTCTGACATTCCTTTCTCAAAACAATTACCATACTCAATCTTTGTCTTCGTTTGGCCTCTTTTAAGTGAAACTAAAAAGCTGTTAGAATTGCATGTAGAGAGATGTAACATACAGTCTACAAACCATTTCCCATAGGCGTTCACACGTACTGGCCCCAACAAAATTATGTTGTCTCTTACACAGAATGTCCAGATCTTCCAAGAAAGATAATGTTTGCATGTTGTTACTGTTCTGTTCTATTCTCATTCTTAACATGTACCTTCACCATGGAGCAGAGATGTAACATTACAGTAATATCATGATATTGCAATATCAAAAGTCTCACAATGGTAAAAAAGGAGAGGAAACTACATAGACCATGATTCTTTGCTCAGTTTCAGTGCATCCAACGTGACAAAATTATTGTTATTAAACACTATTTAGTCTTAATTATTTAAAATATCACAATAATTAATGCACCAAAGGCTCGACAGGGCATTTTGAGAGAATACATTTTGTTATTGTGAGCCCCCACCCACCCACACACACACACACACACACACACACACACACACACACACACACACAATAGCACAATAAATGTCGCACTGTGACAGGAATATCATGATAATACCATACCTGGAGATTTGGATATTGCCAAAGACATTATGTTTTTACTGGCACTGGTTGGTTTGTTTGTTGTTTGTCTATAACCCAGATCACTTCACAAATGAAAAAAAAACCTTAATTAGACTGGATAGTCGGGTAGTGACAGAAAATCATGGAGGAGAATCGGGAGAGACTCTCGTTAATCTGTCACAGTTCGGACTCAAACCCTCAACGTTGAGGCAAGCTACAGTCGCTCTGTGTGAATTACAGCTCTAAAAACGGAACTAGATTAAATTTAGATTAAAACTTTGTTGATCCCAAAGGAAATTCAGACAATATACTGCAGCAATGTTCGGGTTTTTATAAAATCTCCAAGAATGGTTAGTCATTATCTGGAACACCATATGGAGTTTTAAGTTGTTTTAAAGATTTTGCACCAGTTCAAGCCCAATTTTCCAGCAGCTGCATAGATACTAACCAAATAAAACTGCGTAAATCTTATGAAGACCAAACATTATGATGAATGAATTTAATGTGACATCATTTCTGTATGCTTATGCACAGATCTGCGGTTATGTAACACCTGTATCCTCATATGGTTTATCTAGTTGCTCTTCAAATCTGAATGTATGGAAAGAGATCTACATCAAATCCTGGAGAGAAATGATGATTTGATTGGCGCTGCATCTGTTTTGATTAGGGATAAGTAATGCTTCTGTGTTGGGGGAGGGGTATTCCCAACTAGCAGAAAATTGCATTCTGTTCACAGCAGTATGGCTTGGACCTCTAGTCAGTGTTGGTTGGATATATATTAACCTGGCGGGCCACAAACTTTCCAACCTCATTGTTGACAGGTTTTATGAGCCTAATGCACTTTGTGATGTATAGCATAATAACCCGGTGAATGACTGTAGGGCCTTACTCTTAATATTGCACCGCTGAGAAAATCAGGCAAAATTATTGTAATGAGACAAAAATTTCCATACAACAGCGAAATGAGTTCATTACTCTAAGTTATATTGGTGGAGTAACCAAAAGAAATTGATCCTTTTATTACTTTGGAATTCAATTTGAAGCATAAACAATATTAGGCAAATAGGCAGCGAGCAAAATGTATTAATAATTAGATTAGTGTTATCAGAAAGGTTATCGGAGTGGCCTGGACTGCTTTGTATTCTTTGCTATCAAACAACAGTAATGTTTGGACCTCAAGGGGTAGAAACCTGAACCAAGAGACAGCAATAACGTGAGGAAAAAATTACATCTTGTCCTTCTTGACTGATCATTAATAATGATAATAACACTTTTTTATTATTTATTATTACTAGTTAATATAATATTTTTCTTTTTTTTTTTTTTCTTTTTTCTCTTTTTTTTACACATGGCACCTTTTACATTACAGTTACCTTTTACATTATAGTATACAGCTGCACATCAACAAATAGATTATTGTGAACTGGTACAATTAACATTACTATTTCTATAGTTCATAAACATAAAAATGCATATAGCATCAGTAAACACTGTGAATGCTGTGTTTGAAGCATTTATTTACCTAAATTTATATTATTAAGATGATTATGTAATACAGTATAATCATCACAATTAGTTCTGAATCCATATTATGTAAATATTTTATGTGTTTCACCCTGAATTGAACAACTAAGAAAGGGACACAGCCCACTCCTGAGGTCATGTTTTACTTTACATTTTAGTTATTTTCTGTTTTATTTTGACACTCACTTTGTGTTTTATTTCAGGTCACTTCACTTCCTGGTAGGATGTAACAATGCACTTAAGTCACAATTCAATTTGAGTCACAATTTTATGTTCACAATTATGTTTTGGTTTTTACCATTTTTATTTGCAGATATAGTTGCAGTATAATTATGATCAAAACATTTTTTTTACATAGTCTATTTGTGTCTCCTTATCAAACCTAAATTGTTGTACATTTCTTATTAACTGAAATTGAATTTAAAAAGTAGATATTAAAACAGAGAAATAACAAAATTATCTAAAATAATTTGTTAGCCACTTTTATTAACACCTTTCTACTCCTGCAAAAACAAATACACTTTAGTAGCAAGCAATGCATAGAGAAGCAGCTTATCATGAATCCACGCCTCAGTAATATATAATGGGCCTAATAAAAGTCAAGTCTTATAAAAATATCAGTGAGGAAAGACTCATCCTCAATAAAGACTCTGATCTCCATGGAAACGCTTTGGGGGAGGGGCCAGTGAAACTTCAGATAAACTTTAGCTGTTGTTAGCCACTTAGCTTTCCTTTAGCTCGCTGCTAACGACAAGCTACTTTATGAAGAATGGTAAATGGAGCGAGCAGGATTAAATAATACCTTTCTTCCAACAACAACAACCCTGTGCGCTGTGTGTGTGCTCCTCCGTCTGTGCGAGAGGTGAGGGAGCACTCTTCTGAGCTGCTCCGAGTAATGAAGCTCTTGTACAGCCTTTTCATGGTTCCAGAACGTCGGGCTAATGATTTTACGAGTCCTGTACCCTAAAACTTTGTATAAATTTTTGTTTCTCTTCTGTAAAATGGTCAGGTAATGATGTCTAGTGCCAAACATGCGAGCCAGATTATGCACCATAATTCTTTTGTGGCCTGCATGCTGTTTAAAGGGACATCCGATTCAAAATTTCTCTCTTATGACTTTGCCTGCCCTTTTGACTTTGAGATTGCCTGATGTTTTTGGATACCTCTGCATGTTAATTAAGCTTACCTGGATTCACCCGTGAGTTGCTGTATTTGAGTCCTTCTTTTGTGTGCCTCTAATAGGGACATTCCTGCAATATTCTAATTTGTTTATGTGTCACTTGTAAATGGAAGATATACAATATAGTAGCTACATGTTACAATGGCTAAATACATATACTGCATACATGTTGTTAATTAAAACAATGCTATGTAATGTTAATACAGTATGTACTGACTGTGGGAACTTGTGATCTAATTGCTCCCTCAGATGTTAGTATTCATGTTTTAAGGTTCTCTCTTCCACCACTTCACTTTAATTCAATTCAGTTCAACTCAACAAAAATGAATACCACACAACACTTGCACATATCCTCCCAGCAGCCTCTTACTTCCTCCTTCTGGTGTTCTCTTGAGCTCCTAGGGCAGCTGGGAGATGTAGTTTTTCAAGCATATCTGCAATCCGAGTTAATTATTTCCTGGTAACCACTATAGAGAGGAGCACCACTGCATTGTCTTTTTCAGCATCAACTGAAAGAATGGAAATATAATTGGTTGTATTTTTTCGGATGTTTTTTGCAGCCTCTATGAACAAAAAGACTGTACCACTTAACTGTCAGTTGAAAATGGCTTTAATATGTCTTATGCATCATTTATAGGATGTAAAACAGTAAGAAACCACTAACCTCAGAAATTCTAGTTCTGTAGTTGCAAGCCACAACAATGCTGCCCTATTTATTTACACCGCCAGAGTCTGAATATAGCACTTTTAGAGAAAGATTTGAGACTAGTTTTGTGAACATGGTTGGTAGTCTTCATGACTAGCATCGAAAGCAACATTGTTTCTCTTTCGCCAAAGCCGAAGAAAGGCAAAAAACACCCAGATGCCAATTGCTTTTTTCTAGTTGCCAAGGCACAAACAGGATGCTGGCAGCTACAAAGATTCAATTATAAAAAGTACAGAAAATAATTAGAAAAAATAATAGCACTTGAAAAAAATTACCCCTCCAGAAATTGCGCATAACAATAAATCCGTTAATTAGCTCATTAATATTCAATTGGGGTCAGTGGACTTAATGGAACCTTTTTCATGGGCCAAGGAAATGTTTAACACTGGGTTTTTCCTCTGCCTGCTCTCATTATCAACTATGCGCAGGCAGGCCTTATCAGCGGTCCAGATGGCGAGGAACAATGCGGCGCCATTATCGTCTTAGAGCAGCGTGTGTGCCTTGTAACCGGTGTGTGCCTGGGACAGTGAAGTATAGATACTGAGGCATTTAGTGTAATTGATATGTGGTATATATCGTATTGTTTAGGCCTGTTTGTTTGCTCTGCCGGTATTCAAGGCGAGCAGGAGAGGCGAAGATTGATTTTCTCCGCAGCCGTTCATGCACACTCACCGCGGGTCACAGATAACTTGTCAACGTAGTTTTTTTGGGGGGCTGGTTATAAAATGTATCAAGGCTAAACTCTGGCGCGGGCAGGGAGAGAGGGATAGGGGAGCTTCATCTCGGCGAACATGACGAGCCCCCACTTTGCTGTTACCTTGTGTTTTGAGACAGATGTTTTATTCAACAAGTACATGGGATGGGGGGGATGTGCGGACAAAGCCTGCTTCGACACTGCACCTGTGTTTGCTTCTTATTCTTAATGTGATTGTAGATTTTGGCATGGTGATGGGATTTGTACTATTGTCAAGTACTTGTTTTATTACAACAATGGAAACCTAGGTAAAATTGCAACTAGGCTACATAAAACTAAGGATACATCTGGGACTAAACCAAAACCTAGAAACACTTAGAGAGTGTAGACCCTGGCCGAGGGATTTACCCTATCTTGAAATTGTAAAAATATAGTGCCAAGTCCAGGTCTTGGACTTGAACTGAGGACCTTCTAGTTCAGGGGTAAATGCTCTGTCTAATAAGCTACAAAACCTTGATATCTCACAATGTCACAGAGTCAACTGAAACTAACCATTTGTTCCTTTTCTGCCCCCTTGTGATACTGATTCCCACTCTGACCCAGTGCACACTGTCATTGTGCCTTTGGGCAAGACATTTCACCCACATTGCTTACTCCATTCCCATGATGTGGCTGGTTGCAACAGGAAGGGCACCCGGGGTAAACTTTGCTGAATCACTTTGCGTTTAATTTGTTGTGGCGAATGCAAGCAGGGGAGCAGCTGAAAGGAAAAAATATAGTTACTTCAATGCTTTGAGTTTTCTTGCTAACAGAGAAACAAACCAAACAATAAAGCAACTAAAACTAAACCAGGACTGATTAAAGATGCAGTGTATAAGACTAGACCTAGACTAAACAAGCATTAAACCTAGAACTAACCCTAAGACTAAAATCACTACTGTATTCCTTCATAGCACTTTGTTTCCGATGTTAAACTAAAGGCCTGCGGCGCTGCAGTAAGGCACGGCTCCTCTCTTGTTCAACATGAAAGGTTGTGACTACTGTATTAATATCACAAGTGTCATTTATTGCATGTAATTAAAAGTATATTCTATAGTCCAATTAAGTTGTCATTGCTGCTGCTTCATTATAATAAGAGGATGAAAGCAACCACCATTTAATTCATTTTATTGCCAGGAATCATCATGATGCTTTACTCCCTTCATATAGATAATTTCCTCTAATCTGAAACATAATAACCAAACAGAAAAATAGCAGGGGAGTGATGGATGTTGGAACCAGGTTGGTGCTCTTTGCAGATGCTGTGAACTCGCCAGGACCTCATCCGTCTCTGCTCCATACACTTTCTAAGCTTCTCAAAGATTCACATTACTCAGAGCTCCAGCATACGGTATGGTCCTATCATCAGAGAGCAGACCAAGACTAAATCACCCATGCATACACAATTGGCTAGGAAATGACTGTGTCAAAGTCAATTGTAAAGCCAGGTTTAATTAATGTAAGTACGATCAAAGCTAAGTTGTCATAATGGGGCAATTTTAAACCAATGACAGTGATGTCTTTGTGAGTATCTTGTAGAAATCCATGAAGAATTCAACAGTAATACTTTTTGTAACTCATTCTTCTAACATTACATTACACAAAAAAGAGATAAAAGGAGGACTTATGCAATATTATGATATAATATATGTTTTTTATATATGTGTTTTGCTTCATTCATGCATGTTTAAGTAAACCTCTATTCTCTGGCATGGTCGTTCGGAGGCCTCAAAATGCTGAGATGCACAAACCCCTGCCCACTCCAGGAAGCACTGACCAATCAACACACCCCTCTACATCCAGTCTGCTCTCATTCCTTTATCCAAAAATGGTGTGCAGCTCTGTTTCCTCTGATTCCTCACAGCTATTGTTCATTTTGTAGTAAAATTATACCATATAAAATGTTTATGGAAGTCAAGTCCTCTATTTCTTTAAATTATGTGCAAAACACTCAGTATAGTGCTCAAGAGAGCTGTATTATTTTTTTATTCCTAATTTTTAAACCAAGCTTGGTCACCTCTGGAACAGCATTGCACGTTTTAATTTTTTTTAAAAACATTATCTGGCTAAAAGAAACCTTATCTTTTAAGTACTCTACTGGTTCCATAAAGAAACAGGTGAAGGGACCAGCAGAGGGCAGCAGAGTACAGGAAAGTAGTGCTGTGTGTTGTGGTCTTTTGAGCATATAATAAAAGAAAACAAGCGCTTTACTTCTTTAAACTTTTTGTATAACGCCATTTTACTACAAAATGAAAAACAGCTGTGAGGAATCAGAGGAAGCAGAGCTGTACACTGTTTTTTGGATAAAAGAATGAGAGCAGACTGATATAAAGAGCTTGTTGATTGGTCAGTGCTTCCTCCAGTATGATTTTGATGACAAAACAACAGTATAACACTGGTAGAAAGCTCAGAAAAGTCAACTTTGCATAATATAGCCCATTTAATTATTATTATTATTTTTTTAATGGATAGTATGCTCTCTTTGCAATCTGATTGTCCTGGGTTTGATTCAGTACTAGTAGGAGCAGTAGTAGCAGCAATAGCAGTAGTACTTTTACTGTGCTTGGAAATACTTTTACTTCTTGGTAACTATTATTACTGAAAACAGTACTTTACTTTACTTTACTTTACTTTACTTTACTTTACTTTACTTTACTTTGCGTTAGTACAGAGTTTGAGTACCTCTTCTACCTCTGCTGGTCAATATCATTATGGCTACAACAGAGTGCTAATATATTTACATTTTTTAAACATCTGCTCAACCTATTTCATTCTTCTTTTTTCTAATTAACACGCTCAACGTCTGGAATTTTAGGTTTAATTTAGAGCCCCTGCTAAAGCTATAATTTTTACTCTTGTGCAAGACCCATTTCCCTTAAAAATAAAAATAGGCCTTATGGAGTTTTGTTTCAGCACACTTTCTGGAAAGATAAAAGTGGTTGCATTTGTTCTTAACTCTTGGTTTATTGACACTATTCCTGCAGCAAGGAAGATTATTAGAAATGATATCAAATAGGAAAAAGGATGTGTCTCAATTCACCCGTGCAAAAAACAAAACAAAACAAAACAAAACAAATAAACAACCATGAATGACTTTAAGAATGTTTGCTTCAAGTGAAAGTGCAGAAGACACAAAATATAATTTAAAAAGCCTGCCTGACACAGTAAAATAAACAACTGATGAGTTTGTAAACAAATGGTAGGGGCTGATTTAGAGATTTTGATTTTGAATGTGTGAATGTGTTGAGTGTGAATGTGTTATACTGTGTATGCAAGGACCTTTTCCAATACCCACTAAAAGTAATCATTTGTTTTTTTACTGACCCCTGATTGTGGCTGGAGTCAGTATCTTTGGCTTAATCTCGCAATGGTACAAAATCCTTAAAAATTCCTGGATCCAAACAGTGATCTAGAACCACACCAAAAAGAAAAAAAATAAAGTGATTTAGGAATAGGGAAGACATTGCAACTGAATCTGTTACACTGCTGCTACAGCTTTTCCAAAAATATTTGTGATCCTAAATCTTGTGCTTAAAGGTTGCAGCTTGAGAGCCCATGCAGGTGTCATGGATAATTCCTATAGTCCTTACTATTGCACCCCAATTCTCACTTCTAGCTTAGCTTTACCTCTATCAAACGGGCCAATCCTATTGATCCTCCAACCTTCCAAACACCCAACCTTTACGGGCAAAACAGGCCAGTCTCTAAACCCGAAGCCAAGTGTGAGGAGATGTTCCCAACTGAGTGCAATTGGGATTTGAGAAAGTTAAATACTTCTCAAGCACAAAATTCCCGCCTGGGCAGCAGAGAGGGGATTGTGTCCTCAGACCCCCTCATGCTCACCTGATCACAGGGTCAGACCATCACACCACTGCTCCCTCTCGGCCATTTTGCACTCTCAACTGCCTTTCACATGCTCCAGAAAGGGGCTCATTTACTTCAAACACTGCTGTCAACAGTTTTGGCTGCTCTCCTTGACTTGGAGATGATAAAAGGGTCATATTTGGAGGATGACAACCAGCAGTGATGAAGGACAAAAGGGTAGAGGGGAGAAAAGGAAGAAGGTGGACAGAGTGAGCTCACCATTAACTGGGCGATTGTTTGAGGAAGTTAAACAACTGATACCTTCACACCTAAAAACTACTAGAATAAAAGTGGCCAAATAATTGGCAGTGTAGTTTAACTTTTGCAATTGACCGAAGTTTGTTTTTCCATTAATAAAAACTATAAAAAAAGGGAGCAAAATAACACAATATTTAGTCAACATAAATAGCACAATGAAATGCATTTTGTTACACTCAAATGGATCAGTTATAGCACATATCATTTCATGTCAATGTCAGGACCTTTGAATTAAAGCAGAATAATATGCTGGCTTCTTTTCTTTTAGCAGTTTCCTTCCTGGGACGCCACCACAAATTATGTAGCATGCAGTGATTCACATATTGCTTTGGCATATGTTGCTGTGCTGAATGCCCCTCTTGACATAGCCATCTACATTTATTCATGCTTGGGACTGGCACAAGGAGAATACTAGCTTGTAACCTTCTGTGCCTGGATTGAATATGAATACTCTATAAGCCCATTAATGTTTCTCATTTCATCTCATGACCATAAACAATCGATCTAGCCAGGTCAATAATAGGCCCCTCAGAGGTGTTGTAGCAGTCTAGGTTGGTCACTGAATGTGTTCAATAAAACTTGCTTATTTTTTCTATGTCTGACTGACATCTTGTTGACAACCTTGTTCTGTGCATTTTTTTTCTATTCACAACCTGTTTTTCTTGTAATAAAATCTGCAAGGGCAATGGAGATGTTTTGAAGACCTATTGCCACTACAAAAAGAGCTGCATGTTTACAAGAATAAGACAAGCACATTACATTGAAACAATGCTGTTCTGCCTCCAATCCTGTGCTCTCTTTCACTCACTATCCCACCCCCTCAGGGTGAGCAGACCTTCCTTCGTGTTCAAAGATTATCTGTTAATCCAAAATGTGCAGGAGCATGAGATGACAGGGGAGAGACCAATACTCACGGGGGAGGGACAGCTGCATGGCTTTATTTGTTTGTTGGCTTTCATATTAATCCATTGGAACATGCATTTTCTGGCCATGTGTGTAAATGATTCAGAGCCATTAAATGGAAGATGAAATTTTCAATGGATAGCATGTAAAAGTATTAATTGTAAAGACCATTATTTGGTGTCCATGAGGCTGAATCAGCTTAGCCACTCCATTCCCCCATTTGCATACAAAATGCTTTATTTTGGCAATCAATGAAAGTGCTCCACTGTATGTGTGGCTTATCACATGCTTGCAGGAAATGGATTCCTTAGCCATCTCGTTAAATTCTGTTGATGCAGAACAATTTGAAACATGGCACAGGCAGCAATGACATTTAAAGATGCCTCGGCTTAATTATATTTTGCAAACATTTGGCTGTTTGTCCTCTGGGATAAAGTGCCTCCACTACAAAGTTAACTTGTTAATAATTCAAAATGAATCTCTCTTTTTGTTGAACACCAATCATTATCTCCTATTAGTGCTGGTTAAGGGCATTCAAGGTGCTTCTAACACACAAGAGAGGCATGCATCTATTTAATACTCAAAACAGAGCACACACATGCAGTGCCTAGCACAATACAGCAGCAGCATAAGCTACTTACATTCTAATGTAAAAGATGGAATCAATTCAGTATCACACTCAAATGCTTTTGCAACAAATGCATTTATAAAAACACTGTATAACTACCTGTGGTACAAGAAAAGACTGATGCCACAACATATCAAATATAAAAAATACTGCATATTTTTGGTGATCACAGTATTATTACTTGTTTTTTGAAATATAGTTGGACTTGTCTTAATTATTAAAAAATATATTTTCTAATGTTTTGTGCCTGTAGCAGTGTACTAGTATGCAGGCAAGGTTTTCCAGAATAATATTAATAAAAAATCATTTTAAATAGCCTTTTTCAAAGTGTTTTCAAGTGTATTCACCAGGTTTTTGCCCATACACAGAAATGTTTCTATATGCAAAATGTTTTGTCAGACAATACTGCTTTGATGTAACTGTAGCTATATCTGTCACTGTGAAATACTTCTTCCCATCATTTGTAATATAATGCTTTAAAATACTCTGGTATGTGAACTATACTCAAAAGAGGGACTATAGCATGCAATATTTTTTATTGGAAAAAAAAAGTAATACGATGTGTTACAATGATTCTCTATCTTTAAGAACAACAGAGAAATGCAATTACTTTTAAGTTGTTTTCTGATGATACAAATGGACTAAATAGCAAATTTTACACAGAACAATTAAAAACATAGTTATTGTTGTTGCTGCGTTAACTCAATAGACCATTTGTTTATTCACAACTGTCTATAGCTTCCCAGGTTTCAAATTGATAGCATTGTCCCTTCACTCAATACAGGTGCAGCCTCATCAAATCACCCAAAAAGAAAAGAAAAAAACCCTCTCAAAACATATAGATATAGAAGTGCATTGATTTAATATAGTGCCGTAAGCTCTTGCACCTACACTCGACATGCAATTTGGAAATAAATTGACTGATTTAGATAGAGGCACAGGGAGGAGGAGGAGGAGTGGGTAAAATGTGAAAACACAATCCGGCATCAAATAAGGTGACATTGCACAAAAAATCACTTACATGAATAGAGAAACAAAGTGTTTTCTATTTCTAAAAAGGTAATTTTGTTTGTGGATGGCATGGGGTTTGTCATGTATGTGAATCTATAGTGTAGTATGGAAAAGTTTTAGTGAAAATGCTGTTAAGTATGAGTGTTTTAATAAATACATTTTTGTTATGAAATTTTCTGAAAAAGGTCTGTAATGGGCCAAGGACAAAATGATAATTTCTAGTGTGGATACAAATTCCTGTTTAGATGCAGGAGTGTTTTCAGAGTTTCTCATTTTAAAATGCAGACTGAAGATACACACTTCACACACTAAAAGAACAAATGATTCATTTTAGTACATTGCTATAATGAGATATAAGGGTTTTGAGCCTTAATGGACATAGCATTGACTAAACACTAAACTAGAAGATCTTTGAATCCAGGACTGGGCACTATATCGTTGCCATTGTGAGACAGGACCAGTGACTTGGCAGAGGTCAACTCTCTCAGAGTGCTTCTAAACTTTGTAATTTTGTGTATTTTTTATTTATTTATTTATTTATTTATTTATTTGTATATTGATATACCTTTCATTGTTCATAGCCTTTCCTCAAAACCTGAGACAGGACAGACAATACTGTAATAATAATAATAATAAAAATAAATAAATAAAAAAAAAACGGCTAGACTTCATTCAAAAACTATAACAAGTACATAATGAAAAGCTAGCCACTACTTTTTGAGGGGAAATGGTTGTTTCGCTGCTGCCGAGTCTATTGTGTTTTAATTGAGCCCAATGAGGAATAATTAAGTAATTAAAGGCTTGATAAGAGGCACAGTAAACAGATAAAAGACCAGTGTGTGAATTAACAATATGGTCCCTTGCAGCAGAATAAATTGGACGTACCTCCTGAATAGCATCACGGAAAAGGCAATAAAGCATCAAAGGGGCCAACCTAAAATGGGCCAGCACTCCAGACGTCACATCCTAAAAGAGCTTGGGCTGTGGACACGCTTATGGTCACATTCAAATGTAACACTTCCCAGCTGGATTTGTGGGAATGGGAGGGCATCGTGATATTTTCAACACTACACTGACATTAGCGTCTTTTATTATTGAGTGATTAATGAGTAATTGCACAGCTTGAAGCGTACTCAGAGGTTTCCATGAGAACGATGAAAAGTCTTATTTCTGCAATGCTGGAATTATGAGGGGAATATGGAAATACATTGTGAGGCAGTTCACAGCTGAGTTGACTGGAATAATAGGGAACATGGAGAAAGAGTGAAAAGGGCAATTCTAAACTCAACTGTCTATAAAACACACCAATACAATATATAACAAATAATTCTCACAGCTGTATAGAAGCTTTTATATCAGCACTACTGTAGCTTTTCCTGTTTCAAAATAGATCTTTTTGGTATTTGTAAACAGCGTTCCAAAGAGTGGTGGCACAAGCTAGTAGACCATTATGCTCTATGGAATAATTAGCATTAGCCACCAATTCCTGCAAATTATTAGATTAGATTAAATCCCACAAGTGGAGAAATTCACTTGTTAAGGTAGCTCTTAATACAGAAACAAGTGAAATTCACAGTGCAGAGTACATACATATTTACTTGTTGATGGAGGAAGGTGATGATAATGACAGTAATGGGGGGTAATGCACAGTAAGGAGATTTTTAAAAAATACTAAAAATGTCTTGATTATACAGATGAGTTGTACAGTCTGGTAGTGGTGGGAATAAAGGACTAGCACTCCTTCCTACACTGAGGGTGTCTCAGTTTTTAGCTGCTCAGCCCCTCCACAGTGTGGTGCAGTGGGTGAGAGGTGTTGTCCACGATAGTTGTCACCTTAGCCAACATCCTCCTCTCACCCACCTCCACAGAGTCCAGCGGGCAGCCCAGGACACAGCTGGCCCTCCTGACCAGCTTGTTCAGTCTCTTCTTGTCCCGGTCAGTGCAGTTACTATCCAGCAGACAGCCGTGTACGGGATAGCAGAGGCTTCCACAGAGTCATAAAATGTTCTTAGCAAAGGCCTGGACACTCCAAAGGACCTCAGTCTCCTCAGAAGGTGGAGGCGACTTTGGCCTTTCTCATACAGGGCGGCAGTGTTGTGGGACAAGTCCAGTTTATTGTTGAGGTGAACACCGAGGTACATAAAACTGTCCACCATGTCAGTGCATCAAGATGGTTTAGCAACGGACAACCTATTGATTACATTTTATATAAAGTCAGAGCCTGGTGAGAAAACATTAGAGCATATAGTTTAGAAGGTTTATTGAGTGTAGCCTTTAGCAGATCTAATTAGCATATAGGCTAAAGGCTACATAATAAACTGGCCTACTGTACACTTTAATAAGTAAACTTCACCTAATGGATCTGATTATCTGATCTGGGAGCTATCATTTTAAAGTAAATTTTAACAAATATATCAACAACAACCATTCATTTTTAGCTATCTAAAAATGTCTAATTATTAATCTGTTTAATTTCCCTCATCTTTAAACTTAATGAACAACTTACCTGAATATGTCACTCAAGCGTTTATGCATAAGTTTACTCCTAACCTCAGTTTATCAAATTGCGGTGTGTACTTTTTTATATTTTAACACCATAGATCATTTATAATCTCAGTTGGCATCATGTGCTGCTTGGCACTGATAATCGATAATCCAGTCATCCAGAAACACATACAAATACATATTTGTTTCCTGGGATTAAAAGCTTATAGAGAGTGTGTGGCATGGCCAATATTGTTCATCCATGTCATGAATTTTCAGTGCTATTGTAAAATAAAGGATTTAAATATGAGATTGTTGATTTATTAAAAAAAAAACAAAAAAAAAAACAAAAAAAAACTTGCTAATAGGCAGTCCATAAAGAACAATTGCCCTCTTAGTGAACTTCACTGTTGTAGACGTTTCAAGTAGATGTACTATATATAAACAAGGGACTAAACATTACAGCAGAAGTCATTGTTTTCAGTCAAAATTATTACCAAGGTAAATTTCAAAAAGCATGTCAGAAAATGAATTCATTTGAGAGACAAGAGCAGATTCTACAGGGATCAGTCTCAGAGGCCTCTTGATGTCTGGCAATAAAGCTAACCTTTCAGTTACTGGTTTGCCCAAAAAGCAATACATTTGTATTATATTTGATTAGATCAAGTGGTGAATGATAGTGTAGAACCAAACCTATTTGTGACACCTGCATCTAAAACCTGCAGTGGTCACAGTACGACACACAGGTGGAGATCAGAAGCTGAAAACATCTGGGGTAATAAGCTGAATGCCTCAAAAACAAGCCTTTTCCAAAACTAATACTAAAGCAGGCTAAAGGTCTCAGGCAAACTCAAACATGACCATTATTAACTGTATCAACTATTTCTGTATGGTCAAAGATATTTTAGCAGTGCTTGTATCACTTTCTGAAAATGACATTCTTCTGGACAGAAGTGCATACTGTGTGTGATTATTATTAGGAGCTGCAAATGCGTATTTTTAGCCTTTGACTATAAATCCAATGAATTATTAAGTCCCCTGAACCTAACTGGGCACTTTACACATTGATCAGTCCTGTAACAGTCTCCTGATAGGTATTCTGAGAAAGAGACATGTGGGAGGCACCTCCTCTGTCACATTCTTGGCTAATAAGTCCCAGTGGTCCTACCTACTTGACCTTTGTTGGTTCAAGCTTTTATCAACCCAAAGACAGGCTGTGTGACCGCTTATAACCTTGAAACAAAATAATCCTTCATATACATTTATACAGTAAACTCAATACAATTAAATTATTTACAATTGACTTTTTTATTTCGATGCCCATTGATAATTGGCTTATTGTGTTGGGCCTATAACGCTTAACAAGAAATTGCAAATCTAGTTCCTTCACAATGACTTAGGCCTATATTAATTATACACGTGGTATAGCATTATAATGCAATAATGCTATAATGCTGTACCACGTATGTGAGCGTGTGAATACACCAGAGGCGTGTGTGGCATGATATTTTTGTACGTGAGCTTGCACTGCCATCTGCTGTTGTTGTGGTGAAAGTACAGACTGTGGCGCTATACGAGGGTTAAAGGTGACGTGTTGAATTTAATTACACTGTGCAATTTTATGAAATATTGTATGATTTTTATAAATACATTACAACAAAAGAATAAAAAGAGGTTAACTTATTTACAGACCCTATAACACTTGAACAACCTTGTCACTTCAAATCAAACTCAGAATGATGAGGCTAAATGTATCAACAATTATATTAGTATTCTTATAGCCTACAAAACCAGAACAATGAAATAAATAAATAGACAAATATTTGAGTTCAGCATCTGTTGCGTCAGTCTTTTTAGCCTATATTTATGCGCAAACAGTTCCTGAACGCATCGTTTTTAATCTGGATTAATCTGATGTGAGACGTCGCCACAAACACAACATCTGTGCAGCCACTGTAGCTTTACTGTTTATGTAAAGTGAATGCGTGGTTGTCGTTTTCGTGGACAAAATGTCTATCACGACGTGCCAAAAGGTCACTCTGATCTCCTGCTCAGTGCTGTGCGTGTCTCTGTTTCTGCCCAGGATGCTCCTGCCCAGAGCCAAAGAGGACGTGGTTCAGGCGGAGGGTAAGGCACCAGCGCATCGTCCATCTCTCATCTGTTGATCAACCATGTTGTTGTACTTACTGCTGCCAGATGCTCTATTAGTGCTCAGACTGGAGGCCACACTATCACACACAATGTTTGTTACAGAGTTGTTGTTTGTTTGTTTTATCTTTTTTGTTCATCTATTTTCAGAAAAGTCTGAGCTGAGTTTTTGCACTGAACTTTATTTTGCTCAACCCCAAAAAGTAAATCTTAAAATAATGTAGCCTATTGCTTTTTCGTGCTTGCATTTTGGTAGTCTGATGCTATATTTTCTGTTCAAGACGCATTATCTTGTTATAACTACTATTAACTATTAATTATAATTACATTTACTTTAATATAACTGGTGGTTCACTCATTTACCTACCAACTATTTGCACGAAAGTATCCTGAAATGTTTTCTAGAAAAAAATCCACAGTTGGTATGTAGTAACAACCTCTCTGGCCAGTCAGGCTAGTTTTTGGTGTCCCACTCTGTTAATCTTATCTCAGAGAATGAATAATATAAAGTAATAGGCAATACAGTTCAAGTAAGGGTAAAGCTGTTTTGTTTTATATTTTTTGTCAAACACTAGAGGAGGTGGTTAAAAATGTGGACCAGGTGTGCACGTGTATTAAAATAGCTCATGTATGATAGGTTATACAGTAAACTGTAGTTTGTAACTTGTAAGGTTTAAAATTAATCTTTAAGCCTGGTCTGTCTTACAGTTGGACCTGGGTTTTACCCTTCCATGATGCATCGGCTTCCATTGCCCCGGGACTCAGACCAGTGGGGCACGGATCCTCTTCACACTATAACACACAATGCAGAGACTATGGCCAAAGTGAAAGGCATGGGACAAAAGAAATACAACCTGATGGCACAAGTGATTCCCATCTATGGCTTTGGGATCCTCCTTTACATTTTTTACATCATATATAAGGTATTGCAGGTTAAGGCAATGTATCAATACTTTGTGACATTATATTATGTGTAATCATTGCTTTTGTACAGCTAACTTGTAAAAGAAAGTCAACAAAATCAGGAAACTTCACAACTACTTACAAAGCACCAACGGACCACACTGGCTATCAGTGTAATTTATTATATACATACTCAACAAAAATATACGTTATTTTATTGCACTAGCTGAGATATTCATAACATAATGTATTTGACATATGCTGTGTATTTTCTAGTAAATGAATATGAGCTTGCCAGGCTCCAGCTGAGATTATTGCAAACTGAACAGATGATGCAGATGATTGTCTCTGGGAAGAGCAGGGGAGCTGGAAGGTAAAAGCGTTTTTCTTTTCCAGGGCATAGATGAAAAATGAATAAGAAATAAATTCATGCCAAAATTTTGATTACCAACACTAAATACTCAAACTATACCAACTGCTACTAACAAAAACAAACATATCTTTTCTGCCCACTAGCGGCCAAAGCAGAAGGAGTAAACGTGCACAGTCAAAAAGAGAGGAGAAACTACTGAGACAACTGAGACAGATCACTGAGCTGATTCAGGAGGGGCGCTTGGAAGGGGCCTCACCTGAAATGGAGGCTGAGGAAGTGCCCTATTATGCAGGCTGGGAAGGTACCATCCCTAATTTTTCTACTTAGTTGACTATGCACTACACAGAAATATATTAGCAAGTGTGATATATTAGGTAGCATTTGAACATTTAGTCCTCAGCGTTTTTATTTTAGAAGTAAAGAAAAATGGGCAGGTGTAAGGATTTGAGCAGGTCTGCTGTTCTTGTGGGATGTTCCTTGTGGTTAGTATCTATCAAAAGTTATCAGCAGTGGTCCAATGTGGTCCAATCCAACAGACGAGCAACTGTAGTTCAACCTGCTGAAGAAATTAATGCTGGTTCTGAGAGAAATGTGTCAGAATAAACTGTCCATCATTGTTTGTTGCAGGTGGTCATAATGTTATGCCTGATCGGTGTATGTATTGCAGGTTACCCAGAGGAGACGTACCCAGAGTATGATGATGATGATGAGCCATGTAACAGAAAGAGATACAAACCTGTGACAGTTGTGGATACTCCCAGTCAGCCCACTGCAGAGGCCCTGGCTGAGAGGATGGAGCAAGAGGAGGAGGAGGTCAGTCTGAGGAAACTCGAGGTAGTGCATGAGGAGGACGAGGAGGAGGAGGAGGGTGAAGAAGAAGAGGGTGAAGAAGAAGAGGAGGAAGTGGAGGAAGAAAGTGACAAAGGTGAGTGAAATGATGTGTTTAGTTGAATCTGGGGTATAGACTATTCTAGCTTTGGTCATTTACATTACATATAATATATACAATATCAACAAAAAATAGATATGGCAGGTAAACTTATCTAGGCCACTTCAATAATAATGAAAGACTTATAAAAAGAAAGCCATAATAACAGAAGAAAAGTTATGCAAGTACATATTCTGTACAGATGCATAAAGTAACTTTTTCTAAAGTACCGTATTTTCCGCGCTATAGGGCACACTTCTCAAAAAAACAACAGTGCGCCTTATAATCCAGAGCGCCTTATATATGAATTTATTTACGGCTACCGTACTCAGGAGCATCGCGGAGTAATAAATACTGTGCTTCACCAAAATATTGCCATAATCGCCCAACTGTTTAACTCGGACACTGAAGATGAAGAATTTGAGGGATTTGTGGACAAGGAATGAACTGAAAAAGTGAGTGTACTGTGTTGTATTTTGTTATAACGTTAACTGAACAGTGATGAGTTATTGTGAATATCGTTTGATTCAGCAGTCTCAGATTGTGTTTTTTATTCACGTGTTACAACTGAACAAGTTTGTGAGTTATGGTGAACGCGTTGAATAAAGTTTGACTGACTGACTTATCTGACTGTTTTGTTTCGCCTTTTAGTCCGGAGCACTTTATATGTGAAAAAAGGTTGAAAAAAGACCATTCAATCTGGAGCACCCTATAGTGCGGAAAATACGGTACTTTTTTTAACTTGTACTAAATATAAAACAAAACAAAACAACAACAACAAAAACAAAACAAAAACAAAAACATAACAAAAACTTTAACTTACTATGCCCTGGGTTTGGTTCCAGGTTAAGGTTCAAAGTAGTAGAAGCAGTCGAAGTAATAGATTTTGCTGTTCAATCAACAACTTTTGAAAATAATTACCGTAGTAGTTAGTTAAACTGCACATTCAGTAGTTTTTAGTTTTACACAAGTAATCATTTTGTGGATCACTTTTACTTTTAATATTTCAAAGTAACAGAGCTTTTACTTTAGTACTGATTTTGAGTACTTCTTTCACATCAGTCTATAATTTACCCAAAACTAAAATAAAAGAAATGTCTAAACATCAATTACTACAACAATGACTTGGTAAAGATTTACAGTAATTGAAACTCATCAATACTGTCTTGTAGATATGACGCAGGACGAACAAGAGGAAGACGAAGAGGAATTAGAGGAAGAGGAGGAGGAAGAGGAGAGTAAATGGCTGCTTGGTCCTCCTTCACCAATGCTGGCTTCAGAGAAGAAAAAGGAGTTTTTAGGACTGGAGGTGAGCACCAAACTCCGCAGTCACAGCCCAGGTAAAAAAATCACCTTCAGCGAGCACCGAGATGTTTACCGCTATCCCAGAGAGGACACGTTTGAGGAGGCCGAGGGGCAGATGGAGGAGAAGAAGGAAGAGGAAGAAGAGGAGGAGGAAGAAAGTGAAACTGAGGAGGAAGTGACAGAGATGGGAGAAGAGCTGGAGGCTGATGAAGATGACCCAGTGATGGAAGCAGAAAGTTTACAGTTCAGTTGTGAGGTTGGGACCAGCCCAGAGAGAGAGGCAGAGGAGGAGACAGGGGATGATCTGTTGGGCTCAGAGGAGGGTCATGTCCCAGTCGAGCAGTATGAACATGGGACAGTCAGTGGGCTCAGGATGCGCAACAGGAGAGATACTTAGACAAGCAGCACATTCTTGTATTACTTAACAAACTAAACTGTAACAGTGTTGAGATAATGCACAAACTTACATAGCCATAGAGACAAATTACAAAGGCAAATGGTAATTACAAACTGTTTTAAGAACAATCATGTATTTTGTTAATCAGTTTTGGTATATGTATTTTATTCACCCTCAGTTTCAACAACAGGACAAGAGACAAACAGGAGCAATAATGACCCTAATGGGGCCTGTAAAAAAAAAAAAAAAAAAAAAGTGACTAATGAGGTTTCTTCTGAACTAAAATGTAGGCTTTGTCAGTGGCATTGCCTGTCTGCATTGCACTTTATTAGTGGTCAGCTGGGATGGATTCAGTAGAGTAAGACAAAGATTTATAGTAATGTTCATATACACATACTTTTTTGTTTTATCAACATGATGTGATGAAAACCTGCAATTTTATGAATACTAAGTTTGATGTAGAACTTAAACTGCTTAATGCTCTTGTAATATAAAGTTAACAAAATTTAACACATTGATTAAACCTCTGCATTTATTTTTAAAGTGAACAGATAGATATACTTATCATAGCTGCTGACATGAGGACAAATGCAATAACGTGGGTTTCCAATCACTATGGTGTATGGCGCTACCTTGTGGTCAACTTTGTTAATGCGACTTGAGAACAAGCACTATTTCATCTACCATTATTTTCTGTGCACTAACAATGTGAAAAATAGTAATAGAAAATATGTGATAAACCAGTAAATACAGTAATTACACACATTCAGAATATGCTATGTTTTTTTTTTTGTGTTCCTCAAGTCTGGTGCAATTTCTGTCAAAAAACATCCCTCTGTGGTATCAAAAATGTGTAACTTTGCATTTAGGTTATATAAAGTTATAGAATTTGTTTGATATCTTATAAAGTCACAAAATGTAAACAACATCATCATCAACAGGAGTTTTATTTGTATGATTTTCAGAGGCTTATACCACAACAATAAATTGTACACCAAATGTAAAATGGTAATTTACTGTACATCACAACAAGTGCACTAGGAATGGGAATGAAACATCTTTTGGCTCCTGGACACGTATGAAAAGCAGACTTTACAGCAAATGTATCAAGAGGTTTGAAATAGAAATAGTTAGAAGACAATTGAGTACAAGAATAGCACATTTGATAAAGATTCACTCATAACCCACAGTACAACAGCGGTGTCAGAGATTGTTCTTTGCTTTCATTCAGCATTTTTTGATGGTCAGAAATACAAAATACTATAATATATCATTGAGGATACATCTCCATAAGGATGTGTATTTTGAGTAAAACATGAACAATAAAACCTGATAAGAAATTGAAAGTTTTAGATGAGGAATGTATCAAAGCCTATATCAGCACAGATGAAAACAAATATGTTTGTTTGTGTGGCTTGTTGGCAGTAGGAAAGTCAATGTATGTTTTTTAGTTTCAAATAAGACATCACAAAATGAGCATAAAAGCCTGAGTGACTCAGAATGTGTTCTGTTGCTTAATCAGCTCTTCAAATATAAAGCAATTTAAATGTGGACAGACTTGGGTCCACTTTATGTGCACTTTTGAAAGTAAGTCAAAATGCACTGTGCATTTGACAGAAAAGAGCTACAAGGAAAGATCTCCACTACACAGTTCAAAACAGCAGGAATGGCAAAGACCAATTCAAGTTCAGCTCATGTTTTACTTTCAAAGCATCACACTGGAATTAGTCTTCAAAGGCACATAAACCTATGTACAGCTATATCTGACCCACCACACAAAATAAAGTGCACCATCATCCGATACATTCACATACATGAAACTGTGACACAATACTGTCTATGGCACACCACAGTGGAACATGCCTTTGCCCTTGTTTTAGTTTGAGAGAAACTCTTTCTAATGATGTGCTTGCTGCTCTCTGGAGCAAATACTGCATGACAGTGACAAATAAAATCAGCATTTCATAAATACATAAAAACAAAATAAATATACAATGGCGTGCATGTGACTTTGCTGTTCTCTGGGTAAAAAAGTAGTATCCATGTTGGGGATGCTTCTTTTGTGGCAGAATACATAAGAGCATAAGAGAATGAGTGATTAAAACATACAGATGTGTAAAAGTTAGTCATACATTTTTCTAACTACATCTTAAAACAACAGTGTTGCTTCTGATAATGCCATTACATTACAAAGTAACCACAGTTATAAAACAAAGGATTCGCAAATTTTGTGCTTGTTTTCCCACTGACCAAACCCACCCCCGGGTCCCAACACCAACCCACTGACACTCACACATTCATTCTAATCTTGAGGCCCATAAAGCATTAGGAACATTTCAGATATGCCAAAACTCTGGGATGTAAGGGTTGATTTTTGGAGATGGACCAGCCCCAGGAAAACAGCCCTTTTCGAGAGGACAGATGGACCAGTTCTAAACTTCAGGCTGCAGCTACTCACAGGCCAACTTGCTGTCGAAGCTGGAGAGAGCGATAGCGAAAGCTTGCAGGGCACACATGGGGTAGTTATAGTCCATGGTAAAGACGTCTTCCGCCACACGCCCAAACTGCATTACAATGTAGTCAGCTACAGAAAAGAACCATAAAGAAACATCATTTAAGGGCCTTCAGAACAATGCATTTATTTTTAAAAAAGGTGATTTGCCAATTTTTACAATAGACAGAATAATCTTTGAAATAAGCACAATGGCTGCTGCTATTAGTAAACTAAACTATTCCCTCATGTTTATAATTATGTTTTGTATGGACTTTAAAAAGCCTGCACTGGTTTTTTGTACATACCCAATTCCAAATTGGAACATGGTACAGCTTTCATTTTTACGAAACTGTGTTTACAGTCAATGACTTCTAGAAGTGTTCCTGAGACCATGAAGTGATTTCCAATACAGAATCCTGCTGTTTAATGCAGTGCTGCTGGAGAGCCCAATAATTAACATCATACATCCAATACTAATAAAAAAAATTCTGCCTTTCAAAAATGCTCATTTTATACTCATTCGGAAATGTTGCCAATTACCTTAATTAATGGCAAAAGGCTGCTCTAGCAGTTTTATATATTATAATCACATTAATTCCCAGCTTTTTGTTGTCCCAACTTTTTCAAGACAGCAAAAAAGCAGTGTTGCTACCATCAGATTTAAAATTTGTTATTATTTTTCATAAAAAATTTAAAACAAATTGCAACATCTGATATATTCTTTATGCTTGCTTAAAATTAGGTTTTATTGGTTTTGTAAACCATTGCAGTCTGTTTTCATTCTGTCCCAACATCTTGGAATTGGGTTTGTATTTTAATATAGGAAACTTGTCAATTTATTCTAATAGCCAAACTTAGAGATCTATTATTACACAGGATATTAAACATTGAATTTTGAAAGCCCTGTATTGGTTTATAGTAGAAGAGAACTCACGGTCATTGTCGTGGATGATTTGGAAATTCTTGACGGACGCCTGAGTGACTCTGCCGTGGAAGTTGAGGACGTAGGACTGAGTGTCGTCGTTCCACACAGGCGTCTTGTTGTGGAGTTCAATCACGCTCTCGGTGTTCTTGTTCTGCCACCTGGCCAACAGTGACTCATGGTCCTGTAATAAGGAACAATAGAATAGCTTCATGCATCCCCACTACTGTAGACAGTCTTAATTTTACAAGCTACGACTGATGAGAAAATAGACCTACATTTCGTGGACGGATTGACACTCTCTCATGGTCCATGTTCATACCAGGGATGATGACACTCATTTTGCGAGGTCCCTTGAAGCCTAAAACATTGGTTTCCTGCAATGAAAAATTATGTACAGTATGTATACAATGTGTTCATTGTGATAAAAAAGCAATATTAACTATTATTATTAACATTAACTTTCTGTGCAGGCATGGGTCATTACACAATACACACATTTACCCAATACTACTCACTTTTATGTCAAGAGTATTTTTTTATTATTTTTTTTACCTTAGTGGTAAAGTGGGAGTACTAGTAGTAGCAGTAGTAGTAGCAGAACAGCAGTAGTAGTAGAGGTACTAGCAGCAAGTACTTTCTACTTAAATACTACTTTAATAAAGTAAAATACAATTACAAAAATAATGCAATAACAGTTGTTTTACTTGAAGACAGATTGGAGTACTTCTTCGACCAATGCAGTGCTAGTCAAAAACAAGATCCTCAAAAAACATTTTACCTGCAACTGATTGAACACAGCTGAAAGTAGAAAAAACTTACATAACAAATGGCTGCTAGCTCTTGTCGCAGGTTGCTAGCTTCGAGGCTGGTGGTGCTCTTCATGGGGTTGAGACCATTGTCATAAACAGTAAACTTTGTCCCCATGAGGTTCGATCTGTGCAGAGAAATCAGAGGACAAGGAGGTGTAGGTGTGGACATACATAGTCTATCTGTAAAACACTTGAGACCAATAATGAAGGAAAGATACTCTGTTTAAATCATTTAGTGCGGTGGGGAACAGTAACCTAGATTGGCTGTGACACAGATTCTGAAGGAGCAGTTTTCATAATCACCATTTCTCAAAATGTTGTAAATTATAGCTATAAAAGGCTATAGCTTTATTGCCTATTTGTGATCTTTAGCAAACTTGAATACCATAAATAATAAAATAATTAATAAATAGGGGCACTTTGCTTAATTTTACCATCATACATTTATCCACTGCTAAAAAGTCCCCTATCAGTAAGGAAATACCAGACTATTTCATAGAAAATCTATTCAGTGCAATGCAACTGTACACTAGCAGTATCTTTGACAGTTTACCTAAGTAGACACACTAGAGTGACTGTATGGCACAGACATTATGTGGCATCATTAAGTTCTGACATAGCATTCTTCTTATAGAGCATACCTTATTTAGGTCAGCTCCCTCAACTCCTCTTAAAAATCAGTAGAGGAAAGGTCAGGATTCATTTAAATTTAGATCTCCATCATTCAAGTGGCTCTGTGATTGCAGAGGGTTGAGTAGTGCATTGACCAATGGTCTGACTAGCTCTGAAGATTAAAGGCTGCGCCGAGTCATATTTGATTAAACTCCCTGGGAGTTTCCATGGAGCTGTGGACACAGCCTTGAAGCTGTCTCAAAGGATTAGGTCAGTGCTCACTTCCAGTTCGAATGTGCTAAGATGCCCTTAAAATGAAAAAGAGCTCTCTATTCTTAGTGCTTGAGGAGGTAGGATTGATCTCATTAGTTTATAGCATACAGACTATGACCAAAAGGAAAAGAAAAACAAGATAAAGAGCTGAAGGTGCATATTAACCCTTAGAGGTCTATGATCACGCCAGCGTGATTGAATGACATCATGTCTTTGCGCAATTGTAGTTAAAAAAAAATTAACTTAAGAGTAATACTGACAATTTCTCCTGGCAGTGAAGGCTTTAAGCTTTGTGTCAGTTTTTATCTTGGTCGTTAAAGTTTTACAACCGTTTAAGACAATAATGAAATAAGACAATATGAAAAATAAATAGATGTGCATTTAACGCTTTTTCGCTGAAAGTTCCTGCGGTGATTTTAGATTGTATCCCTGATGTTTTACTCAAAAAACAGGGATATGTACTTGCCACAACTTTGTTTTCATGGTCAGAAGTACAAGGAGGGACAGCAGAGACAAGGGGCTGCAGGATGTAGACTCGCATTAGTGACAGTGACAGAGAGAGGGGGGCAGCTCGGGGAGATCAGAGCCTCACAGACAGACATGAGAGGTTCAGGGGTGTTAGACTTTTAGTGAAATAAATAATCTGTAATATAATGATATAGCATGCAAGAGACAGGTCTGAAGGTTGAAATCTCTCCCAGTGGCTCGAGAGAGATCTGCGTGAATCACGTGACAAACTTGGCTTTATTGACGCTTCATTCCACAAAGACAGGTGACCTTTACCTGTGCACTGTGAGCTCCTCCTGCCCCATATGCTGAATAGTGAGACTGTTTCAGCAGAGCCAGACTTGCGCAGTTTCGATCAGTGTCGGTCTGTGGGCAGTGCAGTTAGATTTGTGTCTGACTTGTTCCCGACTTGCTCTGATGCAACAAGTGCGATGGTCACAGTGAGATCCAAACGAGACCAGTGCCTGAGCCGCTGCAGTTCATCAGGAGCAACTGCAGAGGTTGCACGGCTCAGTGCATGATGGGAACACGCACACCTGTCAGCGGTGAACGGACAGGTGATTGGATCTGAGTTTAGTGCTGATCAGAAACTTAACGCACGACACTTCACTGCCCTCCTCTCCTTCTTCCCCCGCCTCTTTTTTAAAAATACAGACTAAAGTTACAGTTTTGACCTGGATAAACCAATACATGCGAGAAGTGGACAGCAATATAGACAAAACAAAAGTTATGTGCAGTCTATGCAAGGATGAGTTCAATTACCACTGGAGGAACACAGTTCATAGTATTTACACTGTTGTCAACCACAACAATTGTTATTAATTGAAGCATTAAACTTATTTTTTTTTAAGTTCTAAAAGAGATTACACATGCTTTTTTAGGTAAGTTTTGTGTATTTGTTGGTTGTACCTTATTTAGGCAAACTTTGTCTGAGTTACAGGTCTCAAAGAGACTATTAATTTATTTTCTTTGCAAGTTTTGTTTGTATTGCACAAGTTTACAGTAAAGTATGTGAAGGTTACTTCAAAATAAATTTACAATTTTGTGTTTGTACGATTATAACTGGTAGTTATTAATTGCGATTGATCATGATTAATTTTTTTCTGATTTGTGATTAATTAGTTAATTTTTTTTATCAATTCCCAGCCCTCACTGTACTCTTATATCTGCCTAGGTTGTGTTGTCTTATGTGAAAACAAAATACCACACTCACAAATATTCACAAATCCAGTATACGTTCCATGGAAAAAAAACAGTAAAACTTTATGTGTGCATGTATAGTCATGCATTTTGAAATCTCTAATATCTCCATGTTAAGTTCTTATAAAGGGTTTTAGTGTTTTTCTTTCTTCCATTCACCCAGCCCCTCGACACTGAGATGTGCATATGACTATGATTGTTTAATCAGGCTGTGTTTGGTGAGAATTAGTTTTGTGAGAGCAACGTCATCTTACCTCAGTTTACCAATGAAGCTCTCGCCACCTCGAGACAGATCAGTAGGATCAATGGAAATGAGGTAATTTGATGTTTTACTCTTTTTTCTCTTTCGGCCAGCTAACAAGAACACCTACCAGAGAAGACACAAAGAAAACAATACTGCCAAATCATACTCAATTTTAAACATACACATTTTTATTCACCAAAAAAATATAATCAGTAGAATATGTGATTTAGTAAAGCCAGGGCAAAGCCAGGGTCCCTGCACAATTTGTAAGGAAGACTTTTAACAATTTTTTAAAGACCTCGACCAAAAAAGTTTAAGACCACATGGGCATTGAGAAGACACATTTATATAATGTAAAATTTATCAAATCTTTTACAAACCTTATTCAGAGCAACTTGGCGCATCAACAGAAAATATTTGTCTTTCCTATCGGTACTGTTGCACATATCTTAAAATTATAATTTGGATATAGAACAGAAATAGGCAACCTGTTCCCCATAGATAAGCATATCAATAAATAAATAATGAAAGTAAAATAAATATTATTATGATGGTAAGGATTTTTACAGGCCAATGTGATAGTGATTACTGTAACACACAATAAAGACCTGTCTTCATCACAGAGCATTTTGCACAACATGGTGAATGTTTGCTCCAGAAGATTTCATTACCTCTGCCAAACATGGAGGTTATGTTTTATTTGTCTGTCTGTCTGTTCGCAACATAACTCAAAAATGTATGGATGGATTCAGATGAAATTTTCAGGAAATGTCATACATGGAATAAGGAACAAGTGGTTACATTTTGGGGGTGATCCAGATCACCATGTGGATCAAGGAATTTTTTTAATTGATTCTTTACTATTGGGAGATAGGGCTAATTTTGCCATTGCAGCTTCAAACTGAAAAAATAATGCCAAGAATCATTGGTAAATAATTGCAAGATGGTAGATGTTATAATCTTTAGGGATTTTTCTCAGGTGAGTGACCCTATGGCTTGGTGGAGGTATGCGCTCTCCAAGTGCTTCTAGTTTATTTATTGCTTTCTAATTTTTGGGCTCTCACAATTATTTCAGTTATAATGTCTAGTCCAAATAATATTACACTTGTTCACTTTTTCCTGCAGTGTGGACGCGCCCAAACTGCAGGTTTACACGTGAAACTGATGAGTAGAAACAGTGAAGGCATCAGCCCCCCTCGGATTATTACTGGGACAGTGTTTTATAGGCACACGGAACGAGGCTATGGGTTGAAAAAGATGCTCATCTGACTGGTATACACGCACTCGCTGAGTTCGCTATCTGGTTTTGGGTCGCAATGGAAAGGCACAACATGCCTGTGCGTCTTTGGCTGCTGGTTCAGAGCACAGCCATAAAACAACCCCCCCCCCCCCCCAATAACAAAGTTTAATAAAATTCTGATAAATATTAATTATATACAGTGTTAACCAAGGCTAAAAACACGCTCTGAGAGCACTGCGCTCCTACCACAGGCTGCCCGACTCTGGAGCCGTGAACGAGCAAATAATAGGCTAATAATTTTTTTTTTTTTTTGAACGGAAGGCGGTTGTTCTCAAAAACACACTCTTCAAATTTAACACCGACACCTAAAGTTACATGTTCAGCAAATTTAAGACAATTTAGGATCTTAAATTAATGAAGCCGCAGGAACCCTGAAAGCACTCTTCTAAGATGTTTTCTTATTGAACTTTCTCACCTTCTTCCCGTCTTCTCGCTCCAGGTGAAGGTAATAGGTGGGATACATGCCTCGGTCCATGCCTTTCTTGTCTCTTGTAATTCTGCACTTCACTCTGACACTTTGAGGTGCCGGTCGAAGTGAAAACTCCTCCAGATCGTCCACGTCAATGGAGGGTTCGTTAGCCGGGGGGGTGGTTGCTGAGGCCACTTCCTGTGTCCAAGAAACCCACCAACAAGGAGTGGCTTTAGACTAATGAATGGTACATCTAAGATAGTATACTGG
Source organism: Bostrychus sinensis (assembly GCA_020698575.1). Lineage (NCBI taxonomy): Eukaryota > Metazoa > Chordata > Actinopteri > Gobiiformes > Eleotridae > Bostrychus > Bostrychus sinensis. The sequence goes on from CM036242.1 coordinate 26,369,046, forward strand.
TGTAAAGGCAGGGTTTGTAATACGAAAACGTTAACAGTTACCTTGTTTGATTTCTTGCTGGTGGCAGAGCCTGGTCTTGTGTTGCTGTTGAGCTGCGACGAACTGGAGCTGATTTCATCGTCATCATCTTCTTCCTCATCAAAATTCATACTGCTGGAAATACCTTCACAGACCACACACACGTGTAATTTTAGGTCAAGGTAACGTTACCTGAACTAATTATTCACCAGAAAATCCAGAAACAAGCAGCAGGCTGTTGTCATGGAAATCCTAGGAGCAGTTCATTCCAATGTGTTTAAAGCTTCTCTTCTCAGTGTGTCATAACGATCATGTGGCATGCTTGAGATGTGGACACCTGTCATTAACACTTGCCATGTCTTTTCTTGGCATGTGTCACTGTAAACCCTCTCTTACACAAACACTAACTGACTGAATAGCTGTTTTCTGAGGAGAGCTTCTTCAGATAGGCAGTGATTTCAAAATATGCACTAACACAGCTCTTCCACTGATCTGTTTTTCCCTCATGAACAAAAACAGACAAACAAAATAAAAAGCAAACAAACAAACACCACAGCTGACAGACATTACATACATTTAAAAACAAAATGCAGCTGCCAGACTCTCTCAAATACACAGCAGTTTCCCTCCAGGATGATCCGTAGCCGCTCCATCGGGAGGACCCTGAACACCTGAACACCTTCCTGTACGTTCCTGGGCTTGTAATGAACTAATATTTGGGTGGCCCCATATTATCTATCATTCTGTCGGAATCTATATTCTGCTTTTTTCAAGCTTTGGGAACATTTTTCTTACCTTTGCTGTAGTATTTCACATTTTATAAGTTAAAATAATGTATATGTAGGCAAAATGTCTTCTTTTGGGGAGCTGTTTCTTTCAATTTGCAGAGAATGCTTGGATTAGCTGTCTGCCGCCTCCAAAGGTGGGGACTGGACAGAGCTTAAAATGGCTATTTAGCTATTGGCTATTTACAACATGACGCTAACAGTAAGAAAAATGAGCTGACTGCTTCATAGAAACACACTACTACTAGAAACACAGTACTTCCTGGTTTCATTTGTCTGAATGTGTGAATTAAACAAACTACTACTCCAGAGTACAGAAGCTGAAAACTAGTTCAGGGTAAGTTCAGGTTAACTTTGAGGAAACTCAGAGTTTTCTGTCTCCAGAAAGAGGTTTGGTTTAGAGCAGAAGTAATCATCATGGTAACTGACTCCAACACAGCTGCCCAGGTCTGGAGCAGGGTAGGATCTGGTTTAGAGACTGAGACACCCACATGGACCAATCAGCTGTGGGGAAAATGACACCTGACACATCTCCTCACCTTTTGTTCTGGGCATTAAGTATGTTTCAGTATTTAAGTAAAATAATTATTTTCTACTTTTATAGGCTAAAGGCTTTACTTAAACTCTGGAAACAGGTGGAGGTTATGAGTTATATATATATATATATATATATATATATATATAAAAATCAGTTTTATCTTCATCATGAACCTACTGTCATTTTTTCCTGCTGCAGTCAGCTTCACCTGTGTCCCTGCTGTGATAGCCCCGCCCCAGTTAGGCAAGACAGTTATTGGCTGAACTGTGCCAGTGTCTGCCTGATCAGTGCAGCAGCAGCTGCAGTAATCAGTGGTTGAGGGTTAAACAGAGAATGTTCATAACCAGCTTCAAGCAACAAATGAACCCAATGTTACTCAGTTTGAATTTCTTTGGTGTTAGTGTGAGTGTGAGATTGACAGTCAGATTGGTGCAGTATCTGCAGTAATGTGGTTGTTGTATCGGTCTGTTGTGGGAAAGAAGGAGCTGAGCTGAAAGGCAAAGCTCTCAATTTACGGGTCAATCTATGTTCCTACTCTCACCTATGATCATGAGCTTTGGGTCATGATCAAAAGGAAAAGATCCCAGGTATAAGCGGCTGAAATGAGTTTCCTCCGCTCCCTTTTCTCCAGCGTGTGTATCTCCTCCCCTGTAATTGCAGGTGTGCAGCTGCTGGTTGGTTGGCTGAAGATAATCAGCCAGACCTGTCTCACATCAGCTTCATCACCTGCACTATTTAAGCCCTGGGCTTCCACTCCACCACTGCCAGTTTGTTCCTCTCAGCAGTGTGAATCTAGATACGTTTTTTGTAAATTTTCTGGATTTCTTGAGTTCCTCTGATTTGGAAATGGACTTACTTTCATTTATAACAGCTACTGGTGATTTTTTTTTTTTTTTTTGTTCTGTGCAATAAACCAAGTTTTGTTTGGAATCCAGAATCTGTGTGTGGGTTCTGTTTTGCATTGAACATAACACCAGGTTTTTGAGGTGGAAATAACATAACATGGTTAAACGCTAAAAAGTTGACGTAGCATAATAGGTGACCTTTAAAATATCCACTCTCAACTACTGAGGCCCAGAGCCAGGCTAAAATCCAGGAGCAATGCACCTTTTTCAGTGGCAGCACTTAAGCCTGGTCTGTCTGTGCAAGTAAGAGCTGCCTCGTCTACTGACCAGGTTAGGAGCTTCTGAAAACAAATTTATTTTAAAATTTGTTCAGCCCATTTAAACAGAAAACCAGAGTGAGAGAGTGTGAGAGCTGCTCATTATATTGTGTTTTAATGTATTTACATCATGTCAACCTTAACATCATTGCTTGTTGATTTGATTTGCATTTTATTCTGTATTCTGTTAGACTTTGCTAAACTTTGCCTTGACAAGAACTGGTACCCTCCAAATGTGTCATAAATAATAGATTTTCTAGAGTTGCATCCACACTTACTATCAAAGGTCCTTAAATCCCTTTAATATGATACATTTTACTGATAGCTGTTGTCTAATGTAATGCAGCTACAGTGAGGGAGTTGATTTGCTTTGGCATTTTTAGAAGGGAAAGCCAAAAGGCGAAAATGACTGTTGTGCAATGTGAATAATCTTAACTTTTTATATAATGTAAGCTGTTTTATTTAATGCTCAAAAATGTAGCGCGTAGTCTGTTTTTCTGCATGTCAGCTCTGATATGATTCAGCGTGATATCCTCCCACGATGCAGCACGGCACACCGCACCAGACGTCTGTAGGAGTAAATATGTGTAAATACAGTAGAGTTGGTGATGACTGACTGGGCATACCTTTCTTGAGCATGGTCACCCGGAGGTCTTGTTTGCTCTGGGACTGGGTGCAGTTCACCACGGGCTCCGCCTCTCCCTCATCAGTGGAGAGATGGCCTACTGTCAAGATCTGAATCTGTCCGTCTTCATGCTGAGAGGACAGGCCATCGATCCCTGCTGCATAGAGAGCGCACAGAGCATCAAAGACCTGAATACACTAGCAGCAGTCTCATCTTATTACAAACCCAATACAGAATAAAATGCAAATAAAAACAGAATTAAATGGTTGAAAATGTCATAACTTACAATATACACACAATAATACACATCAGGTATTGAAACTTATTTTATCATTTTATGAATTGGTAAAATCTCTGCCTTTCTAAAATGCTCCTTTTATAACCCATCATATCATTGAGATCCTAATTATGTAACTGTAAGTAAACTAATAAATTTACATCTATAGTATACAGCTACAAAAGCATTATGGACTTAATTATGCAGGCTATCTCTGAGTATACTGGAGCACCCAAGTGTAATTCTGCTGTGATGTGCCTTGTTGAAAATGAGAAAATCACAGTAAATTACAGTGAGAAGGATCTGTGAGTGATGCATTTAGCACTACTGGCCTGATTAACCACATTTCCCACTGGATTGCATTTGCTTTTGCTCCAAGTTGTTCCAAAGATGAACTAAAATCTGCCCTGTTTCGGGAATAACATGTTCTTGATAACATCATAAAAAAACTATGAATAAGTGCTTCAGGATCACAGCTCTCTTATTGATCTGATAACTTTTGAGATAATGTGTTAAAGAATCAACTAACAAGGGGACAATAGCAATGTAATGTAAGTCTTTTACATTTACAACTTCCATTTTAACACTAGCTTATGCATCTTTGACTGTCAATGTATGTCATACTGTAGATTATCACAGTTTGTAACTAGCATGGCAACCACATCATTTGAAGCCTTGTGCAGAGCAATAACAACAGATAGTATGTTGGGGCAGATAGAGAACTGTTGTGTCTTTTTGAATTTTTAGTTCTTTATAAATATATTCTATCACTGATACATTATTGTAAAATACTGTCATTAATAATATTAGCCTTTTTATGGGCAGTGACCATCCACAGTCATTTGTCAATAAGGGGACAAAACTATGAAGTTGTTGGGCATGTCCCTCAACATTTTCCAACCTTGTGCAGGTAATAAATGAGGGTATATACATGATACTATACACCAATGAGGCATAATATTATAACCACATGCCTAGTAATGGTGGTTGAAATGTTATGTGTCATGACCACGTGCCTAATAGAGAATGGGATCGTGACGTCACATTGGTGGTCACCAAAATATTTTCAATGGCAAAACAATGGAGCAATTTAGGATGTATATTACTCAAGTTACCATTAACACTAAAGTATTTTGATACTTTACTGTGTAATAAATATTCATCAAGAGTGATAAGCAGTTAAAAGAGTTGTTTCAAGGCTCATTTGTTTACTTTTTTATGCCGCTGTTTCTAAGGCAATTCTATGGTATTTCTCTGTCTGTGACCACCAACATGGCAGATTCATCACTCAACGGTCGTTTTATGATGTAGGTTCCCAATCTCTATATGCAGCACCATAAGCAATACTGTATATTTTTCCCCTGTGCATCACCACTGTTCCTTCTTTTGGCCACTTTTGATACATACTGCCCACTGCAGAGCGGGAACACAGCCGTGACAATTTTCCTTTTGTCAAACTCATACTTTTAACACATCAACTTTGAAGACAAAATGTTCATATGTGGCCAAATATATTCCACCCACTAACAGGAGCCACAATGATGAGATAATGTGTGTTATTCACTTCACCTGTCAGTGGTCATGTTATGCCTGATTGGTGTACAGTACATTCATATTAGAACTAAAGTACAGTAGTGCTTGGGTATCTCTTGTCAGTATTGTCTGATTCAGAATAGTCTTGTGCCCTCATGCCCTGCTGCTGGTCTTGAGGCTGGCACACTGACCTTTGTGCTTTCCCCTTCTCTCCTTTTTGTCGCTGCCCGTCTGTGGAGTGGAGCTAGCAGATGCTTTGCCTTTTTTGGCCGAGCGAGGAGGCTGCATGTCCGCTGTCACCTTCACCTCCTCCTGTTCTGCCTCTTGCACTAAACAAACCACAAAGATAATTTAGATAAGCATCAGGACATGGGGCACAAAAGAGGACAGAGAGATGGCTGCATCAATGTGGAGAGGAGAAATGACGGTGTATTTCCAATTTGAATTAATATATTAGCAGTGAATGGCACAGTTCATGCCCTTAGGCCCAGGAGCTGTCCTTCAGAAGTAGGGTTAGATGGCTGCTCTGGTCTCTATGTGGAGATAAGCAGACATCATCAATCCTGCCCATAACAACATTTCTGCTCTCTGGTACATACTACACATTATAGATATTACATTAGATGCTCAATTTTATGGTTATCATTTAAATTGTATTTCAGCATAGGGCTGAATGATTTTGAGAAAAAATCTAATTGTGATTTTTTTTAAAACAATATTGCAATTTATTATGCCATTATTTTGTTCTGTATTATTCTATAACCACAAGCAATATAATCTAAGAACAACAGACTAGATTAACCAACTAATGTTTCCTGTGTGCCAGCAGCCAGACCTACAATATATGTTTCTAAGAAACTTGCTGAACATCTTTTAGTAATCTTTTGGCTGCTTCTTTTTTCATTAGGGGTTGTCACAGTAAGCCTGTCCCTTGGTAGGCAGGTTTTAGGCCAGTTGCCCTCCCTGTCGCAACCAGCCATACCGTGACTGGAGAAGGCAAGATGGGTGAAGTGTCTTGCCCAGAGACACAACAGTATGCGCTTCGAGCAAGGTTTGAACTACCAATCATCTGGTTGGTGAAAATTGCACTTTATAATATTGTTATTTAATTGTGAGGTGGCAGAGCAAGCAGGTTGAGTTGTGTTTGATCCTCAGGCTGCCCGACACAATCTCTGGGAGACTGCCGGTCCTCCACCTGCTACCGTGGGTTCTCTCAGTCTACTCCAGCCTCCTCTCACCATCCAAAGACATGTATGTATGAGGTGAATTGTTGTCTGTCTATGACTCTGTGATAGCTCTGCAACTAACTGGCCACTGTGCAAGGTGTACTTGACTTAAGGCTTAAGTTGCTGGGATAGGCTCCAGTCACCCAGCAGGAATAAGCGAAAGAAGATAAATAAATTAATGCAGTTTTTTCAGCCCTATATATGCTTATGGTTTGACATCTGTGCAAGACACAATGATCACACGCAATGAACAAGCAACTGCAATTTATTTGTTCACTTCATAGCTGTTACAGCCTTTGTGCTGTAGTGTGTTTTTTTTTGTTTTTCCTTGTCTCCACCCACCAGTCCTGCCAGCTCATCAGCCACACCTGGGTGAGAGCTGGGTATAAAAGGCCGGAGCTGCCTTCATTCTGTGGCCAGTGGGTCCTTGGTGCTGCAGCCGCAACCATCGCCTTAGTTTCATTAGTTCTTTGTATACTTTGTTGGTATTCTTTTTTTTTTTCTGTAAATAAACCTTAGTGTTTTTGTTAATCCTACAACATCTCCATTCTCCTGTTTTTTTCTACCACCCGTAAATCTATTTTTAGTTACTGTGCCAGCGCCCCTAGCCATCCCTGGCACGTAACATTTGGGGGCTCGTCCGGGATATGGTAGATGGATCAGGTATGTATGTGAGTGTGTGTGTGTGCTCCGGTTGATGTTGGTCACGGGTGTTTCTCTAGCTTGCACATTTGAATTGGCATTGCTTTCCCAGATTGGTTAGGGGGTGTCCCGCTTGGCTGTATACAGTCACTCCATCGGTCACCCGTTTTTTGTTTTAGTTTGTTGTTTTCGGGGTGAATCCTGGGCGGAGTGTATTCTCTGATGGGGGTAGGCGCAACAGGGCTTCGGTCGCTGTGCTTCGCCTTTCAAGTGGCCCCGAGCCCGGCAAGCCCCAGAAGATACACAGGCTAAGATATTTGTTAGGTAGGGATCTGGGATGGCATATGTTGTGTGCGTTTGATGCTAGTGTGTGTAACGCCCTGTCTACTGTTTGTTTCATTGTGAGTGGTGTGTGTGTGAGGTGCGCGCGCTGGTGCTTCCTTCGGGAGCGCGCAGTGGCTCAATTAGACACAGGTGTAGCCCCGGTCAGCTGACTGAGTTAATCAGCTGCGTGATCCGGATTTGCAGTGGCTTTCTTTGTCCGGTGAGTTATGGCTACCTTTGATTTAAAAGCGTTTGTAGCTAATCCTACTCTAGCGGTGTTTAACACTTGTAGGAAATGCGACTTGTTTGAAATTGCCAGACATTACAGTGTTACCGTCTCTACTACGTTGCGTAAGGGGGAGTTGAGGGAGGCTGTATTAGCGGGTTTGGTCGGAGCAGACGTTTTGCCCTTACCTGAGTCTGGTGATCTCGTTTGTGTGGTGGCGGGAGATGCAGTGGCGTCCCCAGTGCGTAGCCCTTCGAGCGGGGCGGCTGAGCAGCCGCTGCCGGTAACTCCTCAACAGGACCCCGCAGGTGGGGAGGAGGAAGGACCGCGTACTCTGCCCCCGTTTGAAGCATTTAGTATGGATTCTTCTCAGAGTTCTAAAAGGGATGCTCGTTTAGAGGTCCGCTTAACCCGTTTGAAAATCCAGAAGGAGGAGAGGGAGCGAGAGTTCCGCCTCAAACGCGAACTTGAGCTGAAGAAACTCGAAATAGAAACCGCCAACGCTAAAGAGGTGGAAATAAAAAGGTTGGAGGCGGAGACCGCATTTAAAATACGACAATTAGAACTGCAATCTCGGCCTATTGGCGCTGAAAACTTTGTGTCCGTTAATCCTCGCGATACGTTTGATGTGACCAAGAACATCCAGTTAGTCCCCGTTTTCCGCGAGTCCGAAGTGGAGTCTTATTTTGGGGCTTTTGAGCGCATTGCTGCTGCACTGCATTGGCCTAGTGATGTGTGGGCAATTTTGTTGCAATGCAAATTGAGCGGTAAAGCTCTAGAAGCCTGCGCCTCTTTATCGGTTTCAGACAGTCTCAATTATGATAAGCTTAAAGGAGCTATTTTACGAGCTTATGAGCTTGTACCGGAAGCCTATAGACAGCGTTTTAGAGGGCTTAAGAAGTCGTTGAATCAAAGTTACGTTGATTTTGCTCGAGAAAAAAGTCTATTGTTTGATAGATGGTGTTCTGCTAGTAAAGTTGATAACCTTGTTTCACTTCGTGAGTTGGTCTTATTGGAAGACTTCAAAAACAGTCTCCCAGAGCGCCTCATTGTCTATTTAAATGAGCAGAAAGTCTCAACGCTCCAGCAAGCTGCTGTTTCGGCCGATGAATTTGCCCTTACGCACAAGACTGCTTTTAAGCGTGAATCTACACCACAAATTGGTGAAAAAGCTTTTCAACTTGACTTGTCAAACAGCTCCAGGTTAGCGAAACCAAAACAATGCTTTTATTGCCATAAGACTGGCCATCTTATAGCCGAATGTGACGCTTTGAAACGAAAACAGCCTGTGGCCAAACCACCAAAAGGGGTGGGACTTGTTAAAACTGTCTCTGCTGGTCCTTCTGCTATTACCTGTAATCAACCAGTCATTTCTCCAGATGAGTGCTTTAAACCCTTTATTTTTGAGGCTTTCGTTTCAGTCCCGGGAGAAGCGAAGCGCTCAGTTGCAGTACTGCGGGATACAGGGGGTTCCCAGTCGTTTATCTTATCTGGTGTGTTACCCCTTAGTTTTAAAACCGACTGTCACTCAAGCACTGTTGTGAAAGGTATTGGCATGAGTTTTGTACCAGCTCCCCTCCATTCTGTCTACATTGAGTCTAAGCTGGTTAGTGGTGTGTTTCCAGTTGCTGTCCGTGACCAGTTTCCTATAGATGGGGTAGATTTTATCATGGGAAATGACATTGCTGGTGGCAAAGTCTATCCTTCCCCTGAGGTTGTTGACCATCCCATTCCTGGCTCTGAGACGGATGAGTTAGCAAAAAACCATCCTGAGATGTTCTCTGTGAGTGTCTTGACCCGAGCCCAGTCTCGTAAGTTGGCTCAGGAGGCTGACGTTGATTTGTGTGACTCAGTGCTGGCCCCTGTTTTCTCTGAGGACAGTGTGCCCTCTTCTGGTGGTGTGGGGAAAGTCACCAAGGTCAAGGTTAATAGTGCAGAGCCAGAGTTGCTATCCCCAGTGTCACCTCCATTAACCTGTGAAGCTTTCATTGAGGCCCAAAAGTCTGACTTGTCTTTAACAAAGTGTTTTGCTGCTTTAGAGAACCCTGTTAACAAACAATCATACTTAGTTGAGAACGGAGTTCTAATGCGCAAGTGGGTCCCTAGGTCAGGTAGCCAGCCTGTTTTAGATGACTGGTGTACAGTTTTTCAAATTGTGGTTCCCCAGAGTTACAGGCGACACGTGCTATCCATGGCCCATGAACACCTGTGGTCTGGTCATCTTGGTGTTACCAAAACTTACAACCGTGTCCTACAGCACTTCTTTTGGCCAGGTTTGAAAACTGACGTGGTTCACTTTTGCAAGACCTGTAAAACCTGCCAGGCTGTGGGAAAGCCAAACCAAGTGGTACCACCGGCACCACTTCGTCCTGTTCCTGCAGTGGGTGAGCCATTTGAACACGTTATTGTTGACTGTGTTGGCCCCCTGCCTAAGACAAAAACAGGAAATCAGTTTTTGCTTACTGTCATGTGTGTTTCCACTCGGTTTCCTGAGGCAATTCCACTGCGCAAAATCACTGCTCCATCCATTACTAAAGCATTGACCAAGTTTTTTACCACCTTTGGCCTCCCTAAAGTTGTGCAAACTGACCAGGGTACAAATTTCCTCTCAAAGACCTTCAGGCAGACCCTACAGTCTTTCGGTGTGTCTCATTCTGTGTCCAGTGCCTATCACCCTGAGTCCCAAGGTGCGTTAGAGCGCTGGCACCAAACATTAAAATCCATGTTAAGCAAATACTGCTTTGACACTGGGAGAGACTGGGATGAAGGGGTTCCATTTGTGCTTTTTGCTGTCAGGGATGCCACACAGGAGTCTACAGGTTTCAGCCCTGCCGAACTTGTGTTTGGACACAATGTACGTGGTCCACTTAAGGTACTTAAAGAACAGCTTTTGTCCATGACAACGCCTAAAACCAGTGTGTCAGATTTTGTTACCAAGTGCAGAGAACGGTTACAGCAGGCTACAGTTTTAGCTAAGGAAGCACTTTCTTTATCACAAGCCAGGATGAAAAAACGCTTTGACAAGAAAGCTGTAGACCGTCACTTTAAGCCTGGTGATAAGGTCTTAGTCTTGCTTCCAAGTGTTGGCTCTGCTCTTTCTGCCCGTTTCTCTGGCCCATATGATGTTGAAAGAAAAGTTTCAGACACAGATTACCTTATTCTGACACCTGAGCGAAGGAGAAAAAACAGACTTTGTCATGTCAATATGCTCAAGCCATTTCTTGAAAGGGATGAAGTGACAACTAAACAGTCTGTGCTAACTGTGCCTTGTGTGTTCCCAGTCTGTTCTGAGGTGGCAGTTGAGGAGGATTTTGTAGAGCCTTGTGCTGCCCAACAGTGTGGTCGGTTGTCAAACTCTGAGTTTATGTCCAGTATAGACACCAACCTGTCATATCTCAGTGACGAGCAGCGTAAAGACATTCTAGGTCTGCTCCACTCCTATCTCTCACTGTTTAGTGACACGCCATCTCGCACTAATGTCATAGAGCATGACATTGATGTAGGCTCTGCACCTCCCATTAAACAGCATGCATACCGATGTCCCTTGGAGAAGCGTGAGGCCATGAAGAAAGAGGTTAAATATTTGCTAGAGAATGGGTTGGCTAAACCAAGCCATAGTCCTTGGAGTTCTCCTTGTCTTCTCGCTCCCAAGTCTGATGGCTCTCCACGTTTCTGTACAGATTTTAGAAAAGTTAATGCAGTCACTGTACCAGACTCTTTTCCTTTACCCCGTATGGAGGATTGTATCGACAGTATTGGTCCTTCAGTTCACATCACTAAATTGGACTTACTAAAAGGCTACTGGCAGGTTCCCTTGACCTCTAGAGCGTCCGATATCTCTACCTTTGTCACGCCAGATCATTTTATGCAGTACACTGTTATGGCTTTTGGCATGAGAAACGCCCCTGCCACTTTCCAACGCCTTATGCACTTAGTCCTCAGTGATGTTGCTAACTGTAATGTATATCTGGACGATATTGTTGTGTACTCTGACTCTTGGTCCGATCATCTCTCTACTCTGCGTGAGGTGTTCAAACGCTTGTCTGAGGCCAAGTTGACACTGAACTTAGCCAAGTGTGAGTTTGGTAAGGCCTCTGTCACTTACCTTGGTAAAGTTGTTGGTCGTGGTCAGGTACGACCTGTTAATGCTAAAGTTGAGGCTGTGTTGTCATACCCCACTCCTTCCACCCGGAGAGAACTGCGCCGTTTTTTAGGCCTTGCCGGTTACTACCGGTGTTTTTGCAAAAACTTTTCTGTGCTAGTTGCCCCTCTTACTGCCCTCTGTAGTCCCTCTGTTCCATATACATGGACTGAGGAATGTGAATGTGCTTTTCAAGCAGCCAAGACCCTCCTCTGCAGTGCCCCTGTCCTTTCTGCACCTGACTATTCTAAACCTTTTAGTCTGGAAGTGGATGCTAGTGCTACTGGAGCTGGCGCTGTACTGTTGCAGGATGATGAAGCTGGTATGCCCCATCCCGTCTCCTACTTCTCTGCTAAGTTTAAGAAGCACCAGCTAAATTATTCCACCATCGAAAAGGAGACTCTGGCCATGCTCCTGGCTCTTCAGCACTTCAATGTTTATGTCAGTTCTACCAGTGTTCCAGTCTCTGTGTTCACAGACCACAACCCTCTTGTGTTCCTCGCCCATATGTACAACCACAACCAGCGGCTGATGCGCTGGGCCTTGTTGGTGCAGGGTTATAACATTACCATCCGGCACAAGAAGGGAAAGGACAACATTGTGGCCGACGCCCTATCCAGAGACTGAAGACCACAACGACTACATATCCTTCCTTAAAATGTGTCATCCATCAATGTTACTACTCAGTAGCTGATGTGTAGCTGCTGGGTGTGGTAACTTGGGGGTTGACTGTATAGTAGGCTGTTATCAAGGGTATTTGTTAACTTTTAAGGGGGGGAGTGTTACAGCCTTTGTGCTGTAGTGTGTTTTTTTTTGTTTTTCCTTGTCTCCACCCACCAGTCCTGCCAGCTCATCAGCCACACCTGGGTGAGAGCTGGGTATAAAAGGCCGGAGCTGCCTTCATTCTGTGGCCAGTGGGTCCTTGGTGCTGCAGCCGCAACCATCGCCTTAGTTTCATTAGTTCTTTGTATACTTTGTTGGTATTCTTTTTTTTTTTCTGTAAATAAACCTTAGTGTTTTTGTTAATCCTACAACATCTCCATTCTCCTGTTTTTTTCTACCACCCGTAAATCTATTTTTAGTTACTGTGCCAGCGCCCCTAGCCATCCCTGGCACGTAACAATAGCATTTGTTTGATTTTTGGTATGGAGTATGGATCCATGTCTCACCGTGATACATGGTGCTGCTGTTGCTGCTGAGGTAGGATTCCACCAGTGGGGCCTGCTCCTCACTCTGTTTGGTCCGACGTGTGCGGGACCTCCCGTCTACTGTGGATTGGACCATCAGAGGCTCCTGTCTCTTCTTCTTCTGCTTCTGCTCAAGTAGTGCTCTCTGTATGAGTGAACATGCCCAGCCGAAAGAAATAATCGGATGATGAACATGTTTTGGACAACTTCAGAAAAGATGCTGTTTTGTTACATTGTCTCATCTAATCAGTGACACAATAAAGAAAGACGCTTCGTAGTAACAAAAGATTACATTTCATAACAGCATAATCTTGTCAAAAATGGTCATAATTATAATAAGGCAATTTTATCTCATGACATTTTGGAATTTTGATAATTACTTCTGCAAATTCATGTCAATACCTTAACAGAGAGTTGTTCCATACCAGCGTCACTGTACCCTGGCCAAAGTGGTGTGACACAAGGCTGAATACACAGGGCCAAATTACTTATGGATTAACTGTCACCTGTATGCATATTTTCAAACAAGGCCTCATTAAATATAAATGGGTTCTGAGAGCAGAGGTTGTAGTGCACCTGGGTTTTTTCTCTAAAGTGCTTTTTGAAGACAACATTGGTCACTATAACACATACTATGAATAAATGAATAACATTGTGATGTTTACTTTAATTCTTGCATATCAACCTACGAGAAGAGGTGGAAGAATTACTCCAAATCTGTATCTACTGTAACACTACAGTTACTTTAAAATAACAATACTCAAGGAGAAATAAAAGTAGTTGACATAAATATAACTTGACCAAAAACAAAAAAGTAAAAGTACTGATTGAATGTAAATTTTACTTACGTATAAAGCACATTTGAAAGTATTTTTTGCAATTGCACAGCACTACTATTATTACTTCTACTATCGTCACTATTAATAGTACTAGGCTACATCTATTTCATTACTACCCCTACTACTGTGCTTTTACTGCTACTACTATGATCTAAAAATAATTTTCCTTACTTTACTAGGTTACAAGAGTCTAAAAACCTGCTTAAATATAATAACATTTTACCACCAAATTGTACTGGAGTATAAGCAAAGGTGTGTTTTAGAAAAAGCACTCAGTAAGTAATATTATTCTTAAGTAACTTCCAATTACTTTCCACCACTGTCTACAAATGGAAAAAAGTTTAATTACTGGACCAAACATAGGTTATTTTATTATTTTTATTTTTTTTAGGAAAATAATAGCAAAACCAAATGCAGCAGCTCAAGCAATATGTGTTTTGCTTTTGTCAAGAGCATCAGTAAAAAAGTGTGAAGCTTCAGTTTCAATAAAGCAGCCATAACACTTTCATTTCATGTTACTGTTGTATGATTGTTCTTGTGCCTTTTCTCAGTGACTATGCTGTTTATAAATACCGTATAAATCCCATCTGTGGCCTTTGAGATGGAGCACTGTGAGTTTGTCAAAAGTGCTGTGTCATAATCCTTTTTCTTTGAGATGTGACAGTCTGAGGATCTGAGGATGTAGAAAGTCTTACCTGTCGGTCCAGTTTCTGCTGTCGGAGGTTAGTGCCCTCATCATCTAAAGTGCTGCAAAGAAAAAATAAACAAGCAGGATGTAAAAACACTTCTTGCTCTTGTTTGTTAACTAACTATAATGGCAACACAGTTAGGAGTTGAACTTGGGTTCATAAAATGTGTGATTTATATTTTTTACCACAATATCAAACATCAAAATAAATTAATGGCCAAAAGACCATTATTTTCATGATTATGATTCCCAGTAGGGCTTTACAATATACAAATGCAAATTTATCACTATCACAATTTCAACAATCGCAGTATCTGTTTCGCAAGAAACTAAATGTATCACATCCGAGATTTACTTTGTCACAGTCATTGTGATATCACAGCCTTCGATAAAATTACACTATGACCAAATTAAAATTTGAAAAGACCAAGTTTAGCCTTGATTCCTTAATTTAGTCCAGGTTTATCCTTGTTTTACTCCTGGTTTATTTTTTACTTTTGACCTGTTTTTGACTGTTAAATACAGAAACTTGTATTTCTGCTGAAACTGAATTGAACTTACTATGTCAAAGTATATGGAAATGATGTGAGTTTAATCATTATTGTGATATTCAACATAGTTATAGTAGTGCATGTTTTTCTCAATTTGTGCCACCCTTCTTCCAAGTTTATATACAAATACACTTTGCTGCTAGATTCAAAGCAGAGGTAAAAAATATTCTGTATAGAAATGTCACTTTCATTGGAACACAAGTTCCCTCTGTATCTCATTTAAACATTCAGTAATCATACCAATGGAAAGTTACATAATACAGCTAATATTGGACCTACTGTATATTGTACCTGTCGCTCTGCACAACTAAGGTTCGTTTGCCAACAAAATGACAACACAGACTCAATAAAAATGTATTTATCTTCCACTCATCCAACACACAGACAAACAAAGCCCTCCACTTCTGCAATCAGAGTAATCAGTGTGTGAATAGGCATCAAGCTGAAGATAATTACACATGCACCACACCATCTCACTGGAGGTCAAACAGCTTATTACTCTAAAGAGCTTTTGGTCACCAATGTCCTGCCATATACCAATACTAGGGTCACAGGAAGCTATAGTATCACACATAGAAATATATTTAGCACATTATACCAGCAGTCGGGTTTGTACATTTTAAACCAGTGTGGCATTTATGAGCTTGTACAAAGCCAAGAGTGCATTTACTCAATAAAACTGTCAGAGCTGAAGTATAGTGGATCCAAAATACACCACAGAAGCAACACAGCAACCTGCCCAAATCATACATTTAAACATTAAGTTGAACAGTTGGCAGATTCTACCAACTGCAGATCAAAAATGTATTGCAAAACTAATTTAAGATAACGTGGAACAAATGTAATTGCTGCTTTTGAGACAGTTACATACAGTAGTGTTGACTGACTTGGTTGGACTGGATGAGTGACCATAGTGACTAACACTGAGTGATGCAGGCTTCCTCCAGTAATGCTTTTAGGATGCTCAAGGTGCAACAACAACATATCAAGGTGCTTGACATGTGGTTTTGTTTCTGTACTGATTAAAAGCACCATTTAATGCATTAACATTTTGAAATATGAAATTTACATTTGGTAACCTCCCATTAGAATAAATAAAGGATGAGAGGAGAAATGTTTGGCAACAGCAGTCTTTGAGGCTCCTTTCTGTAATATTTCATTGTTTGGCGGGTTTGTTGTTGGACTGTTATGACAATCACAAGCCAGTGTGTATTTTTTGTGCTGGTCCCAAGCCCAGATAAATGGAGAGGGGTGTTTCAGGTAGTGCATCCAATATTAAAAACTTATGCCAAATTAATATGCAAATCACTGCTCTATAGGTCTGCTGTGGCAAACCCAGCAGAGGAAAGTCAAAAGGAAAGAAGGTTGTAACATGCCATTATGCTGTTTGATCATTCCATTGCAGCACAGTACAATCTGGCGCAAGCATTTAGTGTAGTAAACTGACATTATAGAGTAAAGCTTTCACAGTTTTTACTTTGGTTTCTGGTTTACAAAGACAGTCTGAAGAAAGAGATTTTCAAAAAGCCAAAAGCTAATCCTGTGAATTTGTTCCCCAGATGGAGCATCTCTTGTTTCTTGCTCTGAAAAAGTGTTTGTGAGAAATCTTTGTCATTTTGCTTGTGTCTATGAATGTGTGCACTGTATATCTGTATAATGAGATGGAAGAGCTCCACAGTGCAGCTGTCTTCACACAGGCCCATGCATTTTTCATGGCAGCTTCATGCTACAAGAAGAAATGCTTATTAAGAAGAACCCATATCTCACCGGTTATTGTACATTTATGGTTGTGTTGTTTGACAATCATAACAATTCATTTTACTAGTCAGCAACGCTGGGACTTCATAATAGTGCCTTGTTTTATTTCCCAATACACTGTATCTGAAAAAGTGCTGATACATGGTAAAATTTGTAGTTTGCCATAGCAACATATAGTACAAGCTGGGAAACAACATGGCAGCTAAAACAATGAGGACATGTAAAAACTGTCCACTGCCCTTTTTTATTTTAATACATTATCTAATAAATCAAATAAAATAATTATCACAATTTGTGATGTGAAATCATATTAATTTCATAAAATGGTATGCATTTCTTTATGTGCATGTCATAGAGTGCTAGAACCTGTAATTACAACAGCAAATGTGGTACATGCATGGGATTATGGGATTATTGGTGAAGTTTAATTTGGAAAAACAACCGTTTATTAAGGAAAACCATTGAAGCAATGAAATCTGAAAGAAGAATAAGGTGCATCATAGGAGCATGCACTGTGCAATAGTGTTATCATTGTCAGTTGCATTGCCATATGCAGGTACAGTGTGTCATGTCCTCTGTTCTGAGGAATGTATAGCTGTACCTGTAGGGGATCCAGTCGGAGGAGTGCTTGGAGCTCATTCTGTATCAATCACTCAGTCCACCACCGCTGCTGCCTCTCTGCAAGGCTAACGGCCTGCGACAGCACCAGCTCTATGGAGTGTGAGGGTCTGAAGACAGCGATCACAACCAGAGAACCCACATCTCCTGATCATCCTCTGCACATAACGCTCTGTCCACAGAATCCTTTTTTTCTGTACTCTAGCAGCAGAGATCCAAATGCCTTGTAATCCAAACCTCCTCAGCCATGCAGATTCAGAAAGCTCATCAAATCGCCGTTTTTTTCTCTCCCATGTGTCCAGTCAGTGTCCTCGTGTCTTCTCCCCTGCTTTGCGCTGCCTCGCTCTCTCTCTCTTTTCCGTATCTCGATCTACCTCTGCTACTTGCCCTTTAAAACCCCCCTCCCTCTCCCTCCTCTCAGACCAAATCTCACACGCTTCCTCTTTGCCCAATCTATCTCTTGTTATCTTTCATCCAGGATTGCACACAGCCACACCAAAAGCAAGTCAAGAAAAAATAAGGTTATGCAAGACCCCCCATTGTCTCATAGCTCTTTGATGTTTCCTCTATATCTTCTGTGCTATTTTTGTACCAAACCACCTCCTCTGCTTAACGCAAGCATCCACAGTGACTCACTATGGAGCTCATACTTGTAACGGATGAGGGACTTGGTTGGGTTTGTTTTCTGGGCCATATTTTATTTATTCTCTCCGAGTGCAAGGCATTAGCATATGACTGTGAGGACTAGCCTTAACAGCCTTTAATTCAGCGCTCTCCACAGGCAGACAAAGGCGCCCTGTGATAGGTCCACGGCTCTGAAGCGCTCTCACACACATCTGCTTCCGCCCCTCACTGTCACCACATAAACACTCGCTGTGTTCCCAGGGTAAGTGAAGAGTCTATCTATAAACAGTTAACGCAAGCCTCCTTCCTCATATCGCCAGCACATCACAAGAAATCAATTCATGTCATTAAGCTGGGCAATGACATCAAATACATACACTGATCAGGCATAACACATTATTATTAGTAGTCCTCATATTGTGTGTTATGACCACCCGACTTGTTTGCAGCCCCTTCAACACACTGTGATGCACTCTGTATTCTGACACCTTTCTATCAGAACCAGCAATAACTAACATTAGCAACTTGAGCTCATCTGTGGGATGGGCCACAGGGGCCAGCCTTCGCTTCCCACGTGCATCACCTGTCACGGGTTCACTACTGTTCCTTCCTTGGATCTCTTTTGAAAGATATTGACCACTGCAAACCGGGAACATCCCACAAGAGCTGCAATTTTGGAGAGTTGTCTAGCAATCACACTTTGGCCTTTGTCAAACTCACTTATATCCTTACACTTGCCCATTTTGTCCTGCTTCTAACACATCAACTTTGAGAGGACTAAATGCCATGATGGTGTTAGTCACTTCACCTGTTAGTGGTCATAATGTTTTGCCTCATTGGTGTAAAGATGGGATTTTTAAAACCAGAAGTATGCAACTTATAATTATGTTGAAAACGGATTTCTAAATGTAGCACTCAATACTGTGCAAAGACAAAGATCTGCAGGAAAATTGAATTCTGAGAACCCATTCAAAAAACTTTTACAGGTGAAGATGAAAGCTTCTCACTACCAAAACAGCCAGAGGAAAAAAATGTTTTAGTTGTTGTGTTTTACATGCTCAATGCTGCTCCAGTTGTACTGCAGGGTGTTAACTGCACCAGAGCAGAAAACAAACTGAACACATCCATAACTGCAATAAACAATAGCCCCAGTCATAAGCAGCGGATAGCTTAATACAGCTAAACCTAGAAGGACTGAGAAAGCACAGACCTCCACCAAGATAGTGGCGCAATATTAAAGGTAATGTGCCCAGACCTGAACTGGGGATCGTCTAGTTCAGGGGTAAATGCTCTATCCTTTGAGCCACAAAGCCCTTTCATCTCACAAGAGTAAAGAATGCACTAAAACTAATATTTGTTCCTTTACTGACCCCTTGTGGCGGGGGTAAGTATCTTCAGCCCTATCTCACAATGGTACAGAATCCTAAACAATAATTCTAGATCTTGATGGTGTCTCACATCCACACACAAAATTAATAACTTATTTTTCCAGCTATTGGTGACCTTTCCTGTTTAGGAATAATGGCTTTAATTAGTTACTTCTTAATTGTAGTATTATATGAACAGACTACTGGGCAGTCTTTCTCAAAACAGATTAAAAGCAAATTTTCAAGTCAGCAGAACTTTTGGAAGTACCTGGTCTGCAATGTGTTTTACCTCTATAGCCAGTCATAGCCTATAGCAATTGTCACTCCTATACCACAAACTAAATGAAACATTGATTGTTTTCTCTAATGGTGTGGCCTTTTCAAAATGTCAAACCACAGCGGTGTTTCACTGTGACACCAGCAGAAAGAAAAGGTGACCAAATGGACAGAATCTACAACCAGAAAACAGAGAAGCACAAACAACCAATATTTCAAACAATTAGGATGAAGCTTTAGTTTGCTTTGGTCATTTTATTGATTATTTTGGATATGGATAGGTGTATTTTCTTGTCCTCTACGTCCTACTTCAATAAAAGTATCACGGCTTGATGTATAAGGGTACTTGTCTGTAAGATGTGAGATGTTTGAGGAAACCATGGTTCTCAACCCAATTTTATACATGACCTTGACGGCGCATGTATTTTAAAATCTGTTGCGCCATTTCATGTAAAACAGATTATACTGCATAGGACCCTGACCCACTAGTTGGGAACCACTGATATCTTTGAGTGGAAAGATTTTGTTTGGAAAGCTTTTGCTGTACAACACTTAACCACCATTGGAGTAAAACAAGCACAACCTCTAACTTGTGTCTTTTTGTAATAAAAGTATGTAATGAGTATATCTAGTAATAGTGAGTAAATAGAAGTTGTAAAACATGTTTACTAGTCAGCTATTATTTTAGGAAACAGAATAACAGAAAGCCTGTGTGGCAGGGATAAAAGTGGCAGTAACAAGTGATCCACTGAGGAACAGGTGTAAACACTGCATTATACATCATTTATAATGCCGTGCTGATGGCTATAAAGTTACTACTGAAATGGAGGGTTGTATTTGTAGTTTCTTAAAATGTTGATAACATTGCTATCACTCTTCTTGCTGGGCCTCCTACTTTCTCTTCGCTTCACATTTTGTTCTTAATTAGGCAGCAGTATTAAACAGAAAATGGGCAGATCCCTTTAACAAATTGAATTTTTCCACTACAGCATTTGGCCAGAGCGTTCCCAGGGGCACTTTATTGTTAATAACAAGAGGCCGACAGTACCACCAATTATAATAATGGTCCCAGGGCATAGAAGGCACAGTGATGTGAAAATGGATATCTGGCCTGTGTCTGCTTGTCTGGGCACAATAGACCAAACACAGCTGCGGCAAAAAGAGAGGAGTTTAATAACACCCCAGCCTTATAATCAGTGTCTATTTTTCTGTTAGTGTTTTTGAGTAATTTAGCTGTTTATTTGAGAAAGGGCCAAAAATCATACTGTTTGCTAAATTTCTTCATTTTTGGCACAACAGGGATGAATAATTTAAATGGGGTCTTAAATGGTGTGAGCCCACCCCAGCAACTATGGGCCAAAAAGCAGGATATATCTTGGAAAGTGACCCGAGAGAAGCAGGGCTGACTCAGAGACATACACTCACGGTGACCAATTGAATCTCATATTCATTCACTATTGGTAACTTAAAAATTGCCAGTTCACCTGTATGCATGTGCTGGGATGAGGAAGCAGGGAGAGCCCACGTTAACACAGGAAGGACATGCAGACACTACCTAGACAGATTATTAGTGTCTGGCCCAAGGATTGAACCCACAACTTGAGGTAGGAATGCTTATCAGCTCTAAATAAAAATAAAATCAAAGGCAATATTATATTTAGGAATGCACCGATACCACTTTTTTCAAACCGATACGAGTACGAGTACTTCCATTTGAGTACTTGCCGATACCGAGTACCGATACGAGTACTTATACAGGGGTTACTTTATAGTTCATACAGTCACACTACTGTATCTCATTCATCCCATACCGTGTCATCTTTTTGCCGTCTGTCCCCACTCTGCGATGCTAAGTTATTTTTACAACAGAGTGGTTTGAACACAGTTAACCATGGCTAAGATTTGCTCAATATGAACATGTTATACCTCATTTTAAAGCTTAGATTCTCCTCTATTCAGCCGCTAAAATCATTTTAAAGACAGATTGAGCATCTGCGCATAACCAGCGGAGATTCGCCAAGACATACAGCAGCTAATAACACAATTAGCAACGGTACTTCTTATGTTTTATCAGACAACAACTGCTTCACACTCCGCGCTTATATCATTTTCGGGACAACTAGGACAACAAAAGGACAACTGCTTAAGTTTCAGGACTCACATATGATTTGGGATAAGTCTGGTTAAGAAGAATGTAGAGTCAGCTTTGCTTTTATCTCTGTACAGTTCACTTTGAAATCCTTCCACTCGGTTCTCACTGCTCAGCTGAGAGGGGAATGTCACGTGACAGCGCTGTAAAGTGGTATCGGTTGTTGGTATCGGCCCACTTTTATGAATACGAGTACGAGTACTTGGACATGGTATCGGTACCGATACCCGATATTGGTATCGGTATCGGTGCATCCCTAATTATATTGCAGCATTTTAAGTCCTTAACACTCCAGCCGCACAAATAAGAAATAAAATATCACTTTTTTAAATTGTCGATTTTCTTTTCAAATCTTTTATATTACTTTGCAAAGTTTCTAGGAGGCAATCAAGTGAGTGAGCCACATAACGTCACATCACACATCAGAGTATACGCTGTATTGCGTAGACTCTAGAGACATGCCGAGATGACCTGTCAGAGGTGTGTTGACAGAGAACTATATTTCTGGTCTAAAAGAAGCAGTTCATGGACAGGTTATCAACGCAGATTACAAGTGCCTCTCCGTCCATGTTAGACATCTTTTTGTATAATACTGTCACAAGTTAGGCTGACATACTGAAATGGTATGA
The DNA here is from genome assembly GCA_020698575.1 of Bostrychus sinensis. NCBI lineage: Eukaryota > Metazoa > Chordata > Actinopteri > Gobiiformes > Eleotridae > Bostrychus > Bostrychus sinensis. The sequence goes on from CM036242.1 coordinate 26,391,229, forward strand.
ATGCATGTTTATTCTCTTACCTTCTCATAAATATTCATTGCCACTGGACAGTTTCATTTATTTTTACAACCTGTTTTTTACTGAAAAGAACAATCTGAAGACATATGTTGAACTGGTGAATCTAAATTGCACCAAAATGTGAAAGTCAACAGTTGTTTATGTCTGTGTGTCAGCACTGCAACCAACTGGCCACTGTCTAGCAGTGTGCATACCCTGCCAAAGGCCCATAGTTGCTTGTATAGAGTAGGGTCCAGACACCCACACCCCCTAACAGCAATAAGTGGAGGAAGCATTATGAATGAATAATTAGATACAACTAAATTAAAATAAATTAAAAACTTGTAATGCATTGATATATGCTGTACATTCAACCAAAAGGATCCTGAGCAACGGTTTCCGAATGCTACTCTCCAATATAACAGTTAACCCTATGCTTAAACACTATGCCAATGAAGCAAGCTTGTACCAAGTGTGTTCAATTAAACAAACACGATTACACATATTGTATGATAAGCAGTAAGCCAGAAACCACCCACGGAGTATAGCCCTGTATGAATGAATCAGCAGTGTTAGATGTTGCAGCCACTATTTGCTGGATCTTCCCTGATAGACGTCCCAAAGCCTCAAACCTAAAGGCATTCCCCGAAGGTTGCTGTGAGGCATCTCCTCCAAACAGTGGCTCTTTTATTTAAGGGAAGTAGTAAATTTTGAGAGCAAAAGAAAGAGTGAAAAAGAACGACTGTGTTTCTGGGCAAAAAAACAAACCTCAGCTTCAGAGAGGGAGGGTGAGAAATTTGCGTAGGAAAAAGGCACAAAAGCTAATTAATATTGCTTTGTGTGTTTAGTGGTTCAAGTTTTTGGTAACACTTTATAATAACTACACTATAAAGCATTAGCTGGGGGTTACTTAGGGACTAGTAAGCACTTTTTTTTTTTACTCCAATATTAAGAAACACCATTGAGTTATTATTGTTTATTATTGAGTAATAAGTTTATATAAAGCAATGAAAATTATAAACACCGGTGTCTATAAACTGTATTTTGTTAATTTCATGTTTATTAATGCTTTATTACAGCTTAATAGTGGGAAGTTATGCTATAGTCTTACTAAGCTTTTAACTGATTCTATTGCATTATATATTATTGGCGATACTGTATTTTCATGTGCTGAAAAGCTGAGGAACACACTGTTTAAATTCAGAGTGTATCCACATACTGTAGTCAATCTGTCGTCTCTGTGCTTGTGAGGGGACTGCATAAAACATGGTTTGGATTAGAAAATGTCATGCTGGATCAAACAGTGTCCCAGTGCCCCAGTGCGGCAACCAGATGGACTGCTTCAGTACACCAAAGTTCCTCTGCTCTGCACTGATTCTCTCTACCTACAAATCACATTTGTCCTGGCTATTTGCTCTGTGTGTGGGTGCTAACGCTGGAAACTTTAGCTTTACAAAAGAAAAACACAAATCAGTAAATAAGTGTCTCATTTCCACACAGTAAAATACAAAAAGTGGGTGCCAATTTTTTTTCCCTCGCCTTAATGGAGGATCTAAGACACGAAATGCTTGTACAGTGCATTTTCCTGTTTGTTTGTTTGCCTATTTCTGTAAAGCCCTTTCAGGTAACTGCTATTGAGATACTGAGCTGTTTAAATAAAACGTAGTTAAATTGAAGTGAAATTGAGTTTTAGTATATTCTAGCTTTTAATTAAAAACAGTCAGAATTGTTTTGAATGTGTTTTGTTGAAAATATTCAGTATGCAAGGTCAACCTAAAACATGCACAATAGGCTAATTCTCTAGCTACGTACCCCTGACCAGAATCCTGGCTAGATCTGGAGAAGGATCCCCTGGGTGCTGTGTTGCGGTCGCCCACTGCTCCTAACACGTTGCCCCAGTGGTACTGAAGGATGGGTCAAATGCAGAGGACAAAGGGGACAATAAAGTATACCTTACCTTAACAAGTTTAAAGTGAGTATTCTCAGCATACTGTTACTATACTAAATACTTGCTGTGGATCAAACACTGTTTTGCCTTTCTTTCTCTTTAGATTTACTGCACTTAATCTAAATGGTATTAAATGTACTACAAGTATTATTAATTTAAAAACTTTTTTTTGAAATGTTTCTGGCTTTTACCTTTATTAGACAGGCCCAGATGACAGACAGGAAGTCAAGGAGAGAGCTGGGGAATGACAAGGAGCAAAATTGCCTGGGCCAGGAATCATACCCAGGTTGCTCCAGTTCATGTAGTACCTACTCTACCAGGTGATTTTTTAAAATGAAATGAACACTGATCATTCATTGGTTATTTTCTTAACCTCAGTGTGATTCTATTGACATTGATCTCTTAATCAATTATTGTATTTTTTTCGTACTCCATATGTGCACCAATGTGTAATAACCTTTTCATTAGTACATCGTGCATGTGTACTGTTTCAGAGAAGCTGTACATTAACATTTATAGCATATCTGTGTGCTCTGAGAATGTATCTAGGGTCCCTCTTGTTTCCATGGGCAACAGACAAAGATGTGCCGCTCTTAAGATGCATCTAACAGCTCACCAGCGCAAGATGTTCACATTTAGTTACATTATACATCACTGCAAATAACAAAAATGAAAGGCATAGAATAAAAAGTATATTTAACTTGTCCTTTCCAAGTATAATGACAGTCTTGAGTTGGACATGAGATGAGAAGAGCCTCCTCCCACACAGGCTGACGCACACTGACCGCACCTCAGCAGCTGACAAAAAGACAGCACAGAGAGGCTTGATGTTAAATGAGACCGGCATTGTGTCAGGTTCTGTTCAGGGTGAGAGTTCTTGACTATATTTAGAGCAATACTTGTGCCTCACTCTTTAAAAGCTGTTTTAGTTACTAAGGGTTTCATGCTTCCATTACTCATTAAATCTAATTACTCTTGCATGACACTCTGCACAGACCTATTTTACTTCTTCAGGAATAAATGGATATGGTAAGAAAACTGACTCCCAGGTCCAAAAGTTTTTATTACAGTACTTATTACACTTTATCTGAACTATACCAAGTGCATACTAAATTATTAATTAGTACCCTTTTATAGTATATACTTGAAATAATAATATACAAAACCATGCGGAAGTCTAAGACAGGTTTTTAAGAAAGGCTAGACATAAAGAAAGGTGTATCAGTGTACAAAAATATGCATAACTACAAGAGAAAAAGAAGAAAAAACTAACTAGAAGCACTAAGAGAGCATAGACCTCTGAAGGCACTGGTCCTATGAGGGTTAAGTGTTCTTTAATTTTAGGACAGGCTCATCTTAAATGCAATGCCCCAAATATGCCTTGTGACAGGTAAAAAAAAAAAGGTTTATAGAGTAATTATTATTTTTACACATATTTTGGTAAGTAGATAAATAAATGAATAAAAATAAATAAAACTCATGCTCAGATAATTTTATGGTTGAAAGATCATCATTGTTTAATAATTTAATTTCTTCTGCAGGCTAACAGGCAGAGGGTGGCCCAGTCTCTCGGCCTGTGTTATGTTAATGTTAGTGACACCTGCATCCTAACTTTGCATCTTTGTGAGAAGGTGATGATGCCTCTCTCTGTATCACAGCCTCCTCTCTCTGGTTCATCCTGTGACCATGGCAACAGCATTGACTGATTATCATTTAAAAGCTCACCAGAATAACTACAATATCTGTCTCAAGGAAAAGACACAAATGCACAAACACAATCACATTACTCCCTTGTCAGTTGTCATATCAATGATTAATGTGTGCGTTAATAGCTGCTTTGTAAGCTCCAGCACAATCTCGCTGCAGCCGAAGTTTATGCAGTATCCATTCTGCCCAACAGAGGGGGCCAATGTGGAGTGTGCAGTGAGTACTTATGAACGCATGGAGGTGCTGTAAAATAGCTCAAGATTTGGATATCCCACCCACATTCAGGGTCTTTTTCACTATTAATGGTATTACTGCAATTACGTTATGTTACTTACCACGTGTGATCATTAATTTATAATTTCATATGAATCTATTATTTAGTTTAAGTACTAAATCTAAAAGTAGGCTACCAGTAGATGCAAAAATAGCATTATACAAAGTATTATCTGCCTTATAGGGAAGGAAATTTGCAGAACAGAAGAAAACAAACATTGTGTATACCCAAAGGGTTTGCCAGCTCTTCTCTCTGGCATTAATTACTGAATGTAAAAACTATTGTAATTCATTGCAGATATATTATCAAGTAAATATTTTAGATTTTTGTTATGCTAATTGCAAAGAAGAAAATAACACATACTATACCAGTGATTCTCAGACCCTTCACTCCCAGAACCACTGTGGAAAGTATTTGGTTTTCCACGTACCATCTTAGTGTAAATCAGATCTAACCCAGGTCTAAAGCAGGAATAAACTTGGTCTAGATGTTGTTTAAGATACAATGCAGTCCCTGTTGGCATGTGGGTATTTTTAATTATGAAGAAAAGTGTAATATATTCCAAGTATTTAGCTTTATTCAGTGCTGTCGAAAGAGTTAATGATTTTAAATAAGAGTAAGGACAGCTACAGTAATTGGAAAAATGTATGTGATTGACAATACTGTATATTATGAGGGGCATATAAGATAAGGGAAGAAGAATAGTGGTGTTATAATTAATTGTATCACCTCTCCTGCTGCTCAGAGCCCTGGAGACTCACAGTGTCAAAGCTCACTGTTATTCTGCTGCAGTTTCAGCTCACATGAGCTTGACATGAACATATGAAACCTGTACTATCTGCTATCCTACAGGTCCCTGCAGTTCCTGTGTATAGCAAGTTCTTCTAATCCAAATTAGTGTGTCTCCTTAAAGACCTATTCTGCCTTTGTTCTATTGTCATTGTAGTTATTAAGATGATGAAAAAAGGGATTTACTATAGATGGTTTTAGGGCTGCACAATATATCACAAATCCATTGTTACTGCAATATGGGCAAATGCAAAATTTCGCAAGAAACTAAATCAACTGCAATAATTTTAAGGTCTTCCATCTGACAAAAAATACACTGTGAGAATATAGGTCTTGATTAGTTGTTGACTAGTTGTTTAGATATTTTGTCTGCTTTTTCTTTATATATTGCAACATAGCAATATATAGCAGTGCTTTAGCTGTTCTAAAAAGGTGTAAAATTATTACTTTAAGCAATAAAAGTTAAGCAATTTTTCTATAACAATAGCACACAATTTTAGGCACGATTGGACCATATATCCATACAATTGTTCATAAAGTCATGTGCTGATTTCCATTAATAAAAGCGTAACATGTTCAGATTTAATATAATATTTTTATTTTCAATTTGTAAAGCCACAAAAGAAGTCCTGGACTTCATTCTGAATTGAAGATGTAGTGGGGATTTAGTGAGGATTTTGAATTTTAGTGATATTTTTTGCATATGTCCCTGTCTTTACCTGCACTGGTCTTTATTTCTATGATAAACTGTGGTGACTGTATTTCTTCTACACAGCTGTGGCCTGTACACTGAAAGAAATGAGCAGGTGAAGAGTCTAGGGCTGAGGAAAGCTCAGTTTTTACCTGTTCAACACAGAGTGAATGGGAATGCCTCATACTTTTCATAAAAATATTGGCAACATATAGCTTCAATGGCTTGTAATAAAACATGCATAATTACAGGCTGGAGCACTAGGCCACACTCACCAAACATGTTCACAATCTGACTCAGAGAGAAACGCCAACAAAAAGTTGAATATATAAAAAATATAAAACAATACATGAGCAACTATTTTAATATAGAACCTACAGAGAAGGTGTGTTCATTCTGTGCCCAAACCAAACAAAGTAGAGGAAGTATTACTACATATTTGAACACTAGAGACCTTAAAGATGCTGTGTATGAAAAATCCTCCTTGCTTCATGTTAAAATACAGTTGAAAGAAAAAGTAAGAAGAAGAAGTCCTGGATGATTTGGTCATAAAATATGATCTGATATTCATGTCTGGTGTGAACCACTCTTTTGAAGTCATGCCACAGCATCTCAATTGGATTGAGGTCAGGACTCTGACTGGGCCAGAACGAAAGTAAATACTACTCCAGGTATGGTTTTGAAGTGCAAAGAACATGGTAAAAAAAATAATTTAGCAATGCAGCACTATATAACCAAAATCATAAAGCATTTTAATCAATGAAGTTTGTTGTAAGTCAGTGATATTTCAAAGGGAAAAAAAAATAATAGAGATGGTGCTTCTGGCTCAAAGCATGTTGCATATGTCCTTTTGACCAGGTTATTATGCATCTATCTTCAGCAGTGCGAATAATAATTACATTTTGGTCTCGATAATGCTACCACTATAAAGTTGTGATGTGGAGTTTCTACAGAAATGAAGGGAACAGGGTACAAGACAGCAATGAGATCAGCAATGTTTTGTTTGCAGAGCTGAAGGTAGAAGAGCTGAGATGCTGAGGTTCTCTTTGGGAGTGACGAGGATGGATAGGATTAGCAATACAACAGAGGGACAGCTCATGTTAGATGTTTTAGGAGAAAAGTCAAAGGCCAGGCTGAGATGGTTTGGACATGTCCAGAGGAGGGATAGTGAATATATGGGTAAAAGGATGCTGAGGTTACAGCTGCCAGGTAAGAGGGCTAGAGAAAAATAAATAAGAGATGTATGTAGTGAAAGAGGACATCAAGGAAAAAAAAAAGAAAAGTATATCAATTTTCAGCAGTTCAGACACAGACAGAGACCATAACTAAGTGCAAATCCTGACGCAGTTGCTTTAAATAATGTCCTTCTCTTTCAGCATCTGAGCTGAATTAGTCTTAAGAGCCATAATCAAGACATGATCGGGAGCCCACATATCATCTCTGGAAAATGACGCTTCGAATAGAAAAAAAAAACATAAATTTACAATGTAGAGCAATTTTGTTAATTTATTTACACTTTTCTCACCAAATCTTAACAATAAAGCTTTCGGATGTCCAGTGGTTTGCAAACACCTGCTGCTGTGAAAGATATGCTACACAAATCCACTTTGATGCAAAAGGGACCAATAGACAACACACAGGCTTCAAAGGGAGTCCACAAGCACTAATGAAACTGAAGGGGATGAAAGGAAATTAATGTGAATATAGTGCCTAAAAATAACAATAGTCTTAAATACTTGAATGATAATAATATTACTTTTGGACATTAAAAATTTAATTGATTTGATCAAACAAAAGGTTTGATTCAGTATGTATACAAGGCAATGCACATTACCCAGGACTAAACAACAACTCAAACACGTTACTATGAGCACACCCTTGGACCACCAAATTAAATAATATAAAGAATCTTCAGAGGCCATGACAATACAATTTGTGGACTTTCAGTTATAGCATGCAACAAGTACACATATCATTTTTTCATTGCAAATAAAGTCAATTTACTATTATGCTTTGGGATTTAGTAGATGTTATGAAACATTTAAAATTATAAACTAAACAACTAAATGCTAGATATAATGTTTATGGGTGATTTGGCACAGAAGAATCACCTGAAGCATTTCACCTTAGTAACATGTGCTTCATATCCACAGCTCTGCTCCTAAATTATAGGTCAATATATAACAGCCATTTGCTCATCAGGTTGCTTCGCATGCATGGTTACAAAATAAAAGTAACATTCCCAATTTTGATGCATTGTGCTATTTCCTTTTACTATTGCAAATTATATTAAACATGTGCAGGCAGCTTTATGTAGAAAAGCGGTGTCTAAAGTCCTGTTTTCCCAGGTGAGGTTAGTATAGAGACAGGTGTCTATAAGACAGACAATGCTATTTCTGCAACAGACCTGCAGTAAATGTTTCCTCAGGGAGCAGTAGCTCAGTTAATAGAGACGTTTGCCCACTAACCCAGCGGTTTCATCCCTGCTATCAGCATTGCATACTGTCTTTGTGTCCTTGGGGAAGACACTTAACCCAGTTTGCCTGTATAAATGTGAATATGTGTTTGGTGTTGGTCAGAGGTGTTGTAGGTGCAGACTGGCTGCCACGCTTCCACCAGGCTGTCCCAGGGCAGCTGTGGCTACAGATGTAGCTCACCACCACCAAATGTGACTGAGTGAATGAATAATGCATGGATTTGAGTGTCTAGAAAAGCACTATATAAGCATTATGATTATTATTATTGTGGTTGTTTTTATTATGCTCTAATAATGCAATATAAACATTATTATTATTATTAACTACAGTTTAAGGTCCAAGCATATTACATTATTACTATTGCAGGGGAAGTTTTTGCTAATGATGCTGTACAAAACAAAAAATGTACCTACACTATAAGTCAAGATCTGAATAATTCCATTATTACTGTATATCTTCTAGCTTCATGCGACCAGCAAATGTTAGAGTTTTTGTCTCCAGGTCAGAAAATCAAACCCCGGACATCCAACTCCAAAGTCAGGGAACAAACCACTTTACCAACAGGAACCCTAATTAACTGAACTAATGCATCTGTGATGTTCCTTGTTTTGGCACTACTGATAGCAATTTATTACAAGCAGATTTAGCAAATTACAAGCATTGAATATAATAGGAATACTGTTGTGCTATCAAAAAACTGGCAAAATGATATACAGTACAGAGTGACTTAGTATGCACTGCCACTGACAGGCTTTCACAATGACTTTCAAAATATGCACAATGGGCACCACCAACAATCACTGTTTGTTATTTGCAGCCCAGCTGGAAGTCAGCTGGCCACTGTGAAATATGAATAAATGTCCAACATCACTTTGTATGTTGAGATCAGTAGAGGGCATTTTACCTTTATGTGGGTGTCTGCTCTCACATACAACCAATGGTGTCATTAGTCTTGAGCTATAGTTAAATGAGGAAGGGAGACTGATCGGTCAACCCGTCCATGTTAAAGCTTCACATAAGCTGAATGATGTAAAATTTCAGATGGGTCATGAAATATAATTGCAGGTAATTTATTATTTAAGGGATCAATCAATCTAAGTATGATAATTTGCAGTTTATAGCTGTGTGTTATCTGTCTTCTAACTATTATTATGCCAGATTTGAGAGATTGATTGCTGTATCTCTGGCCACCAAAGCCATCCATCTCCAGGATACAGTGTTTACTGAGTGGGTGCCAGGACACAGTGTACATATTCTAGGTTACCCCAAAGGCACTTGATGAATTAAACCACAGAGAAAAAGCTCTCATTCACACCAACAAGAAAATCTTTGCACGATTAGAATTAACGTGGCAAACTTTTCATTTTTAGACCTTCAGTGCCTTTGAGTGTCTTAAAAAGTACTTTATAAATAAAATGTAGTATTATTATTACCTATCGTATGAATAACCAGTTATAGTTTGAAACTCTTTTGTGATAGGAGTTGGCTTAAGCAAACAAACCTTTGCCTTTTTATGTATGCATGTCATGATTCTGTCTGTGTCTGTGTGTTTTGTTTCCCTTGTGTTTTATTTTGGATGCATTAGTTATTCCTTGCGTTTTTCTGTTTTACTTCCTGCCCTCCTGTTTTTCCCGCATGTTGGAAAGTGTTCTCCCCTGTTTCCTTGCGGTTTCATTGTCACGTTGTGGCTTTGCTGCTGTCATTTTTGTGCCCTGCTCTCTGTAACTTTTATTGTGTATTTTGTAACTACACTGGCTTTTTTGGTTTTGGATTCTCATTTGGCATTTTCGTTATTTTTTATTCATTTATTTTTTACTTTTGGGGATTTTTGATGTTTTTTTTCATCTCTGTGGACTTTTTTCTTTATTTTTATTATTAAAGTTTTTTCATATAAGCAGCTATGCATTTGGGATACTCTTTGCCGAGTAACGGTCCGTTACATTCAAACACATATTTTTTACCTTTATATATTTAAGTCCGTGTACTTTTTTGTGGTGGTCCCATGCCCAGATGAATAGAGATACAGTAGTTTCTTCATCAGGAAAGGCATCCAGCTAAACCTACTGTATATCAACTCAACAGGGCTTGATATTAACATTAACCAACTGACCAAAGGACTGTCCTTTTGGCTAGTAACACAAGTACTTTCACTAGCCACTTTGGCCAGTTGAATTGTATAAGTACCTTGTGCATTTTAAAGGTGAGGTTAACTGTGAATTTATGTTGCTCTCCTTGAGTGTACACCATTTAGTAGGGATGTAACGATATTCAAATTTCACGGTATGGTATTATCCCGATATTAATTTCATGGTACAGTAGTTATTGCGATATTGTGGGGAGGCTCATGGTATTGTGGAGATGCTCAAGGAAATAAAACATATTCTCTAAAAATGCCCTGATGAGGCTTTAGTGAATTCATTATTGTGATATTTCAAAAGATTACACTGAAAAAGTTGTTTAGTAATAATTTCATCATGTTGGCTGCAATCAGCAAAGGATCATGGGCTCTAGTTCACTCAGCTTTTTTACCATTCTGCTGCTTTTCTGTATTTTTTTAAAAATCCCTGCCTATACATAAAACCAAAATTAAGATTTATTTAACTAATTAAATTGTGGCTACTAAAGACACTAATTGGCTAGCAACTTCTGACAAAGATTAGCCACGGTGGCCAGTAAGCAAAAATGTGAATGTCAAGCCCTGCAAATCAATCTGGGAATCAGCTGGTGGTAGGTGTGGTGACGCAGGAAAGGGAAAAGCTGAAGGGAAAGACGATATACTTATTGTAACAAAAAGGGGGAAAAAACTGTGTCAGTCATGGGAGACTCAAAACATTAATTTTCTTATGAAACAGAGAAATCAAGATGATTTTAAATTCAACCACGGAATACCATATTCTTTTTCTATTCAAGAAGTAAATTGTAATATGTGTGTATATGGTGTGATTTGTTATTTCAGTTTGACGAACTATCTCAAAGCTTTAAGGCCAACTAATCAGTGACCAACTAATAACAGAGCATAAAGCCAGCTATATACAATAACTTTAAGAAAGCTTGGTGTGGCATAGATTATCTGTACACTGTATGTTGTATCCTACTCTTATTGGAAATCAATGTACAGCAGCAGCACAGCAGAATGAATAATGAGTGTGTTTATTTGCAGTAGAATCTATCCAATCTGATGGCTATCCAAGCTTAATATTATTACTATTTTTATTGTATTGCCAATATTACAACGTGTAGGCCCACTTACCTAAAAAGGATGCTTAGCTCTAAATCCATTCAATCAAAATGACTCATTCACACTTGAGTCTAACATTATGTTGACAAACAAGGACGTGAATTGATGTTCCTTTGCGCGGTTACTCATGAAATGTAATGTGTCATAGGTCACAGCGTAGCGAGAAGCCCCCCCCTTGTCACATTTTTAAAATGCTGAAGCCTATGGACAATTGAATATTGTAGCTACAGGCTTAGGGGACGCTGCTGTTTTTCGCCAGCACATTTAAAATGTATAAATAACAATAACATCATCATACAGCATAGATTATAACCATTTAAATATCTTGGGCTTACTTGAAAACATGTTCAGATATGTATACAACAATCACAGTGAACGCAATAAGAGACTAACGCATTCTTGTCGCCAAGGCAATAGCCAAAAACCGTCAGACTCCATACAATAACACTAACATCCCACCTAGCTAATGTCACAGCCTCCCTCTTCGCCTATAGCCTCTGTCAGACGATGGTCGGCTTACTTTGACAGCAGAAACATGAGCCTAAACGTAGTCGAGTGTAGTGATGGGCAGCTTACCTGTCATAACTCCATCTGCTGTAAGACATGCTCCTGTTGCTGCTAACTCCCTCCATGCTCCCGGCGCCGAGAGGACTTTTAATGACGAGATGATTAAAAACAAACAAAAAACAAACAAACACACAAAAAAACAAACAAAAAAAAAACAACAAAAAAACAAAAACAAAAACCAAACCAAGCCTTGAACCAAGCGAACTATGGGGATTGTCAAGTGAATGAGGCTGAAGCGGTAAGGAGACGGACCCTTCCTCCGGGTTGTACCACTGCACAGAGGGGAGCGCGGCTTTGCATTACGCACGGCGGACAGGAGAGGCTGATTCTGATTTGTTGGTGGAGACCTACGCTTATAACAGGTTACATTTTTTGGGAAAAATTCCAGCGGTCAGGAGGAGCTGGGAGTGAAGCTTTGGTTAACCGTTTTGGATAAAAAAAAATAGGCTAATCAACATTAAAAAAACAAACAAGAGACATTTCAGGAACTGGATTCGTAAACTGAGGATTATTTATATTCTAGCCTGTACCACGTCTTATTACCATTTGAATATTTAAAAGTAATAGCTATAAACTATTATAGATTATTAAAAATTGAGAAAAAATATATTAGCCTAATAAAATAGAATTTTATTTGATAGCCCATGTCTTGACTAGAAACATTATTTAACGTTACATGTTCTGTTTAAAACAGGGTAAATAAGTGACCAGTCTAGCTCAATGACATTTTTTATTTTTGCATCAAAAAGCTAAACACAGGCAACACTGTTATGGAAAAACATTATGATTTGTACAAATTTCGACAAGATGGACCATGGTGATAATTTAATATTTCATTTATGTGGGTTAAAGCTCTTCTGCAAAGTACATTAGCAAACTGAATAATCTCAAACCAGGCCTAACCATATCACATCAGGTTGAAGCTCGCATCAGATATATATACTCTTCTACTTTACTTAGTAGGAATATTTATTTTCAAATTTTGCAAATTTGGGCCAACAGTTATCTTTAGTTTCAAATAATCAAGATAATTAAATATTCCTCTTTACATATTCACACAGTTGAGTTGTGAATTCACTTATAAACATATAAAAATACTAGTTATATACGAAAATAATGTATAAAAGTATAGTATAAACATTTACTCAAGTCCATACTTCCATCTTTTGATTTGTGTTGGTTATATTACAAGATGACAAGGCGAAAGCGAATTGCAGTACTTCACTGGTATGGCCAAAAAGAAGTACAGAGGGAGAGGGTATAACAGCACTTTGTGTTTGTGGGACCTCCGCAGCCGGCAGATCTGATGAGTTCATGTCCCACTGGAGACTGCGTACGAGGTGCATCTCAATGTTGTCCTTGTTGCAACTGACAAGTGATTACAAAAAGTACTGCAACATAAAACAAGGATTAAAACAAACACTGGAATGATAACACATTTTATGGTGTCTATAATGTAAATTAATTGTTTTGTGTTTTTTTTGTATTGGAATGATCTGGATGTCTTCAAATGGATTGGTAAGCATCACTTGTACAAGTTGAAAATAGCACTTACAATGTTCAGTGTTTAGATTAAAACAAGTTATCAAAGCTACACAATGTGCTACCATCATTTTGTCCAGACTGTGTGGGACCCCTATATTATGTCTGCTTTTGACTGAACCACCACCTTTAATAAAAGTCAACATATTGATATTTCAGTATATTGAACAGGACAGAACTCCTACATTCTCTAAGACTTTAAAATCAAATACAGTAGACACTGATTATTTGGCAGTTGAGATGAAAGCAGAAATCATATACAAAGCAAGAATCTGCTGAAGAATGAAAGCTAGGTCTAACACAGTAGCGGGCTTAAGGGCTGCCTAGGTATTATGCTTGTGTGTATATATATATATATATATATATATATATATATATATATATATATATATATATATATATATATATACTTTCATATATGCAAAATCAACCTCACACACTGTACTGTGGTGATTTAATAAGTCATTAGAAATACACTTTTAGAATCACAAGAAATGTCACATATATACAGTAGCAGATAAGCACATGGGAGTAAAGGTGGATATGGCACAAAATACACAAAGCTTCATTTGATAACCTCTCTGATCTTTCAGAACCTGTAACTGAAAAAGTCATTAACATTCTTGATATATAGTTTTCATTCAATGGTGGTAGCAAGTACAAAGGTCACTACAAGGCAAGAAAAGTCCTTCAGAGTACAAAAGATGACTTTGTCAAGCAGATTTTACAAGGCATTGTTTAGTGTTGGACTTTTTTACACCTGAAGGTAGAGTGGTGTTCAATTTGGCATCGTCAGTTGTCCATACAGATGTCCTGGGACAGCTATTCCTGGTCAGAGGAACAAAAAGAGCTGTCTGGAGTCATGCAGGTGGAGAAGGCAGCGGTCAGTCATCCACTGAGGATGTGATGTCAGGCAGAGCAGGTGGGGGACAGAGGAGCTGCATGAGTTACAGTGATAAGGCCAACTCAAACAATCACACAGTGGCAGCCACTCTTGTCTTTCTCTTTTCTTGTAGGCTCTGGTGATGGAGGACATTCCTGTTCTTGAAACTTTCTATGGGTTAGAAAAAAACAAATACAATTTGGTGTGCATTTTTTAGACAACTCCAACTTATATGAGTCCTCATAAGAAGGAGAAAAATAAAAAACTGACCTTATTACTCTAACCAGCTCATGAAAAGCCTGGTCTACATTCATACGGATTTTAGCTGAGGCTTCCATGTATGTAACCTTCAGCTGTCGGGCCAGCTGCTGGCCTTCTTCCTGGGTTACCTGAAACAAAAGTAACGATGTGGATGTTAGACACATTATGAAAACATTCTTACAGTAATCATCATAAACATGAAATTAAACATTAAATGGATAAGTTTAAGATAAAACTGAGCAAGCATTTGATCATAGTCATTTCAAGTATTTGTTTGCTTTTCACCAAAAGGGGGCAGCGTAGATCCACTTGAGGATATGATGAGAGCCTGCATACCAACAGCCACAAATTCATCATTTCAGAATGCTCCCTCTTTTATCCCTGCTCCTGTCTCTTTTATACACTTACTCACTTCCTGTTTCTTAACTGCCAGCTGCAGCTGTGTTGTTATCTGTAAACATTATCAGTGGGTTGGCACATCTCTCTGCATCTGACTTACTTGTCGTTGTAGTTCGAGATCTGCTTTATTGCCTACAAGGATCATTGGAAATTCATCTCTGTCTTTGACTCGGAGAATTTGTCTTTGGAATTTGTAGATTTCTTCAAAGCTGTGAATCACACACAGACAGACAAAGGATTTTTGAGTATGAGAAGTCACATAAGGTGAGCATTTACCTGGTGAAATGCATAAAATAATGCACAAGTGTAGTAGTAATGCTCTTTCATCAAAAGCAACTATAGCATGCGACATATGGGTTGTCCTTATGTTAAGCATTTTAATGCATAGTAAATCTGGAAAGACATGACTAGTATAAAGACTGTTTACAACATAAACATGAGGTGAGGGCAGGGGAATGTAACATAGCACAGCTGGGGACGGACAGATGTGAAGAATTTAAGTTTCTACAGTATAACAATAATAGTTTTTCACATACATGGAATTTATAATTAAAGCAATATCCATAATAAAAATAAATAGTACATATGTCATGAGAGAGTTTTTTTTTTTACTAGAATCTTTAGCTACAGCCACAACCTCAAACACAGATGAAAGTGAAAGAATGACAAGTGAGAGTATTGTTGCAGAATTTATGCTTTTGGACAAGAGGGGGAGGTAGAGTGGGAGAGTGCACAGTTGTGAACAGTAAACAAAGATGTGCAAACAGAGGGAACGGCTTGAGAAGTGTGCATATAGCTCTGAGTTTGCACACGACAGAAGTGTCACTCACCTTCCTCTGTCAGTGACTGAGAAGACGAGCAGGAAGCCCTCCCCTGTTCTCATGTATTGTTCTCGCATGGCTCCGAACTCTTCCTGTCCAGCCGTGTCCAAGACTAAAGTACACATAGAATATTATATTAGATTTGTATTGGTAAATTATAATCCAATAGATGTAATTTTCTTGTGTGGCTTTGTATTTACAAACCTGACTAAAAAAGTTGTGACACTGTGTAAAGATGTAAATAAAAACAATCATTTTCAAATCTCACTAAACCAAACTGTATTATAGAAGATCAAAAGGGAACATCACACGCATCCCATACATCAATAGTCACAATAGAGAATTTATTTTTCCAAATCAGAATCGCTTTATTTTCCCAACCTTTTGTTGCCATATTCCTTCTTAGGTGTGTAAAATTAAAAATGAGCAAATTTTCATAAAATAGTAAAAAATCTAACAGGTAATCCACTGTAGTTTATGTTCGTTTGGGAATAAAATATTGTTTCATCAGTTTTGCAAACCACTATTTTAGCAGTGTCCCAGCATTTTTAGAATTGGGTAGTTAAGTCATGTTTGTTCAGTAAAGAGCACTTACTGTCCAGCCGTGCCGCCCTTTCGTCAATCACACACTGCTTGGTATAGGAGTCTTCAATAGTGGGGTCATAGTCAGTGACGAAGTATGACTATAGAGGAGAAAGCAAAGGACACAAAAGAGACACAAAGAACACGTGTGAGGTCTGAACATTATGTCAACAGAAGACAGGTGGGACACTACCTAAGGGGTGCTAGAGGGATGTATGGAGACCACTGTTTACAAGTGTTTATGGTTGAAACATGACAAAGTGCCTAATGACCTCTACCTTTACTATCAAACTGCAAACAGAAGATATATGTTGTTTACTGTTCACGCCACATCACACTTTGCATTTCTTTAAAAGGTTATGCAGTTTGCATTCACATCAATAACTGCAATAAATTCAATTTAAGGGGCAGTGTTACACCTTTAAAAGCTGCATGTCAAGTTTTTTTCTCATATAATCAGTGGTGGGGAAGCAGTATTCAAATTCAAATTTTAATTTAAGTAGAAAATACTTACTGCTCCCACTATTACTTCCTGTTTAATTATATTGCTGCTATTGCTACTGTATTACTACACTATTATTATTGGCACTCTTTATTTATTTTTTTTTATAGAGAGAGTAGAAATTTTGTGAGAGTTGTGTATGTAAGTGTATGATTAAAAAAAATCTATTTTCTTCACAAACTGTAAATTAAATATCTAGATACTCTTCACCACTCCATATAACAGACACAGCCATGAATAGACATTATATTATAGCTTTAGCAGAGAGCACAGCAGAGAACTATCAAAACTAGTGGTGGGACTCGATTAAAAAATGTATCTAATTAATTACAGGCTTTGTAATTAATTAATCGTGATTAATCGCATTTTTATCAAATAGCAATATTTATAGGTAAGAAACAAAATATAGGAGCTTATTTGTATGTTCTGGCGTATTTTAACTTGATTTCAAACTAACACCGCGTTCAAACAGAGCAGTAAGCAGCGTTTGTGCATCGATCTCCACCTCCGTGCACGTAGTAACGCGTGGGGCGCCTCTCTCTCTCGTCTCCCCTCCTGTCCTCTCTGTCCTTCGCCTCTGAACCCAATGGACTACTGTCTCCTGTGTGGTCAGTCAGCTATGATCGTGGGAGAGACGATGAGCGGCGCCTTGCAGCAGCGCGTTTGAAAGTGAAAGTAAAGTTGCGCCGTGCGCTGGTTGCACGGAGATGGCCGACTTCTGCCCCGCAGTTACGTGTGGTGCAGTCTGTAGGCACATTATCCAACTATTCACAGCTGAAATCCACTCCCATTTTGTGTTTTGGTCGTGTGGATGTCCAGCCCTGGTTACTGTGCGCCAGAAACTAGGTCACTGAGAAAAGTTCCGTGTTGTCACAGACAAGTGCGATTAATTGCGTAACTTTTTTTTAACGCGTTAATTCTCTGTAATTAATTAATCGTGATTAACGCGATAAAGTCCCAGCCCTAATCAAAACATAACAAAAATGGAAAAGTGGATTTTTGATATGAATGAATAATAGAAAGGGCAGTCTCAAATCGAATGGTGCATTGCATTCCAGCAGAGTTCTTCAAGGTTTACTCTGCCTGAGAGATAGTTTGCTCAAGTACCATTTGAGTAAATGTTTACCTGGACCGACCTCCAACTAATGCATTGGAGTAAATTGCATGCTGCATCCACAATTACCCTTCAAGGAGAAGACAAAAGCTAAGCAATAAGCCACCGAAATAATAACACTTTTAAGGTGACAATGCAGATGCATTTGGGACTGATGCTTGTTTCTGAGCAATGAATGAATTTGTTCTGACAGATTTTCACACTTATCACACATTGAAAAGACAATCCCTCAGTGCTCGCTCTTGAAGGCTTTCATCCCAGGGCCCTTCTGGTCTCCTAGTAACCCAAACTGGAAGGGTGGGGCGAGTGGGCAGGGAGCCACAAGGAGGAGGGGGCGGGGTCAGGCATTTTTGACATATTTCTCATGTTTTCTAGTTCTGGCTCTCCTCGGAGACTAGTTAAGTGGTGACAGCTGAGGGGAGTGCACAGGGAATGTCAAACCAACACCCTAAAACATATACTCATCACAACAACCAAATCCTGACAACATTCCTTGGTACTTTTTCAACAGGCCAAAAAACATTATTTACTGCTACCAGTACATGTGTATGTATTGCACCTAGGTGAACTTTAAATTTACCATTTCATCTAGCACATGTATGTCTTTGAATGGTGAAAGGAAGCTGGAGAGAACGCACAGTAACACAGGGAGGACATGCAGACTCCACTCTGAGAGATACTAGTATAGCCCGGGAATTGAACCCAAAACCTCATTGCTGAGAGGCAAGTGCTAACCACTTTATCACTGTACACCCCTTGTATGTAATATACTAGGGCTGGGAAAATTATCGTGTTAACGCAGTGCGTTAATTAATTGATTTAATCGCAATAATTTCAATTGACGCATCGATTAATTTGATCACAACAAAAATATTACGACGACACTGACAGAGGCAGCAACACGCCACGGGTCTTCCAGCGGGGCAGAAATGCACCGCGCGACCGTAGAAGAACAACAGGCGCGTTCGAAATGAGCCAGACTTGCGCAGTTTCGATCTGTGTCGGTCTGTGCGCAGTGCTCAGGTTAGATTTGTGTCCGACTTGCTACCAACTTGCTCTGATGCCACAAGTGCAACGGTCACCGAAAGCTCGTGAGAT
The DNA here is from genome assembly GCA_020698575.1 of Bostrychus sinensis. Classification (NCBI taxonomy): domain Eukaryota; kingdom Metazoa; phylum Chordata; class Actinopteri; order Gobiiformes; family Eleotridae; genus Bostrychus; species Bostrychus sinensis. Next base: position 26,410,119 of record CM036242.1, read on the forward strand.
CCAAACGAGACCAGCCGCCGCAGTTCATCAGGAGCAATTGCGGAGGCTGCACAGCCCAGTGCATGATGGGAAAACGCACATCTGTCAGCGGTGAACGGACAGGGGATTGGATCTGAGTTCAGTGCTGATCAGAAATGTAACGCACGACACAAACTGTCCGAGTTCACTACAGGTGTATTTCCCCTCTTCCTGTTGCGGCCATGCACTCTCGTTCACAATCCAGTCGAGACGCAGTTCATCTGGAACGAGCCTAATGCAACGAAAGAACGAGCTAAAGCAACATGAGCACCAAAAAGACACATTGCTCAATGGACAATTCTGCTTCAAATTGTCACCAGACAGCAATATAGACAAAACAAAAGTTATGTGCAGTCTATGCAAAGGTGAGTTCAACTATCACCAGAGTAACTCGTCCCTAACATATCATCTCAAAGCTAAGCAACCTGGAGCTTTTTTAGGCAAGTTTTGTGTATTTGTTGGTTGTACCTTATTTAAGGTACAACCAACAAACCAAGTTACAGGTCTCAAAGAGACTATTAATTTATTTTCTTTGGAAGTTTTGTTTGCATTGCACAAGTTTACAGTAAAGTATGTGAAGGTTAATTCCAATTAAACTTTCTAAATTTACAATTTTGTGTTAGCGATAAATTTTTTTCAGATTTGCAATTTTTTTATCAATTCGCGGCCCTATAATATACATAAATATATACAAACTATGTATTCTAGCTTCAGTGCACTGCTTACACACATTTAGAAATAAAATTATTCATATGATTTCTTTTGCTTCTAATTTCACTATTCTCAAACTGGGGTCTGGGGACCCCTGAGGGTCCATGGACTATAGTCTGGGGGTCTGCGAAAGAAAAAAAAAAGTATATTTTTGATAATAATTTATAATCATTCATTTTCTCATGGCACATATTTTTTAACATTAATGTTAATGGGAACCACTACAGCAATAAAATAAACATTCTGAGCGAATAGTTGGTTTTAGGACACTTTAAACTCCTGATGATTGTGACGCACCACGTAAGTCACAATGCTCGTGAGCGGAGGACATACTAAGGGGTCCTTGTGATTTTTTCTCATCTGTAAGGGGTCCCTGGTCCCAAAAATGTTTGAGAAGCCCTGCTCTAATGCATCCCTCCACAACCAGGACTCAAACACATGACCCTTGTTTGCCCTTAACCTCTTCTTCCTTTATGTCACAGTTGACCACTCCAGTCCATGTACACACATGAGTGATGAAGCAGTTCTTGAATTAAGCTGAACTCACTATAACCACTATGGCAGTGACTCAGGACACTACCAGGAACTCTGTTTCTCATAAGCCAGCAGTGAGTAATTCAATATTCAGTAGAAATCCATACATTTGTGCTCATGATGTCATCACAATATTGTATAATAAAGTTTTGAGAATCAAAGGACTCAGAAAGTCAGTACCTGGTTCACTAGTATTACTGTGGTTTGTCTGTCAGCTCTTAAAATGTTGCATCGCACAGCTTTTTAACAAAACTTGCCAAATTAGCAAATTGTACAGTAGTACATACACAAAAACACAATCTTCTCTGCTTTTACTTTGACTATTAGTATTACTACAATTACAGCTAGCACCACTACTACTACCAGCGCAGTATACTGTTACTACCACAACCACCACTATTACTAGAGAAAATACTTTTACTCATTTAGAGACTGTAAAAAAAAGTATTTTTTCCCCCTTAAAAAGTACTCAAGTAAAAGTGCATTGTAGAAAATCTACACACAGTGCATTTCTTTCAAAAATGTACTTAAGTAAATTACTTGAGTAAAGGTAACTAGTACCTTTCCACCACTGGTAGTAAGTACAGCTAACTTGCAGAGGAATGCAGTTATAAAAAAGCAGAGTAGAAACCACTTAGGCAGTCATTAGGCCAGTACAGACATGACCACTACTGAGGGTGTGTGTGTATGTTTGAAGCTAGAGACTCCAGGATTAATAACATCCTGGGTTTTCAACATGATATGTAACCAGGTTATTTGTTTATCAAACTATTGTGTCTCTACACCTTTGTACCAACATAGCAACCTTAATCTACAAACCAATATAGCTTATCTAATGGAGATGTAGCATAGTAACTATAATATTATCACATGATAATAAAATTAAATTTAACAACAAACACAGCTTCATTGCTGAGCGGATAAGATATTTGTTTTTTAAATTAAGGTTAAGCCATATTAAAATACAAAGTAATTTTACAGATTTTTCTTTGTAGTATCTAACATTTTGAAAAAGAAAGTTACATTTCTACAGAAAGCCATAAGCAGGATGTTCACTGAGTAGCAGCAGTTGAGTTGTGATGCTGCTGGTATTAAGGTAGGTCAGGCCACACTGCGCCCCGTCTTGCGAGCAGGAAGGAAACTCCACCCCCAGGGCAGCAGGCCCAGCCGAGCCTTTGGGTGGCGATGATGTCACAGATGACATGTTTCCCCTCCACGCCTACCAACCAAAGTCCAAACCTGTCACTAGTATGGCTCCCCAGCACATTCCAACTTTACATCTCAGCCCTCCTCCACCCATCCCGCCACGCACATGCATGGTTACACCAGGAAACCATTAGGGGACTGGATAAACTATTTAGCTTGTCCTCTTAATCTATACTTAAACCCTCCATGCCCTTGGTCTACTTTGACCTGATATGAAATTTAACACTAATAACAAGTAACAACAGCCAAACGCCTGCAGACTAAAGACCTTTCCTGAAAGGCCAGCTTTACATTATAGAGTTAGAGGATATCCATTTTTTCATACCATCTTACTGTCCCCAAATTATACCGGGGTATATGGTATAATCGTCTATCCACTTAAAGCTAAACTTCCCTTTAAATTAGAGTTAAAACAGCACTTTGAAATGTAGGGACATACATTGTTTTGTTTTTTTAGCAAAAAGGAGGTGTAGTAAATGCAAAAATGTATTTCAAAAGTGCTCATTTGTAAAGACATGATATATAATAAGGTAAAATGAAGCGGGTCACAACCCATGCAACAGTTAATCCTCAAACACATCTGCGTCTCTCTCCTCTGCGTCCTCCTGCTCCCCTCTGCGCTCCAGGTCTCCCGCTCTCTCCTCTGCTTTATTTACCTCTTTAAACATCTGGGAGCACGCGAAAATGTGTTCAAAATTGGCTGTACACCATGCTGAAGGGTTGTGGACGTCATTGTTCAAATAGCTAATTGTCCCAAGTTAATTTTCCATTTCACGGGTTGCGGATGTGCTTTGTGGCCACGCTGACTACAGCAGAGACAGTCACAGCAAAAAACTTCTATGGATGCTGTAAACCACTGTTTGAGGACTTACTTAACGCACGTGAACACTTGTTAAACTAATTTATTGCTCGTTAATTAGAATAACGTGGGTTTTTGCCGTCTGCCTTTGCATTTTTAACTGTAACATAACACTGAGTGAGACATGAAACGGTATTTTGTTTTCTCATTATCCCCACACATTTGGGCAGTTTATTAATGTTATTTTACGTGATTCACCCTCCTGGATCAGTACTGTCCAAGACGCGTTTTCTCTCAAGCCTCAGCGTGCATAAAGAAGTAGCAGAAGTAGGCCTGTCCAGGGGCAATGTGTGCGTCATGGCACATAGTTGGGGAATCTTTCCACGTCCTCACGTCCTCACAGCGCTTCACGCGTAACATACGGCGCTAAATTCCTCTTTTCTTGAGAGAGCACGGTTTTCATTTTTGCTTAAGATGGTCTGTGTGTGTCCTGATCGCGAAGAGAGAATGCCTTCCAATAACTGTGTGATGACGTGTTTGGGTGTGCTGCTTTTTTTTTTTTTTTAATGTGACGGTAAAAGCTGTTCCTGAGCTTTTATGGCACGCTTATTTATTCAGCTTTAAGGCCAATGCTTTAGACAACACAGCAGAGGATCAAAGATCAGAGGAAGTGTTTTTTGGGGACCTAGACCTACTCGGACAGGATGGCTGCTCAAACAAGAGGCTGCCTAGGCATTGGTGCGTCAGGCCTGTAACATGATGTCGGATCGAGAGAACTAATTATTAAAATATAATATTATGCTGTTGCTGTTAATTTGAAAATATATGCTTATATTAAATAAAAAGATTTACACTAATCCCATTTATATTGAAATGAACTTTGATACACATTTTACGTAGGCTATTTAAACTATTGCACAATTCCCCAGGGGATTTAAACCAGGTATTGGAATTGATGCCTGGGATTTTTACATACCCCGGTATACGGTAATATCGTTACACCGTAAACAGAGAGGTAACGCACAGCCAAAAAATGTTTTTATGGAGGTGCTGACGCTGGAAAACAATTCAAAGACTCAAAAAAAGCATTGCACACTCTGCCATTCCATGATTCCAAGATTACGTTTCGAATCTGACAAAGGCTGTTGAGCCAAAACCTAATCTTTTTCAAATAAAACATCTTTGACATGAAATGGCAGAATGTGCAATGCTTTTACTGAGTTTTTTAATATCATTATACCGCCCAACTCTAATGCGTAACTAAACCCACAACCCAATGTTTTCTAACCAGCCACTGATTTGGTCACTAATGCTATTTTATCCGTTGAAAATGTATTGAGGTCTTTTTAGCTTATGACATAATTCTTTGAAAAGAACCATAACACTCTAAAGGTCTATATTGTGCACATACTGTACATGTCTCTATAGAGGTACTTGGTATATGGGATAGAAAGCCAAAAGGCAAACTTATACATGTTTGCTACAGTATGCCAATGTTAAGATTGCCATTACAAAGTGTCTGTGTTTAAAGTGTTTTAAAATGAGTCTGACAGAGAGGAGACTCCAGATCATTTCAATTTGTATTTATAAATAAACAATACTCAACTTGTAATAATGAAGCACAGATTACAGAAATGTATACATGTAAAGTAATGCTTATTTTTATCTTTCCATTTACAAGTCTTTAGCAGTGACAAAACAATGCATTTTTTTTTTACAGTTTCCCACATGATGGAAAGTAAGATTGGGTGCAAAGGGTAAGTGTCTAAACAAGCTCTGCACCCACTTCCTTTACAAAAACAGCAATAGGAGTTAATACAGCGTACACAGGGCCTGACGCTCATTAAGAAACCTCATAGATCGTCTTAAAAATCATCTGCCATTTTTTTGTTCTGTTATTTGAGAAATAAAATAGTTAATGTTATGAGTTAATGTAGATGTGGAAAACGTCAGCATCAGCACCATGTAACAGGACATTAGCAATAGGAGATTAAAGAAAGTTATTTTCAACATGGTTTTGTGGCACAAACTGATGCATGACTCAGCTGTATGGAGCCTTTCAAGCTGCTCTATATTTCCTCGTGATCCGGACAGTAGCATACAATAACAGAGGTGGAAGATCAAAATCTAGTTACTTTCCACCTGACAATGAATGATGTATTTGTGATATATCAGCAGCTACACTTTTCATGCTTTCAGAAACAATAAACTGTACTTTGATTTTGATAGAACGCTTTTAAAAAGTCCAAAATCAGCACTCATTAAAAAATACAAAAGTGACTTCCTGTCCTGAGACCATGCAGGTCGAACCTCCAGGGTGAGACTCCGCAGCTGTCAGTAATCACGCAGTCACCATCATGCTTTAATGCTAACCAGATGCAAGTGAAGATCAAATCTGTGCTATCTCTCTGGACATTTATGTAGCAGCATTTCTTCTCTAGTTTGACAAGGTTCTATTTGACAACTTGAAACACATTTCTGCAAGGTGGCATTGTTTGGATGGGCTCCTACAAGTGCTTAAACAGAAACAGAGAAATAATAGGACTGAGTGAACAGGGGGAGGCCAACTTTAGGCTGCAGCATGGAAAGGGGAAAGCAAGAGAATGAAGAGGGGGAGGGAAAGGCATTAACTTCCTGTGGAAACACCCACTTTTCCCATGAGCTCATACAAACCAGAAAGGTCACTAATTCAATACCTAATACACAGGGAGAAAAGGACAGCGCACAATTTGTCCACTTGCCTCAAAGGGCCACCGGGGACCATTTTATTTAGGCTGGGAAAGCTTAAAAGACAATAAAAATGTACACAAATATAAAGAAAAAAGGTGGTCTTTTGAAATCGTCCATGATACAGTGAAGTTCAAATGTTTACAGTCAGGACATTGCAGTGTGGGCATACTTTGGCTCAGGGCCGAATTAAATGAACCCACTGCCCATCACTCTTACAAGTGCTCTTCCTCTTAATGCCTAAAGGATCAATAGCTTGTCCCTTTAATCATTCTCTTCTTTAATGTCAGCTGCAAAGGGAAATACACCCTTACAGTGGACAAATCCTTGATGCCTTCTTATACATCTTGTGCTACTGAAAACAAGGGCTCACCATTATAAAGTTCACATTAATTCTAGTTTATCACAATTTGGGCTTTTTGGGCAAACAGAGCCATTGATTTATGACAAAAATGTTGCGAACAGGAGTGTTGCTGCTAACCACCGCTCTCCCTTACCCTATCTGACTCCTGTTTCCAGGCTTCAGCAAATTGAACTGCTGAGCACGGGTTTTTATAACTGTTACTGGCTGAGAAAATTTGTTACAAAGAAACAGGAAAAAATTGGTTATACCCCCCCCCAAAAAAAAACAAAACAAAAAAAAACTCAACACCTTCAATGAAAGCAATCAAGATTGAAGCAAAGTTGTTGATGAATTGTAATTAAGGCTGTAGGATATTAGAAAAAATGTGTGAATATGGTGATAACAATATATTTGGCAATATACAGATACCCTTAATAAGGTTAAGGCTTTATTAAGGTTTATCAAAGAGTAAAAGTTCTAATCTTTTTTTATTCATGAAAACATGCCAGTCTCAAGTCAAAACTGGGGCTAAATCAAAATGTACTAAAGACTAAATAAGGTCTAAATAAAGTACTGACTTAAGGCTACATACACATTGTATCACTGACATTTTTTGTTTGGTCATAACATATTTTGATTTAAAGCTCCAGACACTTGTACTGTAAATTGCAAAAAGAAGACCATAACCTTATTGTGATATATTTTGTTTCTTGAGAAACAAAATGTATCACGGAGATTGTGGAGATCGGAGATTGTGTTTGCCAATTCTTGGATAACAATAAATTAGCAATATATTGTGCAGCTCTAATTGTAATGGGTAAAAGACAAAATAAATGTTTCACACACAATGCAGTACACTATTAGTCACACACACTTCCTCCAGCTCCCACAGCCCCTCCAGTGTGTCAGTGTTTCTTAAGGTGAGGTGTGCCTGGAACGCCTCTTTGGAGAGGTGTTCAACAAAATGTTGCCTAAGCCACCTGAACTGGCTCCTCTCAGTGAAGACGAGTCGCAGCACTACTCCCTGAATTTGTGTTGATCCTGTCACAATCCAAGACCCCAGATACATTCATTGATTACCGCTACTTGATAAAGAAAATCTCCTGCAATCGCTCGTCCATTGTGGGAGATAGAAAGGCTGACCTCAATACCATTTATTTACAGATCTACTTACGTAATTTTAATCTGTTTGTTACCATCCACTCATCCTAGACTAGTCCATCCACAATAATAAAGTTCTAAAAATTATTGCTAAAAATTACACCTAAAATGTTACAAGAAAGGGGAATTCTGAAGACAATTGGGTACTAGTGCTTTTCAGATGTATATTTTGTAAGCTGGAAACAATCTATGGCACACACGCAGAGAATAAAGCAATGGATGAATGACCCATCAAGAAGGCAGACCCCTGGCGCAGTCAAGCTCCTGCTGTCCACTCACCTCTCTGACATTAAGACTTCAAACGCAAGGCTAAATATCACTGTGTGCAGGACTAGGCACACTTTTGAACCAACTTAAAGGGACCAAATCAAAGAGGCATCTAAAGCCCCATTTTCCGGTCAATGGTTGGGACCAGAGAAGCAGCCTGTTTGTTCTGGAATGGTTATACTGCAACTGCTTCTCAGTCCATCCCTCTAGCAACATTTTATTAAATTATAAGTTGGAATTTGAATCGGTACACACTAGGCTTTAGATCATCTTCAGTTTGCTCAGTAACATTTATTCAGATTTGAAGGAAAGTCACTGGGTAAACCATTTTTCCTTTATCCAACAATATCACGATATATTGAAAATTCAAGGAAAAAAGAAGGTATTTGATATGTTTTGATATATTGCCCAGCCCTCTATTAAGCCAACCCAACCCCTGATGTGTTGTCAATCTAGTGCCCTGTATTGCTGTTGGTTGTTGATTAAAAAAAAGACATAGACTTTGATAGAATTTAGTACTACCACAAGAGCTGTTGTGTTTGTAATATGTGTGTCACAATATGGTAGTATATACTGTTATATACTGATAAGCCGCAATCTATAACAAGGATGTGTTTTTTTTAACAATAGGATTTTGGACTTTACCTGTATGCTACACTACACCACTACATGCACAAAATCTTATGAAACACATTTTATTTACTAATCAGAACAGTGAGTACTTCAACTACATGTCATAATCATGTTGCCCTTTTCCAAATGAACAACTAAATGAAGTGTTGGCAGGAATTTTATATTTTATTGTCATCACTGTTATATGTCAGTTTTTTTTATATCAATACAGTATAGCACCATAAAATATTGTAATATTTTCCAAACTAGATATTTTCTTACAACCAATTCTATGATTATTAAACAGAGAATTACCAAACTGAAATGGTATATTACTTTTTCTCATAAGGACCAAATATGTGTCATATTTGAAAATATCATTTGTGTATTGCTGTCAATTACTCTATGCCCCTCCAAGATTTGATGTTGTTGGATGAAGTTCTTTGTTCAGAAGCAGCTCTGTGCACGGCAACAAAGCCTTAACTGTGATGGCCCAGGGAGAGGACAGCAGCTACTGCAGTGGCTGTGTGGACAGAGAGACCACTGTGTGACTTTCAAATCACTCAGCAAAGTGTGGCTCATATTCTGGAGTGTGAGGCTTCAGGAAAACCATATGACTAACCAAATAATAGGACACTGATCAGCAGTGAAAACAGAAAGAAAAGGAAGCTTGTATGAATGTTAAATCGACATAAATAGGGATTACATAACAAACAAACAAATGTAGCGCTACTTTTTTTTTTTTTTTTTTTTTTGTAGTTTAAAAAACTTTAAGATTTTTCTCCAGCACCTGCAAGGATGCGCTCATCTCCACTTCCTCAGGGACAAATGCTGAGTAGGTATTTCTACACAGTGTACTCTGCTGCAGACCATAATTCTTACTATAGAGTAATATGTCAAAAGAAATGGGGCCATTTACTGGCATCATGTCAGATACAGAGCAGCATCACTGTTGTGTGCTCACAGGCCAGCAGACACACAATTACACAGACAGTGCAAATGTTATTACTTTAGCAGCCTGGTCCTCATAAATAAGACCTAATGGACGTACAGTATTGTTTCCCTCATCTGCCATGGGCACATCCTATGTGTATACAAACTGCATCATTGGTATTAGTATTTCAATAATTTCAAACAAAATCAACATTATAAAAGGTTGTTAACTGATGAAACAACTATCATTTAGAAGACAATTTTCACAGAACACAAACAATTTCAGCTACTTTACAATAACTTCACTGTGTGCCAAATTCACCAAAGAGGCAGCTGTGTGATGCAATTGTTAAAATGCGACACACACTCTTTAAGCAGCTGTTGACATGTTTTTACTGTATGCCAAGTTAAAATCCAACACTATATAAAACTGCTGACAACTGGTGCAGACACACAGAACACAGTGGCTGTGACAGTCACGTGACAGCTGTCCCAGTCCTCAGTGTACCTGGGGTCCTCTCTAAATTATATTTCCTTATCAGAGAGCCAGACACCAGTCTGTAGGAAACAGACCACACTGTTTTTTGTTGTTAGCACAGTTGGACAGTGGGTCGCCATGTATTGTCACCTGTCAAGGAGTTGTCCCATTCCATGCCTCACCTCCCCCTGATGAACAGCAGGTGCCCCCAGCCCTCTGGACAGTGTCTGCATGGGACGTGCCAAATGTTCACCAGCTGCCAGACTGCCAGGCTCGACATAGCATCAACAACTCTTATATAGACAGAGAGAGCTAATCTGTCCTATAAAATACTGTTTCTTTAAAAAAAATAAGGACAACAATATCAACACCATCATTATCAGTGCTGATGAAATATAAACCTATATCAAAGTGCCTATACATTTGCTAAATGCTGGCGAAAGCGCGGTGGGAGTGGGTTTCTAAAATAAGCAGCTTGTCAATTTCCCATAGACAGGCTTGTTGTTATATGACTCTGAGATGTGAGACCTGATACTGTGGCCAGTTATTCTGAAACAGACAGATGTGTGACTGCACAACAATCACCAAAAGCAACACAGGGGAACCCACTGCCCTCACTGTCTACATGACTATCTGAGGGGCAGTGACCAAGAACAAGAGGGAGAGATGTCTGGGGCATGACATACACACACTATCACACACATTCAGAAGATGGTACTGATGCTCCAAATTCAGCAATTCTGTTCAATCAGAACTTACATTACAGTGAATGCTAGCATAATTATTTATATGAATAAAAAAAAATGCACATTGTCTGAAAGATTAATAGCAATTTCACAACATGATATAACATAGGATAGTGTAATACAAGTATGGTAGGGAAAATATTGACGTATCAATATATAATTTATTTGGCAATACTGTATCAATATGAAAAATGCTGTATCAATATTTTGTGTTAACAATACTTTTTACATTTGATTAAAAATAAATTCTGGCAGCACTTTCATTTTGTTGCTTAGGAGAAAGGTGACTTGTTTGTGAAATACAGTGGCAGACACTGTTCTGATTATTAAATAAAATGTAATTCATAAACGTTTGTGCATGTATTGGTGTACAAGTATACAGGTCAGGCAAGGTTTTCCAGCGTCAAATTTTCTTAAAAGAAATTGCAGTATATTGCCTTTGTTACAATATCAGGAATCTCAATATCATACTGTGATGCTTATATCGTGATACATCACCAGATTGAAAGTTGTGGCTATGTCCCAACAGAGCTGCAACTGAACAGATGTAGCAATGCTGTGAATCTGCTATTGTTACCTGCTATTTTATTGATCAAAGGTGATCGCTGAGATGTTTATAGCTATAACTGAAAGAGTAGGGTGTACAACACAGAAACATAAAGTACAAATGTATATTAATTGAGCAGATGAAAAAAACAATATTTGAGTCATGATGAGTAGTACAGAGAATGGGGAAATATCTACAAAGGAAGTTACTTGTTATCTGTGTTTTATCAGGTGTAACATGTAACTGTATTTAGATGTGGGTGACTTTGGAACATGATAAACATGTTCACATGAATCCAAACATGAATCCATCAAACTAACCCTACAATGATATAAGACATAAAAGAGAAGAAATGTCTTTAGGGAGGCATGAATCAGCTAACAAATATTTATGGAATGTGAAATATTCAAGAAAAGGTGCGCCCTGAGGAGCAATTTTTGTGTTAAAATATTGTGGAAGGGCAAATAGAGAGTTTCAAGAGGAAAAAAGATCCTTAGTGCTTTGAATATGAAATTCAAATCAGTCAATAAAAAGTTATTTCTGCAGCACTATGTATGAAACTAAAACTATTTAACTAACTAATATAAAATATTAGCCACCACCATATCTAAAACTAACTTTTGACACTCTTTGGTGACTACTTCTGTGATAACCGCTATCCTCATTCTAGTAATGCATTACATGTGCTAAACACCATTCCTCAGTCTCTCACTCACTCAATCAAAAATACTCTAACACAGCAGGGGGTACTAATGTTAGTTTTTGTCAGCAGAGAGAATTGGAGGCCGGATTCCTCAAGAGAATAAATGGGAAGCTCCTAAATCTAGTATTGTTTTTGTATGCACCTCCTTTGATGAACATAACAACGCTTGCACAACCTTATAAAAAAACATAAAAGTAGCAGAAACACAAACTATAAAACTGGTTGAGCATTTCTTGTCACATGCACATACATACAGTATATACAAACAATGCACAGTGAAATCTATTCTGAGTGAAACTGCAAAAGAATACACACAACTGCAAATGCTGCTGAATGGGGTCTTTAGTACTTACAACAATGTTTTATTTCATCATCTCTCAGTAAACCACTTTTTGCAACTGCAGTGCTACAAAAGCCTTAACCACAAGCCCAGCTGTATTTACACCAGACTTGTCCACCAACAGACTCAGGCCTAAAATCCACATAAAGTATATACATAACTTTTTCTTATATTGTGTTTCAAAGAACTTAGCTCCTCCAGTGAGAAATGGTACGGCATTACAACAAATTAACCATTTCTGTTTATTATTATCATTTATGTAATTTATGCATTTATGTATTTGCAAGTATATCTACTCAGTATGTGCAAGACTACAATTATATTACTAATGCTACTACAACATTTATACACTGAAGGTTCTTTGAAACCTTAACTTGTTTAAATGAAAGTTGGTAAAAGATTTGCTTTTGAATAACCTTGAATCCATACACACTTATTATAATTTGAGTTGTAAGGGAGGAAGTGGCTTGTGAGAAATCAACAGGTGGCCTTTTCCAAACTAAACCAACAATGTGCACCTCTTGGCAAGCAAACGTTAAATAGATATTCTAACCAAAAGCACTGGTGTAAAGAGGTTACAGCAAAACAGTCCAGTCTTCCATAACAAAGAAAATTTATTAACTCCCTTAAAGGAGATGAAGAAACAGCAGTGGGGATATAAATGGAATTGTTTGCACTCAGCGGTATGGCATGTGACATAACACTGACTCAGACCCAAACGTTACAAAAAGTGTGTGTATCCTAAAAAGGTACGAGATTATTCTATGAGCTGTGTAACACAAAACAAAGGTGCTAACCCCCAACACTGAACAAAATTGGAGCCACCACACTCATTTAAAACCGTGCTATCATTACCACACCTTGTCTGCACATGCCCATGAAGAGCTGCCTGTCGAACCCATGTTTATTCTATTGAATTGCTACTTGTGGTAACATTCCTGCTTTGTGACCTCCTAACTGTGCTATCAAAGAAATTTTCTGAAATATTTAAAAGGGCAAGTGCAAGAAAAAAAGTGGTATATGATTTAGCTGTAAATCCATTTACAGAATACCTCAGTTAGTTATATCTGCCCAGACATGATCAGTTTGAATGATTCGCCCACATGCCAAAATGCTTCCTTCCAAAGGAGCCACCACATTGATATTAACAGAACACAAAATCTCAGTATATCTTTTCTTCTTTCGGCTTTTCCTTTCTGGTGCCGCAGTAGCAAATCAGCTGCTTCCAAGTGTCTGATGCCCCCTGATTCTGACGTTTGGGACTGGCACAAAGAGTACACTGACTTATGAGCCTCCGTTGCTGGATTACAAAGCTCTCAGTTTAGAGCTAGCAAACAAACCTAGTATGTTTGATGTGTTTATATACAGTATTTGGAATAACACTGAGACTACCCCACATGCAATCTTCATATGGTTGGCATGAGTCATGTTTTCCTTTGCTTCCTCCCTTAAATACATCATTAAACAACACTGTGTTTCAAAAACTTATGTCAGATGACTCAATGTTATGTCATTCCAAAGTTATTTAGGCTTGAATCAGATGCTTGGCATGAGGGTGGTCAGCGGCTTCTTAAAGATGCCGCAATTGCTAATGACAGTGTCCATGGTTCAGTTAGGAGCCCAAATTAGGAATGGGTGTCAAAACCTAGACCATTAAATAAGGAATACGCTAAAAATGACTGTTATACATCAACTAAAAGGCCACTGAGCTAATATTGACTTTTTAGGAATGCCTTTTGTGTGAAAATTAATTAGATAACACAAAATGCATACATGAAACAATGGGCTAGTTTTTGTATGTCTGTCTGTTCACTATTTTTTTGTTTTATCTGACATCAGTTACATCAGTAATGTAATCCAGAAAACAGGGAATCAAGAGCCAGTGTACTCTTAGTGTCAGTCTCAAGCCTGGATAAAGGGAGAAGATTGCATCATGAAGGGCATCTGGCATATTGCCACATCAATATGCGAATCACTGCATGCTTCCAGATTCCATACAGATAATTTGCTATGGCGAAAGGAAAGGGTAATCCTGTATAGTCAAGTAGCAACTATTTGTATTAAATCAAAAAAGAATTAATCACCAAATACATGTAATAGCAGCTTTATACGAGATTTCCTTTGAAAACCAGCATGGACACAGTTGCCGTGTGCAGACAACACTCCGCTGAGGTAATATTCTTAGGAAAACACTTTACACTGAACATAATACTCTGTAAAAGGTGATAAACTATTCACCACTAGCTACACATTCAAAAGTTCTAGGGATAGGAAGCAGGTCACAATTTCCCATACGAGTACAAGCAGCAGTAGAGGGACTTCCTTTGCCAAAGGGCCAAATTCCACATTGTCCGTGACCATTAACCCACCCAGGCTGACTCAGACCCCCCATCCCCTTTACACCCACCCACGAGCCATCCAAAACTCAGTATAGTTCAGGGGGAAAACCTCGACTTCACAACCAGCTGTTAAGGTTTTTCCACTGGCAGGTGACTTCTAGAAACTTCTGAAGACTGTACATTCCTGTCATGCTGTAAATGTCTCAATGCTCTTTTATTTTCAAAGACCCCCATAATGAGCAGTGAGAAGAACTAAGTTTGCATACGAGAAAACTCACTGTGGATCACGTGGGATAGAAAATACAGTGCATAAAATTGCATCTTCTACAAAACCACAAAGTTTACTTCCCTGGGTAAAGTTAGGGTAAGAGGTAGGTTTGCGCAATATATTGCAAAGTTATCATTACTGCAATACTGAAAAATGCAAAATCCATAGCATAAGTAACACAAGTTCACAATTATGTTATGGTCCTTAAAGTTACACAGTCAAAATCAAATTATGTTTAGATCAAATACAAAACTTTATCAGATCTAAATCAGATCTAAATGTACAGTCAACCTGGTGCATGCTTTGGTAAGTTTTGATTTAGCCCCCTAGCCTTGTATCTCCTAAAAAATAAAAATAGAGCTTTTACTGCATTTTTGGTGAATAATGCCTTAACTTTATTAATGATATCCAAATAATGTGTTATTCAATAGTTATCGCATCACACACGTTTTCTAATATTGTGCCTTAGTAAGTGGCATGGCTGCTTGATGATATCTTTAGACTCACAGGCAGTGACCACCACCATCACCAAAAAAGGCAGATCTAAAATATAATTTGAGTTTTAGCAGGATGAATTCCTATACACCTGTGCTGTCAATGTTTTATATGCTTGTCAGTTTACTTTTAGAAGAATCAGTAGGCTATCACTGGAGTCCGTGCCACAGCTATCTGATCCCTTTTTACTTGGTATGTAGTTAATGAGCTTATTGAACCCTCATTAGACGCAACTCGGCCCCCCAACACACAAGTTTTTCACCCCCACTCCAAAAAGTGTGCCAGCCCACTATTGTCTCACATTGTGGAGACATGCAGCTGCCTGCAGCCTGGCCTACTGGAAGTAAGTAAGAAGCAAAAGCATCACTGACATGACAGGCACACATAGAAAGCAAAAAGGCCAAAGCTTGTTTTTTTTTTTAAACCAGTGTGTGTGTGTGTGTGTGGGGGGGGGTAAGTGACTATGATACAAGTCTGAAAGGTCACAGCAATGCACTGGGTCTGTCTGCAGTGTACTGGAATGCAAGCAGGGATAGAGGGAGGCAAACAGTTTACATGCCTTTCTATCTGACACTCATATAAGTCCACATAGGTAGCAGTAAAACTAATAAATTATGCATTTCAACTTAGGTTTCATTTAGGGAGGATGTTTTTTGTCTTTTACTTTGAGGATGTATCCACAAATGAGACTTTAAGAGGAGCTTTTGTAAAGGTCGTCTGCACATTAATAATTTTTGTCCTGCTTTCAGACTCAACATTCTCTGTATTACTTGCATTTCACTCTAAACTCTATAAATATCGAATGGCCTGACTGAGATCACTTCCTCTAAAACTCCACAATTGTACAGAGACTGGCTTTAAGTTTGCGCATAGTTCTTTTAATTTGGGTGCGTTAACAGTCACTGACTTTGACTCGCCTTGTCCAGTCAAGCCCCAAGCATTCTTACACACACACACACACACACACACACACACACACACACAAAAAAAAAAAAAAAAAAACGCTACTTGACTTAGTAGAGCCAGTTTATACAGAACAACTACAGACACTTGCATAGTTTCTTTTTCGTCTGTGGGGGGTATAAAAGTGGAAGTGGAGCTTTTGCAAACCGCCAAGTTAAAGTGACAGCGACATTTCCTTGTCCCTTATACAAAATAACGTTCTGCTCTTCTAGCTAACATGTTATAAGAATAGCACGTCGTGTCTAAATAGTTCCGGGCCTCGACAAAGTCTAGTGGAGAAAAGAACATAGTCCGGGCTCCGCGTAATAGCTCCCACTGTCTGTCTGGCCTTTCCCCGCGTCTTGCGCCGTGTTCCCGGAGAAGCGGAAAAAATCAAAGCGAGGGGCAAAGACCAGGCGAGGGAAGAAGGAAGGCTACTGACCTGGATGAACTGGATAGTGAGGGCCGATTTGCCGACACCACCGCCCCCGACCACAACCAGGCGATACTTCTCCTGCACTGATCCGTCCTTCCAGCCAGCCATCGAGGACAGTTAGCGCCGCTGAAACACCAGTGAGCAGCAAACACCCACTTTTCTCCTGCAAAAAAAATGACAGCGGCCCTGCAGTGGATAGACGTAGGCAGCGCGTAACTAAAATACAAGACAAACTGGTGAGCGTAGTCCGTCAAGAGCGTGGATACAGAAGCTCCATCAACGCCCGAGCCCAAACAACACTGCGATGTTCAAGATGTAGAGCCGATAGTGAGACGAGAACGAGCCAGGCCAATACTGATGTCTGGCGCTAGGGGCCCTTCTACAGGCTGTCTTTACACCCCCTACACACACAATCCCAGCCCAGCCTGTGGCTCTGTCCTAAGACCAATATCGCACACCCCGGCAGTCACATTCCTGCTCTGAAGTAGTAGACTGCAGAAAACACACAGGGACTACCTGAGGAGCAAAGAATCTATATAATATTACTGTAACAGTTTAATACGCCATTCTAGCCTGTTTTACGTACACATTGCAAAATATCTGCACTTCTGCGTTTGGTGATTCTGAAATAATATTGATAATAACAACCGTTTGAGTGTAGGGTAAACTTTGTCATACTTTTATTTTATGCCAACACAACACACCGACCTCACATTTTGCCACTTGTTGCTGATCTCCTCTTGAAAAGGCTTTCTTATGGAAAAACGTACAGACTTAAGGAGCAGTTTAGTAGATTTATAAATATATACAAATACACACACACACACATATATATATATATATATATACACACATATATATATATGTATATGTGTATATATATGTATATGTGTATATATGTATATGTATATATGTATAATATATATATATATATATATATATATATATATATATGTGTATGTATATATATGTATATGTATATATATATGTATATGTATATATATATGTATATGTGTATATATATGTATATATATGTATATGTGTATATATATGTATATGTGTATATATGTATAATATATATATATATATATATATATATATATATATATATATATATATATATATATATATATATATATACATACATATACATATACATATATACACACTTGTAAAGTGTCCTTGAGTGTCCAGAAAGGTGCCTTTAAATAAAATGAATTATTATTATTATTATTATTATTATTATTATTAAGAACTGTTGCTTTGCAAATTGCTGACCCTGCATCTATGAACTTAAGTTGTGACATTATATAATTTAAGCATCTCTTTTTATGTCTTCATGAGTCAACTATTGGCGCTGTCATTTTATGACAAATGTTTAACTACGTTGCTGGAAGGCCTATTTTGACATTTCAGGCGCCATCTAGTGTCCAACACATACTTGTTATAAGTAGGCTAATTCACTCATGTTTTTAGGTATTTCCATTTTATATAGCCTTCTAACGTTGCAGTGGTTGTTATCACCACCTGAAACATAAGCAGGGGCAGGGATGCAGAATTTGTACAGTTTACAAGAAAGAAATGCAAACCATAGGCTATATACAAGTAGCCTACTAGCAAGAAATGTGACATTGCAGGAACGGTTGATTAAAAGAAATTGTAGTATTGATAGAAAAAACTCAGGCCTTATTATAAGAAGGCAGAGCACTAATCCAACTGCTGCTGTGCACAGTTTACAGTATAGGGCCAGCTCCTCATTTCGCAGCAGCAGCTCTGACCTTAAAGCAACATGTCAGCTTCATTCACCCCTTAGAGACACATTTGATTGGGTTAGTGACCGTTTAATCTGCCATTTTCCCAGAAATGCCCTGAGCTTAGAAATTATTAACAAGACAGTATGTAGACTATAAACATATAGCCAAGCTATATACTGCATGTTTCCATCCAACATAGATGAAAAATGTTATACCTTAGTAGATAAAAATCCAACCAGTCCAGACTGAATTAAAGATCAATTTTAATTAAAGTCCAAACTATGAAATTATTAGTATTATTTATTCATTTGACAATAAAATCATACATATTCATGTGCATTCATACATGTTTATTGAAAATTAAACTGGAGAAGAGCATTGACAAGGATACAGGATGTAGTTTTTAGACAAAAGTAAAAAAGCACAGAAGCAAATGACCATATATAGTTCTTAATTACCTGTGATAGAGACTGTAAGATACAACATAAACCAATGACTTTTACAAAGCCGAGTGACTGAACTATTTCAGACATTTGTCTTCTTCTGGGAGAGGTTAATTTTGTCACCAAGGCTCAAGGCCATGCCCTGTGAAAACACAGTATGTGTTACTAAATGTATGCAAATAAAATGAAATTATCTAAGCATTTGGATTATTGCTGCTGCCACTATTTCAGTGTTATTAAAATGTCTAAACACATTCAAAAACAAATCAAGTCATAAAAATATAATTGCCTATTCAGAGCATGAGGGTTTGTGAAGCAGCAGCTGTGACCTACCTGACTCTTGGCTCTAATGCGTATGTGACCATTGACAGGTGCATCAGGCCCCAGGTGGATAGGCTTCTCAATGCTGACATTAGCCAGGGCGTCTTCCCCAAAGATAGAGCGAGCATAAAGATTGGCGGCCATGAATCCACAGAAACCGGAGAGAGCCTAGTATATAAACCATAATAAAACAAACATCAATATAAATTATATAGCCCCTCCCATGCAAACACCAAATTAAAATAGTGTCACTATAAATGAATGCTAATAGTCCTACAATTATTTGCCTCAGGCAGTACCAACCTTTTCAGGAGTCAAGCATTTCATGTTTGTAGACTTCAGGATATGTTGAAGGTACTCATTGAGATCAGTGATGTTGGTGTTTACAGTCACCTGTAACACAGAAAACAATGGGCATATTTATTTTGTGATTTATTTTTTTAAACTTTAAACATACTGACGTGTACATTCAAAAGTTCAAAGTAATAAGCAAACAAAAAATAAATGAATCAAGTTATTATATCATTTTCACAAACATTTAAAAAATATTACATTTCAAGTAAGGGTTACCTTGTTTTCCCATTCAAACTCTGCCCACATCTGTCTGAACTCAGCATCAGTGCAGGAGGCTGGTTGGATGTAATCCATGATGTCAATGTGAATATCACTGAGAACAACACAATTTCTGTCACTGGCAGCACCAGACACATCATATACTGTGGACATAAGTAAAACAGAGAGAAAGAAAAGTCAGTTTAAAAAGTTGTCAATACACTAATTGCAAAGTAAAGTAAAATATAAAAGAAAAAGAAAATAAAAGTAAATAATTTACCTATGTTTCCAAATATGATACCATTTTCTGTTGAGGCAACCTTAACATTAGCCTTGATATTGGCAAAATCATGTGGGGCCAAAGTTAGAGGAGAGGGCTTTTCCACTAACTTAAGATCACCTGTAAGAGGGTGTCACAAAAATAAAGTGCATTACACATCAATAATTGCTCCATTAATAAATACAAGAAATTAGGTTGAGAAACAATACCTAGAGTGGCAAGCTCAAGAGTGCAGTTTTGGAGAGTGTCACTGGTTTGGTTAACAACCAGCACATCTAAGACAATGTCATATTGGTTGACATGAACATATGCTTCTGCATATACTGGGTCTGAAAATCCTGTTAGCTGAGTAACCTGAAATGTGCACACAGTTGATTATGAACCAGTTTAGGAGTAGCATGATAAAATCACACTTATAAAGCTGGTTACATCTGTTATATACCTTGTTGAGTTTTGAGGCAAGTGGATCAGCAGCTTCCTTCCTTTGAGTGTTACCCATAGCAGCCAAAAGACTGAGCTGAAATTGGTCCTCTTTAGAAGTCATTTCATTTTTGGCCGTGAGTTGCATGAATGAGATGGGGTCGTCTGCTTGCACTGTCACATTACGTTTCTCAGACTCTTTCTGAGAAGACAAAAAGATTAAAAAGCGGTTAGTTTGAGTAAAATATAGAATATTATTCTACAACCATAAAAACACACCACAACAACTACACATAATAATACTGTACAACCCCAACAATGATCAAAACATGATCCAGTTGTTTACTTTTTGCTTTCCCTTTGTAGTTCTGCTGTTTGGAGGTTAAGCACTTAGTTCAGCCATCTGAGTCAACTGTTAATACCTTTTGTGACAGCTTCTCTTCCTCAAGTCTGACAGTAAGCATATGTGACAGAGATTTGCGGCACTCCTTGTTGAAAATGTCATTCATGAGTGGCGAGCACTCTGACAGCACCTTCAGGCACAGAGAGATGCGGTCCACATCATCATCTGTAATTGGCTTTTTAGGCAGAGAAGACTTGCCCAGGTGCAGCACAGTAACCATGATCAGCATGGCCTCTGCAACAAAAGACTAAGTAAAGAAACAAAGAGTAAGATATATGTGGCATAGATTAAAAATTAAGAACTATGACTGTTCAATGAAGCTATGATAAAGAAAATGTACATTTTGTTTCTTTTTGTCTTGAACAATGTCAACATAATGTAAAGCCAGTTTGGTTAGTGTGGTGGCCAAGGAAGCGGCCACGTAGAAGTCTCCATCCATCAGAAAACCGCGAAGTGGAGGCCTAAAAAATATGCCCGACTTATTAAACTGGCTTTAATGTGACGTTTTAAATAATTCATTACTTAAAGCAAAACAATACAATGTGTACAACTTTACCTATCCTCTTCTTTTTTCGAAGGCCTGGAGGAGCTAAGGGCGCTCTGTGTGACGTATGTGCCCATCTCTGTCACGAGCTTCTGAGCAGGAGCTGCACTCACTTCATCCTCGGGCTTCACCTCTCCTGTCTCCTTCTTAATCTCATTCTCTACAATAGGAATCTGTGCATTTCCACAATAGACATGTGTTAGTTGGCTGTGACAATTTTTCTTTTTAGATCACATGTACATTATATGCATTAACAGGTTAGTCAGTAATCGTAATAGGATAAACAAACCTCTCCCAAAGACCTGCGAACTTCTGTCATCACATTTTGTATGTCTTCTTTTGTGCTGCAGTACTCTCCAAGAATCCATAGTGCTCCTCTGTAGATTCTTAAACACAAAAGAGACAGTACTGAATAATACAAATTATCTCTTACACACTAGGGCACAACAACAACACTACAATAACTATGTAACAGCATTGTTTAAAAATCCTACAAAAGGTTCAGAATGAAACATTGACTTTTAAAGCTTGTTTGTAATTTGTTTCTAATTGACAGTATACTATAAACAAGAAGGATTTTCAAATTCTACGGAAAACATATTATATATGTATACATCTTTTTAATATACTCATCTACTTACTTGACTGTTTTGATGGCATGAAAAACTTCCAACATCTTCTCAATGATGAGGGGCCTCAGATTGTCAAATCTCTGAATGGCTTCTCGCACAAACTCCAGTACATCAGCAGCAGCTGCCTCATTAGTGTCACTAAGAAATTCCATCAGCTGTAAACCACAAAACACACAAAGATAGAAATATTTTCTTAAATATCTAACATTTGCAGTGTTAGGCTGAAAAGCATCAATTCAATTCAGTGCCTTTAATTTTACTCACCACTGGTATAACATTAGCCGCCATGTCAGGGAAACGTACACTACATGAGTGAAGAGTGCGCACCAACAGCTGCCTGTACTTATCAGTGTCTTCATGTTCAGTTACATTGTTTGTCTTGATCACTTCTTTCTTCAAAACAATTACCAACTGGAAAAATGTCATTGTATATTAGATACAACTTACTTATTATTCAGAGAAGTAAATTATGCTCTGAATAACAAAAACATACCTCTTCCACATTGCGTGACGAGACAAGGTCCAATGCCAGCTGCAAGGTCTTCTTTCTCACTTCTAGGTCAGGGGTGGTGAGAACACGCAATATATCCATCACAAGGTCCTGAAGCCAAGAAATAAAAATAAAAAAACTATTTATGAACAAAATAAAAAAAGTATGACACAATATGACCTTTTTCCAGCACCACACAAAAAAATTATACAAAAAACAATAATAATTTATATATATTGCAATTATGCTTTTCATATATTCATTGCAGCTAAATTGTACCTGAAGTACACGTTCATGAGTGGGATGCTCCTTCAATTCAATCAGACGATCAAGGACAATGAGTTTCACATTATTGTCACTTTCCTTGATAATCAAATCAATGTAGCACTGGGCAGCAGCCTAGAGTCCAACAAGATAAAATATGTGAGAAATTATAACAAGAATACCTTGTTTGAACAAGCATTTTTATCAAAAGAAACTGCAGTGTACCTTGATGGCTGTGGGAGCACTTGAAAGGGTTACAAGAGTACCAGCAGCCTCATACTTAACAGCTGGACTGGAGGACTGAAGCAAGTTGTAGATACAGCGAATAAACCTGGCACGCTCTGAAGGGTTAGCATGGCAAACCTAAATAGAAGAAATTAGAAACAAAAACATTAAATTACATAAAATACATTGCAAGTCATGTCTATTTGGAGTTATGATCCCTTTACTCACTTTGTAAATCAGCTCCACAATAACAAGCTGGAGAATGTCACCAAAAGTATGAACTTGGTCAATACAGGTGCTGAGGTAGTCTAAGGCTCTGTCCTGTAAAAACAACAGGTTTGGCATGAGCACAAACGCAAGGAAATACATCAGAATAACATTGTAAATCAAACTGTCAATACTACACACCTGGTCAGCATGAATCAGCATCATAAAAGCATTTCTTTTACAGCTTGCATCTTTTTCATTCACAAGAAAATCATGGATGAGCTCTGGAGCATCTGGGATGAGGTGTTCAAAGTTCCTGCAATAGAATCAGGTGAGTATTGAATGGCAATATGATAATTCAAAATACTAAGAAACTAGAGTAGGACCTTAGCTGTACCTGTAGATGGTGTAAATGGCCAGGACTGCATTACGACGCACATAGCTGTGTCGGTGTTCAAGACAGGCACGAATGGCTGGCATCAGAGGCTCAAGCAACTCAGACTCCTTCAGCTTGCACAGAAAACGCAGAGTGGAGCCACGGATGAACTCATTTGGATGCTGCAGGTCCTGGAGAAGACAACAAGACAAAGTCATATGTAGTTACAGTAATCATATAATGAGATGAGAGTCAGCACATCTTATTTGAATTTTTATGACAGCAAACTTACCTTTCTGTACGCATCACAGACCAGGATCATCTCCTGAAGCAACTTGCCATCTGGTGTGGTTTTAGGGACAATCTCCCAAAAGACAAGAAGCAACTTTTTGATTGTGTGGTCTTGAAGTGGCAAGACAAAGCGAATTATGGTCATCAGGAGCCCAGGCAGTTTCTCGCCATTCAGTATCATGATGATGACTTTTTTCAGAGCTTCAGTTTTTGCCTTAATTTCCCCTTTTTCTGCACAAAGATGATGAATATTAGATTTTTATATGCACATATGGCATTGCATTGCTACCCCAATAGTTACCTAAATCAGTTTTAAGGCTGACTTCAGAAGGGGGCTCTGAATCAGAAGTGACATTGATCAGGGTGTAGCAGACGTTCTCTGCAGCCGTCATTTTGCTGCTGAGCTTGGGTTTCTTTTACAGAATCAGAATAGTGAAGTTAAATGGAGAAATCCTAGGAAAAACAAAGAAAAACTATTTAAAAAAAATAACACTAACAAACAAAAAACACAAGTTAAAATTAACCCCAAAAAAATCAGAACTAGTGTTAGGATTGCAAAACTTAAAAGAAACGTAACTCTGTAGCCACACTGCAAGCCAAACAAATTGTGCAATAATAGGGATTATTTCACTTTACATTTGTCATTTATTACTAATACATCGCGATATATTAAAGAAGGCTGTAAAGAAATATAAAATATTCAAGTGTCTTTAATCAATAGTTGGATAATATTTTTTTCAAAAGAGCAATGTAAACAAAATAATAATAATAATAAATGCCAAAAAATTAATAACATACATATTTTATCCTATGGCACTAATGAGTGCTGCATAATACTTAGCTTTAAAAACAAAAAAATAAAACAAAGCTTACAGGTGTGTATTTTATATTATGTGTACAATAAACTTACATTTGGCGTTAAAAACGGATGTAATCACAGTTAATAAGAAACCAACAATCAAAACTATCAACAATTGTGTTAAATCGCAAACTGTGACACGTAGCATCGCAGCAAACCAAAGCAACATTTAGCGCCTTGAAACGCCAGTTTATTTATGTGACAATTTAAATACACACCGGCCACAAAATAATATAGAAACAGCGAAAAAAATGCGCAAATATTTAACTAGGATTTCAATCAAAAACTAAAATGTAGCCTTACCGCTAGCGCACTACACCTTCGCTTCTGCAAAGGCCATCAATGAAATGGAGGACAGAACATCGGCTAGCTTAATTTAACCTCAAATCGGGAAATGGAAACAGCGTCTTAGCTACAAAACGATAACCGTCCTTACCTAAATGCACGAATATTATCCTCCAGAGGCTTTCAGTGTCGGGTTTTAATATTTACATGTGTGAAAATGCTCAGGTGATTCTTTAGCCGAGCTGTAGCTCCGCTCGCTGTCCACTTCCTCGTGACGTGGAAGATTACCTTCTGAGCCACATCACTGCTACAGTGCGCCGCGAGGGTCAAAATAAAGGGCAACTTTACTGCGCGCAAACAGGCTCATGGGAAGATTACAGCAGTTTGTAAATATAGAGTATATTGTGTGTGAACGTTAATATAACTGAATATTTAAAGTAAATATTTATCTCAAAGCTTACATTTACAAGTTTTTGTTGAAAATAAAAATGTAAATTTAGATTCATATTTTTTTACCCCCTCAGGAGAGGAAAGTAGCTATTTTGACTCCAGTTATGCTTATGGCCTTATATTTTTTATGGCTTATTTTTAGTGTGTTAAATTAATCATAAATAATCATATGAAAAACCCTAAATATTCTTGTAATGAGGACTTGCTGAAATGGCTGACCAAATAATAAGTCCTTCTTGACCATCAAGGAAAGCTTGACCAAGATCAATGGTTTGTAGCACCCTCTGGTGGGAGTGTGTGGTTGTACCGAATGACACAACATAACCCCGGAATATGATTTCTGGTTTTGATTTGTTAAAGAATTCAAATGTAATGAATGAATTATTTTTTAAACTGAAAGCTACTACTACATTTTCTTTTCTGCGGAAGTAAACGTGGAAAGCCTGAAAATATGATTATTCCATAAAGTTTTTTAAGTCTACAATTTATTCTACCATAACATATGAAAAAGCCTATAGTTAATTTTTACGATGTATTTGTTTGACTTAATATTTAGTGATTGTTGTTAACAAATACAAAGATTGAAAAATATATTGTAGTAAAATATCCTTTGTGTACTGTGTTTTGAAGTTTGGATAAAGTAGCTGTGCAGTAGTTTCTTTAAGGAACAATGAGCATTACTAGAAACTTACACTGACAGAGAACAATATGTGTGCAGGTCTGAATTGTGGCCTGTGGATGGCGACAGAGAGTCCCAGTTCTGTAAAAACAACATCTCACCTTCTTTCTTTAGTCCAAGTGGTGGAGCACGTTTGAGTGACCATGGAGTGCGTTTGCTGTCATGTAGTTCAGCGTTAATACGGCGTGAATAGCAGAAGAGGGGGGCTTTAGTGTGGAGAAGAGGAGCCACAGTCGAGTCATGGCTGCACGGGAGGACGGAGAGGTTTTGCACAGTAAAATAAGGCACCACGACCGCGCTGGAAGTGTAAACAGTTCAGAGGCTTTCAGGAACGGCTATGTGAAGAGCTGCGTCACCCCCCTTAAACAGGATCATCAGAGGGGATTTTTGTTCAACCTGTGCAGCTTTTGCAATGAAGACATTCTTAATTCAAAATTGTTAAAGGTCTCCGCTGTCTATGTCGGCGCTTTTGTGTTTTTCGCGCTTTCATTTGTCATATCCAGGAGCTTGCAAAGTGACTCGTTCTGGGATTTGAGGACTTTTTTGTCGGGGTTCTCCCAGTCCATTAGCCCTTTATTTAGTATAGGATGTGCTTTCTTCTTTTTAACATTTTACCTGAGAAGAAAAAAGAAGGAAAGTAGTAAGTGTTGGCTCTTGTCACTGCCAGCATCGTGTTACCTCGGGGATTTTTTGGTTTTGCGGTTTCTGCAATGGGGAGAGGAGCAACACCAGATACAAATGGTGGGCAGGTTGTTATTCGTGTTGGGATGTGTTGGTCTGCTCACACTGGTGCCCACTCTCAAACTTAAACACAGTGTCCTTATATTGGTCTTCGCCAGTGTTGTTTGGCTTGTTTCTTTCACAAGTTTGAGCGGACTCCCTGTCCTGCTCAGACCGCTGTTAGCCTGCTTCGCCGGGGTTTGTGGCTCTCTTCTGGGGCTGTGTTTTGACCGCTTCTATCCCTCGAGAGAAACGTCAAGTGGGAGCTCCAGTGCGGAGGAAAAGGTGCCTGTTATCAGACCCAGAAGACGGTCCAGCTGTGTTTCTCTGGGAGAAACCTCGACCAGCTATTATGGCAGCTGTAAAATGCCCCGCAGACCATCACTCCCGTGTATATCACGGGAACAGGTAGGTCTCACGCGCCACACCAGTAGCCTACCTATGTTGTGAGTTGGAAAAGTAGTCCCACTGTACATGTGCATGTTCAGTCCAGTACACACGTGATTCGTAAGTTTGTTACATACATTAGGTTTGTGCATAAGGAACAATTTGCCCCGTCACTAGGTGAAGAAAAATGTTGAAAATCATGCAAAATCAGTACAATTACAATAAACTTGAACTACAATATTGTGAGCAAGCATCAAATGATTATAGATCATTTTTGCTATTTGAAATGTTGATTAATAAAAGTATAATACAAGTATCCGTTTAAAACATTAATATAACAAACAATTTTTGGAGAAGGAAATTTAATGGAGTGACCACATAGTACCTACAATAGCATATTTTTTTTTACTTTATCTGCCTGTGTGCAAGGGCCTGTGTTTTTGTTGGCTAAAACCAGCATGTTTATATAAAGTAGCTCACTGGTCAGAAGCTCAGAGATATTTTTTTATGTAATATTTAATATATTTTAATATCTTAAATTAAGCCCCCGTTTGTATTTATATATGTGGAAACCATCATTATCTGTAAGTCCTGTGGACAGTTAAAAGCTTTTTAAAGTAATACACCTAATTATGCACAATATAATTCTCAAGTGGATGCCAGACATTGTTTGTGTCCTTCACATGATAAGAGAACTAAAAATGTATATCCAGTTTTTCAGTCATGCCATTTCCAGTAGTTGTTTTCCACATCATTGTTTTGGGCTATTAGCAGATTAGCTGTCACATTGAATGCAAGGCCCTACATTCTGAAACAGGATTACTTAAAACTGAATTATAAACTCAACCTTTACCACTTCCATCGGTGTGACAAACAAAAACGGATGCAGCTACATTAAAGGAATTATTATCAGCTACTTCATACGTAGGTGGTTTCATTAAGACCCAATGTATTGTTATCAAGGGAGACCAGTTTGGACAGCAATGTAAACTATAGCAGCAAGTACTTTGTAGTATTTTAGAGTCTTGTAAAATATACATCCACCAAACAGCTGTCAAGTAATGATGCCAAATGCAACGGTTTCTTCTAGTCTTCTGTTTTCTACTTTTTTTTTTTTTTTTTGTTTGATAAAGAAAATTTGTTGATAATTATTACACCAAAATAGAGCTACGTACCACTACTCAGAAGGCAGTTTGTGACCTTAATGTTTTCTGTGCTTTTTTGCTTCTTCTTAATTACTGCATTTTAGTATATCTTACTGCCAATATATTACACTGAAATGTTGATGTATAGATATCATTTGTATAATACTATTAAGGAAAAAAACTAAACAATGTGTCACAATTATTGTCCACTTTTGGTAATTGGTGAAGCTCTTTGGAGTGCAGAGGGGACTGGTGTACTCTCACTCCTCTTACTGTCATTTGAATTTAATATTATGCTATACCGGCTCCTTGGCAGAGGGTAAATAAGTTAGTGAAATGATAAATATTCTTTACTTCCCCTTTTGCGTCACAGGCCTGAAAGGAAATCTCTTTCAGAGGAGTCACTCAGGGTCCACTGCTGATGTCACAGAAGGACTTCATTTTCGTACACATTAACACAAGCTCATCTCCTTTATAGGAGTGTTTTTGTTTGCCGATTGTACTCGCTTATACACTTAGAAAATGTCATTGTCTCTGCAGGCAGTGCAACTTTAGTTTTTTGAGAATGGGCATGTGTAAGGTGTAAGTTTTTTTAAATAGCCAGCAAAAGCTTGAACTTTGTAAACAGACTCTAACTAACTATTTAGTGTGGTATTTTGACACGGGCATACAATCTTAAGATTGCAATACAACATAAGATTTTAGTCAGTTTTAAATGTCTGTTCTAAGAACTGGGCAAATGTATGATGCTCACATCTATTGTAATATTAAATTGTAGCAAGGGATTGAGATATGGTGAGAAGAATATAGATTAATGAAAGATGACTAATGTTAGATTTATCCAAAAGACATTTTACATGTTGGGTCCAAACCTGGATTGTCACTGCCACCACACCTTCATACCCTACAATACTACAATATTTATATGCCAAAATATTTATGAAATGTGCCTCTTCTTCTATTATACACATATGTATCAAGTCAAACACATTTAAAAGAATCTTAGTTGAGCAAAGTGCTGTATGAGCCACAAAACCATCAGTTGACACAGAAGATGAAGAATGACAAGTAAATGACAAGTAAAATTCTCCTTGTATTAGCTTAAGTATCTGTATACACCTTACAATCCTTTTAAGTCTTCAAGCTTCAGTTTGAGTTAAATATGCACACAGTGGTAATGAACACCAGTTGTGCTGTAGAGCAGTAGCTTTGGCAGCAGATTATTATACAATGTGACAATAGTTAATTGGAAGATAACAAATGACCAAGAATAAATTGTGATGGTGTGTTTTATCTTGTATTTAAGGAAAAGCATATTGACTGAGCCATAAAACTACAAAACCGTAAGTACCCATCTGAGGTTTATTAGAAAGGATTTTCAAAATCCTTCGCCAAATAAGGTGGTGGTGGATGGTCCTGTTGGTTGTTGGTTTACATAGCTTGTCAACACTAAATTAATGGCCACCAAAAATCATTCAGAAAAGTGCCTGTTTTTCAAGCTACAATATGTCTGCTTAGATAGTGAAACAGATAAAAAGGTGAATAATGGGAAGCATAAGAAAATGAGGATAAATATTAGCCATGTCATCATGTTATGTTTAATAAGGTGGGGGTTATCACAGGATGGCACACAGTCTCACACTAAAGTCAGAGCTTTAGTTCATGGTAAGCAGGCAGTGTGCTCTGTAGTTGTTGGAAGGTGAGCAGTCAGGTGAAGAGTGTGAGGGAAGGAATTTATCCAGGTTTGGTTATTCAACTTTAAGTATACTTCAAATAATAGGAAATAACAATTTCAGACCTTCTTTGTCCTAAAGTAAAAATAAAATTATAAATGATGCAAAGTATAGGATGTACAGTATAACTTCTTTGTAATTTTTGAAGTGATAGGTAAGGATATTTAAAGCCTGATGTGTTGTTGTTGTTTTTTTGTTTTTTTTTGCCAGTTTAGTGGCTGTTTGTGTTGTCAGTTTTAATATTCAAAGTTGTTTAAGCCTAAAATAACTGACTACTGCTTGTAATGTTTTTTTTAAAGTCTCAGATTAAGACAAATGCTGTTCTCACAATACACCTAATTTACCACCGCTCATGTATTCTCAGTCCAGTCTTAATCAAAAGTAGTTTGTCCATTTTAGTTTATGCTGGCCCTTTTGCCAGACTTACACCACAACTCCAAATGTTTTGCGTAACACAAGTTTATAAATTGCTATGAGACCTGAGCTTCTCTAAATCTAAGATTTACTGCAACAATGTGCGATGTGTTTTATAAAATGATCTATTGTATATATCTAAGATCTATAAAAATATAAAGCCTGACTGATAATTGTAAATGTTAAGACATTACCCTAAAACAATAGTTTTAGTAAATACATGTCATGTAGTAATCTGTGTGATTTATAGGATTTGTTATTGAAACAAAGCATGAACACATCTTTAAAAATATGCCAGTATTTGTAAGAAAGTGTTACCATTGTTATTTTAAAATAATAGAATTGTTATGTGATTGTATAAATCATTTGAATTTGTTGCTAAAAAGCCTGTAAGTCCTTATGGAAGTACCTAACCCTATTGCAGTGATGGATCCTGGAGCAGGCCCTTCTTTTTTGTGGTTTCTCCTCTAAGGGGCAGGGGTGAATAATACACTTAACTACCCCCATCCAGACAAGAACAGAGGCAAACTGCAGAGAGGAAGGTTGAAAGGGAGAGCAGTGAGAACGCAGCGCAGCTCTCAGCTGTCACGTTCGCTTGCTGTAAAGCCATGTGGAATGATATAACATTGACGTCACAACCCAGTGACGTACCAAACAGTGATTGCAAAGAAGAAAAAAATGCCAAGTCTTATTAATCGCTCTGTACAATATAGAGTGTGCCCCCAGCAGAGAGGAGAAAAGCAGAAGGTTCCCATAGACGGGTGATGGAGTTTACACAGAGATACGGAGGACACAGTAATTTTTTTTTACAATTAAAATAAAAAAATATCTTTAATGTATTAAATAATTAAAGTTATTTTTCGTCATCATTAATCAGTTATATTTTTAACATTTTCTACTGTCTAACAGTTAATTTAATAGCATTGTGAGCAGAAGTACTACCATTATGTGTAAGTGTAATCTGATACTGATTTATTATTGTATTTGTAGTAATCATTTAACCAACATGATAGGATTTTAAAAACATTAATGCATATGTTTACAGTCCATTTCATAAAAGACGTGTAGCGAAAAGAAATAATAACACCTTTGTTCTAAAGAGGAGGGGCAGGGATTAGTGATCAGTAAAGTCATGAATTTATTTGTGCAGGTAATTAACCACAATGTGTTTAATTTTCAGAATATGTATTAACGCAGTATTATTTAGGTTGTAAAATAATATGTCTAATGCATATAGTTTTTTTTTTTTATATATTACAATTTCATTAGCACCATAGCTTTGGTAGTCAGTTTTTTTTTTCAAATGCAAATTCCCAGCTGCATGTACATTTACAATTGTAAAGCGCTACTTTAAAAACACTTTAAAATGTGCCCTCTGTGGGGCGCGGGCTGCTGTAATGAAGCCTGAGATGTCTGTGAATAATGTAAATGTCAATTTCCTGTAAGGTCAGTCCTTGCTTAAATTTTTTATCTGCTGGACCATTAGAAAGGGTTAAGTTGAGCGAGGTACTGTGTGTTTGGCCGAGTGCAGGCTAAAACAGGATGCAGCGAATGCATTGTCAGCCTGCTGCTGTGAGTGCAAACAGATGAGGAAATGCTGGAGCGGGTACTCCAAAACTCACGTTGTCCTGGAAACCGTTTGCGTCATGATCACCAGCAATTAGCTTGCAGCTCTTTAGTTTTCATGATAGGTCTACCAGAGCTAGTCTAATGACTCCAGTGTCTGAAGAGTCTTCATCAAAGGAGGACACACAAAATAATTACCACTGGGTTTAGTTCGTCTGTTTTTGCAGCGCTTTTTCCTTTTTAAAAGTATATTTTACAATACACTAATAGCTTTCTTATTTGTTTCTATTGAACCTTCTTGCTTGTACAGTTTTGTTTTACACATTTTGTGGCCTTGTTTTTGTATTGTTGTCACTCTGAATATTGGGCTTGAATGGGGCATGCTTTCCAGCTGCCATCATAAACTAACTTAAGTTCTCACTGCACGATAATGCAAGCATTTGTGCCTGGTTGTTCTCTTGCCACCAGGTTGTGTTGTGTGGGACTAGAAGTTTGTTCTTACCTCTCCACTCTACTCACAGATGCTACAAAATTGATTTTATATCCAGAATTATCCAAAAACCTTATGGAAGTGTAGGCCAAACACACATTACTAGATGCAGTTACAGCACCTTTGCAAGGCCTGTTTGGATTTAGAGATTAAAGTGAGCAAAGGCTAAAGGTGAATCTCTAATTTACAAGTTACTATTTAATATACTAAAATATGCAGGGGTTCTTTATTAAACATCTTTTCTCACATTATTAACTTTGCATGATAATCCTCTCAGCTATACCCAATTTAGCAATAAGTTATTGTGTAGCACTAAAGAGCATTGAAAAAACATTCCAACTCCAGTGCAGTGAAAATTTTCAGATTTCAAAATTAGGTACAGTTTCAATTGTATATTATTGACCAGGCCCATATCTTTCATCTTTACACAAGTGTGAATATTGGAAACAGAAATGTGAACTAATGACAAAACTTGAATGGGGTAGTTCAGATCCTATATGACTTATGTTGAGTTAGGTCTCCAACTATGCAAACACTGCTGGTGACTTGACTTTTAAGTTCAGGATGAGGTTGTTGAACTTTGCTTGGGTTGACTGTTTGTTCTGCTCAGTCAGAGGATAAAAGTGGATGAAGAGAAAGTACAGCAAGGCAGCTCGAGTTGATTTGGTTTAAATAAAGTGCTATGACAGTGATGATCAGATCACAAAATTCTATTGTAAAGTAGGATATAAAAAATGAGGTAAACGGTGTGCTAGATATTTCCCATTTCTCTGTAATTGTCTACATACTTTTAATCATTTACAGGCTGTTAATTGTCTCCAGATGAGTTTACATAGCCTCATAGTTTTCCATTAGCCTTAAAGGGACATATAAAAGTGTCCCAAGTACAAATGTAAAGTATACAAAGTGACAGGGTTTACATTGTGCAATTAATCTAAGCATTACACAGCGTTTAGAGAAAAAGCCCTACTCTGTCCTCTGTGTGTGTCCTTTCTTGTTCTCTATCTGGTCTCATTTCTCTGAATTTCTTTCGCTCTTTCTCTGTCTCTCTTTTGAAAACGGTGTCAGCACTGCTGCTTTTACACCAAAAGGCGGTTGCTAAGTGACGGTTGACGTCAGCTGCAGCTACAGAGGAGGGCTTGTGTGTGTTTAGCAGCTGAGGGCAGATCCCACTGAAAAGGGCAAAACTGTGAACCACTATTAGTCACTGCAATGAAAATCCAAGCTTCGACACGCTCATTTGCCATTTCCAATTACTCAGTTCGATTTATACTAAAAAGAAAACAAAACAAAAAAAAAACAATGAAGTTTAGATATTTTTGGGGAGAAAATGCTGTTGGCAAATCCCCACCCCCTACTACTTTTTCTTTAGTCTATTGCTGCCTCTCGCTTTCTTTTTCACTTTAGCCCCACCCCCCGACACACGCACCAGCCCAGATCCCCCTCTCATAACGTCTCATATATGAGCTATTTTGGATAAGTGTTGGTATTTTGGTTTTATCTTCTCATAAAGCTACTACTGCTCTCCATTGTTTATGTTATCAATTCCCAGGCTTGTGTCGTTCCCTTTTTCTAACCCCCTCCTTTGGTGACCTCAGGTGAAATTTGAACAGTTTGAACTGACCAGAGAACCCCAAAGCAGGCATACATACATTTAAAAATAAACATTTTTTGTATTTATTTATTTTATTGTATTAATGTATGTTCTAGATTTTTTTGTTTACTGGTTTAAATTATTCAAACGAGCTTTTTTACAAAGTTAAAGTTAAAATGTTACATTGTCAGCAGCTGTCAAATAGTATTATGAAGGAAACATGTTGCTGGTGCAGATAAATTAGCTGTGGACAACGTAGACCCATGAGCAGAGACAGGTGTGTGCAGCTCACATAACCACACACTTAGAGCAAATGTTCAGTGTGCTTTTCAACCTATGCATTTTTTATTACAATATTTTGTATTAATTTCTTCCAGTATAATTTTCAATCCAAATGTAGGGTTTAAACAAACCTAAAGGTGACACTTTAATTAATATCTTTGCTGAAATTATTGCTTGTGTCAAGGTTATGACCTTTACAGAATTTTCTAGTTTTTGTGATTTATTTTTTTTTCCCAGAAGTTGCTCAGTTCAGCAAAATTTCATAACAGCTTCTTAGAAAACAGACATGTTTTATTTCTTATAAATAATATAAGCAACTAAGATACATAATGCATTTTATCCATACTATGACCAGTAAAGGTACCACTTAGACATATGTGTGTATTTCCATTTCCTGGTGTACTCATTTTTGTTTTGGAGCACCAGGCAGACCTTTTATACTAAACACACTCACTCTTGGCATTTAAAGTATGGCTGCAGTATGACCCTCCTCTGTCTCCATGTCCCCATGTGTATGACCCTGTATCAAGGGATCAACTGGATCAACCATAGACTTGATGGCACATATCATCTACACCCCGGCTTGGTAACAGACTCACTGGCATTAGGCACTGGGTGCTGCACTTTGTAAAGTACTAGTTGGCTCCGATGGGGCTGGATTAAAGATGCAGGCTCTGCATCATAAAGTGTGTTGGAGGTTTCAAGTTACTGTTGTCAAGTAATGCAGAATCAGATGCATCCGATGAGCTTCATGTGATGCACTGAATATCTTTATAGTTGGTCGATACATTGTTTTTATTCACTTTTATTTGTTGTTATTTAAGCATTCTTCAAATAACAAATTTTGTACATTTGTTAGAAACATCATGAATCACCCTAAATCCACTTGCTTTTGTTCCTGGGGCTTTTCCTTCCCAGGGTTGCCACAGGAAATCATCTGCGTAGTAATTTGCAGATTGATTTGGCATAGGGTTTATGCCACCCTCCCTAATGCAACCCTTTCAATTTTTCGAAGTTTGGGACTGGCACAAAGAGTACACTGACGTCTTTTTGGGGCTGGATTTAATCACCCTAAATGTATATGCAAATTCTCCTTAAATAGATATAAAGCCTCCTTTTGCAGAACACCTTTTACAGCTACTCTGTTATCATAAACATCTGTCATACATGGATCATAAAGCAGACACATGCAGACCCAACCTTTGCTCTGCTTCACTGTGTTTAGTAAACCTAGCTTTGGTTTGTTGTGGTCATTGTGGCCGACTGTCAGCTGCTGCTCCAGTATTTATGCTACAGTGTGCCATGTGTCTATGGTCATTTAGGCAGAGTTCACCGGGCTTGTACAAACGCAACATGTTGATCTCTCCAGGTTTCAGATTTTTATTTGGATCCAAATTCACTCATGCCTGTGGAGTATGGAGTGGGGTGGGACTATGATGTGACTGTAAAAGTAGTATTGTGAATGTGATTTGTTAATAATTTTACACTGACAAGACAAACGCATTTCAGTGTATCCCTGTGTATTTAAATAATAATAAAATACAAGTAACACTGAAGTTTACACTGAAGTTTACTAGATGTTCTTCCAAAATATATGCAATACCTTACTCTCAGTAACAGAAGAATTACGTGTAAAATAACCAGTAATTGCAGCCTCTGCAATTTGCAAACATTGTGGTATAATATTGTAATTTAATTGTAAATGTAGTTAATTGTTCAGCCTCAAAGAGTAGTGTATTGGAAAATTTGTTGCATGGGTTAAAGTGATCACTTTCTTTTCATGTGCTTTTGCCTGATTTTCTTGATGAGCACACTAGCTCTATGTAGAATATATCTTGTATTATTATGTCTCCCAAACACCAAAAATACAGAAAGCACTCACCTGTGTCCCAGCCTGGGGCATTGTCATGAATCATCACCTTTATTACTATTAAGTGCTCACACCGCAGTATTTTCAGTCCCGTTGTAGCTGCTGCAAACCTGTGTGCACTGCCCCACAGGCATTAATATAAATGTGGCTATTTTCTTACTTTTTATCTTTTCTTTTTATTAATGTATGTATATGGTATGGTAAACATTTACAGTAAAAAATTCTGGGCAAACCTTTATACATGTGTTATAAGTCTCATTAATTATTGGATCTAGATCTGGGTCATTATCTGTTTGGAGGATGCGTTAGATATGGTGAAAGGTACATGTAAATGTTTTGTGTTATACAGCTACTTGATCATTAATGTCAATGCCAAAGCACTTTCAAAATGCTGTGTTTAGCCATTTTTTGTTTTTTAGATATTGAGATGATGATGTTTAGTGCTGTGATTCAACTTACAGTGTGAATAAGAGGTTTGATACACTTTATGTAACACAATAAAGTCTCCAAACTGACTAAGAAATTAAATATCCATCAAATATTTAAATATAAAAATACAAGGCTTAGAGACTGTTTGTAGGCAGACATATCCAGCTCTGGAATAGACACTGACTTGGTCTTGTTTTTTTCACAGATTAGTCTGATAACAATATGTAACAGAGTTTTTCTCAAAGGCAAGAAAAAGACATACACTTTAACTTGTTTAAATTCTATGTAAAAGGCTTAACAAATGTGCCATTGTTTTTAAACTGGCCTAACAAGTAAGGCTGACAGCCTCTGATCTCTTGGTCAGATAATCGGTCAGTGAGATCTTGGTCGATAAGTTGCATGAAGTCTTTGCATCAGTAAAGCTGGTCTAATATATTACTTGATCATTCTATTTTTCATAGATAGATGCATAGATGATTTTTAGATAATATATTTTACTGTTATCTTTTTTAAATGAATGGCCACCTAATTAATGTGAGGTCAGTTGATTGTATAAGACTCCGGTAAGTCCTCCACATCTCCTTAAGTTGATTTTGGTCCATTAATTGCTGTACTGGGCATAACTTTGGACAACTAACAATTTCTTTGGTTGACCACTACCCTACTAACAAGTACAGCGATTGATTGTTTCTAGGTAGACATTTGTGTCTTTGACCTTTGACTTGACTTGGAGAGTTTAATAATAAGTTTGAGAAAGCCATTCATAAGGAGCGATGTTGTAGATTGCCTCCAGTCCATGTCAGAGACTTGTCAATGATTTACTCCTTATTTCTAATCCAGTCTCAGCCCTCTGATCTCTTTACTTCCCTGTTAGCTCCTCCTCCTGGTTCAGTGCTGATGGATGGTGTTGCGTTCACATGCTTGTTATTGGCCAGTGCTGCAGGGCTCAGGCGTTAGCTTGTGTTTATGAGAGGAGCCTGAGCTGATTCCATGATAAAACCAGATGTTCCCTTACAAGGCTTCGAGCCTCCCTGATGCAGCTCTCATGTCCATATCAGGTATAACCTTCCTGTTGTACTCAAGCCCTAGCCTCTGATCTGTCTTTGGGCTGCTCATTGGTTTAAATGGGATGTGTGGAAAGGCATACTTATTTGTGTTTGCAATGATGTATATTAGCTGTAAGCATTAGGAAATGCATACTTTATGTGATAATGCTTTTTTAAGTAAAAGGCCTTGAAGCCCAGGAAATGAACACTGTAAAGTAATTAATTGCACAATGGTTGGTCTGTAATAGAATAAAATGCATGTGTTTTCCCCAGCAGCTTTATATGTGATTTCTTTAGGACCATTATTTCTGCAGTTTAGATAACATATGTTTATTTCTGTCACTTTGGATATATATTTCTTTATATTATTTTATCTTTATACAGTATGTATGTGATGAGCTGTGATTGGCTGAGATTTCCACACTCAAAATGGCCCTGCCATGTAAACAAAAGGGTGAACGTGTGAAATACCAGCAGAGGACTAAGATATAGATTCGACAGCAGTTTCTCCTAAAGACCTTAGTTGTAAAATAATATTTATTTTCATTGTGTGATGAATAACTAATTTTCACAAAAAATCTTAATGTTAGAAATGTAAGTAAATTTACTTTTTAGGACAGGCTGGAAATCATAGACACTGTCCAGTTAAAGGTTGAAAATTGTTACAAGGATATATTTTTTAATCCTGTAATTGTGTATCTTAGGGCAAATGGTCTTTTTAATAACTACTGCTTACTTGTTAGACAAGGTAAACCGGGGTTATATGATTGGGTTAATGAATACCAACAGAAAGATCATAATAAAAGTAATAACTTTACACTTGGCACCACTTTCAAAAACACATTGATCGTGCCTGTCACAGTAAGAGTCGAAAATGTTTACCTCCCAAGGTAAAACAAAAAGTAGGTCCAGGTGAAATGTAACCAGCATTGCCTGCACTGTAGTCCGTCACCACCTGCCACTATTTATAGAAACCTGATTTACTGAGTGGAGCTGCAGTAAACAGTGGAATCAAAGTCACACAAGGGTTAAACCGTTTTTTAGATGGAGTATGTTTTTATATAAATCTGATCCCAACAGCTGTTACCACTCACATTCTTCTGTCATTTATGTTGAGGTGAACCTTATTAAAAGGCCCATCTGGTTGTTGTGATGTTGCTTATTTAATCAGCATATTTCACAAACCTAAACCTAGGTGTGGTTTGAAACAGATGCGGTATATGCGACAATATGACACTATAGAGTTGTATACAGCGCAGAGGGGGAAAGTAACTTGATATGTAAGTAATTTACTGGAGTATTTACTTCAGTACATTTTTACTTCAGTTTGTTTCACTTCAATTCTAAGGGAAAATGTCTCTTCCTTAGGTTGGTTTTAAGTCTCTAAATAAGTAAATGAAATGGTCACTGTCAGAAAATGTATATTTTTACCCCTAGCAATCAGAAGGTCCTGTGTTCAAGCAAGGTTGGGGACAATAGTAGTGGTAAATTTTACAGTGCAATGGCAGGTACTTTAACTTTAAAGTAGTATTGTTGTTTTACTTAGTACTTATATTAGACCTAACAATAAGTAACTTTTGTACAAATATCGAGTACGTCTACCTCTAAAACAGCACCTCTACATAAATGCAAGACGTTTTATGTTTTTTAGGTTAGTTGTTAGAAGTTTCATGTATTTGACACTGGCAGCTGTGAAATGGTTTCAGAATTTACAGGTCTTTTGAGTGTGAAACATAACCATTGTGGGAAAAAGTTCATCACTGACGTACTTGGTTTGACCTTACTCAGATTGTGGCATTTATGTTGTGCCTGCATGTTATGTTTGTCATTATGCAAGCTTTACTTTCTCTGGCAGACATCCAACTTTATGTGAGTCAACGGTGACAGTCAAACTGAGAAGTCTGACTCAAACTTACACAATAAACCATATTAGTGTACCAAAGGATCAATAATAACCCAATTTTGGAGGTTTTATAACAACTTTGTTTCATAGATATAGTTATTTATATGATGATACACAAAAAATTTAAGACCATTAGGACCAGACATGACAATTACTTGAAATTATAAATTAGACTTTTGAGAATAGGCAATAGGTTGCGTTCACATGACGTCACAACAGATATTCTTGTATAAGTTATAAGCTATTTTCATTTGCTATTTTGTAAAGTGTGTATAGGTAGAATAATTGCTCAGTTTCTCTGAGGTTTACATAAGTAGAAAGTACATTTGTACTGTTGTAAGTTGTTTTGTTTTTTTCAATTTTACAGCAAAATCCCATACTACTACCCTATATGTTTTATACTATATATTTCTTATTATATTAGAGGTTGTGTTCACATTCTGATGTCAAAATCTCAGACGGAGGTCAGGAGCAAGTATTACTCTAAGCATGAGGCAATATTTTAAAAAGAAATAGCTCAAAAGAAAATCCACAAATGATGATCATTAGTGACAATGTCCAAGGTCCTCGCTGTAATTATCTTACCACACCAAAAAATCATAGCATGTGATTGAGATGGAGGGCAGACAAAACATTTTACAGTAGAATTTGTGTCAAGTGTCAATATTCAGATCTTTTAGCATAGTTTATGGTTAATATTTCTGCAATTGCTGGGCCCATCGACATAAAATCAAAACTGGCACAAAGTTTACCATCTTCTTTGTCAGAACAAATTTCTTAAGGGAAAAGAATTTATTTACTATTAGCATCACAACGTTTGTACGATTGATGATTAGGGTTAGGGTTAGACAGTAGCAGACAGTAGACAGTAGGCCGCAAGGTTATTATAGTGGGGCTGCGGACCCAATTGTTATAAAACAATGATCAAGTGGATTTTCTGTTTGAATATTTCTTTTAAAAATATTGCCTCATGCTTAGAGTAATACTTGCTTCTGACCTCCATCTGAGATTTTGACAACAGATTCTAGAAAGTGAACACAACCTATAATATAAAGCAGAACAATTTAGGAAAGTATATAGGGTAGTGGTATAGGCATTTGCTGTAAAATTAGAAAAAGAGGCAAAAAAAAAAACCTCAACCTTTGAATACTTCTTCTACCTCTAACATTACACGCTTTACAAAATGGCATCCTGCTTTCTGTATCACATACCACTGATCTCAGGTATACACATGATAAGTCAGAGTATGGTAAGTCTTGTGAGATCCTCAAGTATCCTTTGCTATTTCTGCTGAAATGAGGACACACCTGCAGCCTGTGGCCTATTAACAGCCCCATGATGACTGGCATTGTCTTTTTTTCTTCTTTCTCAACTCCAGCTCTCTTGTTTAGGCCTCTGTGTATCTTCTTTGTGTGCTCAAAAGATACAAAAATGGTGGAAAATATCTGGCTTAGTACTAAATTCCCCTTCAGTTGTAATCCTTTGACGTCGTGTTTCTCTTGGCCTTGCTCTGGTGTTGCCTGTTTTTTTTTTTTTTTCTGGGGACGTGGCGTAACAGTCAGGAAATAGACAACAAGTGCTATCTTTTTCCTTCAAAGGAATTAGTGGGTGTGTGTCTGTAGGGAGTGTGCTGTACATTGACTAACTTGTGTAAACAAAATAGCATAGTAAAGCCCCATACATTGAGTAATAGGAAGAGTCTTGTGTTTGCTGCTCATTCTTCAAATTGTTCGCGCATTTTCGACTTAAATAAGTAATTTGTGTAATTTTAGGTTGGATCAGTGTACAAGGCTTTGTTGTGTGCTTGGAAAATTAGCGTAATATTTACATTTGCATAAATATACTTTTTATTGAAATGAACAGAAATGGAAAGTACCTGAATACTTATACTTAAGTCATTTACTACTCTACATGTTTTGAAGAATATGTGCTTTCTGGGTACATTTTCTAAAACATGCTTTTATTTTTACATTTTATATTTTACATTTAAGAGGAAAAAGTTAGTTTTACTCAAGTAATTATGTAAAGTATAAGCTTTAGAAAAAGTAGTACAGTATTAGTAGTTGTAGTAGTAGTAATAACAGCTGCAGTATTTTCTACTTAAGTAAACCTTACATTCAACATTTTTTTTCCTTTCTTAAAGTCATATTTTTTTTGAGTACATTTACTTCTACTTGACTTATAATAATTTACATTTAAAATAATACAGATTTGGAGTACTTCTTCCACTTCTACTAACAACTAACCTTTACTATAAAAGTATTTGTTTCTCTTACAGTCTAGAGGTGGGCCTCTGCAGCAATAGGCCCTAAACAACAGTTGTGTCATGAAGTGGTACATGAGTGTGAAAGAGAAATGACATTTTGCATGAGCTCCTTTCACTGGTCAAAGAATGTTCCACGGTCCTGCCAGTTCGCCCTGACAAAGTAAACTAGTGGACTAGTCACTGAACTATGCTCACACACATAACATTTTACAGTTATCAACACAAGCAAACGACATTGTTTTTTGCAATGTGGTATACATACAATTTGTTAATGAAGTATTTCAGTATAACAGTGATTTTTTTGTGTAATAATGGGGAAGTAGTCAAATCTCTGAGTCTGTTGCTTGTATTTTCTCTACAGTTTAAATTGAGATGGTTCAGTTTCGGTCAAAAGTTCAGAGACTGTTTTTTTTTTTTTTTTTTTTTTTATCCATGTAGGCTCAGTCCATCAGTGCTTTCAGCTGCTGGACTGCTGTCAGCTGTTCTGACTGGGTTTTGGCACTCCACTACAGTCCAAACCTTTCTGAGGCAGTCTGAACATTGTCTTTCGAACACAAGACACACTCAGAGTACAGTACTCTGGTCTGGGGAGCTCTCTGTCCTAAAGCTTCTACATTAAGAGGAGTCAGCCTCCTTGCGTATCACTGTTCCTTCCTGTCGGGTCTTGAGCAGACTGTGGTGCTCATTATCAGTGTGTGCATGTGTGAGGCTGCTGACGCTGTGTGTCGCTGTGGTCTGACGTCAGCACTGCCCTGCTTCTCTTCATACAAAAGCACCTCCTGATATTGATACCTCTGCCCCTCCCCCAGTGTACTCTTATTAGCATGTTTTCTTCACTTTGAGCAATGCCTACACCTCTCACACCGCAGTGAGAACCAGCAGCTAATATGACATGCAGGTGTCACTAACTGCTATCTAAAAGCCTGCTTAGGTTTATTAACTCTTGTTAGGAGATATTTAAGACTATTTAAGACTCCTGTCTTTTTAAATAATAGTGTGTAGTTAAAATGTTTATACAGTTTTCAACTTGTTACTATTTTCTTTCATTTGTGTTAGTCTTGCATCTTTTTCCTTGCTTCCCTTCTATCGTTTCTCTTTGAGAAATAAATAACTGAAGCCATTTCCCACACAGTTCAGGTGTTCATGTAGCATACATCTTCTTGTGTACACAGTTATCCTCATTTTACATCGAAATTTTAGTTAATTGCTTGATTTATGGCTCTTTATAATGCCCTTGTGTTTACTAGCTCAAACTCAGTTTTGGAAGAAGAATTTACATGAGTGCACACCAGACATACTACAATGTGGTATCCTGAACATAGTTTATGAGTTTTATCAACAACAAAAAAACAAACAAGATGGTAAAATCATATGTGATGCTGGCTATCATATTTGATTGCTATGTAAATAATACTTAGGTACCAGCTAGATTGAGGACACTTGTTTAGGTTCAGTACATGCGTGTGTGCGAGTGTCTCTGTCTCTTGTCTTCCCACATGTTGTGTTTTCAAAACATGTCAGAACCTCCAGTTCCTTGACAGATTTTACTGTCATGTTTTGTAGGCACTGTCCATTCAGCTAGTTCTTCAAGTGGCACCTCTGTACAGTAAAATGTCCAGGTTTTGCACATGTTTTGTACTGTTTAAATTATTTAAACAAGTCAAGGCACTGTCCAGAGGAGTATATATAGCTCAAAATGTACTATTCCTATAATGCATTAATATTATCCTTTAGCTGTCTCTTTGTTTCAACCTTTCTACATGTCTTTGTAAACAAGTAGAAGGCCAACAACCCTGTCCTCCGTCCGTCTCCCGCCATCCCGTTGCCATGGTGTATAGAGCATTGTTTGCTAGCCTCTATGTCGGGTTGCCATGGCAGGGCTTATTTGCCATATTAAATGTTTGGCAGCATTGTACAGATGCTGACGACAAACACCCAATATCCCACTTTGATCAATGAAACGGCTGATTAAAGAAGACAGGATAGAAGCACTCATCTGTTGAGCACATTGCAGGTATATGTACTGAAATGTTATGGACTTGTTTCATTTTAGTTTTTAATAGGAAATACTGTAGATTATGAAAGATCCAGCAGTTTGACTGTGTCACCAAATGTTATCAGCTGTTATTATTGTGCAAGATGCTTTTGTGTGTGCATGTGTCTGTGTTTTCATTATTAATATTTTAGCCTATTAATATCATTACTGTAATAGCCAGAGTTAGCCATAAGGCTTTAAAAAAATCCCCATAAACAAATTTAATTTATTGAGGGGTGACCATTGGTGTTTTCTTTTGCTTTTTCACTGTTGTTAGATGTCTTTGTGGAGGTTTCTTGAATGAAGTAAATCATCTTTGTTTCTCCCCCTTGTGGTGGGATATGAGAATGCATTGCTTTTTGAAAAAAGGGTTTAAACACACAAAATAATAACAAAGAATAATAATACAATCTGCATTTAAGTGTTTTATGTGTAGGTAAAAGAAAAAAGTATATTTCAGACTGACCTATATT
Organism: Bostrychus sinensis; assembly: GCA_020698575.1. NCBI lineage: Eukaryota > Metazoa > Chordata > Actinopteri > Gobiiformes > Eleotridae > Bostrychus > Bostrychus sinensis. Next base: position 26,454,552 of record CM036242.1, read on the forward strand.
ATATCAGCCTAAAATTCTGCAACATTGATGATGCATTTTTCCTTTTTGTCACTTGATTCTCTAGATGTTGCACTAAGTTGCATTAGTTTGAGTGTCTTAGCGTTACACAACATTGACTGGTGTAATGTGTGAGAGCTGTTTGGTTATGAACAGATAGTGTGGAAATGCAGTCCATTGACGTAGTTAGGGCTAGATAAGCTCACACTGCTCCATTGTCGACGCACCATGGTGGTTTTAGTGGTTTGCTTTTGCTACTTTTGCTCTCTGTCTGCTGTCGCTAGAGTAGTGTTGATTAGCATACCTGTAGTGTAAAGTGCATGATGTGGTGCAGGAAATTCTTAATGTAAATTCTTACTACACTTTATATAAACAATATAATAAACTTGCCAAGCTTTTTTCTGGTCTGCTGGTGCCCCCATGGAAAAGTCATGTAGCTTTGTGTACTGAAACTCGGACAGAGGTCACATACTGTGCAAATCCTATGTAAACACGCTTAAAAATGTCACATAAATTACATGTTATCACCACACCAGACAGATAACTTGACTGATTTCCCTCTCGCTCTTGTTTTTCAGATGATACTATGGGACTGGGATCTGAAACATTGGTACAAACCACAGTATCAGGTAAGTATTTTAATTCACATTTTAAAGTGTTGCATTAATAAAACTCTCAGTCTATTCAGGAAATATATTGAACCCATTTTGAAAAGTGTCAGTTAACTATCAGTGCTGTTGTTATTTTTGGGTCTGGGAAAACACACAATGAGTTGAAAAGCTAGCATATCATGACCTTGAAATTTCAGTCATGCCACACTTCATCTTATGCAGACATTCTTTGTCCTGTTTGAACTGTTGGTGTAATCTGTCAAAGAATTCAGCTCCCACTGGCCAAAAGTAATTGTTTAGTCCTGTTAGCCGTTGACAACAGTTTTTATTAAAAACAAAGACTGTACCTTGTAGGGCTGTACAATATATTGCAAATGTATCGTTCTAGCAACTACCACAATATTCATTTTACAATAAAACTATGAGACAGATGTACATAGTGCCTCTCAAAATATTTGTTCAATTAGAGTAGGCTTGCAACTAACAATTATTTTGATAATTGATTAATCAGTTTATTACTTTTATAATTAATTGATTCATAATTGGATAGTGAAGCATGAGTAAATGTGTTATGAGTTATAAGTTTTTAAAAATTTGGTGGTGAATACTACTTTTTGACAAAATTTGAACCAGAGAAATGTTCAAGTATGCTAACTGAAGACTCACAAAGATATATATATATTTTTTTTTTAATTAAAAAACGCAATTTTACTGTTTCTGTGGGTTTACTGCTCTGTTTTGGTAATAAACCCTCTTCTCTCAACACTTATTATGTTTCACAGTCTCTGAATACCACAGATAGCGATTAATCTATTACTTAATTAGTTGATTATTTAAAAAATGTATTATTATTGATTAATCCTGTTAGTTATTGCAGCCCTAAATTAGAGCCTCCCTGTTTAGTCCGAAATTTAGTCCTGCCTAATTTAGTCCTAGTTTATTCCTGGTTTAATTTTGATTTAGTGCTGTTTTAGTCCTTATTCTATACAATAATATAATCATGTAATAATTCAAATGATCTTTTTGATCCAGGGTGCAGTGAGTGGCAATGGTGTGGACCTCTCAGTCATCAATGAAGCAAGAAATCTCGTGTCCGACCTGCTTATGGACACGTCACTGTCTCCTCACACTATCTCAGTCCTGCGCAGCGTCTCCAGCCTCATGGGGACTTTCTCAGGCTCGTGCAGGCCCAGGGTCAACCCCTTCACCCCATTCCCAGGTTTTTACCCCTGCGACGAAATAGAAGACTCTGTTGAGAGGAGTGACAGGAAATCTATAAAGGTGGGTGTCTGAATTACTGCTGATGGACAGATGTTATCTTTTAAATAGCAGGCTAAGAACTTGAAAGTACAATCTACTTCAAGAGATTCAGTTTAACAGCTTTCAATGCATTAAGAGTAAGAGACATCACTCACAATTTACCCTGTCTATGCAGTTGCTTACAAAAAACTGCCAAGTTTCATTATTCAGTATGTTTTGTATATTTTGTTTAGCTATAGTTTGTACAAGGGATGGAATGGTATAAGATTCTGATGGAACCATAACTTGAAATGCGTGCATTTAATTTGTGGCGTGTATTGCCACAAAATAAATGCAACTTTATTTTGAACAACATTCAAAAAGTTGAGTCAAAAACATTTCTGTCGATATCATGTGAGAAACTTTGACATTAATATGAAATAGTTTTTTTTGTCTCATGCCTAGTTTGCCTTTTTTTTTTAACCTTTAGGGCCTGAGCAGTAGAAATAGCCTCCCAACACCACAGCCCCGGCGAAGTTCCACATCCTCCTCTTCTCCACTCCCTCCTCTTGAATCTGCCTCTTTACGCTGGGAACGCAACAGTGGGAAGAGGCCCCACCCGGACCTTAATATGACCAGGTAGCCTAAAAGTACAATATTTTCTTTAAAAAGTTAAAAAAAAAAAATTTCCATTAGTTCAATTCAAAAAGTTACTTTTTACTGTAAAACAGTTAATCAATCAGTTATAATAATGTAAAATAACTCAATATTGTAGACTAATAGGGTCACACTTCAGTATTTCACTGTGTGTACTAAATTTGTACGGCTGTGTTTAACTTTTAGAATTGAAGTACTAACATACTAACATAATTCAGTTTACTGAGATGGGCCATTATTGGTGAGAAAGTTTCTTGGGCTAAACCAGCTTCTACTTTGGTAACTACTGTAACTACTCTAATCCTTTGACTACTTCAGTTTGGCAATGCTGAGGATAGCTGGAGGAGTATGACCCAATGTTAGACTCAACTGGACACTGTTATGTAGTGACCACTTATCACCACTGGATGGCAATAGAGGTCTGTTTAGACTGTACATTGAGTCTTTCTTAATATCTTGTAAAGCAAATAAGTGCAATGTAGGAGCAGTGGAAAAGCTGTACTAATCAATTTTAATGTAAACCTGAATGTATATGTTTTGCTCTTTAGCTCAGGTCTGTCCAATGGACCCAATGCAAACCTCCTCACCATACCTAAGCAGAGGTCATCCTCTGTCACCCTCACCTATCACGTAGGGCCCAGGAGAGCAGGTAAGCCACAAGCATACATGTACCAACACAGTGTCCTCAGTGTACATTTTAAATGTGTTTCTTTACTTATTACACAGGTACATCTCCAAGTCTGAGCCCCGTCACCTCACCGAGCCACAGTCCTCCAGCTGTGGGTTCATCTTCATCATTATCCCTTGTCACTCGATCACCTGTGGAGTTTCCCGACACCGCAGACTTCCTCACCAAACCAAGCCTCAATCTTAATCTGCATAAGCCGTTAAACTACGCCCTCAGCTCCTCTGACTTCCAACAAAACATTCGCAGCTCCAGTTTTCAGCTTTGCACAAGGTGAACTCTCACATTAAACAGACAGTATCCCCAAGGTCTTTAAGGTTTTAAAAAATATTTAAATATTGATAATGTCACAATTAAGGCCCTAAAAACATTTGGCATCATTCCTGAATGTTCTCTTAACTAGGGCTGCACAATATATCGCAAAATTATCATTATCGTAATATCAGCAAACGCAATATCCGTATCGCAAGAATCTAAATATATTGCAATAACGCTGTGGTCTTCCATCTGACAGAGATTTACACTGAAAACTAATTTTCCACCAGAGCCTGTTGTGACAAAATAAAAATGTTTAAAAAGTCCAGTTTTAGTGGTAATTTAATTAATTTAGTCACAGCTTAGCCTTGTTTTATTCCTCGTTTAGTCTGTGTTAAATTTTGATTTTGTCGCTGTTTTGACTTGTAAATACAGGAACTTACATTTTTATGAAATGTAGTGAATTTAACTTACTACGTTTCAAAAGTAGGCTCTATTTTCAAATATTGCAATAATATTACTGCAATTTTCAACATAGTTACCGAATATCGCATGTTTTCTTCGTATTGTGCAGCCCTACTCTTAATAACGTTACTTACGTACTCCCTCTTAGAACTACTCAAGAGAACTCCTAATGAAAGGTTCTCAAGCAGATTCTTCTCAGCTGAGGACGTAACTCTAGTTACTGCAAGAACTCCTCATTAATATGGCATTTAAATTGAATTGACTGTGTATTAAGATAAGCAATGCTCTCATATAAGGACATGGACATGACCTTATAGCAACAGCCTGTTGTAGCAGACTCATGGCACAGCAGTTCCCTGAACCAGGAAGTGAGTGTCATTCTGTCAGCTTCAGCAGTGACTAAAAATAAAAAAAAACACTAAAACACACTCAGTGGAAGCATATTTCAGTCACCAACTAACTGAAGTTAACAAGGACTTGTATTTCACGAGTCGCAGAGAGTCACAGTGTTGTGTAGAGGTGGTTGGGGGCACAGTCCAGGCTGGTAGTCTATACAGAGGGCGCTGGAGCTGAGACTGAGGCTGTGACAGGTCACTTCTTAGAGCAGCATGCGGTCCAAGTATGAAGTAAGTTTTAGGCTTATACCTGGTCTATACCACCACTTACCACTTTTATTCTATCAAATAGTATTCATTTTTAAATAAATAATTTGTTAAAATATGCAATTTACAGTCAGGCAGGAATTATTACTTTTATTATTAGTGGAACTATTTTGTAGCAATAAGTCTGATAATCTTACAAAAGTGCATCATTTTAGTGCTTTTGGGATTTGTTCTTCCAGAAGAATGTTTTCCTGTTAAGAAAAAAAAGTGGTGAATGCCAAAAATCCTCCTAAGTGGGCTTAAGTACAAAGCTTCACGTAAGAAGGTTTCATGAATGAAGCCCATTGTATTTCATGAGCAGGTATTACATTTTGTCCATCGAAAATGTATTAATTTTTCCAATTACAATATGGTCTAGTCAAGCAATCACAATGTTGCAGGTAATATGAAAATAAATGCAGCAGATTTTTAAAGTCATCCAAGTCATTAAACTCATCCAGTACAATAAATATATTGGAGTATTTCTAACTATTATAGAATCATGTCTCTTTTGCTTTTTGGGCATGACTTTGATATTAATTTTTGTAATGACAGTCATTAAAAGGTGTATTTCAAAAGTCTAACATTTTACCTGGAAACTCTGGAGGCATTTGATTATGCCTAACGCCTACTGTCTGTGTTTAAATGCAGTTGTGGTCGTCAGATGCTGAAGGGACTATCCACTAGTGATACAGGTGATGGTCATCAGTCTTTTGCAAGTGAGGCTCAACGAAGGCGCTCAGGTACACATCTATCAAATTAATAAACATATTATCCAATAGAGCAATAGTTTGTAGGTAACAATGTTGCTAGTAAAATATGAACATAATATCAAAGATATTTTATTGTCTAATTTGTTTTTGACGTTTGCTTTTTTTTAATGTGATCTTTAGAAGATGTTTATTTTTTAATACTGTACACAAATTGACTTGAATTATATTAATAAATAATGAAGGACGTTGCTTGTGTTGTTCATTACCCTGCTATTGCCCTGTATTTGCAGCATGTGAAGGTCTGGAGTTTGCAGGAGAGCCTCTGATCAGGGAGGAGAGTGTGGAGGCAGAAGTGTGTGCAGACGGCAGGACAGATGTTGCAGGGAGCTCAGGGCTGACTGAGGAGAAAGAGAGTGGCCTGGGCACGGACCAGCAAACTCAGGAAACAAAGGTGCATTTTAATTGTCAGACATATTATCCTTTAGTGCGAATGACCAATGACAATGAGAAGAACCAAACACCAGCTGTCTATTTTATTTATTTTTATAACTCCTATAACTGTATGAGATTCATATACTTCAATTATATTTGAGATGCTTTTGATTAGCAGATGGATTGGATTTATATAGCACCTTTCTAGACACTCAAAAGTGTTTTACATTTAGTCCATTTTTCATTCACTCCAGAGTCATACTCTTGTGGTTGGCAAGCTACCTCCGTAGCCACAGCTGCCCTAGGGCTGACTTGATAGAGACGTGGCAGCCATACCCCGCTTACTCCAACCACCAAATGCAGCACTATCACACATAACACATTCATAGACCTGTGCACCAGACACTGGAGGCAAGCTGGGTGAAGTGTTATGCCCAAGAACACAACAACAGTGTGCAATCATGGTGGCTAGGATTGAACCTCCAACCGTTTGGTTTGTGAGTAACCGGCTCTGCATCCTGAGCTACTGCCACCACTATTTAAAATTTCATAGCAATTTCACATTAATAAATGTATCTGTTACGGCCCCAGGCCTTCAGCTCCTCCCTTCTAAGCCATATCTGTGTCATAAGTCTGTGTTGCTGAACCCTTTGTTTTTTCTATGTATATCTGGCTGTGTGAGCTCTCAGCTCTGATTGGTGGACCCCCTTCCAGCCCTGATCCTGATTGGCTTTTGTGTGTTTGTGCTGTTCCTCCTCTGATTGGTGTGGCATCCCAATCAATGGCCAATCCCTCGGCTCCACCTGCTACTGCCACATCTTTAAAAGGACATGTCTCCTTTTGGGATTTTGTGTGACCAGCATGCCACTTAGCGCTGTGTCTCTAGTTGTCACCCTGTTGTTTTTCATGTGACTAGGTTGTTTTACTGAGACACTCGTTTGTATTGTGACTTTTGGCACTCATTTAACTTTCATGTTTATGCTTTTGGTTTCTTAGTTTATAATTTTGTTTCTCTGTATGGAACCTATTTTTGTTCAGAACTGCGAAGAGCCTTTTGTTTGACCCTTTTTTTGTAGTAATTTTGTTAACTTTACCCTTTACATTCCTTTTAAATAAATGTGTAACTTTAGTTAACCATTTTACATCTTGGTTTGTGTTACTTCCCTTCCGCTTAGCTGAGCTGGGTTGTAACAGTATCTATATTTGCCCTTTGTGGAAGTGTGCATACAGCCTAGCATACCATCACCCACTGTCATATTCCTATTGGTTTGTCATTTAATCCCTTTTGGCAATATATAAAATGTATAAACATACAAATGCTTATCTTTAGGGTGAGCTGGAGTTCAGGCTCGATCCAATGTTGGAGGACCATGAAGGGCTCATGGAGAGAATGAACACCTGGAACTTTCAGATATTTGACTTGGTGGATACAACAGGGGGCAAAACAGGAAGGATACTTAGCTATGTCAGTACTATACTCTTATATTTCAAAAGGCGAGTTATTGGAGTATGCTGATTAATTTGATTTATATTTCTAATTATTCATGACTTTTTCAGGTAACATACACCCTTTTCCAGGACACATGTCTTTTTGAAATTTTCAAGATTCCTGTGAGAGAGTTTATGGCATACTTCTGTGCTCTAGAGAGTGGCTACAGGGACATTCCCTGTAAGTGTTGCATTAACTTCATTTACTATATTAATTACCAGAATGTTTATACAGTTTAGCTAACTAGCTTAACTTCCTCACTGATAATAAGGATAATAAAAATTATAGAAAAAAATCATACTCTACCCTAAATTATGTTTAAACATAGACATGTTTAAACATGTTTTCATTTCATAGAAAAGACTGTCATTACTATCAAACAGTGGTGTAAATCTTACAGATCACAATCGGGTCCATGCTACTGATGTGCTCCATGCTGTCTGGTACCTAACCACTCGACCAATCCCTGGGTTCCAGCAAATCCACAGTGAGCATGTGACAGGAAGTGACACAGGTAAATGTTATCTCTCAAACATAATATATATTCATTAAGCATCTACTGACAGCTATATACAGGGCTCTCAAATTTTGATCCGGGCTTGGCGTGAGATTTTTTGCGGGGGGGGCATATCTTTTATAACATGATAGTAATAAGTTTTAAAACGCTTTATTTATTTGTCCATAAACGGCTTTACAGTGCTCTGAGTCTGTCCCTCTCTCGTGTCTTTGCAGTGATTTTCTGTTCACCTCACATGACCCACTGTAGGTCCAGTTTATCCATCCTATGCTGGAGCGCGATAGACCCATGTCCCCCTGTTCCATACTACACACTACCACAGGCCTAACCAGAGCCTGGGACACCTCTGAAGCCCGCCTGTCTTTAGTTTGTTTAGGTTTAGCGTTGGCCGTTTAAACAGAACAAACCTGGGACGATCTGCTCGCTGCAGTGTGCCGCTGAATCACATGACAGCACGGCGACACAGAGCGGGGCAGAGAGAGAGGTGGGTCAGAGCATGAAGTGAGTGAAGAGGTAGCTACTCCTGATGCGAGTGAAAATAAGTCACCCCAAACATGAGAACTCGTTCACGTTCGTGTTGCTCGCGTTGACATTTAGGTCTAATTCCCGTCCAATAATAGGACTTTTTTCAGCGTGAGAAATGCGAGGTGTGGCGTGTGAGCGTGTGAGAGAGGTGACATGCGTGTGTCTCACGGTGAATGCGTGAGACTTGAGAGCACTGGCTATATAGTATATCTAATTGTGTGCTGTTATTTGTTTTTATGTTGCAGATTCAGATAGTGGGATCTCTCCAGGAAGGGTATCCTATGTGTCTTCAAAGAGCTCATCTATTTCAGACGACAGCTATGGCTGCCTGGCCTGGAACATACCCGCTTTGGAGCTAATGGCCCTTTATGTAGCAGCTGCAATGCATGATTATGACCATCCTGGTCACACAAATGCCTTTCTAGTAGCCACTAATGCACCTCAGGTACAAGATAAACTGAGAAGATTCTCTTTATTATTATTAGAAAGTCTATATCTTAAATTTAAGGAGTCTTTTTAAAAGATGTTTGCAATGCATGAATCCTTGCATTTTAAGAAGGTTATGCCTTCATGCGTTGAGGCTATATTAAGTCAAGTTTACACAAAAGATAATCTAAAAATAGTTAATTAAGTTGAGTCACTGAAACATGTGGGAATCAGGCAAAAGACTGGTCAGAAGGTTGGGTCTGTGTTCTAGTTCAAATATTGTATTTTCACAACATGGCTACTGATAATGCTCATATTGTCTGAATTCCCAGGAAACTGGGTTAAAAGAAAGAGGAGGGACCTCGAAGTTATTGATTGAGGATAATGTTGACCCTATGTTTCTAAACAGTTCATTTTTTAGTATCTCTTGTCTGTGGAACTTCCTTTACCTTCATTAACCCTCAGCATTATCTGCATTTATGTAACATTACTGTTACATGCAAACAGAAATCAGCAATGTCTCTATAATAGTCATATTTACATTCTTTCACTTAAAATTGTGCAAATATTAGTATGTGTCCTATTTATTATTTTTATTGACTCTTATTTTTTGTATGTGTTGTAGGCAGTTTTGTACAATGACCGCTCAGTGCTAGAGAACCATCATGCTGCAGCTGCCTGGAGCCTCTACCTGTCCCAGGCCTGAGTTCAATTTCCTGGTCAACTTGGATCATGTTGAATTTAAACGTTTCCGCTTCCTTGTCATTGAAGCAATACTGGCCACAGACCTTAAGAAGCACTTTGATTTCCTGGCTGAGTTCAATTCTAAGGTGTGAAACAACATGTGTTCAAATTTGATATCACAGCTAATTAGTCACTCAGTGAAGCTACTTATCAATCTTGATGAACAAACATGTATTTAAGGAAGCTCTTTTTCCTTTGATTAAGGTGAATGATGTGAACAGCCCAGGAATTGATTGGACCAATGAAAACGACAGACTGCTAGTGTGCCAGGTGTGTATTAAGCTAGCAGATATTAACGGACCAGCCAAAGTCCGGGATCTGCACCTCAAGTGGACAGAAGGCATTGTTAATGAATTTTATGAGCAGGTAAAAAGTCTCTTTTTTCTGTTTGTAATTAAACAAATATTTCCAGTAATTATTTAGTTTTCATTTTTTTCCCCATGTGCATCATTTTGACTTGTGTAATTGGTCCGTAGGGGGATGAAGAGGCTAGGTTGGGATTACCTATCAGTCCCTTCATGGACCGGTCGTCACCACAGCTGGCTAAACTTCAGGAGTCCTTCATCACTCATATTGTCGGGCCACTGTGCAACTCTTACGATGCTGCAGGCCTTCTTCCTGGCCAGTGGATTAATGAAGATGGCTCTGATGAAGACAATGAGGAAGGGCAAGAGGACTCGGACTCAGAAGATGATGAGGAAGAGGAGGATGAGCTAGAAGACGAGCTGACACCAAGTATGATTCTGACGTGTCAGCTTAACCATTACATTTTGTGCTTTATTTAACATTTGTTTGCTTTCATTCACTTCAGAAAAAAGGAAGAAGCGTCGCAGATTGTTCTGCAACATAATGCAGCACCTGACTGAGAACCACAAGGTGTGGAAGAAAATCATTGAGGAGGAGGAGAAAAGCAAAGACAAGCAGCCGGCTGAGAGCCTGCTGACCAACCTACCAACAAGTTTGCCCACCACCTCGTCCGATGACATTCAGGTCATACAGGAGGAGGAGGAGGGTGAAGAGCGTCAGTAGCATGACCAAGAAGGACACACATACTGTAGAGTGTAGGGGAGATCACATGCCTTTAACATAAACACAAAGACAAATGCACATAAACACATTTCCCCTCACACACCCTCTGAAAGATTCACTGTGCAGACACTCTGCTTAGCAGCCATGTTTTGTGGAGAAACACAAAGGCCTTACTACTGTGAGCGGATCCTTGCTGCAATAGTGGGAGCCCAACTCCTATGCACTTTCACCCCATGGAGTGTTAGTGTACCCCAGAACTGAGGAAGGGGTGCAGAAGTAGACTGTTGACCTCCATGGTCATCTGGCTGTGATACTGCCTTTAATGCGAAGCGCTTACTTAAACCTCCCTTAGGTACAAAACAAACCTGTCTCTTTAAAAAAAAAAAAAAAAGTAGAGACAATAAAAACGTGAAGATACGAAGAACCTGAAACCCTTTACCAAAGTTCATACAAGGAGAAGACCAGTGACTGGGACAGTTTCAGCCTCTGTGTCAGGTCTATTTTTGAATTTAGCATATACACACAGTATATCAAATGTGCCTGTCTGAATCTTCTCATATGGGCCCAGAGGCTTGGCTTGTGTAGTTCTCTTTCGCTGGCGACACGAAACACTGTATCAGACTCAGTCACAGGGACTTCATTGAAAAGTTGACTGATTAATAGCATTATATCTGCATCATTTTGGATGCTTTTATTCATGTGTACCACCTGTCTTTATGTTGAATTGTTTTGTTGGGAGGGGTTAGGGGTATGACAAGAGAATGACAGGGAGAAAGAGAGCACATTTTTTATTATTTTATTATGTAATTTGTGTGTCTGTTTGTGTGTCCTTTCAATGATTGGCTCCTAATCAGTGAAATGTCCTCTAGTGTTAAACATACTGCATTCAGAACATATTTTTGATTATAAATATTTTTAAAGGTTACTCAGGATTTGCAAGAACTTTTAAGAATTTCTGTCATTGATAAGAAATACACTTTAAGATATTCAACAAGATAATTAAAATCTGGGTGACGAAAGCAGTTTGTAATCTTTTAATGAACAACTCACCAACAATTTGAGGGTTTATGTTAGTCTGTGCTTTTCATACACTGTTTGCATGTGGTTTTACTAGCTCACTGGACAGATGCTTGTTATTGTCAGAAGGCGGACGTCCATCCCATAGCGGCACTTTTTTTTTTTTTACAAGTCAAGACTGTATGTCAACTGCATATGCCTGTGTTGTAGACAAGTTTTAGGTTATTATTGTTTTGGACTTAGTGTGTGATGAAGGGATCCAGGTTTTTGTTTAATTTTTGTCTCAATGAAGAACTCTTGGCATTCCACTAGATAGACTACAAGATGTTTAATGAAAGAGAAGGTCTGAATCCTGTATAACTCATCATAATAATCATAAAGACGCAGTGCATTAGTAGGACATAAAAGACAGATTTAAACCCAGGTGTGCACATTTTAATACCAAACAAGTGTTTAGCCTCTGTACAAAAATATGAGCATATAAAATATATATTTTTTAAATAATCAAATGAATGCATTTGTTTTTTACTCAGATCCTGTAATTAACATTGTGTCGCCAGAGTTTTGAGCTACTTCTTTTTATAGATGTGCATTTATGGGCTTGGTGTTGATGTTGATTTTTAACATATACAGGCACACATCAGTACTTTTTTTCAGTAGTAAAATGCATAGATTTGGTGCACAAAGTGAAATATTTCAAGCAATTATTTATTTTACTTGTGATTTTGATTATTCAATGTTATGGAATATTCTAATTTTGTGATATACTAAGTCATAATTATCTTGAAATATTTTACTCTGTGTATAGAGGCATTTGCTTTGAACTACTGAACTAAATTAAATTATACACAATATTCTAATTTATTGACATGCATCTCACACATTTAGATTATCACTGTTTGATTAAGCATCATCTTCCCCTCTTGCTGTTATCTTCCCAATAGTGCCAATCTTCAGTTGCATACAGTAGTTTATGGCCTGTTACAATACGCCATGGCTTCCAATGCTGTTTATACAAGACAAACTTGGGCTCACATAATTCACTGACAATGACAATGATATTATAGGAGGACTTAACCATAATACAATCACATACAGACATTGCATACATTAGTAGCTACTCCTGACATTTTCTGGCCTAAACATTGTTGAGTATTCACAATGTAGTCTTTTAGACCACAATTTCCCCAGATAATTGTGCCATAAATAAGTTTATGGTTGTTCCCTAAATGTAGCATCAGTATATGTACATTTGTCTAATGTAACCATTCACCCTTATCTGCGTACATTGTGAGGGCAACTGATTTTTGTTGTTATTTATAGCTGTCATAAAACACCATCCCCAAAGTATCAGTACTTCTCATTTATTTTTATTGGTATGTGTGTCTGTGTGAAATACTGTTGTACTGTACATAAAACACTGCCATTGTTCCTTTGTCCTTTGGACCTTCTCTATACTGTGAATAGATTAGGGTTTTACTTTTATCACCTAACTAGACTGACTCTATTACTATATTTATAAAGCTTATGATGTCACATGAAACTCTGCAAACCACCGCCCAATTTTCCACCATGTTGGGCCAGTCAGGATAACTCAAAACATCTGTGTGTGTGAGTGTCATAAAATAATATTACAAAGTCAAGTGTCTTTTCAGATACAATCATTATTGTCCTACTTGGGTTGGGTGTAAGTGACACTGAAATCAGTCATTATACAGGTTGCAGTGCTCTATGCCTGGTGCTTTCTCAGTATTCAGCAAGTATTAATCAGAATGGTGTGTTATGTAAAAATGTTCAAACAGTAGCACTTATTAAATCTGAATTGAAACACATTTAATTTTCAAGTTGCCAGTGTGTAAAAAATACAGGCTTTCAAACAACATAAGAAAAAAAACTTTATGAACACTTCAAATCTTAAAAACATTAGACAAAAGAAATATTTACATGTAATTGTTATATAAAATGTAGTACTTGTTAGTACTGATAAGCACCATTAAAGTCAGACCAGTTTGTAAAAGCCAGCAGGCGCAGGTCCCTTCTGAGAGACTTTCCACTGGGGCTCTCCCTGGAGAGGGGGTCAGTCAGCCCACATGACGTCAATCTTGGCTCATGTAGCTCCAGCTCACAGGGTACAGAACTTTCTTGGAAAGTCTGTTGGTCTCATTTCGATCCACACGTTCATATCCACAGTGTGATTTGTCTAACCTGAAGTTGTTCTGAGGAGACAGGCCTATGAACCATCAGAGGTGTACATACTATCAATCATTGACAGGCACACCAGGGTTCATAGACATCTCTGTGTCTGTGCAAAATTCAGTGGCATACTTGTGTTTCTAGGAACCCTCTGTAGCACCGGCTCTCCCTGCCCCCCTCTTATAAAAGAATTGTGCAAATATGCGGTACAGATCTCAATACCACTTGAAAAAACACTCTGTGTCCATATGTTGAGAACAGCCCTTGTGTCCTCAAAACCTGCTCTGGAACCTGCAAGCTGATAATTCCACTCTCTGTGCCAGCGCCGGCCCTGCTGTGCGTTACTGAACAGACAGTACAATTGTTAAAAAGACATACATCCACTTTTCTACTTGTGATAAGGAGTGTCTACAGAGCTGGGAGCTTTGTGCTGCCTGCGCACTGCACAGATGGAGTACGGCTTAGGCTGTAAGGTCATCCCTAGTTTGGGAGCGACAGAGGGAACTGTTCCTGGTGGAAACTGCAGGTGGAACCTTTGGAGCAGAGTGGTGAAAAAGAGGAACATCTCCATCCTGGCAAGTTGTTCACCCAGGCACTGGCGCCTTCCTGACGATAAATAAATCACATTTTAAGACATTTCCATGGAATGGTACAGATCAAACAAAAAACTATATACAGTAACTACTATTGTCAGTGCTGCATTTAGATTTTCCAGAGTGTAGAACTAACCTAGTGAAAATGGCAGGAAGGCCTCACGTCTTACAAAGTTCCCATTGTTGTCAAGAAACCTTTGAGGTGAGAAAACCCCTGGCTCATTCCAGTACTTCTCATCAAAGTGGACAGAATACAGATTTGTGATGACCATAGTGCCTTTGGGAATTTTGTAGCCATTGACATTTGCATCCTGGGAAGTGGCACGAAAAATTCCTAGAGGGACTATGTTGCAGAAGCGTAGAATTTCATGTAGGACTGCCTCCACAAATGGCATCTTCTGTTTATCTTCTAAAGTGGGTGCCCTGCCATTGGGCAGCACACTGTCAATTTCTTTGTGCACTCTCTCTGAATAGGGAAAAAAACAATGCTTAATACCTATTTTTTTTTTTTTTTTTTTTTTTTTTTTTTTTTTTTTTTTTTGTGAACAAGGATTTTCCATCTGAACTCACCTTGTATATTTGGGTACAGGGCCATGTAAAGCATAGCCCATCGCAGAGTGTTAGTGGTGGTCTCAGTGCCCGCTATAATGAGTTCACCCACTGAGTAGATAAGGTTTTCTTTAGAAAAAGACGAACTTGGATCTCCTGCATTTTGCTCTAGTTCATCCAGATAAGCGTCCACATAGTGTCGTGGTACATGTGGCACTCTGCCTTGTGAAAATACATTTATAACCTGTTGTAAGAAGTCATAGACCTCTGCAGCATTACGGAATAACTTCTGGTGTTTTCCAAAAGGCACATATTCAAGCCAGGGGAAGGCATTGTACAGGAAGGCCCAGCCACTGACCGCCAGCTCCACATTCTCACTGAAGATCTCAATCATGTGCTGAAAGTTCCTGTCGTCATAAGTGAAGCGCTGGCCGAAGATGATGAGGTTGGTGATGTTGGAGACTGCATTGGTCACCAGGTGTTTGGGATTAAAGGGTTTTCCTTTGTGTCCATCAATGGCATCTACAAAGAACATGCACTCCTCAGAGATTTTCCGCTCAAACAGCCTCTGACCACTGCCAAAGTAGCGGAAGGCGTTACAAGCCAGTTTACGGTGCTCAATCCAGCCTTTTCCATATTTACAATTGAGTAGGCCTGTCAAATTGAAAGAACAAAGCATAAATGATACAAATACTAATTCTCAACAAAATATTTAAAATGATCATTTTCAGAGTGTCTTACCACCCATTTTGGTCATTTTCTGGAATAAAGGAAGAGATGGCCGGTCTGCAAACACTTCACTCTGATGGTAGAGACATTCCCTTACACTGTCATATCCATTTAATACAACAGTCAGGATCCCTCCCAGGTCAAGGCTGAAGATCTACAACACATGCACATAACTTGACATTGGCACCATCAGAACAGTTATTGAGAAAGAAATAAACTCCTTTACAATCACTGCTGCTTAGACATTGTGCATTACAGTTGTTTCATTTACTTCCGTGGATTTACACATGTGACTTACACATGTTCTTTGCATATCCGCAGTGTCATGTGTATGTAATAGTTGAACATATGACTATGTAATAGTCAAATGCAATCATTAAAAGGTAGCTGCTCTGCGCTAACCTACAGGCAATGGTGCATGGGCGAGTCCTTTTTGTTCGTTTCATTTGTTCTCCGTGTGTGTGTGTGTGTGTGTGTGTGTGTGTGTGTGTGTGTGTGTGTGCGTGCGTGCGTGCGTGTGTGTGTGAGAGAGAGAGAGCGAGAGAGAGAGAGAGAGACAGAGAGCGAGAGAGAGAGAGTGCGTGTGTGAGGGTGTGAGCGCGCGCGTGGCGAGAGCTCCTGCCGGGTCATAGATTGCACAGTTTGCAGATGAGTGCGACGGAAAAGCGGTTACCTGTCCGTGAACTTCACTCTGCTTCTTCAGGAAGACGTGTGGCTCTGTGACTAGAGACATAATGTTCCCTATGATCGGGATGGGGGACGGGCCCGGAGGGAACCCCGGGGGTCTTCTCTGCTTGACGAGCTGACGAACCAACAAGAGAGCGAGCAGCACGGCAGCCACGGAGCTCAGAGCGAGCAGAACCTGAGCGCACGACACCGGCATCAGTCCTGGACCTCTGATGGAAACCATCTTTGTCAGCCGTTTAATTTCTGCAGGAGCACTGCTGACTTTCCCTCTCCTCAAACAAACTGAAGCCACATGTATCATCTTGCACATATTCTATCCCCCGCCTCTTTGCCTTAGATTGGCCAGAAAGCCAGAGTCAGCTGTTAGTGAACTTTGTTCTACGCCTGATCAATAATCCGGATAATTGTAGTCTGGGTACCGGCTAAAGTTTGGCAATGATCCAACAACTGCATCACTTTTTAGAACAGATCGAAGTCGCGGTTAAAATGAAACATTGGGAAGTTTGCGCAGTTTCTCTGTATGTGCATGTGCACTATATTTCCAAAAGTATTAGCTTAATACTAATACTAGCTAAGCATAATAAAAGTGCTTATTGAAGAATGGTTATCCATCTACACGGAAAGTTTTATTCCAGGTGATACAGATGTGGCACACAAACATTGAAATTAACTGGATAGTTTACATAAAAACTGTTCCATGACTGGAGACTGTTTCCTTTACTAATAACCTGTCTCGTTTTGTCCACGTTTGTCTATGTCTGTAACCAACATAATCAATTACACAAACAAAGAAGGTAAAACCATTCAGCTCTGCATACTCTTGACAGGTCTCACTTTCCTCCAGTGCAAATGCATATATTTTATACTTGTATAAGTAAAAAGCATTTCCTTTGTAAGACACTGAATGATTGGGAACTCACTCAGAAACCCTCACCCTTAAATGTGTCTGTGTATTCTTTCAGAGCTAATCAACTTTACCCCAGAAAGCTGATACAGATTATTTCACCTCAACGTGAAGGCAGAGGTTATGAACTACATTTAGAGGTCAAAGGTCAAGGCACAGGCTACATTCCAGACTGGCAGCTCTGGGTTTTTGTGCCTAAACCTTTCAATCCCTATGAAAGTGAGCAAACAAGTGAAATGTAGTCAATGATAAATAAGAATAATGTATAATTAACTCGTAATGACAATTGTACTTTAGCTCATCTTTTTCTACATTCAGAAAGTTGCAGTGATTTGAAAACTGCTAAAAAATGCACATTTTTCTTAGGTGTGATTTGTTTTTGTCTGTCTCCTTATTAGACAGCCAGTTGTTTTTTTAGCCAGTCCTTCCTGCAGCGGCAGCTGCCATGTTTTCTCTGTTTTTTCTCTTTTCCCCTTTGCGATGTCTCTCCCAGTCATCCCGATTTGTTAGAGCTACCTAATGAGAACATTCTTGCAAATGACTTCTTTGCTTCCTGCCAGCTCCCCAGTTTGTAAAGTCATTCTGGAAGCGTTAAACACATCTGTTAAATGTAATCAAATAAACATGTTCTGACTGTTGTGTTCCCCTGTTAGCAGAAGGGCTAAACCACACCAGAGTGTTCAGGCATATTTGTATGAGTGTTGATATTATGAATGAATGGGGATTGCCAATAACATGCTCATGGAGACAATGTTAGATTCTGAAGTGTAATTAAAGACACAGCGTAAACCTAACTGGAAAGTGCACTGAGACACTTTTATTGTGATTTGGTGCTATGCAGCATGTTTGAGCTCACTTAAAACAGAATCATCAATTAAATGTTCATAACAAGTCTTTTGGATAACATGAACTCAGACAATGCAAGTCACTTACTCTGAACTACTGTCACTGTTTAAACTAGAATTCTTTGTAAATTGGCGGGCTCTGTCCCATGTTTGTTTAGTTTGTTGGCTTGTATGTTCCAAACTAAATACACATTAACAATTTTGCAGTCCTACTTTTTTATTTCAGTTGAGCAATTAAACACTCAAAATAACTAGAAATGATGTTGTGTAGAAAATCAGAATTGTTGTTAGAAATAGGTTGGGTACATTAGCATAATTCAAAGTTCTGCTTCCTCTTGTGCAATACTTTACACTATACTTCAGGCTAAACCATGTACAAATTACAGGGTTGATCAAGTATACTTTTAAGCCATTTTCTTCCAACAGGTTAATGGAGTCAGGAAAAGCTGAATAATCTGTGTGCACCTTCCAGCAGGTGTGTAAATGTTGGCACAGTTTAGAGTCAATAGGTTTTTGACTAAGTCCGGCAGCTGCAGTTTTGTACCCACAAATGTCACCATTGCAAGAGCCCCGGTTTTAAGTGTAATGCATTAACTGGTTTGCAAACAGTCTCATTTGTTCCTAATTAAGTGTAGGTTTAAACCATGATCCTGAAAAACATTACCTCTCTTGCCTTTTCACTTCATTTCTGCGTACTTACTCTACAGCCCACTGTGGCCATACCTACTGCATATCAAATCCTATGCCGCATGTGTCCATTTGAGAGAGTTTTGAAGGAAATTCTCTTTGGGACTTTTTAGTGTAAGCCAGAGCCAAGAATTGTGGTGCATCTGACTGACTCAGACTGTCACTGATGAGCGCTGCAGAGAGACTAGCGCTGCCCTCTGTCATCAATGCTCTCCTGTGTGGGCAATTAATTTTCCAGGCCAATTCATGCCCAACTTTTAATGATTGTGAACCATGTGGCATAATTGCATTCTTGACAATTCATGTGTCCCCTTGGAATGTCGTCATTGTTCCTTTCAGACCAAAGAGTGGTGCAATCTAGAGCTCAGAATCTTGGCAAATACGGATGGTTTTAATGCCACAATGCCCCTATTTGATTTGTTGGCTTGTACTCTACAAGACTAAAAAGACTAAATTTTATTCATCTACAAATGAAATTACATGGTCACACAAGCACTCCTAAACACACAGAAGCAAAAATATCAGTAATATAATATCAGCAAAAATACAATATAATACAGCTTATAATATATGATTTAAACATGTACACATCTACAAAAAGAAATAGAAGTAAAATATAAATTATATCCTGTGCAAAGGTTTTAGGCTCTTTCCATTGAGCCACTAAACTCTTATACCTCATGGATAAAAAATCTACTAAACTAATGATTTGTTCTTGTTCTGAGTGAAGTTAGTATCTTTGTGTCTGTATCTCTAAATGGCACAGAATTCCACTCCTGCATGTAAACAGTTTGGATCCACACCTGAATGAATCATTTTGTTCTTGGCCCATTAATGACCTTTCCTGAAAACGTCACAGCAAAAATAATTCTGTATTTATTAAAGCACTTTTGGTTCACAGCATGTTTTCCCACCTGCCAAACCTTTTCACAGGACTGCACATAGTACTGTGTGTATGTGTGTCAAAACATAAACATTAACAGTTGTCCTTCTGCATTGCAATCCCAGTTTTTATTGCAATTCAGCAGTATATTAAGTCCATGGAGCTCAAAGGTGTGGCATGTAAAACTTACATTTTCTATAAATTATAATTTGCTAAGTATTGCTATGTTACAAATGTTATGTTAGAAATAGGATACACTCTATTTGTAGGATTTGAAGATCAGGTCCTGTTGTAACCTATAGTATGAATTGCAATAACCAGTAGGCTGGACTATTCCTGGCATAGAGTACCAAGTCTTGGCAAATACTGATGATTTAAATGCGGTACGTTTTTGCCATAATCATCAAAAACCCTAACACTGAGTGATCTACATTGTCGTATTTATCAGTCATCTTTTTTTCTTTTTTTTTTTTGGCTAAACTAAATAGCCTTCATTTGACAAGTTTAAGGGATGGGTTTCTGATGCTTTTGATTGCTCGACAGTCTTGAGTCCTCTCTGGACAGTTTGCAACAGCATGTAAAGCTGTTAAAGGATAATGTAGTGCTCCGGTGTAGGGCTTGTGCGTCTGCCAAGTAGTAGTACTAAAAAGCCCATTCACATTATTGAGTTTCCTTGTGACGTAAATGCGAACGGTGAGGCAGGATGCTTTACGATACATCATCAATTATTGTTACATAAGGGGAATTAGAAGATGGCCTCAACCCAGCAGCCCAGTAATTAAGGGGAAAAAATGCACAGAAGCTTCTGCATTCTGGTGTAAGCTTTATGAATGGGGAATAATGAATGGCAAAAGGATGACAAAACTTTACATCTTCCAAGTGCATTATACAGTGCACATTACCATACTACATATAATGAGCAATGTGGGTGGGTTGATGTGAATTTGGATTTGGTTAATGTAAAAGAAAAAAAAGCTTTGACGTGACATGGCATTTTTTGTAAGTAATTGGATATGAGGTTTACACTGTTTACTATGATGCCACAATTGATCGCAGCGTACGCTTTGTGCCAGTCCTAAGCCCGGATAAATATTGACAGGGTTCAAAAATGGCATCTGGCAGAAAAACTTGATGATATATGCAAATTACTGTCCACAATGAGGTAGGTGATCTGTTGTGAAGATTGATTTTTAAAATACGCACATTGCAGGATGGTATTGTGTGTCAGTTTAGCGATGCACCTTTACAATAAAACAAATAGTAAGCAGAATGAAAATGTAATTCTGTATCAATTCAGTGATCAGGCTGTCTTATTGTACCTTTCTAAGCAGTATATAGTAGTACGCATACGGAAGTTGTATAGCCTGCATCTCACCCACTGCATGGATGACTTCATAAATTCCTTAAGGGGGACATGGTTGGTTTAAACTGTCTCTTATCATATATAAAGATGCACTTGATCAATGAGTATACATTTTGTCCATTATTCCATACAAATATTATGATATATTACGTGATGTTAGATGTGGTATTCCTTTCAAGCCCACTACAAAAAGTATCCCATCTAAACGTGCACTTCTGATTGACCACAGACAAAGCAATCCCATCTCAGCATTACGTCATGTAGCAGCACAAGAGAAGGGTCTATATCATGCACTGTGCAGCCCCCAGTCTATAGGCATACATTAGTTCACTCGGACCTGGCATCTTTTTGTGAATTAAACCCATGTGACCGTACATTGATGTCATTCAGCATCCGGATCTTGACTGGCTCACTGTGATTCATATAGGGCGTCTGATTGGCTGGCAAGTTGAGGTATGAGACTTAACTGGCCAATAGGGAATGAGCGGTGGATGTCCTGGTGCAGAATCCCACTGAGAATGTACAGTATATAAAAGCTTGCTGTGAGTGACTGTTAAGCAGATTCACCACTGACGAACATCACTTTCAACTGCTCCAACAAGTCTCATAGTAAGTATATTTTTTATCTAAATACATTTTTTTATATCATTGCATCTTTTGTTTTTTTGGAAAGTAGTGAGTTATTAGTGATGTTTTTAAAATAATGCATGTTAAAGTGGAAATGGGAATAAGGAAAAACTTTAAAACTAAATTGCACACACTGCAGGTTTGATGACTTCCTATTATTTTTAGTCTACTGCAGTTAATTTCGCTAATGGAGCAGCAGCAGAATTTGCTGGCACTGTATCATAGATAAGTCAGTGACGTTAACAGTGAGGCTGTATAAAGGAGGGAGGATTTATATCTCCCAGTATATATGGGGAAAAGCTTGGACACATAATGAAGACACACATCCAATGCCATTAGATTTTATGACGTGGGGGTCACCGTGTGTGCAGTGCTAAAACCATCATCATCTTTGAAAGTGTGTGTGTTTTAACAGGAAACCATGATAACACTCAAACTGTGGACTGTCCTTGTCGCCTACGCCCTGCTCATCTGCCAGATGTATGCAGCTCCATCCAGGTGAGAGAGAAAAATATACGCAAAGACGGAAAAATACTGGTAATAAATTACTTGTTTATCATCAGTATGTAACTTTTTTCAGATCTAGTCGAGAGTCCATGTCAGATGGGATCACACTGTCAGAGGATGAAGCACAGAGATTACTCAGTGCCATCAAGGAGTTTATGCAGAATACTTTAGACACACAGACAGCTGATGACAACAGGTAGAGATTGTTGTGTTTGCAGTTTACACTGTAATGTAGTTAAAAATGAAATTATCCAGCAAAGTTTAATGGTATTAGTCTAAGAAAGCCTTTTTGGCATTGTGCTCACACACTGCAGAAGCACTCACCCCAAATGCATTAAATGATGTGCCTGGAGTTTGGTCAGGCATAAGGATTAAACATACAGCACTGTGCAAAAGGCTTAGACTGTGTATTATGAAGAAAAAAACAATGTAATAATAATAATAATAATAATAATAATAATAATAATAATAATAATAATAATAATAATAGGTAAAGATATAGTGCCCTGACCTGGACTTAAATTTGAGGATCTTCTAGTCCACGGGTAAATGCTCTTTTCATTGAGCCACAAAATTCTTGTATCTCACAATTGTGAAGAATCTACCTAGACTAATCACTTGTTCTTTTAGTGAGTGAAGTGAGTATATCTTCTGAGTCTGTATCTAAAAAAATGGTACAGAATCCTTGAAAACACTTCTGGCTCAAAACAGTGATCTGATCCTTTTGCCCATTACTGACCTTTCCTGAAAATGTCCTAACAAAAATAAAATTTTGTATTTATTAAAGCACTCTTAGTTCACATCATTTTAACACCTCACTTACCTTTTTGCACAGTATTAAAAATATGTAATGTTAAATTATCATGGTATTTCATTGTCCATTATCATGGTATCATTTTTTTTTTTTTTTTTTTTTTTTTTTTTTTTGCATGACAGAGACATATATGCATGTGTATATTGTGCTGTAAGTGCATGGCCTGGTGATTGCAGCCTACCTTTCTGTCTCTAACAGCCTGGATAGACCCATGTCCAAGAGGTGCACTGGCTTGAGCACCTGTGTCCTGGGCAAACTGTCCCAGGACATTCACAAACTGCAAACGTTTCCGTACACCGACGTGGGAGCAGGAACCCCTGGGAAGAAGAGAAGTGTAGCTGATCCCTTTGAAAACTATGGCACTTCATACAACTAACACTTCATTTTTGTGTCATATGTTCACTTTCATTAACTTGTTCATCTAGCTTTGTACAAACTGCATGTAACTTACATCTGAAAATGTCCGTTTCTTTTTAGATTAAACTGTTTAATTGTCATTGTAAATGTTTTTTTGTTTGTTTGTTTGTTTGTTTGTTTGTTTTTACTTAAAAAAAAACTTTCACAAAATACAATTAGCAAAATAAAACTGTGATTTTGTAGAAAAGTATAGATTAGAGGTAAGGCATGTTCCATTTAGTTACAGATTTTCTGTGAATTTTTAATGATTAAACTACTTTCTGCTACCTTTTCCAAGCAATACGACGTTGCAGAAGCGTGGATGCAACACTGCTACGTGTGTGACCCATCGCTTGGCTGACTTCCTGAGCCGCTCGGGGGGGCTGGGCTACAGCAACTTTGTCCCGACCAACGTGGGCGCGCAGGCTTTTGGCAGAAGGAGGCGCTATGGAGCCGCATGAATACCGCAGCGGGTAATGGAGCACTCAGCATTTATGAGCTTACTTTAAAGTCAGTGTTTTGAACAGCAAAGAGGATCACAGGGTCCACACTGCTTTAAACAAACTTAAAGGGATTGAGGCGGCATTAAAATATACAATCTTTTTTTCTCTTTTTGTTTCTTTTAAATGGAACAATGTCAAACACACAAGTCAACTTTTTTTTTCTTTCTTTGCAGGTTTGAGTCATCCTGAACATGGATCATAGAGGTTTCTCATGCAGTATGAACTGTGACTGTGACCAGACCGTGTTCATTCACCCAGTGCTTCAACAGAAAAATAACTGGCATTTCCATTGTGATCATCCCACAGGATAATTAAGAAGACACTCCTGGAAAAATCTAACTCCTTTTTGGTGGCTCAGTCCCTGTTTGATCAGACGGTCTGGCCTTTAATCCACTCCTCTTGGCTGTCTGTGCCTTGATATGTAACATTTCATATCACATTTCATATTAACATTGTGCACAAAGCAAACGTGACATGTTCCTGAATATTGTAATAACTGTGAACTCAAAAATAAATTGTATTTTAGCTAAACCAGGTTTTGTACTGATTTTGGCTTCATTGTCAAGGGTTTTACTAAAGCCTGCAATGTGGGCAGTGGCTCATATACGAAAATGCTTTAGTCAGGAAAATATGTTCCAGTGATTGTCATTGAAATATTTCTATAGTTACAGTGTGGGTAAGCAGAGCTGTACACAGGATTTTACTGAGGTCCATCATGTTGACGGCCAGTTTAGTCTTTGTTTAGTCCTTGTTGGGACCTAGTTTAGTACAGGGTAGACCTGGTTTAGTCCTAGTTTAGTCATTGTTTAGACCTGGGTTAGTCTTCTTCCTAAATAAGTCCTGATTTAGAGTATTTTTTTCTGGTTTAATCCTGATTTAGACCTGTTTTTTGCATTGTGTAGATCTGGTTTAATCTAGCAATAGAAAAATACTGTGGCCTCTGTGGTGCGTACAGCTGTGTGAGTAAGAACTAGTTAATCAGAATTAAATCTTTTCAATGAGAGCTAAAAGGTCCTCAAAACATCAAAGCACTCCAATGCTAACTTAATTTAAACACTAATATAGTATAGCTAAAAAAGAAACAACAACAAATAAATAACAGCTATTCTGTCTCCAGTTAGAGCAATGGGCTGAAACTGCAAAAACTCTATTAGCTAATGTCCTGAATCAAATCCATCAGTCCAAGGGAAAACTTTGAATCTGAACTGCAAGTCAGATAATGGTCTTTGCCACAAATAAAATACAAAATGTTTGGGAACAGAAATCTAAAGGCTCAGTTGTTGCAGCATTAGAAAATGTCTTTCAAGGAGCTATAGCAGAAAATAAGTTTTAATAATCCACTGTCATGTCCTGTGCCTGCAGAATATCTCTATCACAGTAACACATAGTTTGACCTTTTCATCTGAACAAAGACTGTCCCAGTAGTCATCTGTTAAAGGCCTAATAGCACCCATGGGTGTTGTCCCTGAGCCTCTGGAGCCCAGTGTAACAGCGCCATGCCTCTGAGGCGTCACTAATTGACACACTTGTTCGAGCAGTCACTTGACCCTGCATTAAACATCCCCTTTGACAAGTCTTTCCTCTGTTTAAACATTGTTACTATGTCAGGTATTTTACAACAGAGGTGGAAGAAGTACTCACAATTTGCACTGAAGAAAAGGGAAATCTTCTTTCCTTTCAGTTTTTCCCTCTGGGGTGGCCACATCTGTCTCCTAGTGTGGAGTGATTTGCATTTTGATTTGGCGCAGGATTTTTCACCAGATGCCCTTCCTGATGCTTCTTGGGACTGGCTATAAGAGTATACTGGCTTGTGACCCTCTGTGGCTGGATTGCTCAAATAAAAGTATGGTCAGTTTCTTCAAAATAGTATTACTCAAGTTGAAGTACCTTAACAAAACTGTTACATGAATTAACTAATCAGAACACCGAGTAATAACAACACATGCACAACAAACTGATGTAACTAACTGGAGAAACTAAGCTGTTTAAGAGCTTCTTGTTTCTATGAGTAAAACATTGTGACCCAGTTGTTTCATATTTGAATACATGCTAATACACAAAACAATAATAAGTTATGTTTTTTGTTTTTATTTTTGCAGAAGATAAACAGGGTAATGGTTGTTGGGGTTTCTGGGGGTGGTTTAGGTGCGACGTTAAAACTACTTTCACTTTCTTTGCTTGAGCTGTTTCTGCAGTTGTTCCAGTGCGTCTGCAGTCTGCTGCCTCTGCTCCTCAGTGTTGCTGTTTTTTTGTTTTTTTCAGGGTGCTCGTCAGCTCTTCTTTTTGCAGAAGTATGGTGGCTTTCTCTGCAATCATCAGAGCCGCTGACATCTCCTCAACCTGCTGCTGCTGTCTTTCAATGTCACACCACTGATCTTCAACCTTCTTGGACAGCTCTTCTTTCTCCCTCTTGGTGCCATCATACACACAGCTTTGCATTTATCATACAGAGCCTTGAAGTTGCCTCTCTCAGTGTTGATGCTGGATGCAAGAACTTTGACTGTGAATGATTTAGCCTCCATCCTCTCTTCTAGCTCTTTGACTCTTGTCTTGGCATCTTCAGAGATATTCTTTACTTGACTGTAGGTGGTCTGGCGGTCCTTCTCCTCCTCCTCCTCCTGTTGTGCCTCATTTCGGGATACTGTACACCTGAAGCTGGTCCTGGAGTCTCTCCCTCAGTTTGACAATGATTGTTTTATTGTCCTCCAGATGTTTCCTACTAACAGCCAAACCTGACTCAGTTCCATCAGTTCTGTTGGGAGGAATGGGCCAGTTCCACCAAACCATTGTACGAAGCTTACGGAAGGTTTCCCAAAATGTTTGACTCAAGTCATGCAGTTTAAAGGCAATGCAACCAAATACTAGGGAGAACTTCTGACTATGACAAAAATAATAAAAAAATCTCAAAAAACTATCTCTCTCATTATACTGGTATTTAGCAAATAGAAATGATTTTGGTAATTCTTACTGACTTAGAACACAAGACATTTAGTCTAATTTAACGTCAGATAATGAGAAAAAAAATGTTTTGTGTCTTTTATACAGTGTATGTACACTTCTGATTTGTATGTACAACATTTACTACTCAGATCTTGCTTGAAACTCCTTTTGCATAATTTACAGCTTCAGTGTGGTGTGTCCTGTTGTAGATACATTTCTTGATCCGTCTGTGTGTGGTGGCTAATGATGCACTGACTCCAGCTTCAGTCCACTCCCTGTGAACTTCCCCAAAGTTCTGGTCTGGGTTTTTCTGGACATTTGTCTTCAGGATGCAGCTGTCCATGCTGCTTGTGCATTGTTTTTCTACTCAAAATTCTTGTAATATGCTTTAATACAGCACTTTTATTAATATCTTTTTGTGGTTCATCCTCTCTGTGGAGGGGTCAGTGACTAGACAGCTGTCCACAGCCCTCCCCATGACCGTGTAGTCGGCTGAACCACACTGAGGCCATATAAGGCTCGGGAAACCTTAACAAATGTTTCCAGTTCATTTAGAGTTTTACTGTGACACCATATATATGTATGTATATATATATATATATATATATATATATATATATATATATATATATATATATATATATATATATATATATATATATTTGAATTATGGGTGAGCCATAATTATCAACATTATGTTAAAACAATGTTTGAAATGTTTCACTGTGTTGGTACTGATGCTATGAGTTTCTATTTTTGAATTTAACCTCTGAGAGAAAAATCCACTTTTACATGATATTCAAATTTATTGGACAGCAACCAAATCTACTACACCTATTCCTACTTGTGCTTCTAATACTACTATTACTACCCACTTTACCCCATTGGTCAAGAATACTTTTCTTTATTTTAAATTTAACATAAGTAAAAGTACATTTAAAATAAAATATATATTTTCTCTAAACTTTACACCAGTGAAAGTTACTGTACTGAGTGAATTACTTGAGTATAAGTATCTAAGTACCGTACACTACTGCTTTATAGTTTTATTTCATTTATAGTTACTAAAGTTACTTAGTAGCAGTAAAGAATGTAACACCTGATGTTACTATCCAATTGGTCACAATTTGTCTATAAACAGAGCCTGTGGTTTTAGATGTATTTAAAGTTGTCTGAGGAAAACATCATTTACAGTTTCATGTAAGTATCATGGACGTGTATCCCAGTGCTTCCTCCTGAACAGAGGCAGTGAAGCAGAGGCTGGTGCTGGGGTCTCTGAGGAGCTGCTGCAGATCCACATCGCAGGACGTCTGGGACCCAGCTGTCACCAGCTCATCGTCACCATCTGAAGACAACAAACTGGGACTCAATTAGAGAAGCAATGGATTATAGCAGCAAGTTCACAACGATTTATATTATGTCTTTATTTATTTATTTTTGTGCTTTAAGTTGACGGTTGATGCATTTTTCTAACATCATACAAGAGTGAAATGATTACAAATTTTGTAATAAGAAATAAACAATTCTTCTTCTTCTCATTTTGTAACACGCACTGTTCAAACCTCTAAGTGTAATAGAGATCTACAATCTAATCCAGCCAGTCCTCAACATTTTTTGTTGTATTTATAGGATCATGGAGCACCATTATCTAAGTCAGGAACAGTAGTGCAGACAATAAATTCAACAGCTCATATTTAATTTTTTATGATAATTTTCAACCAAAAACTTTGCAAAAACTTTCACTTATCTACAGCGCCACCATGTGGATCAGTGTGCACAGTGACACTCAGGGAGCACGTGAGGACTTGTTGGTCACTGGAAAACTGTGGTACTGATGAGAAACTAAAATTTCAAAAAGCTTAAAAAACTAATAGAGGGTTTTTTCCCCTCACATATAAGCCAAGATAAGAAATGTTGAACTTTACATCATAAATTAGAAGCAGGTAATTAACTAAAATTACAGGAGCTTTATAGTTTCAACTTTTTTACAGTTTTTATGCTAATCATTTAACCCTTTTAGACCTGCCATAGAACAGTTCTGCTACAGCAGGATCTTCTCCAGATCCTGGTCATGGAGGATTAGTCTGTTGTGCATGTTTTGAGGTTGATGAGGGAAACCCCCACATGGTTGGGGAGTCAAACCCAGGACTTTCTTGCTGTGAGGCAATAGTGCTAACCACTAAGCTACTGTGCTGTCAATGGACATATGTACACTAACAGTGTTAATTTAACTCTAGACAATTTACTGTGCACACATCCAGCTTCCAAGTAAGCCTTATTAGTTTATATTTCATGTAGTTGCTTCTCTCAAAACCGCATAAAAATAAAGACATAATAAACACACTTGGTTTTGTTTTTCTAAAGTGATAAATGTAATGTGATAAGTGTAAAATATACATACTTGATAGCTGCTGCTTTTTATTGATTTGGTCAGGTCAAATTCAAAATGTTAGCCCCACCCACTTTGAGACCAAACAGCAAATAAAATGAACAAGGGTTTTGTGAATGGTGGAATTGTATTGCAGAAGATTAGCTGGAGTAACATATATTTATTTTGTAAAGAAAATAATTTGAATTATATTATTTCAACAAATGATATGGAATTTTGGATTTAATTGTCATTTTGTTTGTAATATGAGAAATTAGATTTCTATTGTTAAATTTATTGCTAAATTAGTTGCTACATTTACAACAGCTAAAACTCTTTTCAGCTTTTCAGTGTAGGTGGATTAAAGACGTGAGAGTAGTTTGTACAAAGAGTACACTGGGTTGTAACTGTACTTGGCTGGATTTATGTACACAACACACAAAATATAGTCTTCATTCACAGGAAGTCATTATGACAGAAAAGAGAGTGATGTAACTTCCCTGTATTACCTCAGGATGGCAGCAAAGAGCCATATAACTCCTGCTCCTATCCCTAACCCCATTAATGTTCTACTATGGCATGGATTAAACAGTTGACTATTTTGTTTTCTTCACTGCTAGATTTATACAGTACATTATTTATGCAGAAGCCTGCTGTAAAATCATGTCATCAACAAACTATTCTCGAAAATGTACGTTGTGAAACCAAAATCGATTAGTGACATTATGTGCGATATCGATGGTGGAATCTCACAAGTCAACTATATTGCTCTGTCTAATTAACAGTGTTACTTCTAATGAGTGTTTGGAAATGTGTCAATATATGGACTGAAATATTCTGATATGGTTTTGATTTTTTTGGCAATGGCCTCCTTGACATTGTGGTTCCAGAAAGCAAACAGCCCGGCCCATTTTGTCTCTTTCAAAACTTCACTCATCACAGGGGCTTATTTACTGTGTGGAAGAGATATTTCTAAAGACAACATTAAACAGACTGTGCTCCACTCTGTCTTTGGCATTCCCTCTGAAGGCGCCTTTGTAAGTGTAGGAATGCCCTGCTGGACTGTGAGATGTAAAGCAGGCCCAGTGTTCACATGTGCGTGCCGCTGCTGATCATCTGTTTAATTGTGAATGACAGAAAGCTTTATATAATACAGTGTTTGATTATGATTCCCTTCTGATGCTCTCTTAAAGCCCCTCCATGTTACACCATGTTCTAATTGTTAGTCTTCTCATCAGGTTGCTATGGGACCAGGCTGGATAATTAAATCACTGTATAAGTCCTGCTGTGTGTGTCCTGGTCATATGTGCATACAGAAATATAGGAGCTGTCATCAGTAGCTGATCTCTGCCCATCACTCCGCTGATCGCTTCTCTTGTAGCAGACAGGTTGCGGCTCAAGTTTAAGTGGAATTTAGATTTTGATGTAGGCCTATTATTGGGTTAGGGTTTCTTTTTAGATTTCATAAACTGGTAGATTTTTTCTCCAAATAAAATGTGGCAAGGACAAAAGGCAAAAATGACACAATCTAAACTACAAGGTTTGTTACAGCAAAATAATATTAACCAAAAGTAACAATGTTACTTTAGTAAAAGCCAAAAAGAAGTCAATATAAAGTTAACTTATAAAGTAGTACAACTGCTTGGGCTACTACTACACTACAACAACTACCACTCTTACCACTGCCACTACTAGAAAGTACTTCTTCTACTATTACCAATACTGCTTTTTCTACTACTATTGTTACTGCTACAAGTAACTTAGCCACTGAGGTCAAAAAATACTTACTACTTACGTTTACTACTTAACATAATTTCCTATAAAAGTGAAAGTATGCAGTAAAAAAAGTACTCAGAAAAACTGTATTTCAAAAGAATTACTTGTGCAAAAGTATGTAGTTATTTTTTCTATAGGCCTACAATGTATGCTCTATGCATTTTATTATTATAAGCTTTTTATTTACTTATTATTACTATTTTATTATTATACCTACCAGTCATTATTTCAATTTCTGATAGGTGCTCATTTTGTTTCAATCATTTGCAGTCAGTTTTTTTTTATTTTTCATAATAAGTTAGAATGTATGTAGAAGATTCAAAAAACATAATTCTCTGCGCACATTGCTTTTCAAGTTGACCATTGTATCAACATATATGTCCCTTTTCAGTCAGACATTTGAGTAAAACATTTTGCAGATCTATTGGTACCTACTCCAACTTCTTTATTGCAGGTTGAGGACAGTGATACCAAGCCCACCTTTAACCCAATCCACTCTCCTGATGCACACACGCTGCTCATATTGTCTTGCAGCCACACTTTTAACTTCAAAGCTCACCCTTGTGTCTCTAGAGGACTGGAGCACGGTAGCTAAGCCAGGCTTCTCTTCTGCTCCTGTACTGTGTTAACTATGACCGTGGGCTGGAGCACCTCCCTGAGCAGCCCTCCTGATAGTGCCGCGGTGCACAGAGAGAGAGAGAAAGAGAGAGAGAGAGAGAGAGGGGTGGGGTAAGGGGCTCAACAGGACGCTGCCTTGTGCACCGCCACATAACCTGTCCCACCCAAACAGAGGAGCATTATGCGCTCTGATACAAGGCTACTCTTGTTGAGAATAGTGTATGTCCAATGTAAAGGTGTGGGCCGCAAATTTGCACATTTTGGTGTTCTGCCATGCTATTAATTAGGAGGAAATATTTAAACAAAAATATACCTGTTTTAGAAAAGGTTTAATCCTACATCAAATATTCAGTACAGTGAGATGTTTCTAGCATTTGTTCACAGAGCTGAATAAAGCTGAAAGGAAGGATTCATTTTACAGATAATGAAAAACAAAAATTTGTATCTCATACGATTAAAATATACAGTAATATTACATCATCATAACATCACAATTAATAACTCTGTGTGTACCATTTCAATATACACACTTGTTGAACTGAACAACTAAAATAAATTCACTTTTCCACCATATTCTAATCCACTGATGAGGGACTGTGTATGTTTGTAGGTCCACTTGCGTCTGGAAACCATCACCCTCGGTTCAAATAGCAGTGTCAAGGCTCAAAGGAACAATGTGGTGGATTTACTTTATTATGAACAAAGCCTTTGTCTGAGGTGCTCCCGCTCTGAACAGGGGTCCAGAGTCCGGGAGCAGCTTTGAACTACCAGGTCAAAGACATCACAGAACCATCGCACTGTTCACATTCATCTTGTTCCTCACACAGGAGGCCCCGTCACATTTGTCCTTTTGATTGTCCTCCATTTCTTTAAAGGTCTGGCTGGAACCATAGGTCACCTGAAGGCTTTTATGTCAGGCAAAAACAAACGTTGTCTTCTCTGACTTACCTTTACTTCGGGGCAAGCGGGTAAAAAGCTACCCACTTGTTAGCATGCTTTTCTGTTAACAGTTAGATAAAATGTGTAAAACAATGAGAAATTCTGCAGGTGTTAATAAAAAGGTGGGCACAGATCTGATCTCCACTGTTATGAAATATGCAAAGCGAGCCCCACCACAGAAAATGGCTGAAAAAAACACAGCCTCTTTTGATGTCAAGTCCTTTGGTTGTGCATGTCTTCATTCACTAGCCTGTGGACCTTCTGTAAAACTTACTCTTGCACTGCTCTCTCCTGCTCTACATCAGAGCAATGCACTGTATAAGGGTTTTTTCTTCATGAACACTCTTATCACCATTGCTGTTGTTAGGGATCCAAACATGTAATTAGTGGAGTTTTGAAAAGAGCTAAATGCAGTGTTGAGAGTAGAGAAAGTCTGCCCAAAACATCAGCAGAATTAAAGTTTTTCAAAGTATACAATGAGAAGCTAATTGTTTAAATGAATGTGTGTTATGGGTAACATAATCAACTTGTTTAAACCAGTTAACAAACGACAGTAAAAGCTTTAATATAACCATATAAAGGAGCAACCTGAGTTTTATTCCAAACTCAGTGGATTTACTTCATGTCTTTCTCCATCTTCCTCCCTGATTACCTGAAAAAAGTAGTTTAATTTGCTTTTGGTCTGTGTAGCTCACTACTCACCCTACTGGTACAAAGGTGATATAACATCCAATTTTCACAAACAACACTTTCTGATCTTAGGCCCAGTCATTTTGCATTCTACATAGAGAAACAAGGAAAAATAAAGTTCTCAACAGTGAGATTCTTACTCCATCAAAGATGATTAGTTTGTTTGTTTGTTAGTAAAATAACTCAAAATGTATTGGTTGGATTTGGATGAAGTTTATGATACATTAGTAGAAATTATTAATTGTAGATCTGGAACACCCATTGGAATCAAGATAGTTTTTATTGAAGGATTTGGTACCATTGCGAGATAGAGGCAAAGGTACTGACTTCAGCCATGAGACATTGGGGCTTTTTGGGTCAATGGATGGAACAGTTACCCCTGAACTAGATGTTTCCCAGTTTAAGTTCAGGTCAGTCTCTGACAACCAACTATGGTATAAGGATTAATGCAAAATTCCTAGACAATTTTGTTTGTTTTCTCTTGTGCATCTTAACAAAAACTAACAATGTTAATTGTAATTGATTAAACACTCCAAAAAAGTCTGTGTTTTTTAGAATTGGTGGATGTTTCTCTCTCTGAACACATAGCCCTCCAAACAAAGTGCTACAAATGGGACTAATAATCAATCAGGCGTACAACATGTATCCTTTGACTGTGGGCTATTATTGCTCTGGCTGGCCCATGAGTGTTGTGCATTATTGACTGTTTTTGATTCTGATGATCCTTTCTCAAATCAGAGGAAGCATATCGGTGCACACCGCTGGACAAAGAGCGGATGAAATACAATGCCGCACGCACTAGAGCACATAATTACTGCAAAGTAAGACTCCGAGTCCATCCTGCTTCTCTTGCTGAAAAACTGTGGAATAAGGATGGCGCTGCAATCCCCAACAGTCAACTGTAGCGGGTCTAAGAAAGTCCTTAAGATTAGTATGCACTGGACATAACAAGGCCTTTGATGTAGCCAGTATTCTCTTTACTCGCTGGGAGCATCAACATTTAATGAGACCTGATATCAGCCTTTTTAAATGCTGTGAATATTTTAGATAAAAGCAAATTGTTATCTCGAATACCAATAAAGCTTACTGGGGGTTGCATTGTCACCTGCAAGTGTACTCAGTGACGGGCCGGAGCGACATCTTTGTGCAATGGGATATGTTGATTAAAAAAGGCCAATTTCACTCTCTCTTAATCAGCTCCACATATGTCATGGGAGTATACTGCCCGGAGCTAAAAACTAGTGCATAATTTATAAGCGCAGGTCAGGCTGTGCAATGAGTGCATATTATCTCAACAAAGATAATATAACTCTCCTATCGCAGTGTATTTGGGAGAGCATCTCTTAATGTGAGTTAATTTGGCAACAATAGTGCAATAATCCCCCAGGTGGGATTTGTTATGTTACAGTTAAGGTCCAATATTATTCATACTCCGTATGAATTTTGAGTTAACGTGAATTTTTACTTTGTTAATGGATCTGTTCAAGCTGGAAATGAGACAACTAACTGGGAAAAGACCAGATCTAAACCAGGCCCAAATCAGATATGAACCAGGTGTAAACCCCCCCTCCCCAAAAAACTAGGACTAAACCAGGTTTAAGTGAGGTTTAAATTTGAACTAAGCTAGGGCTAAACCCGGTCTAAACTGGGCCAAAAAGAGCTCTAATCCAGAACTTAATCAGGTCTTAAGCGGTGTATACTTTACTGCAGTGGTTCCCAAAGTGGGGTCTGAAGCCCCCTGGTGGGCCGTGAAGGTAGTGCAGGAGGGCTGCCAGAGGTTGTCTAAAATTGAGTTTACAATTAATTACAATAAGTACTTGTTTGAAAATATCGCTTAATCAAGCCATTTTTAGCCAACAGTCTGTGTTTTTGTAATGTTTTTATAGAAATCTATGGGGAAAAAAACAACAGAGACTTTTGAATATCGTGAAGTTTTGCGAAATCCACATGGGATTGTCTTTTTTAAGGAGGCCATGATGACTTTGGGAAAGGCTGCTTTACTGAATCCAGCCCAAATAAACTAAATCAGGACTTGAACTGCAAAAGATGCCTGAGTACCCACATACCACCAGTGATACCAGTAGCACAGTTTAAGAAACACTTCTAGAAGATGTTATCAGAAAGTAAATAAAAGTACATCAGTAAATAACTTGAGTAAAGTACCTGGTTTTGGGTTGTTGTCCAGGGCCAGAATAATTTTGGGCTTAACTGTACTTAATACTCATTCCAATAAAATCTCAATATGAAAAGTATCACTCTCCTTCCAAGGTCTTGTGAAGCTAATACAATAACACTGAGTCGAAGCAAGCGTGAAAAGGAAGTGTGGCGGCCGGCTGTGACTCTGCAGGTGTTTAAACTGTGCTGATGTAATTGGTCACATGGGGAATAGAGACAAGAGCTCCACAGTCCTTGATTTGATCCCTTAGGTTATTGATTTCTCAGTCTGCTTCTAACAGAAATAATTGCCACATGTAATGTATTATTCAATTACAAGACACTGCTCTCAAGTTTGGGGTTTGATGGTCCTTTTTGAATCACAGAGACCTATAGATAATTCAACACTGTCAGCCCATTAAGCCGGGTGCATATTAAAAAGGTAGTGTGCGTTAATCCAGACGATTTATTAGCAACAGTGACAGAGCTGGAAGTTTGCAGTCTCCAGCCTTTGTATGTAGTTGAAAAGACTGGGCTTAACTTTGCTTCCTGTTCAGGTACATTCTGTTATGGTTTATACAGAGAAGGTCAAAGCCTTTTATATGAATAACTGACTTAAAATAACTTGTACTAATAACTTGTACTTGTACTAACACACTACATCGTAATACTTTTGCTATTATGATGTATGTAATTAAATGCATTGTGTAATGGAAAACATTGGAAAAAAAATCAGAAGATAATGATGAAAACTGTTTCTGTACCACTGTCACTTGTTGACTAAATCACTACCTTTAGGCTCCAGGATACTGCCTCTAGTGGGAGCCTGATGTTATCTCTGCTGTTGCAAATGATAAAATACACTGATGCATTGTATGTTCTCATTTATGAATATGTTGCATAACAACAAAAGGTTAAAAAGAAGTCACCTGAACTTGGTTTAGAAAACATTTCATCTCTTATTCAAGAGACTTTCTCAATTTTGAAATTGAACTGGTAAGAGCTAGAACTGGTTTATACTCCTAGGAAGGAGGCATTTTAGACTGAAACTAAATTCTGTTGGTTCTAAGATAAACCTTTGAACAGAAATGGCAGTCTCACATAAAACTTTCTATCTGTTTACAGCAGTCTTTCTAAACCAAAACAAATAACAAACCAGTTTCAGTCAGCTGACCAGACCTAGAGGGGTTGAGGACTGTCCCCCTCACTTCAGCTGAGGACAAAGGACTTCTAACGACCTGAAAGCACTGAGCCTCTTTCAAGCCCTTTAAGTCTTCTGAACCAATAGAATTTAGTTTCAGGTCTAAAACTCCTCCTTCCTAGGCACATAAACCTGCTTCAAGCTCTTACCAGTTCAATCTCAGAATTGAGAAAGCCTCTTGGATAAGAGGTGAAACATCTTCTACTTTAAATAACTAAGTCCAGGTGACTTCTTTTTACCCTTTTGTTGTGATTCAGTTAGCCTGGATAACTGAGAGTCTTCACAGACAATACTGTATGTTGTTTTATTATTGAGTAATAGAGTGGCTCAAAGTGTAAAGGGATGACTTTCAAAGTACCAGACACACAAAGACCACTACTTTAATGTTAGTTCAAATGTTGTGTATGTATAAATCCCTCAGATGGTGTCTCTGTTATTGTGTCTGATGGCTTGTCTCTTGTCTAAATAGGTGTATCATGTTCAAATTGACCAGAGGCCATTGTGTTAACAGGATAATAGGCAGCAGCGCACTGAGCCATGAGCACAGATCAATTTTCCTGCTCAAATCTCTCTGTATTGGAGAGCAATTCTGCGTGACGCACTTTTAATGATCAGCCATGCAGCACATGTTTACAGCCTGCCTTTGCCTTCGTATTACCACTGGTGTTAATATTTATGCTCTATCTTAATTGGTCTGATGTCCCTACACCACCGCAGCTGTCCACAGGCCTGCTGTTGTTTCAAAGTCTTCATTATTGCCACATTGAAGTCCAGTTCATTAAAGTTTGACTGTATTATGGTCTATGCGAGAGCCATTGCTGAAATGAATGGTGATGTGGACGAGCCCTGTTCGCGCTCACAAGGGAGGTGCACGTCTGTATAAATTATCAGGAATATGAACTCGATCGAAGATGTTAATTGCACCAATGCTTCGTTATGTGGGGAATTGCCATGCATTTCATGCAGCGATAATAAAAATGAATTTTTGAACAAAGGCATCTTAAAATAATATCTAATCTTCAGAGAATACTACATCAAACGAATAATTCAAAGCTTTGAAATTTATCTTTGTGGCCGAAATGTTAAGCACTAGCCCTAGAAATATTGTACTCAATTCAAGCTTGTCTAAGGAAAAAAAAAAAAAAAAAAAACACAAAAACTTGAGTTAATTAACTGTTATTAGAGGCCTTTTCAACTTTAATTTGACTTTCAAATATTAGCTCTTATATATAAACTATGCTCCTGGCATCTGCAAATTAGCTTTAGTGTATCTCCCCTAATTAGGCCTCATTGAACCATGCTCACTGACACACAGTCATATTAATAATTCAGCACCATAAGATGTGTTTAATAGTAGTCATTAAACTGCACTTCACTCACATTGTATCAGACTCATACACTGCACCTTCACTATTGACTTTTTATCATAATCAAAAAGACATAGCTAATAAGTGGGTTTTCTTGGACTATTTTTTAATTGATTAATAGATACAATATAATAGAACAATATTGTTTTGTATTGTCTAGTATTTGTGCAAAATGTAAAAAGAATATAGATAATAAAATGTGTAGTGTTTTTTTAATCTCCCTCCTGCTCCCTCCTCTCTCCATCTCTCTCTGTCGACACTCATTCTGCCTCGTGCCACAGATCAAACGCACCTGCCAAGCCCCACTAACATTCGCGGCCATGTTCACTAATTACCCACAAAGCCTTGCAGATTTAGGATCCTAATGGGAGATTTTCCTCAATTCGGGGGCTGGGGCTAGTGCATCACAATGGTATTTATTTACTCACTGGGAGTAGCATCTCTGGGGACTTTGTGCATCATAAATGTTTTAGACTGGTATATTTTTACCCAGTGTTTCCCTCTTGTATTGTTAATTATTGTTCAAATGGTAAACAAGGGTTGGATACAATAATAATAATGGTAGCCTAAATTATACTGCAGTTAATAGTGTTGAGACCAAAGCTAAGATCTCCTTGTAATTCTCTTGTTTAGGAGTAATTTAAATGTGAAGTTATGGGAGGAATTATGGGTAAAATGATGAGCTAATTGGCTATTACTTGTAAGCTTTTATAGCACTACAGTTGGCTGTTGTTGTTTAAATAATCTGAGCCATGTTATTATGTGTTAGGAAAGAAGTGCTTTGTTTGAGAAAAGACAATAGCCAAAAATAATAAAATGTTACTGATAATAAATTAGCTGTTTTAGCTAATGCTAGATCGCAGACAAAGGTATTATGAAATAGAGTGGAGTTGCTTAAATGATCAAATGTAATCTGATTAGGACTGCAATGCCAATGTTGTTAATCTGTATAAATGCATACAATGTACAATACAACAACAATATTCTGTGATCTGTGACATTTGTTTGTGTCAAATATTTGTGGTTGAATCAAAAGTCTGTAATACTTTACAGTAACTACACACTATAAAGCTTTATTTAAGTATTAGTGACCAGTTACTTTATACTCACCACTGTGTTAGAATGACTGTCATTAATGTTTAATTCTTGGGTAAGCTTTTGTAAATCAATATGAAATGATTAACATCTGTAATGGTTTATTCATTAATTATTGTTAATACATTTTTATTACTGCTTTATTACAGCTTAATAGTGGGGAATTATTCTAAAATGTTAGGTATTTATTAAAATGAGAAACGCAATTCATTCTTGAAGTAATTGTGCAAGTCAACATTTTAGCTTTTTGTCAATTATTAGTGCTAAAAAACAGAACAAAGTTGCAATTCAAATGCTTAAGTAATTAATAGTCACATATAGGCTTTCTTTATCTTTTGATTGAAGTAAATAATATAATATTGTTCATTTAAACCTTAACAATGCTGTTTAAATATATGTTTTCAGCTGTTCTGTTTTTGAACCTCATGGCTGAGTTGAACACAGAGGATAACTGTTCATCGACTGTTCACTCTGACCTTTGAACTCCGCTCTGCTGTAGACTGCAGCTCTCCAAAGACAGTATTTGTTTTAGTTTGCACACACCTCACAGAGAGAGAGAGAGAGAGAGAGAGAGAGAGAGAGAGAGAGAGAGAGAGAGAGAGAGAGAGAGAGGAGCAGACAAGGCCAGTATTGTAACGCTGCACAGGATGGCGTTTACCTCTTTGATTCTCAGCTGTAAACATCTACACTACTGTACACAGCCGGCATCTGTATTATTTATGGTATTCAGTGTTTATTTTCTATATCATTGTATTATTTATTGAATAATTTGTTAGAAAAGCTGTGCTGTAAAATGAAAAATAACACCAGTTTATTTGTAGAGTATAGAGAATAAATAATATATGTATTTTGTGTAGTGTTTCTCTATTTTGTTGATACAAGTTGCATTTTTGTAGAAATGCACAGTGATGTTAAACATAAAGTTACAACCAATTCTG
Organism: Bostrychus sinensis; assembly: GCA_020698575.1. Classification (NCBI taxonomy): domain Eukaryota; kingdom Metazoa; phylum Chordata; class Actinopteri; order Gobiiformes; family Eleotridae; genus Bostrychus; species Bostrychus sinensis. The sequence continues at coordinate 26,494,360 of CM036242.1, forward strand.
AAAGATGTGTGCCATTGTTGTGTAAAATGCAGATATAAAACCAGCAGCATTTCAGATGTGGAATCTGCAATATAATGAAATAAAATAAAACTTGAATTTGATAGTGGTGTTTATTGTTCTGTTACAAATGTAATATGTATTTTATGAGATTTGCAGATTGATGTTTACATTCAAATTTTATACAATGTCAAGTTTTTTTACAAGTTATAGCCCATCTAACATTGTACTAGAGGTGAAATGAGAGGTAATCTGCACGACAGAAATGCAAAATGCAAAACATTTGTACTACTACTGCAGACCCTCTCCTAAAAAAAAGTGCACACGAATCATGTTGGAAGTGAAATTTGGATAACAGTCTCTTTCTACCTTTACAATTCACCAAAGAGAAGAGAATAAACCTGAACATGAAGCTTAAAAAATATAAATATACTGAAAAACCTTGATTTTAACCCTAATGTTTACTGAATGAGATGAGAATGAGGAGTTATACCTGTATTGGTTTAAAGGTTTTGTCAAAATCCCCTTTTCTGCTCTGCATCACCTCAATCTCTGTCACGATGGAAATAGTGTGTAGTTATAGAGTTTTTATTTTTATTTTACAGCTGTATGGTAGATGTGTGGGACCAAAAAGTGTCAGACTGACGTGTAAAATTCAACATTTCTCGTCCAGCTGACCTCTAGTGCACTTACTTTATCAGGCTCCAGTCAGTTGAATCCAATATACATTTGTGTCCAGAGAAAAACTACCACGAGGGACGTGTTTACAGCCTATCCATTTAAAAAAGAGGAACAAGTTTTGCTTAAGTCCGCTGCTTTCTGCATGGTTAGCTCCCAGTGCTGGTCTAATGGGACAGGGCTGCAGTGGTGGCTCGGGGCAGTGGTAGTGCAGGGAGAGCGGGATGTGTTTGTGGATGAAGTGCCCCAATGCTCTTCAAAACAAACAATGTTGACTCTATAGATACATCTCAATAAATTAAAATATAGGCTAGTTTCAGTACAATTCAAAGTGTAGCCCATAGATTCATTGCAAACAGAGTGACATATTTTAAGCATTTATTTGCTTACAGTTAATGCAAACCTAATGCATTTACTATCTCATAAAATTATTTTTACATTATTATTATTATTAGAATATTATATAATTTAACATAATCCTCATAATCATTCATCACATTTAAAATAAGCATAAATGTTTGACATATTTCACTCTGAATCAATACATGGGTTTAACTTTTTGAACTGAACTACTGAGATAATTTTACTTCATGATATTCTAATTTTTTGAGAAATGTAATTAAGCGTATATGGATTTTGGGTCAGTGGCTACAGACAAACCACTTTACATTGGACTCACCCCCACAGCACAGTAAAGTACTGTTAATGTGTTCGTGTTATAAATGCTGTGTAAATGAAGATGAAAGCCAAAATATGAGTGAAAATGTGTGTTTTCAGTAGTACTCTGTGTTTACATGGAGGTGTGCCATCAGATTTTCAGCACTTTACCTTCGGACATGAACCCACTCATTTAAGTCTCTGTCTCTATAACTCAAGCACAAATTACTGTCATGTACTGTATACATGTCTTTAATAAACATTGTACATTCAACTTTTATTTCTTCTCTTTCCCTTTAAGGATTGCCACAGACAATTTATCTGCCTCTCATAGTGGGAAGTGATTTGCATATGTATTTGTTTTTTTATGCCTTCTTGATTTATCCAGGCTTGGGACTGGCTGAGAAAGGCACAATCTTTGCTGTGGTCACTAGTTAAAACACATTTTTTTATTTTACTGCCCCTGTAAAAAAAACTGTGACTTTGACATTAAACTAAGCATTTTTTTCCCCACTTTGTCTATGACTCACTGTCGCTGATCTGCATTAAAACATATTGTTTTATGGTACTGTAATGGAAAAATTAAATTAATTCATTGTAAAGTTTCACTATGCAAATCACTCCACACTATGAGAGGCAGATAAATTGACTGCGGCGATCCTAAAGATTTCTAAAAATAATCTTGCACAAAGTTTCAGAGACAGTCAGAACATTTGAAATTTAACATACCAGACTTGAGCCAAACATCTTTCTAAAAATAGAAAGACATTTTATTTAGTGTAGTCTCTTTGGAGAAAATGATTTACAACATTTTACTAGAAAATATCATATTATTACTCTTCCTATAACCTCTGACTGTTGCAGCTTTCACCACATGCACACACTCACTTATCCTCTAACAATGCTCTCTGATGTCTTTATTAGGCCTTTTTATGCAAATCAAAACATAAAGCAGTGTCAGTATTAATTGCCCAAATTTTCTCTGCGGGAGGCACGTTTGAAAACAAAAATACAGCGAGCCGTACCTGCACCTCACTCTCACCCCCCCACCCCACCTCTGTAACCTGCCAGGACCGATCCTTCCGCCTGTCTTCAAACACAAATCAAGAGTCTTAATAACGGCTGCCATAACATCACATCTTTTTAACTGACGCACCCTCCTTCCCTTTTTTTTTTTTTTTACCAGTCTCCCCCCCGCCATGCAAGAAAAGCTCTCCTGGCCAGTCTCATTTCCACCAATCAATACGACTTCAATGCAAAGGCTGTACTCCTGCTTTACAAATAAATCCCACTTTGATTCAGAATTGATGATGTAAATGATCTGGCACCTGATTAGTTGATTAATTTTTGTGTTTTAGTAAAAAATAATTTGCATGCTCCCCCAGTTTAAACACTTTGAGCCATTAAGAAAAGCGGTATAATAACAAAAAAATGTGCAACATAACATGAAGTGTAATCTGCTTATATGTGCCGTAATGCTGTGCATAAGTCATAAAATATTTTATGAGTGGAGCATGTGTTGGAGCAGTTCCCTTACTAGCCAGATGGGGGAGGCAAAAACTCAGCATACAAGCAGCCCGGCACCGCACTCCTCTACTCCCCTCTGTATAAGTTTCTTGGATGGTTTGTAGCTGTCTATGTGTGTGTTGAGGTATGTGCGAGATATGTGTGTGTTTACCCTGGACTAAAAAACACAGAAAAAAGGCCTTATTTTCTAACCAAGCCCCGACAGCACGGCTTCTGGGGGCGATGGATGAATAATGGCTGAATTCAAGTGTAACAGAAACACATTCCACACTCGCTTGGTGAAAAAAGTTAATAGCCAGAGCAAAACAAGCACATTTTGAACATTTTACAATTAAGAAAAAGCTTTAGTGATTGAATATCCGGGTGACGGCCGAGGCACGGCTGTAAGAGTGAGATGAAATGCATTGCTGGTGAAGATTGCTGAATGCTTCACAAGACCTTAACTATTTAGATGTGCCTCAACAACACTGGAAATGAGTCAATTTGACACATCGCACATTCTGCACAGACAAATATAAGTATCTGCATTTGTACGAAGGGAAAATATGAAGCCATTGCCGTCCAGAATAAATGGGAAAAGATCAGATGAGAACATACTTTGAATATGGGGGAAAAAAAACAAGAAATTTTTAAAAGCGTTTTTATACTTGGTGTTTTTGTTGCCTATAGTGCTCATTGAGGTTTGACTCAATTTTACAGTTGGTGCTTGTGTAAAGGCAGGGGCTTCGGTGTGGTCTACAGGGCAACGAGGCACACAGATGCTAAAATACTGGAGCGTCGAGGGAGAAGAATCCTATAAAGTCACCACAAATGCTCACTGTGCAAAATGTAAATAAAAATAGAATACCGTGATTTAGAAATCTCATACAGGTTCTCATACACCTATGAACCCAGTCATTTTAATGAAAATCACAAACTGATCTATTGATTAGATGCATACTACACTCATTCCATCTTATTTTATTAGTACATTTTGTTTGCCTTTTTGTTGCCTGGTCCCAGCTGTTTTGCTACATGTTGCTATACCATCAATTTAAAAATAAGCTGTTATTTTCTATGAAATTGTAAAACATCTAATTTTTAACACTTGATAAATTGCTTATATTTTATTGTGACTAAAATAATTTTATGAGATTGAAAATTGGGCTAATAATAAAGAGTCTAGCTTAAAATGTGTTACTTAATCACAAGAAGATATTTATTTTTAGAAAAGCTATTCCTCAAAGGGCTATAGATTTATTTTCGAGCAAAGTAAATCCATTCACATAAATAATAATAATAATAATAATAATAATAATAATAATAATAATAATAATAATAATAATAATAATAATAATAATAATAATAAAAACATATTCAATTATACAGTTGTAGTGTTCTTGCTGTGTTTTGTTTTTTGACCACATTTCCTGTGACACAAATTCTGCCAAGATCTCTACAGGTGTCACACTGAACTGAGTTTGAGCTAAGCACCAAAACTGAAATAATACTTTACTTTGAATATTAGATCTACTACTCACTACTTTTAAATTGTCAACACATTTCTCAGTTATTTCTCATCACTGCAGTCATCGCAAACAATCACCTCGCTGGAGAATGTAGCAGAAGGAAACATCTGCAGATTTGTTCACCTGTGGCCCTCAGACTCTGATGTCTTTACCTGGTGGCCCTTCACTCATGCTCCTGACGTCCCATGTACTTACATTTGGCAGGTGTCCATTCCACCGAGCATTGAGAGGCTGACTTCTCCGTTTTATCAGCCCCTGGTTAGCGAGCTGGCCAGCAAAATAATTCTGCAGCAATTACCATATGTTGTGATTGTGGTTTTGGAGCAACACTACAACATCTGTGTTATACTGGCATCTGGGGCACCCTCAGACGAACTTCCCCCTCCCCAGACTGCATTCCTGAGCTGCATCTAGCGAACAGGTGCTGTATGCCACCGCTGCTCTCCCCATAGTGAGTGCAGGGCTGACCACATGGCTCCTCTCTGTTAAAGCTTTTATAAACACGCTGCATGTGTATAAAAGAGTAATTACTGACTCACACACTCTTAAGGCATCTGGCAAAATGCACAGTCATGTATTTAGTGTCCAAGGCCCTATCTGCATCCAAAGCTATTCAGAACTACACAAACATAACATCTAAATATCTAAACCTTTATCATATTTTGTTGGATTGATTTTATCGTTTGGTTAATGTGAAGAGATGAAAGATTAAATAGAAACTTTTACTCAACTGATTTACATAAACAAGTTTTTATTTTATTTAAAAATTTGATGAAGTATATTTTCATTTTGCTCAACCAAATGTTTAAAAATATCTAATTCAGTATTTTTAAAAGTAATAGCAGTAGTAGTAACAGAAGTAGGAAAGGTAATAGCAGTAGCAGTAGTAATATTAATATTAGAAACATTAGTAAGTAGGCTCCCAACGATTACAACACATATATAATTGAGAAAAAGTGATTAATTAAATTGGACTCTGAATGCTCTTTTCGTCCATATGTGCGGACTTTACAGAGCTGTCAAAGCTAGATGCACACTTGTCTTTGTCCAGAACGTTCTTAAATAAATGATAAGACTACTCTTCCTCTACAGGTTATTATTTTGGCAGCACATGAAAAATTGTTTTAAATAATCGTGATTCCAAGTATGACCTAAATAATCATCATTATGAATTTTTCCATAATCGAGCAGCCCTACTCTCTACCTAAGTAAACTTTTACTTTTACTTTTACTCAAGCAACAATTTGAGTAGTTTTATTTTAAAGTAACAGTCATTTTACATACACCTCTGTTCAAGACAGAGCTAGGTGTGAATGTATTCAAAGACTTGTATAGTTCATTTGGAAATACTATTAGCGAGAAATTTGAAAATCAAAAATAATTTAAATTTGTCAACACATGAAATATTGTCAATTCTGTTCCTAAATATTTGGTCATTTTTTTGTCTTGGTAGAAAACTTGTGCGTATTAATTACAAATTTTGAAAAATAGATTAAACTTTAATTAAATTCTGGCTACGCATGTAAAAGGATTGCTACTTTCATTTTTATCATCATTCTTCTAAGCTGTCACAGTGTAAGAATGGCTATGCTGCGCTATACTACATATAATTTAAATGGATTGCTTAGCATCTTATGCCAAATTCAACTATTAGTGACGTAAATGAACTCAGGCAAGAGCAAGACATCATCCAACATATTCATCCCCACAGTAAAGATCACAATAAATTACTGCAAATTAAGTGTTCATACACAGAGATTCCTTGGTTTAAACTATTCATTATCTCTATAAACATGAAACATCCATCAACATTTGTCACCAGGACAGAGCAGGTGGTGTGTTCCTCGGGGGTTTGGAGGAGATAACAGGAGCAGGACAGTCAAATCCAAATGTCTCACATCACTTGAACCCAGTGATGGAAAGTAAAGAGATATTTTTACTTTCATTTAAGTTCATTCTTGACAATTTTCTCATCTATACTTGAGTAACATACTTTACCTTTACTCCTTCTTTCCACCTACTACTTTAAAATCTGTTTATGAGTAGTTTATTAGTATTTATTTTGCATTTTATTTTTATTTTTTACCTGAAGGGGTTTGATTTCAGCTTTGGGCACAGTAACAATAGCAGTATGTGTAGTATATAAGTAATAGCAGCAGTAATTTGGAGTTTGTAATAATTTTGTTGCATATTCTTATTTATATGTACTCAAGTAATTTTACAACCCCGATTCAAAAAAACAAAACATAAACAACTAATCAAGTTAAATGAAGGGAAACAAAGGCAATTAACCTGATCCATTACAAAAATGCTGATCTAACTGTATTATTTTAGTATCACCTTCTTTTCCAGCTTTTGATTGCCCCTGTTTCAACTTTTTTGAGATGTGTTGCTGCTATCAACTTCAAAATGAGCTTTTTTTTCTGAAATGGTAAAATATTTCAGCTTTATCACCTAATATATTGTTAATGTTCTATTATGAATAAATCTAGAATAATATGAGTAAATAAATTATTTTATGAGAGCAGTGTCACTGAACCTTTTTATAATCTTTTTAATTTACATCTTACAAATTGTGATAACTTTTTTGGAATAGGGTTTGCATATTGAAGTAACAGTACTTGTACATGTACTTCTTCCATCTCTGCTCATACTCTCAGTTTTACATGTCATATTTTCTAAGGCAAAAAGGTTACGGCTTCTTTTTCTTGTGTTTCTTTTGCTCTAACTCTTGGCCAGTGTCAGATCTACTAAATCACAATAGTTTACAAGGCATGACCCGAACTTGGAGCAAATTCATTTTTCAGCTCTGATTTATTGCATGTGACACAAACACATGAGGGGACATTTAAGTCAATCATCCCCCGCCATGTCACCCCTCTAATTCACCAGGGCTGCGCCAATTAATATTTTAATCAACTCGATTCATAAAACAGCCCAGTCCATAAAACAGTCAAAATTCAGCCTTTCGGTATCAAAATATGTCAATGGCAGTCAATGTTAGGCCTGGCTGAAATACAGTGCTGTGCAAAAGGTTTTTAAGAAAGGCTATAAACAAAGAAAGGTGAATCAATGTATAAAAATACACACAATTACCAAAAAAAAAAAAAAAAAAAAAATCTAGAACCACTGTGAGAATGAAGACCTCTACTACCAAGGGACTGGTCCCATCTCGCTATGGTAGTGCCCAGACCTGATTTAAACTTGAACATCTTGTAATTCAGGGCTAAATGATCTTTCCATTAAGCCTCAAAAATGTTGTATGTCACAATTGTAAGAATAAAAAACTCACTTACTAACTCTCACAGGAAATTTCAGAACAAAAATAATAAATAAAATTCTGCATTTATTAAAGCACTAAGTTAACAACATTTTTCACACCTGCCTAACATGTTGCACAGTACTGCAGATTTGTACTGCAAGGTAAGCAAACTTGATATCGTAATTTATGTCCTTGTTTTGTAGACTCGCTTATGTTTTATCTCCAGAGCAAATTGAAGAAAAAAAAGAAAAAAAAAAGAAGAAAAGTATTATATGAAACACTGCCAACATGACAATCTGTTTTGAAGAAGTGTATAATTAGGAGACCAACACATTTTAACATCAATGGAACTGCACTTGGCTCCATGCAGGAAGGAAACGGAAAGAATTAAACACTTAACGCCTGACCACAGCATTGCGTCTGAATAAATGGGAAGAATAAGGCAATTAAAAAGAAGCTATTTCAGTTCATAAAAGATGGGGTAAACACTGGGTTAGCAGCACAGGAATAATCAGAATCACATTTTGCACTGCCATAAATTTGTCAAGGCGCTGCAGCGGAGACAAAGACCTGGGAGTTATCTCTGACTAATGCCAGAACAAGTCGGCTTTCATGGTCTGTCAAATAATTCAATTATCCATAAAAATGTAATGGTTATAGCTGGGTGTATTTTTTAAAAACCACAGAAACACTTATTGCAAACACATAGAGCCACACAGTCTCAATTCGAAGCGCATCTGCTTATTATTTATTTTTCTTCATATTCTCTTGAAGTAAAAATTGCAGATAACAATAAAAAATATACATTAGCTCTCTTGTGTGTAATAAACATATATTTTTCTCTTGTGTGCAAACATATAGATTTAGTTATTTTTAATAAAGTTATTTTTGAGCAAGCAGCAGTCTCATTATTAAACCTGCAATGAGTAAAAGTATTTTTAACCTTGGAGGTAAAATGTGAGTACACTTACATTACAACTAGAAGGTGCAGCTTTGGGAACAGTGTAGTAGCAAGAGTAGGACGAGCAGTAGTAGTAGTAGTAGTATGCATAGTAACAGTAGTAGCAGCAATGGTTGTAGTAGATTTTGCAGTGCTGAAATGGACTATCAAAAAAGTATTTTACATTTAATACTTTTGTACTGAAACAGAAGTAGCTATTTTGTTGAGTACTTCTTCATCTACTTGAGTAATATTTAAAAAAAATAAAATAAAAAAATTCCCAAAAGTTGGAACACTGGGTAAGATGTAATAAAAACAGCATTTAATGGTTCCCAATCTCATAAACTCATATTTTATTCTGACATTAAAAATATAGATTTTTGTTGGCCTCTTTTGTGTACAAACATTTAGGTTTAGGTTCTTATCCTGGCAAGCAACAGTCCCATTTTGTGACAAAGGGAGCAATAAAGATTGAAGTAAGCACAGACCTGGTAGAGAATTTTCCCATTCATATTGAATATTTAAATTCTATTCGTGTGCCTGTGTGTGAGTGCTCGCTGATCGCTCTGTACCAATTGCGGCTTGAAGTACTGAAGATTGCCGCCTTTGACATTTTCCCATTGTGCATGGTGCTGCAGCAGGCAATAATTAAATATCAGGTGCATACGGTGCACTTTAATTTGACATGTGTGCTTGAGGCAATAAACACATGTGGTGCAGTGGGGGCCGCATAATTGCACAGGAATAAAATATATCAGGAGTAAGAGGATCATTGTATCAGGTACACGATGACAGCTCGTTTGATCATTACGCCAAGGCTAAAGAGGTTGGCTAATTACTTGTCATTAAAACTCACCCTCTAATCAGGGCTCGCTCTTGCATAAAAAATGTCCCTATCATCAGTGATAAGTGAACAATGCCCTTAACCCTTTAGGAGAGCCTCTGTCGCAAGCTGTTAGCACTGCCAAGTCATTCGTGCTGAGGCGGGATTTCCTCTGTGTCTAAAAGTTAAAAGTGTCATGTGCCATGCATTATAACTGCCTTCATTAAAGATGGCGACCTAAAAATACAAGCACTTACCATTTTGAGGTAAATTTTAAAAGATACATTTTTCTAAGAAAAATGAAGACTAGAACTTCCATAAAGGGGAATATATTACGCTTTTATTCATATGTTTAAGCCATTCTTGGTCACCCCTGGAACAGCATCGCACATTTTACAACCTTTAAAAACATTATCTGACTAAAAGAGAACATTTTTAATAAGTACATTACTGGGGCCATAAAGAGTCAGGTGAAGAGACCAGCAGAGGGCAGCAGACTGCAGCAATGTGCTGCCTCTTTTGAACACAGAGGGAAAAAAAATATTTTTTTTTGGTATGATGTATGATTTTACACCTAAATGAAAAATAGCTTTGAGCAATCAGTGGAAACAGAGAGTTTTTTGGATAGAGGAAAGAGAGCAGACTGGATGTAGAGGGCTTGTTGAATTGGTCAGTGCTTCCTGGCGGGGGCGGGGGTTTGTGAAAGAGGCAGAGGTTCATGGAACCAAGTGTTCTTAGGGCTCAGCGTGGTCATGCCAGATGATAAAGGTTTATTCAAACAGGTGTGAATGAAGCAAAACTTCAGGTATGTTTTTAATGAGGGAACAACATTATAACGTGGTAGATAGCTCAGAAACAGAGCGGTTAGCGGTCTTGCAGCAAGGAGGTTGTGGGTTCGAGCCCCGGGCCAACCAACACACCATCACACGAACTCTCTGGGTGGAGTCTGCATGTCCTCCCCATGTTACCGTGGGTTCTCTCCGGGTACTCCTGCTTCCTCCCACCGTACAAAGACATGCATGTGTTAGGTGAATTCTAAATTGACCCTAGTGAATGAATGTGAGAGTGAATGGTTGTCTGTCTGTGTTCGTCTCTGTGTCAGCCCTGCGACAAGCTGGCCCCTGTCCAGGGTGTACCTTGCCTACAGCCCAAAGTTACTGGGATAGGCTCCAGTCACCCGCGACCCCTAACGGGAATAAGCGGTAGAAAATGAATGAATGAATCATTACACAGGATTTGCTGTATCTCTCGGCTGCTCCCTTTTTCATTTTGGGGTTGCCACAGCAAAACTTTACCGTAAATACTTAACCCACTGTTGCCCCATTCACCCCGTTTGTGCCAGTCCCAAGCCTGGATAAATGGAGTGGGTTGCATCAGGAAGGCATCTGCTGTAAAACCTACCTAATCAATGCACACAGGACTGCACATTAGGAGGCAGATGATTTTCTGTGGTAGAAGATTTAAGCAGTGGTTGTGTTGCAGAATACAACTAAACTTGGATCTAAAACACTACAGAAAGTTCATGAAGATACTGACTCAAAGCAGCAGATGCATTATATCAGAGCAAGTGGGACTGACTCGTTCAGACAACACCCTCATGTCACAAAAACCATGGGTGCCTCTCTCCATGACTTTCAAAGATGGCAGAAAGTGCTCCGGAGAGGGCGCACATGCATTATTAGCTGACAGTGCCATATAAATAATAAGGCACATAATGTCAAGTGTGAGTGCTTGTGTCTCCACCAGGACGCTCAACAGGTGCACCTCTCACGGCTACATTTCCATTTTGTTCAACAAAGAGGCTGCCAGTGCGGATGACTTCTGTCTGAAAGCTTTGCCTGATCATTCTTTTATGTGCCACTTCCCAGAATGCATAACGTTCACAGGACCTCATGATAATAGGCTTGTCGGGACGCAGAGACAGGAGCGAGACGCTTGTCAGAGTGGATCCATCGGCGGCTGACCCATGGGACAAGAGACAGTACACGACATATCAGTTAAAGGACCCCCCCCCCCTCCCACGCACACACACACGGACCCCTCCCCCACATACTGGCTAATGGGTGTCAAGTTAGTGAAGGCCCAGGCTCTTGTCCTGTTGTCATGTAGAATCCATTAGAGGTCGCAAGCACACAGGAGGCGCGGTCGATTGATAAACCACCAGGGCAAGTGAGGCAGAAGCAGAGAAAGAAAGAGTTTCATCTTGTGACTGTACTGTACTCTGCAGCAGCACTGGCTGAAGTAGGCTGGAAAATTGATGCTGTCTAACATTATGATTGTACTTGTTGGCTTGTAAGTTTTTCTTCTGCAGAGGAAAGGAAACGGAATGTGGTCTCTGGTGTAATCCAAAACATGTCAAATGCTCTTGCTGTCTGCAGAGGTACAAGAAATGTGAGACTGTGTTTGGTAGGATGCCCTCAAACATGTATTAATGTGACTATTTAAAACATCACCCTTGCAGTATCTGGTCAGAAGTGGCTCCTACCAAGTCTCCAGCATGTTCTCCTCCTTTTCATGCTAACGTGCTCATGATCTACTGTAACTTGTTTACTCTCTCCTCCCATTATTTTTTAATTCATTGCCCACGGCTGCCAAAAACGTCAAAACTTCTGTTACAAATTTTATTTCTCAATAGTCCACACTGCTGCAAACTATAGAAGATGCTTTAGTCTCAGTGACAGCACACACTGACTCATTCTGTGGCTTTGCTAATTAGATTAATTTACAGGCAATTTACTAGGAGCCACTGGATAGTTAAGAAGCAATCCATATGCTTTTAATTTACATTTTTTATTATATTTCTGCATTAAGGGACCATTGAATAGCCAGATCTCTGACAAATCAGCAAAAAGAGCTGCATAAAATGCTGTGTTCTTTTTAGCTCACAGCACAGAAAACATACTTTTAACAAATTAGGTATCAAACATTTATCATTAGTTATAAGTCATTTTTATTGTTTTTTTTAAGTTTTTTATGCATTATATTTCAATCTCATCTCACTTAATAACTTCTTATCTTTTTCCTTTCGGTCTTGCCAAAGAGCTACATCTCTGCTTGTGGCTTTAAAATTTATATTTATTCATACATTTTTCTTCTTTTGCTTATTCCTGTTAAGGTTCACGAGTGACTGGGGCCTATCCCAGTAACTGTGAGCCTTAGGTAGGGTACACCCTGGACAGCGACCAGTTAGTCACAGCAGGTCATTCATTCACTTGGGGCAATTGGGTCACCAGTTCTCCTAACACATTCATGTATTTGGAAGGAGGGAGGAAGCCAGAGAACCCGGAGAGAACCTGCAGATAGGACAAACAGAGAGATTGTATGACGGCCGACCCGAGGATCCAACTGTCACCCACCAGTGCCCCCCTTAATTAATGCATTATAATGATAACTGAATTAAAGGTCAATAAGTTCATAAAACAACCTTTACTATGTTATCTTCTGATAATAATTGTTTTACGATTGACTGGTGAACAGGCTAAAAATAGTTTGTGTCCAGATAATTATCAGTTTACACCTGCACTGTATAAATGTGTAATTTAGTTTATTGGTGTCTCTGTTTGCTTTCTCTCCATTTGTGAACGGGCAGATGATTGTGTGAAACTGGTGATTTCCTGGGGTCTTTTGAAGGGTGCCACTGTTCTGCCTGAGATAATTAGTGAGCTCTGACCTTCTCATTAGAGCCACGAGACTGCGTGCTGCCTCGCGCCCTCCCCTCTGCCTTCACAGGCCTGCCACAGGACAATCACTATATCAAAGCCTAAATATTTATTAAAGCCCAAATTATCAAAACACACAGCACAACCTTTGAATTACCCACTAATATATGCAGATTTAAATGAATGGCCGGGCTTTAACCCCAAAAACCCTTCTCATCCCGCTGCCTTTAATTTTTCATTACATGTCCAGAGCTGCACTGCATTTCACATAATTTGTCTCGTCTTTGTTTTGGTCACACTGTTTTACATCTAAATGCCAAAACATCTATTGTACACGGCCCATCTCATCAGGCATAGCAGAATGTGTCAAAAACATTTTTAATTGATCTTTCTTTATTTTGTCTTACTGTATGAGTAATTAACAACTCCAATAATGACACACCAAACCCATTCAGCTATTCATACTCTGGTAATTATGATTCATTTTGTTTGTATATATATAAAAAAAAAAAAACATAATGTACTGGTCACAGGTAAATATGACAAGAAATATATATCAGCAAAGAAAAGTATTAAGTGCATGACTTTGTCTGTGTGGCGGGATGTTAGCATGTGGTGTCCAAGCCTGTGTTCTTCCTCTATGACTAATCTGTGTCTGCAATTATGTCTTTGTAATTATGTAATTAGTGCCAGACTATCTTCTAAGGCTGTGTAATTTTTGCATGGATGGAGTGCTATATTTTAATTAGATGGAGATGGCTGTGGGCTTTTGGTGGTTGAGACAAACAAAAAAGCATTGTCTGTGAACAGTTAGCATGCGCTTTCAAATTTCAGACATTAATTCACAACATAAGCCAGTGAGCTGAGACAACAGAATGGGAACGGCCTTTGATTTTATGGAGTTCATAGTGTTTGCCCTCCACAGTGGGAAGTGAACTTCTGAGGCGCTCATAGAAGCGTGTTGAAGCCAGCATTTTATCTTCCCTCAGAGACCTGTGGAACAATGCATGTGTGTAGCAAAGTCCTTAGTGACTTTCTCCTTTAGTCTATAAAGAAGTCATAATTTATAGTGCTGTTGATAGTTTCATATTCTTACAACCATTTTCCTTCTTCTCTTGGCACAGAAAGTCATATAAATCACTATTTAAGAACAAGAACAATATCTTCATCCTATTATCATTAAGGTCCGAGAGTGCAGAAGAATTTAGTAAGTAGCATGGTAATGTACAGTACTGGGTTAAAGTTTTAGTGAGATATGAAAAAAATGCTTTTAACTAAGAATGCTTTAATACAAACCAGACCTGTCTAGATCCAAGAGTGTTTTGAGGGAGTTTGCACCATTTTCAGATAAGATACACACTTCAGTCACTAAAATGATTAATTTTAGTCGATTCTTTATCATCGTGAGATATAAGAGTTTTGTGGCTCAATAAAAGAGCATTTACCCCTGAACTAGGAGATCTTTGACATTGGGTTCAGGTCTGTCATCTACAGTATATTGGTACTAGTGTGAGACAGGACCAGTGCCTTGGCACTTGTCTATGTCTTCTGAGTGCTGAAAAACCTGTCTTAAGATCGTGGCACATTAATGTATGCCTAAATGTGAGAGGAGTGATGTAAATATAGTATAACATGAAAAAGGCCATTAGCCATCTGAAGCAATCATTTGCATTGTGGCTACATGTGTTAATTGAAAATGACATGAGGTTAAATCACTTATTGAGGTAATCAGGACACTCCTGATTGTTTTTATGGAAAGGCAGCTCTAGGCATTAGTGTTGGTTACAGTGTGTTATTAGTAGCAGTCTGTAAATACAGAGGTAGTGTGACAGATGCGTACCAGAGCTGACACACAACACGGCGTATTGAAAGTGAGAAATGCGAGGATCGACGCCACCCAAACCAAGTCATTAGGCTCCTCGGCACCTGCACAGTTTCCTCCTACGTAAAGAGCTGTATAAATTAATCAAACACAGCCTTATGCACTTTGATGCAATTTATAATGCACATTAATGAGCGCTGACAGCTGTAACTAAAAGGCAGAATGATCGCTTACAATTCCAATATAAAATCAGAGCAATAACAAAAGTCATTTGCATGACTTTTTTTCCCCGTCACACTCTATTTTCATCTTTATCCTGCTTTGATTCCTGCTGTTTTATCAGAAGCCCAATGCAAGTGAAAAGACTAAATGATCTGCAAATTGATGCAACACTCCAGCGTATGAGCTCTAATTGTACATTGTGTGAAGGTATGGCATTGGATGATAAAAAGCCTTTTCTTCACACCTCATTTCAATCTCAATGTCTTATCAGTTGCTTTTGTTGTGCTACTGCTCGCTGTTGGGCATTCACAAGTTCCACAGTTATTACTTTTAATTACTTTTCATTGCCATATATTTCTTTAGAAGGCCAACTTTTCTGTTGTTGGGAGATATTCGCGACACAAAATAAAGTGGAGAGAAATTTACCACCAAACATTGTCCTCGCATGAAAACATCACAAGCGCCGCACTGGAGCTGACCTTCAGGAGTGCTAATTAAATTTTGGGCGTGTGGCGATGCTATAACTGATTTCATTCTTCATTATGGCCTGTAATGACATTTCTCAGCTGTCAGAAGCATCGCAGGGGGTTTACTTGTGAGCTTTGGGATGATTTAACTATTATTGCAAAGGACACGTTTAGGGATGAGTTATGTAGACATTTAAATATAGATATTTTACAGATTGTTTCATTTGCACTTAGCATAGCTGAGTCTTTATTTTCTCTGGCTTGTACTTATATGTTTCTGAGTGAATAAAAAGCTTGAACAGGTTTATTGAAAAGATTTAATTAAAATGCAGTGTGTAGGTCAGTGGCGGTATAAAATCTAAAATGCTGCATACAGTAAGATAACAAAGAGCTTTGCAAACGTTGGTTTGATGTCCCTGGACAGGTTCACAGACACAGACCTGCTGGTCAAGGCAATTATGTTTCAAACACAGGCTTCTCTGTAGTGTCCTAGCCACCAGGTTATGAGCAGCCGCACTGCCTTAGAAAGACTGATTATACATTAAAGAAAGTAAAGGAGGGAAGATGCCTCTCAACACCAAACCAGTTAACTGACCAGCTATAAGAAAATGGTGCATACAATGAGCTTGTAAGATGAGAATATAGATTCTTATGCCATCATATTGTTCCAGACATTTGTACATTTCACAGGAGATAAGATCTGAGAGGCCACTCATGTTTAGAGTGGAAGATTAGTAGAAAAAAGAGTGACTGACACGTATAACAGTTAATTTTCTTGAGGCTGGATGTAGATTGTTTTCTGTTTTTCAACATTTGTCTTCATTTTTTTGATCTTGTATCTGTTTGCATTTGTTTAACCCTATAGCCAATACTGAACTTCACCGAAAAGTATGGCTGAAACTGAATGGTATTCTCCTGACAAGGCAAACCAGGCCAGAGCATTCTTTCTTGGCAGGAAAAGCAGTAGTATTAATTTGCAAGGAGACAAGGCAAAGTTAAAACTTTACCCACTATGTCCAGTGATGTGATGATCAGTGTGGCTGGTACCTGGCACTGACGCAGATGGCAGAAACCACGGGTGGGCAGAGGGCTTAATAAAAGAAAAAGAGCACATAAGTAAGATACCTTTTATAGCATGTCGACAAGCACATACTCCCAGTTGCATTTCTGTATTCTTCATAATAAAAAGATTCCAAGTACACTTTGACTGAGCACAGCGCACTGGCTCTGCATCATGGTCCGTGGTGTAAACTCAAATCAGAGATTATTCCTGATGAATCGGTTAGGTACGTTAGTACGTTAGTAAGTGCATTAATCCATTTACATTTACAATTTAACCTGCTATTTTTATAACCAGAGAGAGGGGGAGTTAGCTGTGCCAATGTATCATTTAGATCATAAAATATGGCAAGATCCATGTATGTGTGTAATACTGCATGGAGTGTCTCTTGTCACTTCTGTACTTTTTCAGTAAAACTCACTCACTAGAGGCACATGTTTAGGCAAAACTCCTTCAGAAGTCTCATTGCAATGTCCTTTAGTTGAATTGAGATGTGGAGAGGGTGTGACATGAAGTGGGTTTATGTGCGCACCTTTCTACTCCCAGTGGGATGTATAAAGCTGAAATTGTGTGCATATTTTGTGTGCGGCACTTTTAGCTTTTGGGAGCATGCACTCTGCTGATAGGGATTCTATGCACTTTTTTATAAACAAAGCCCCTGGCCACATACAGAAACATAAACAATCAGCACTGAATATTTGGCAGTGTAAATGCACGCTGAG
This sequence comes from Bostrychus sinensis, assembly GCA_020698575.1. Classification (NCBI taxonomy): domain Eukaryota; kingdom Metazoa; phylum Chordata; class Actinopteri; order Gobiiformes; family Eleotridae; genus Bostrychus; species Bostrychus sinensis. The sequence continues at coordinate 26,511,704 of CM036242.1, forward strand.
AAAGTGGCCATCCTGGCCATCTTACACTGTGAAATAGAGCAAAAATAAAAAATAAAAAAAGTCAGAATTAAAGATAATTTTAAAATATTCAGTTTGTGACTGGGGTGAAAATGGACATTTGTGGTCAAGTTTTTTTAACCACTTTTTATGAGTGACTTGTTCTTTGGCCAGCTGTTTTGATTGATGAATTTTAAGGTAGATATTTACAATGGAAGGTGTGTTTCTGGGTCATGGGGACCTCATGTCCTCCTTAACACTTCCTCATATGAGTCCAACCAAGTGAACCACCAGTGTCTTTGTTAAATATTCATTCCCTGTCAATAATTAAATGCTCATTATTTGAACCTGAAGAGTGCTGTGATTCCAAATTTAATGTGCTTCTAATGCATGGGGCGATAGGCAGGCCTATTAGCAGGGCTTGCATGATGAAAGCTTGATGCGTGGAGTCATACCCATTCTTTTTTTCTCACACAGGTAAAAAAAAGCCCATGTTTCAAATAAAAAATTTAAAACAGTTGTCCGGTACTTTTGAAGAACATCTGAGGTTTTTTGTATTCTGCCACAGCACAAGACTGAGAACAAATGCCATAAAAAGAAGCTTGTTATCCCACCAGCTTTAATTTGGTGACTTTTGCTGCTGAGGATTTGCTACCTGGAAGTTCCACGGCACTATCAACCCACACAAGAAATAACAGCAGGCCAATTTAGGCAGGGCATGAATACGCAAATTGATAATAAATATGCAAACAACAAGACGTGTACCCAAAAGCAAGGGGTTCCCATCATAATACAAGCATTGTCCTGCAGCTATGTGCCATCCTGTTCACTGCTGCTATCAATTAACTCTGAGAGGAAGTCACAGAGCATCAACAATCTTGTGCCTCTTTCTTAAAATTCTAAAGAAATGTTAATATATAACCATTTGTGTCTTTGATGTCAGGCGTTTTTCATTGTTTGTTGTTATTATGATCTACACAGGGAACAACTGAGACTTTACCCCAGCTGTTTTCTGCGATGTGTGACAGTGTGTGTGTGTTGTCAAAATGGCTCAAGGATCTGTATCAGCAGTAAACACACAGCAGCTTGTCATCCCCATTGTTATTATCCTGTTTGTATAATTAGTCTTATGTGAATCGCTCACATCAAAGGCACCGTCCCCAGCCTCTGTTCTGGTAAAGAATAGCGTGTTGTGGTCCACGTCCCATAGAGACATGGAGAACATCTACAGGGCATCAGGGATATGCAGCAAGCTCATGTCATCAAGCTGTAAATACTGTTGGTGACAGTTGTTTGAATTCTTGTTTGTTTGCTGTTAAATTTAAGATAACAACACAAAAACTAAACATTTCTTAAAAACACATCTAACCTGCCTTTTAAACTCATGCAAGATAGAACTTTTTATTGTGGTGTTAAATAGAAAGTATGTTTAATGATTTTACTTGGATTTGTATAAAGTCAATATCATTATTATTATTATTATTTAAATCATAAATAAAAAAACAGAAGGAAAGTGAAATAAATATGCCCAGTGCAAAACTTAATGTTTAAAGAGGCAGAGATAATTCTTGTGCCTCCTAGCTTGTGGTGAGTTGCTTATTGATTTGGCATAGGTTTTAATGCCCTTCCTTATACAACAACATTCATTTATCCAGGCTTGGGATGGGCACAAAGAGCACACTAGCTTGTGACCCGTTGTGGCTGGATTAACTGGCACTGTCTGTTTTTTTAAATTGCTGAAATTGTTTTACTACTGTACTACAGGCTACTATATCACTCCATGGAGCAAAAATAATTTTATATAAATAACATATAATCCTATCTCATTAATGAGGAAGAACTAGGACTAAGTTAGTTAGCTAAGTAAGTTTGTTGTACCCTTTTCCATACATTAGGGTGAATATTGCAGTGCCTCATATTAATTCCTCTTCCTTGCTTATGAAATAACTCCACTCCACTAATGACCTACATGACCCTGTGTAAGTGTTCAGATAGGGGAGTGCTGTACGCTATGTGCTGATTCGGCTGCACTTTAAGATGTCCCAGTGAACAATGATGGCTCGGCAGCTCGAAGTGATGACAGAAAGTGTCACAGGGCGTTTGCACAAATATGATTGACACCAGCAAAGAAGTCACTGCCATCATTTTAATAGCAATTATTATTTAATGTATATTACTTAAAAGCATATGCAAAATTAAGACTTGGCCACAAAAACACATTTTATATGGTATTTAAAGAATGATATGCATAATATATTGGTTTTGAATATTAATGGGAGAGAAGTTCAAGCATTTCTTGTCTTCTGCTGAGAACGTTCACTCTCATGATCGCAATTAATAACTAAAAAAGTAAGAAAAGGAAGAAGCAGCACAAAACTGGAGGCTTTTTACACAGAGGAGAAAAGCTGCCAAGGGGAATTTAAGTCAGAGTCAGCCGCAGTTATGTGTAAGAACAAGAGACTGGCTTCCTCACGGGAATTATTCAGGAAAGCAGGCCGGCAAAAAGTCAAGTCAGTGATTTTTTAAGACAATCTGTTCTTGCACTCTTACAGCCTTGACAATGATGAAAAAATATTTTTATCAGCTGCAGTATTTACTCTCTAATGAGAAGTCTATGTCTAAGTTGCACTTCGGAATGTACAGTATACTTTTTGGACTTGTCTGGAAATTATATTTAGGGTCTGTTGAAATGACCTTCTGAAATCACTTCAATAATACATGAAAATATATATGTATGTGAATGGCAAAAAAACCTATTCAACTGGATACACATTTGCATACCTAGTTACACACATAAACACACCTACACAATTACAATACCAAATTAAATTTCAGCATAGAACAAAAAAGCCACTATTTAGACAGGGGAGGCTGACCCAGAGGAAACACCCATGGACACCCAGATAGATAAACCAAGTCTAACCAGATGAATCCCTTGTGCCTATTACTGGCCCTGTTTTGTTACTGCCACATTAGGATTCTTGTGGTAAGTGTGATTGACATTTTGACAGGCTGTCATCCGTCGCACTGAAGCGCTGTGTTAATATAATTAAATTATAAATGAGGGCATGAATATTATATTTATGTGCGGGCTATCAGGGAATTCAGTGTTGCTTCAGACATTAACAATTCGACCATTTTAGATGCTACTGTTTATCATCCTGCTACAGAACAGGGAGGAAATCCCAGTGTTTGAAAGCAGTGTGGATGTCCTCGCATGGCTCTGTCCAGGCAGAGGCCAGAGGGCACAGGCTGAGCCATGTGGACAAACCCCATTTAGAAAAGGACAAGGACGAACGTTAGAAGATGAAATAAATATGCTTACTTTATTTTATGGAAAGCCCCTGAGGGAGTCAGACCATGAACTGACAGGCCCTATGTAATTCTTGACAGAGGAAAACTTTGTATACAGACAGTCTGAGCAACATGTTATTAAAAAGATGAGCATGGCCGTGGAAAATAAATAAATAAAGAAAAAATACTGATTAAATTTTAAGCAGCCGGCGGGCCGATAGTTTGCCTGAGGCATATTTGTCAGTTTCAAAGGGTGTTTTTATTAATTTTGTATTTTGCATTTTGTTAGTGGAAAGAGCTTACTCCACCGGGAGCGCCACAAGCTATAGCCAGCAGAGCCTATAGCAGTGAGGAGCGAGACGCAGAGCATTCCAAGCAGATCCAGCACACTTAGAGAGAGAAATGAGCCTGAGATCACCAGCATCAGCCCCGGACCCCCCACCCCGAGCAACAAACCCACCCACAAGACAAAGCATGTTCAAATGTACTAATGCATAGAATGTGTACATGTTCCACAGTGCATTTTATTTTGCATTAAAAAGATCTTCTTGGATGCACTAATGGACTATGTTATCTTGTGCCACCTTGTATTCACATTCACAAAGTATTATAATTTTGGATGAGCATGGGCACATGAATAATCAACCTGCAGGTTACATGGATCAAAGGCTTTGTCAAATTTTTAAAAAGGGCATCGCCACATGACTACAACTACAAATCTTCATGGCACAATGAAATAGTATAAAAAGAAATATCTTTTTTTTTTTTTTACAGTATTTGTGTGTTTGCTCTTATCAAATATTTTAATTGCAATAATCAATTTGAACAATAATAGAAATGGTATAATAAGTGAAGTAGACAGAACATTTTTAGGAAAGGTCAATCTTGGGTCAACCAAGATAATTAGTTTTTTTGAGGAGATCTGAAACACCATCCAAACAATTATTCAATAGGTTTTATAATGATTCTGTAGCATTGCAAGATATGGCTAAAGATAACAAGTCCAGCCACTAGAGTGGTTGAAAATCCCTGGTTTGAGTTCAGGTTTGGGGACAATTTTTACCATTGCGAGATATGGTCAATGCTTCAATCAGTGCTTACGTACAAATTATATATTATTATAATTATGTATTACACAAACCTGCTATAAGTGACCAAGTAGACTGATAATGTTTTGCACTATTGCTGAAATGCATTACAATAACTTAACGACTTAATATATTGATAATTTACCACCTAAATGAATAACTTGCTCCAAAATAGGATCATAAGTTCAACCGCATCACAAAACAACTCGAGAAGGAAAAAAAAAAACAAAAAAACACTGCAGAACCTCACAAAGTGCACGCAGCCAGAATCAAACAGCATTGAACACTGAGGAGCAAAGGCTGCCCTCCGGCTATAATTTGCTGAAGTTTTACCTGCTGCTGGTCCGGTCTCTGTGTGAGAGAAGACAAAGCTTAGTGAGTCTATGCTTGCCTGTTTACCTCCAAGTGCACACCTCACAGCATTACTGGTTTGTTTTATAGAAAATTGTTAGTTTGTGGACCTTCAAAAGCCTGCACCTCTAATGATTTTTCAAAACAAGTAGCCATCTTGAACATCAGCTTTCATCCAACAATACTCAAGAACCAGCCAGACAGAGCAGCTTGAAGTGAATGCTACTTTGTTGTGTAAAGGTTGACGGAGTTAATTAGGTGACGGGAAGGTGACTGCTGCTATGTATATACAGCATCTACAAAAGGGAGAGGAGCTGCTAATCATGCCCTGCACCCTTTCACCCAACATTCACAAGCTTTTGAAGTCATAGTTCTGTCAGATGTTCTGTGGGATCCTCGCACCTTTATCAGATTACGTTAAGGAACGAATGCTTTGTTTGTTATGACTGATTTGAAATGAATCTGAAATAAAACAAGAAATGATACTTAAGTGATGCGCTCAAAGACGATGAATCACGAGAGAGGGGTCTTTGATTTGACTTTCTCTTTCTACTGTGAATTAATGCAGGTTCCGTATAATAGTGTTGAGGCAGGGTTAACGGTGAATGCTTACGAGAATGGGAGACAGTGACACTAGTAAGATAAAAAGAATATATATACATATGATTACAGAGGTAATAGTGGATAGCTGTGTAATCCTCAAGGCTTAATTATAAATGATTAGAGTATAATATACATTTATTACATGGATAGTTGTTGCTGCTCATGGGTGATGACAGTTGAATTCTGGAAAACTAGTTGAATAAAAAAAAAGTCATATTTGATGTGGTCCTACAGCATTCAATGATATTAAGTAATGAGTCATTTGCAACTTGCCCCCAGTCGAACACACAAGAATTAAAATAAATGAATAAATAAATAAATAAAATGTAGTGTGCATTTTTATAATTTATTTGTGCCATAATTGTGATTTTATTGCAACCCTAAATATACTTATTGCAGTAGCCACACAGAACAAGCTCATCACTCACTCATCAGTGGGTAACATGAAGTCATTCCACCGATGGCCATTCACTGTATTGCGTTATATAAAGATAAATGATACAGATTAAAACCTGGACTGTAAACTTTAGTTCTGGGGTAAATGCTCTATCCATTTAGCCACAACCTCTGTTGGCAGGAGTAAGTATCTCTCAGGCCTAACCTGCAACAGTACTGAAAAAATCCTGGATGGGGATTTTGATCCACAAAAAAAAACTTTTTTTTTTTTTTTTTACCTTTCTGAAAATTGCATCAGAATGCTTTGTTAATGTGTTGCCTTAACAGTTTTTCAGTCTCCATTTCTCTATAAATATTGTAGGATTTACTTTACCAGTTCCCTGTAACATGTATTTTTCCCCATTTGATGATTCTGTTGCAAAGTCCACGCTGACCTTCCATTTAGTGTTGCTTGTGCCTGTCAGCTCCCTGGTGAAAATAAGGCGGTTTTAAAACAGTAATACAGTGGTAAACAACCTTGGCTCTCCGTCCTGACTCCCAGAGCCCTCTAACTGTCTGTCCAGCTCCCTGGCTGCCTCTTGTTGTCTGACATAAAACAACCCATCGATGAGGTGCAAGGTTCAACTAGAAATACAGCAGAAGACCATTAAGAGGGTCTCAATGTTAACTCAATTGAATACCAGGGCTTACAGCTAACCATGCAATAGATGTAGCAATATTCTTCCATTAACAGAATAGCCCAAGAAAAAAAAAAAAGAAAGAACAATTTGATGGCTCTGTCCTGCAGTGCTAAAGATATAGTACCCAGACCTGGACCCCATCTAGTTCAGGGGTAAATGCATCCATTGAGACACAAAGCAGATATAATTACGTATAATCACTGCTGCAACTTCACAGTCAAGTTTAATGTACGTTTTTGAATCTCAAACAGTACAGTCACACATGTTCCCAATTTTCACTATTTATTTCTTGCCAAGCTTTTTTTTTTTTAAATGCCCCTTTTATTTCCTTTGCAGCAGCGCATGGGAGATGTCCTTCCTTAATTCCATTACCTTTGTATTGCTTCTCAATCTTTGGGGGCTGGAGTATCAGCGATGTGGCTTGGCTGTCTTTTAGCAGTTCTGCCTGACTGCCTTTGGATAGAACATGACAGTTACATTAACGTCCACATGTAAATTGCTGTCTACACATGGGGAACAAGCAAAAGGAAAAACAGAAAACACGGAACATTTATTGCAGCCATGACAGGAAGAATTACAACATTTATTGTATGGGGGCCTCAAATGGTCCAGTCTTTTAGAGTATGCAGCAATTTCACTGAGAGTCCAGCCTGGATGATGGACAACAACCAAAGAAAGAGTGACAGAAAATGTTTGCAAGTGTGTTTTAACAAAGCAAAGGAAATAGCATTCATACAAGAATGGCTTGAAAATGGTTTAGCAACATAATTTTTCTCTTTTGATTGACTGACAAAAGATTAAAAGGTGCATTTTGAATTGAATCCCGGATACAAGGGCCAGAAATGAGTTTCCTCCGCAGGGTGGCTGGGCGCTCCCTTAGACATAGGGTGAGGAGCTCTGTCACACGGGAGGAGCTCGGAGTAGAGCCGCTGCTCCTCCACATCGAGAGGAGTCAGTTGAGGTGGCTCGGGCATCTGTTCCGGATGCCTCCTGGTCGCCTCCCTGGGGAGGTGTTCCGGGCATGTCCCACTGGGAGGAGGCCCCGGGGAAGACCTAGGACACGCTGGAGGGACTATGTCTCTCGGCTGGCCTGGGAACGCCTTGGGGTCCCCCCGGTAGAGCTGGAGGAAGTGTCTGTGGATAGGGAAGTCTGGGCATCTTTGCTTAGACTGCTGCCTCCGCGACCCAGTCCCGGATAAGCAAAAGAAGATGTATGGATGGATTTTGAATTTCATAATGATGCGCTTGGATAAGACCAGATTGCAGGAAGTGGCTCATATTGCCAAAAACAGCTACTTTATCCATTTTGCGTAATTTAACATTTTTAGAGTTCATTATTTTTAGAATAGTTATTTTTATTTTTTTATTTAAGAGACAGTTTCTCTTCATAAAATGTCCAATACCCAAAAGCACATCCACCAAGGCACTGCGTAATGGTAAAGATATAGTGTCCTGATCTGCATTTGAACCAGGGATCTTCTAGTTGAGGAGTAAATGCTTTATCTATTGATCCACAAAGCCCTTTCAATCTCAACACAAGAATGCACTAAAACCTTGTGTGTGTGAGAGTATCTGGCTCTAAGCTGCAACAGTACCAAATCTTTTTAAAAAATTCCTGGATCCAGATATTCTTGTCATGTTATCAAAATCCAAACATTACTTTTTGAGTTGTCTTGTGAACAGACTAACAAACCAACCAACAAACCAATGACAAAAACATAACCTTCACAATAAATTACACAATGTAGTGAAGTTGTATTTTTTTTTCCTAGTTGAATGGTGGTGTGTCCTGTGAAAAAGAAGGTGTGTGATCATACAACATACAGATGGTGGTGCACACTGCAGGCTTTTCTCCCGAGAGGTGGCCATTCTGGACATGAAAGTTAGGCTGTCGAGATGACCAGGCAGTGGCTCTATGATGTATGAAAAATTATGATAGAACCAGGACTTAGCTAGGAGCTAAACCCAGGCAGCCACTGTCACTGTGTTGTCCTACTTTTGATGCTTTTCTGAGATTTGATACATACGCTGTGAATTCTAGCAATAACATATATTTTTCCAAGTACAAATTAATACACATCTAAAAATCACATCCAGAAATTTAGGTCTGAAATAAAAACATAGCTGGAAATTATAATACTACACACAAATTAAAAACATTTAAATTGATTGTGAAACAGGGATTTGAGAATTTTAATGCCTCAAGCCAAACACCAAAGATATGGCAGTGGATTCACAAAAATAAAAGATACATGTGTGTTATGCAATAGCACCGACTTTGCTTAAAGGATCCTGACAATATTCCTTTTAGGTGGAGTGATCCATCATTATAATGAATGGCAGTAACTTATCCTGGAACATAAATCTGGCAGGCCCCAATAGCACTGTGACACAGCATTTAATTACAACGCATGTCTAATTGAAAGATCCCTGGAAAATAGTGGGATGTCTGTGTGACTGTAGCAGGGTTAAAAACTTAATTAATTATGAGGCACCTCCCTCTTTATTCGGAGTCAGTGGCGTCCCTGCCTCAGTGAGCTGATGACATTTTCAGCCTCCCTTTCATCCTTCACTGAAATGAATGGCATGGCAGGAGCGTTATCAAATGAGCTGTAGAGGCAGCCAGTGAATATGTCATTGAGTGTGACTGCTCCCTGAGTGAATTGTGATTTATCTGTATGGTCCCCTCGTCATGTTAACTGACTCGCCCCTGGCCCCGCCCCCTCACCCGCTGGCTGACAGGCTTAGTAGATCATTTGGGGGAATCTCTAGGTGAGAGGCTGCCTAATGTCATCTCGGGCACTCCTCAATAACACTACCCTTGCATTTGACCCCAGTTCTGTGAAATTGTTCACATTTCCATTATTTAAGCTGTAGCCAGCTAATCAATACTGCACAGCCTCCCCACTATGAGCTGTGCGAGGCTCTTTTGTGTCTGGGACAGGGAACTCAGTATATCAACAATATAACATACCTTGACAACACTTCAGTATAATATGCATATAGCTATGATATTGTAATTTAAGGCAACCCAATTCGAGCATCTTGTCAGTGTTTTCTCCTATCAATGTTCACAACAATGTACAACAAGCTAAATTATTTTATAGGCAGGTAAAGGTTTACCTTGAAAGCCACAACCAGAAAGCTATTTTGACAGAATGACATTTCATATCTTTTCATTTATTAACTGGAAAGAATTAAAAGCAACAGTTGTGTTAATTGGGCCAGACTCTGTTAAAAAACTGGTTTACAGCGGGTTCCTGTTCTGCAGCACTCAAAGGAAAACTCACAACCACAACAAGAGACATACAAAAGATGACAGAGCACCCTAAATCACATCCACACAGAGAGGTCCATTCAAGCAGAAAAAAGTCTATATGTTTTTTTTAATTGTGACTCAGAGTTTATTGTCCTGATATGATATGGAGTATCACTCCATATCACATCAGGTGTACCAAACTTTAGTGTACGTGCGGAAAAAGGCGTCTGTCCAAAGGTGTTTCTGAATGCAGGCACTGGAAGCTGTTCTGTCATGTGTTGACTGTTGGGAGTTGGGTGAAAGACAGCAGTTTTACCTGAAAATAAAGCTTGAGGGCCACACAGTTAACATAGCTTTGAAATGTCAAAGCATTACACTTAGACTGTACATTGCTGTACAATGGTGGAGCCAGCCAGGAAGTTTACAGTGAATCCTGAAAGCCCTGTTTTCTGGCCAAAGGTTTGAGGACATCCTTAGAGGTCAGTCACCACAGGAGATAGTAGAGAGGACAACTGCGTGTAAGTATGCGTGTGTTAAAAAGTATGTGTTAGAGACAGGCAATGACAAGTATGGTCTGATTTTGTTGTTGTTTTTGCTGTAGTTTCTTGGTCAGACTCAGGGTGTGCTCAGATATTTATAAGTTGTAGTTTTTCTCAGTGTATAATCAGAGCAGAGGACTGAGCTGGATATTTGTAAATGGGTGAGTGAAAGGACATGCACTCGGTATTTTTTTACATTGATATACAGGTGGTTATCCCTTAGCCAGTGTTGAATACTGTATTTTTAAGATCTGATGATAATTTAGTTCATAGAGTTAGGATTAGAATAAAAAAAAAAAAAAATACAGTAATATCTGCATATATTAAAGTCTCTGAATAACTGCAGACAAGAGGGAGATCATTCATATAAAATGTAAAGGTAAAGAAAAAGTAAAGGACTTAGAATACTGCCTTGTGGCACTCCAATATTACAGTCTAAAGATTGAGATATAGTTTGTACAATTTTGGCAACTTGTGATCTGCTACTCAAATAAGATGAAAGCATGTGTGTAACATGTGTGTAACAAGTTTCTTCAACAAAATATGATTTACCATATCAAAAGCTTTTATCAAAAGCTTTTGCAAATTGGGATTGTATGATTTGAATATTGATTGGAATAAAAATACAATCCAAATTTCCAGGGTCGACACCGCAAATCATCTGCCGCCTATTTCCAGTGATCTGGCAGGTTTTAGGTCCCAATGCCCCTCCTGACACAACCATCTCCATTTTATCCAGGCTTGGGACTGTCATAAAGGGTACACACTGAGTCCAATACAGAGAATTTACTTTTACCAAGAAGGTGGTGCACTTGCCTCAAATCTGATCTTATTTACCACTGGTTTATGTCATCCGCCCTCATGCCCACCCCGGCCCAACCCCACCTGAGCGTGATTAGGAAAAGCTCAAGTAGAGCGTTGAAAGGCTGCCAGCAGACACTCAGCCCCAAATCAAAAAGAGAATCAAAAGAGTTGAGTCTTTCTTTGCATAAACATGAGTGCTATGGAGGTGGTGTTGAGCGGCACAACGTGATCCACTTCTGATATCTCCCAGTGCTTTCAGCATGCTGTGTTGTCATATATCCTTCTCTAAAATAAAAATGTAGTGTTGAAGTACAGATAGGACGGCAGGAAGTACTGTGGAAAAGTTTTAATTCAGCTTCATGAAACATTTTTCAAGAATTAGTTTCTTGTCAAAAAAACATGAAGAAGCTCATAACAAGGTCAGATTATGGTATACGCATAAACAGCTATTTGTACCACAGAAACACTTTACTTTTGTTGGCCTATCCTAACTTTTTTTGAGATGTATTACTGCCTTCAATTTCAAAATGAGCTAGTATTTTTATGACATTGTAAAAGGTCTCCATTTTATCACCTTCAGAATTAGATTTGTGAGATTTATGTACCAATGCCCTGTTTTTTGTAACTGAGGTTCTAAATTTAACTATGACTGTGAAAACCCTTTTTTAAACAAGTCATTTAATAGAAATTGCATTAACTACAGTTGAGTGCAATAGTGTATGGTTTGAAAAAAAGAAACAAAATATTTAAGTTTAAGTTCACACAATGCCATTTTACAACACCCATTGCAAGAAGCCCTGTGCTATACACGCAGAAATGTACAAAGTTTCATATTGGCTTATATGCTCTGTTGCCTGTCATCTATAGAGACAGCTCATTTACATTTTTGATAAAATGGTCGTGTATTTTTTATTTGTCTTTGAAATTAAAGACTTCTTTAATCATTGTGGATGGAGAGGGACTTAGCCGACGTACTCATGTGTTTCTGATTGCATTAGAAGTGATGTGGCGTGGCGTGATGGATATTTAATAGTTGGTGCTGTCCCTCTGTATCATGTCAGGAGGCTCTGCAGCTCTCCAGCCCGTACAGAATTGCTTTAATTATTAGTCCTATCATCTTGAGAGGGGGGAGTCTAAGGAGCAGAAAGAAACAAGCTAGTCAAAGGTGGTTGTCAGAGTCTCAAGATGACTTTATAGACATTTGTGCATAGAGATGAGGGATCAAACTCACTCTGTATCCTGTTTGCTCTATGCTTTCTTCTTCACAGGCCTGCTGGTGGGGCCTAATTGCTGTGTATATCCTGTGAGGCCTCAACTAGAGCCCACGGCAGCCCTGTAAGAGCCCCAGGCAGTGTGCTGATCCGACCTCTCCCTCCGCTGCGTTAAACTGTCATCTTCTACTGCTACATGCTCTTAAGATTGCAACAGAAAGCTGATTTTGCCTGATTAAAAAGATCAAATGTTGGTCATGCCAATATGAGCTCCTCTAAAAGTGAACGGCACAATTGCGTCACTGGTACAGCAGAGAGCTGGAAAGTCTATTCTCGACAATTCAAGTGTCATAATGAATGAATATGAAATGGCCATACAAATTTCCGAAGAATACTTTTTTGGTGGGAATAAAGAGGACAGATGAGAGCAGAGGCCAGAGAGCGATTATGCGAGGGAGAACAGCCCACTCTGACGCTGGCACCTCCAGCACATGGGCCATCTGGATGACAATGCTAATCACTGCCATGGAGGCCTGACTGGTGTGGATGAATGGCCATCTCCAGCTCATCAAGCACACAATGTTTTTGTCTGGGCTTGCCAGGTCCACAAGCCCTCCAGCAGCCCCGCCCCTTTCCTGTACACACTCCATCACTCGGTGGCAACATGTGTATGGCTTCCTGTCAATTCAGGAAGTCTTGGTTCATGTCCCAGCCACATTAATGGACCAGGCAGAGGATACTTAGTAATTTCCTATTTCCCTATTGAAGCGATTGTTGTTGGCGATTTCCATTCATCCCCAAAAATCAGATCATTATCGTTTTGTTTTTTATTTCAGAATTTTTCTTGGTCAGTGATGCAAAACCAGAACGGTGTTTGTGTGAATTTATGTTTTCTAACGGAGTCTTAACCTTTGTCACAATAACTATGTAGCAGTGGAATAGCCCTGGGCCAAATCCCATACTCAAACCCAGTGCAATTGTCTGGAGGAAAAGATCAATGTAGTGACACATGTATTTTCATGACTGATCAATCAGAAGCACAAATCCAATAAACATGCTTTCAGTAAAAGCAAACGTCTGCTTTATTTCTTTATTTATAGATAACAAGGAGAATAAATTGACAACGACACAATAACTTTAGCAGTGCAACATTGTGGGTTTAGTTGAAAGGAGAGGCCTACAGTGTGGACTTTTCATCCTGATGGCTTCCAGCTGTAGCACTGTGCATTGTTACAGTGGTTTGGGGCAGGCTTTTTATGGGTGTCCCCAGAAGTGAAAATGGAGAGGACCAGCTGCCTGGCACAAGGGGTCCTTGCCACCCACAGCTTTGGCAGGAGAATGACATATGATGTGGTATTGTGATGGCATTTTAAAAGTTGACTTTTGGGTCATGACCCTCAAATGTAACATGAGATATTAGGCTTAAAATTTTTGTTTTAAACACATTTAGACACACAGACAATTTTTATTGTGTGTGCAACTTGAGGTAAAACTTCAGAATAGATCTAAAAGCATTAAGAAACATGTAATAAACAATAATTTAATTAATAAATACTTTTTAGCTATCACATTAACACTGATGTTTTTGCACTGGCTTATTACACAAGTCATATATATATATATATATATATATATATATATATATATATATATATATATATATATACATATGCTCAGTGGTGTTTGTTATGTGTTAAAATAATGCTTGGTGAATTATGGATTATCTGGTTACTGATCCTTAAGTAATGCTTAACTAATACTTAGTGTATAGTTATAGTGTAGTGTTATCCTACTTGATTTTAGTTTTACTAATTTAGTTCAAAACTATCTTTAACTTCACCTAGGCCAGTCTTTGTTATTGTTATCATATAAATCTAGAACTGTGTATTGCAAGAACCTGTCAATATGTATCACGTATTGTATTATTGTAACAAAGGCGATATATTGCGTTTATTAATTTGGAAAACCTTACCAGTATACTAGTACAGCAGTACATACCCAGGATTTTATTAATTTTATTTTATTTAATAACCACAACAGTGTGTACGGCAACTGTATTTCATAAACAATGTGCCCTATTCCAAATAAGCAACAACATGTATGTGCTGGCAGGAATTTCTCAATAAATATAAAATGTATTGTCTGTCAGAGGTTTAAATCCAATCAAAATATTTTTATATATTTTTTTAAATACAGTTTCTTACACTCCTACAGTATATATAGTTTTGTTATACGTATTTTCCTAGAGTCATCTTCAAAGTTTGAGTCATCTGTAGCTCGCAGCTGGCATACATTGCCGCAGTTCAACTTCCACGTGGCTCTTGTCGGAAGCCACTTTATTCTAATGCACTGTGGCTTTTCAAAATCCAATCCTGAGTAAGAAATAAAAGCCTGGACAACTACATTACTGTCCTGCTTGTCAGCTTTGTTAAATATAAGCTCCGTCCGTCCCGCCAGGGTCTTAAAAGCTGAGTTGGCAGTGCTCGCGACTGACAAAAGCAGATAGCTGCAGCTGTGAATTTGGGGATAGGAGAAAGGACACTTAAAAGCATTTTCATACGTTTTTACAAGAAGCTCTTTCTGTTCGCCCATGAATAAATAACAAGCGGCATGCAGGAGAGCCGAGATACAATTATCCACTCTCCACAACGTCCCATGTCACTACAATGAGAGTTAGAGTCAACGCGCTGTCAGGTGCAGTGGCATTCAAGTTCTCCTCATAGCACTCGGGACGGTCTTGTGGGGCACAAAGGAAGAAGCCTGGACACATTAAGGCTTAGGGGGTAAAAACATGTCCATGCAATCGCAACCAAAAAGTCAAACTACTGTAAAACCATATTGAGAAAAAGCTTATGGACCATCCCAAAAATAGTACAAAACTATTAGTGAGGTGTGAAAAATGTTTAATAAATACATTGATTAATTTATAAAAAAATGTTTGTTTTGTTTTATGGACTAAATGATTAATTTTGGTGTGGATCCAGGTGACTGTTTAGATCCAGGAGTGTTTTCATAACATTTTGAGATACAGACTGAACTGATACTGGACTAACTTCACCCACTAAAAGAACCAATGCTTAGTTTTAGAAGATTCTTTATTTTTTTTGTGTGATATAAGGATTTTTTTGGAACAGGCCCTTGGGCACTATATCTTTACCATTGCGAGAAAGGACCAGTGCCACTGAATCTAATTACACCTCCATTTAGAACAGTATTGCATGCCCTGCCACTTCTTCTTCACACACTCCTGATTATGATTATCTCTCAAGGCTAGAATAATTTTTAAGTAAATCTGACAAGTTTACAGTTGTTGACTCGAACGGTCCATGCTTCAGTAGAAAATCCCTCAGCTCTGTCTTTTGGATATTGAGATGTTTCATGCAATTATGGAAAGCTCATTGCTCACATAAAGCAGCCATGAATTCAATTACAGTTTGTCTATAGGTTGTGTTGCGCCACATCAATGCGCCGACATGGCTTTTCTTATCTAATGAGTTGTTTGATTGATCAGAGCAGAACAGAGGCATATAGTGGAGATGATATAAAAGAAGAACCATGGGACTGAGGACTTGATATGGAAGCTACATTAGGCTGCATAAATAAATGAGTAAAATGCCTTCAACTGTATAATCAGGACACAATGGTATTCCCCTAACCAAAGGATTCACAGCTCTATACACTCATGGAAATGGACTGGTTTTGAGACACAGTCAATAAATGCTTATATATTTCTGCAGAGACAAAGGGATGAGTTAATCTACAGAAATAAGCCAACTAATGTTAAAGAGCATTATAACTATAGGCTCAGCTTAGTCAAACACAATAATACTATAAAAATGCTAGAAAAATAAATGATAAATCCTTTTAACAAAGTTTACAGGTAGACTTGATTACTATCACTGAAGCTCTTTTCTTCAGAGACAATAGGATTCCCAGATAAGCACACTAGACTAAGACATTAAAGGCAATACATAAAATTAACTTGGCCCTTTTCTGCTGTTTCTCGTACAAGCTGTACACCAAAATAAAAGCTTGTTTACAGTGAGACTGAATTATTTTTAAAAAATGTTAGTCAATATTTATATTTATTTATAAAAAAATAAATATCTTTAATTGAATATCTTCATAACAAATGATCTAAATAAGAGTTCCATTCAGCAGAGGTTTTAGTAATATAGTGGTGCGTGGCCAGTTCATATTTTCATATCTCTTTATTTACATGCTGGTGTCCCATTGAAATTGCCTTTTGAGAATTGATTTCTGAGCAGAAGCACAAAAAGCCTGGACGAATGGTCCAACCACAATATGCTTGAAAGATGAGGAACTCAGCCCTCTCCAGCCATTTACTGCAAACCTTTTCTCCAAAGTGCTCCAAACGGAGCCATTACACGATTGAGGTGAAAATATTTGCTTTTATCACCATCTATTTGAACACTGGCCACTTGGGCAGCCAGCAGAACGCTCACTGTGTGGCAATCACTGTGTTGCTTTGCATGTCATCATTTCCAAATAATTTACCAGCTGCAATTAGCCCAGTCTAGTTGTCATCGCAGTGTGGTGGTCTTTAGAGGAGGAGTTAATGTATTAAAGAGACTAAAATAAAACATGTAGATGTACAGTATTCGTAAGTATGCATCACTGATGATTGCACACACCAATTGAATATAAAAATGACCTCCGGCTGACATATTAGAAATAAACCTGTTTGACAGGCCCGTGTGTTAGAACAAATGTGAGACATGAAAAATTGTTTGACACACTTTCATAAAAGCAAGTGGCGGCAACCCATCCTTTAGCATGTGGTAATGGCCTCTCGTTGTTAGATTCAATGGAAAAAGCTATTCATACTGTTATGTGATTGAAAAGAAAATTGAATCCTTTTGATGTTATAAATGTGTCTATTACCGCATTTGCACACAAAATTTCTATGGAAATTATAGAGAAAGGAGTGATTCTCTGGTGGAAATGTTTTGGAATGACATATTGAATTCTATTCACGGATGACTATCAATATAGTGCATACTGCATACAGCACAGAACAACTCCAAAACTATATGATTTTTCACTGGGCTGAAAGGCTAAATTACTATATGTATAAAAAAGGTTAATGGATATATATTTCTTATGTTCTAATGACCAGTCTCTTCAATTTACTGCTGAAGTTATGGGAAACTTTACCTCTATGTGATGAGGTGAGTGGGCTGTGAGCTTTTGAGTTCAACAAGGGTTCATGAAAGGGACACAGTTGGTATTAGACATACATATACGAAATTTAGTTTTGAACACAGATTTTTATTTTATTTTTTTTGTATCTAGACTTACATTATTGAATTACATTTTTTGCAACTATATTTTCTATTTATCAGAAAAATGCTTATTAAACACAAATTACTAGGTTAGACAGCAAGCTTTAATGATTGAGGAAAAAATAAAATTGCAAAATATGAATAAATCAAAGTAATCAGTATTTCGGCCAAAACAGTGAACATTTCTTTTGAAGCTATAGATTAAAAAATGTGGCCTTTTTAGATGCTTTTAGATATAAAGACTGTGGTTAAATATATCAGTGTAATAGCCTTTAATTTAGTAAAACGTTTTTAACAGAAGTTTAAAAATATAATTTTAGAACTTTAGCCGAATGTTTAAAAATGTTTTTAGAATAAGGTTATATTTGAAGACAGCTGCTACTGGTAGCTCTGTAATATAATCTCTTTTAGGTGTTAGGACCTATTTGGATTTAAAACAGCAAAGATCATTTGCAGCTTTAAGTGTTATTTGACACTGAGGACCATATGTTACAGCTGTGTTACAAAAAGGAAGGGATGATTAATTAACCTAGCATTTTAAATAAATCTCATACATCAATTATATGGACTTTTAAAAATATTTAAAACAGGCTCTGTAAGTTACACAAGCTAAACCACTGACAAAGAAGAAACTCAAAAGGAATCTGTATTCAAGGTGATGCCGCTCCTGATTTAACCCGTGGTTGAACACAAGCTGCCTTCTGATCACTACACCACAACATTATTCAATTGCCTTAATGAGTGCATTTAAAGACTATTCAGCTATGCTCATATTTGATGTTTCAGGCCTGTTGTAAAACATTTTGAAGTCTCAGCAAATGGTTGTAATAGCCTCCTTTCAAAATGGTGATAATGATTATGGATGTATTCAAATGAAATTAAATCTCAAAGAGTGTGATGCAAGTCAGTGTGACGAACTCGAGCACATCAATCATGTTCACGGAGCTTATAGGAACACTGCAGATCCAGACCCAGCTACTTTTGATGTGGCGCACAAAAGAATAATAATTGCTTTAATTCAAACGGTACAATCTCAAACTACAGATCAAAACACTATGGTTTTTAGCATTATCCAATCTCAGGATGTAAGGAGCGATTTTTCACAGAATGTTTAGTAAATAGAAAAAGCAGATGGCTCAGTTATATCTGCACTCATTAGGGTGAAAAGCTTTACGCACCATAGAACATAAACCAAAAGATTATAATTAAAAACAGTATGTTAAATGAAAAATGAGGAAAAGTTTATTGTAATGAATCTTCTTTCCTGTTTTCTTTTCCGTTCTGGGGTGGTCACAGCCCTTTCTGACACAACCCTTTCCATTTATCCAGGCTTGGGACTTCCACAAAGTATGTGTCCCACCTTACACTGACTTAGATTTTTACCTAAACAATTTTTTAAACTATTTTGTGCTTGACCTTCTCCTGCTATGCTTAAAAATGTCCCCCTAATTTAGAACCTGTAACTTATCATTAGAGGGAAAACATTATGCTGATACTGGAGCCTTAACTGAAAAATAAAAAAGAATGTTGAAAACATGAACTGACTTCCTTTTTCATATTAATAAATTATAATTTTGTTAATGCCTGTCCAGTTTATGTCAAGCCCTCAAATCAAACAAATACATGATTGAAATATTTCACTCTGTCTCTGTCTACTATATCAATATACTCACTTTCTGAATATGAACTACTGATATAAATTCACTTTTCTACCATATTCTAATTCACTGATGTAGGACTGTACAAGCACTAATCTGGTGACACCAAAAGCACTCTCATGGTTTTACAAATACTACAGTACAGATGAGAAGAGGAGCGAAGTGTGTGAAGGATTTTGCAGAGATGGATGTGACCCGAGGACAACGGGATATTCATTAGCATGTGATTAGCACGACTGTGATGGAGTGGCCTGACGAGTGGCGTGCTGCGCTGCCGTGTTGTTGCCGTGTTCACGAGCACATTTCCGTTGTGCTGTGTATTTGGGTTTAAAAGCATCTCAGTGGCTGCAGGTGTGAAAGTAGCCCAGGCTGTGAACTCTTCCCTCTCCTCTCACTTCCTGTTTCCATGATTCGCTCTTCTCATTTGCATGTGCTCCTGACACCCCTCACCCAACAGAGCTACTGTTGGAGTTCACGACTTGTTCCATCTTTAAAAGTGTGGTGAGGATAAAGAAACTACGCCTCATGCAAACTTGCATTCTATCAGTAACAAGACATATAGAGAAGTTCTATAAACATTTATTTATAAATGGTTCAAGGACACATTTGTTTCTATTACAAATGTAGGATCAAGATGAAAGATGATTGGATAACTTTTTGGTATAACAAGCTACGTAAAAAAAGGCAGATGTAACGCTAACTGAAATAAATTACTTGCAATTACTATTTTCAGAGTAACTTTTATTTATTTTAAAAGGAAAAATGTTACTTTAATTTAAAAATATGTAAATGAGTCAATAAATATTGCTTTCATCTTGCAATCAGAAGGTTGTGTGTTCAACCCAGGAATGGGGACAGTAGTAGTAGTAGTAGTAGTTGTAGATGCTTGCAGCAAATAAAAAATGCATAATGCATTTGCATACTTCTCTTTTACTTGTTTCCCTTACTTTGCCACAGCAAATCATTTGCCTCTTGCATGCAGTGATTTGCATATTGATCTAGTATAGGTTTTACACCAGATGCCCTTCCTGACACAACCTTCTCCATTTATTTTGTGGTTGGATTGTTGGATGGTACTTTTACTCATACTTGAGTACTTCTCTCAAAACATATAAATGTTCCTGGGTTTTGCCTGCTTCAATGTGTCATGTGACTATCAAGAACAAGCTCATCATTTAGTAAATAAGACATTATTAATCCAGTGTTGTGATAGAAAAACAAAATGAAAGTGTGAGGGGAATTAAACCTTCAGTGCATCTGTGTAAAAAGTTACTGGTGCATCCTTTTCATATTGCCTATTTTGAGTCTCTGGTGTGTGCATGTGTATAATTGGAAGTCTGTAACATATGTTTGTGTTTATTCCTGATGTGTTTACTGTGCACATTTCAGCATGGTTGCACAAAAGGAACTGGTAATCAAACCTTTAATCTAATTAATTTATCCAGGCAGCAGAATGAGCGGATCCATCAGGCTGGGCTTTATAGAGCGTTATGTGTCGAGAGCACGCAAATGAAATTCAATTAAGACACAATGTAATAATTATAAACTGCCTCCAGAGACCAGACAAGATTTTCTCATAGCAGCATTCTTTGGAGAAATGGGCCATTTTTGAAAAGTTATTAGACATGAGGGGACAATAAGTGGATTCTGACTTGCCATTGGGTTTTTAAGTCTTTGTTAAAAATAGTCGGACCATGAGCAAGTTGGGCATGGTTTAAAAGATGCAAAACAAAAGCATTTAAATAATCGACTATGCCTCTTGAGCCGCACAGAAGATCTGGTTTGTCTGAATCACAGGGAGTTCCCTTTTTTTTTTTAGATTTCATATATTTTTCAAACTTATATTCCGACCCTATAATACAGCAACATGTTCAGCAGGATTTCTATAAACCCTAGTAACTGTCAACAATCATCAACACCATTTTTTTATTCATTTATACTGCTATATTATATTACTAAAGGGTTTATATGAAGATGAACAAGACTGTTTAATTTTAGTTGTTACATTTTAAGAAATTATAAAGCATGTAAAACATTTTGTACTGATTTTGTACATGTAAGACATTTCTGTGGAAAATGACAGCACTGAACAATCCCGAGCATTTACGAGTCACAGGTCAGGCTAATTACGTCTTCTTATGAGAAATAATTCTGACCCGGCACCACTCATACAATCGCACATTGATTTTCTAAAGAGAGCATGCTTAATAAATTTAGCTACAGTAGCAGGACCAGGTGGTCAATCATTGTCCCATTCTCAAAGCCCTTGATGAGCGCCCAGAAAGATCACACAAATAATATGCTATTGTTCTGCCTAATTACAGTGTGTCACAGACAAGAGCTGATTTGCATTTTAAACAAGCACTCGTTCTGATTGACGCACAATTGTTATATACTTTCATTAAACGGGAGCCACGCAGAGGGCAGTTCCATCCAGCTTCACAGTATCTTCACAGCAAGACACAACCAACAAAGCTCTTGCCCCATCGCAAACATCTCACATTCGCTCCGTTAAGATATCCTCTAATATATGTTTGTTTGTTTTCATTTCTTTTACACTTATGCATACTTTAGTGATATTTTTCCTCCCACCAACGATTAATTTCATCTCGCAGCCCTCTTTTCAAGGTCCCCCCTCCTTCGCTCCATCCCAGTTCAAGCGGCGAGGGTCTGAGGAGAAAGGGAGAGGAACTAAAACTGAAAAAAAAAGAAAAAAAAAAAAAATCAAATGCGCTTTAACTGTTTTTGACTGCTTTTGCACTATTTTTCTTAGAGTGGATGTGAAGCGGGGCTGGGCCGCTTCCTGAATATCTTACAGCCTCCTCAGTGTCTTTATCTACAATCCCACTTATTTACAGATCACTGGAGGAACATCTGCTCCAACACTTGCCCCAAATCTAAGAAGTGATGTTTTTGCAATATACCATTTAATTTTTAATGCTTAAATTCAGTTCTCCTTCAAAAACACAAGAACTTTTCATAGATGGGGCTCCTTTTGATGACAACCAAACAACATCCAATACCCGGGAAATAGACTCGAGATTCAAGCAATAAACAAAACTCCGGCAAACAAACATGGCTGTAATGGTAAACACTGGTGCAAAAAGTTGATAATATCATCAAAGTGAAAATGTGTTTTTATGCTAGTCATAAACAAGTTACAATGTGGATAATCAAATAAGTGCAACAGGGAAGAGCATAAGAGATTGTTTCAGATGATAACAAGGTCACAGATCTGACTCTTCTCAAACACCTGCATCACAAAGCCATCTACAGCCAGACATGGAGCACAATCACTCTCCACTCAGTATCTTCCATTGTCTTCCACTCAATTCTCTTCCTGCCGTACACCGAGAAGTTGCGTCGCACCTGCATCTGTCCCTGTATACGGCAGAACAAGCTGGATCGATGCCAGCGCTCTCCTCTTCAGCTCCTGCCAGATACCAACCATATTTGATTTGCAGTGCCACATAATAGGCCATCAGCTTAATTATTACGGCGTTATCATCCTGAAGCCTTTCTCTGCGGAACTGCCGGACTGAGAACGCGTCATAATAGCAACATTTGCCTGCAAGCGAACAATGGCTGATGTGTTCCCTTTTTTTCCCAAAACGCAATGAAAACGTTGGCATTATGGTTCCCATTTAGTTGTGTAAGAACAGTTTGCATTGTTTTGAAGACAGAGCACCGATTTCAATGACTAAACAGGGCTCATCACAGGACTTTGAGGAAAGTGGTTTTGTGGACTACTGTAACTACAATTATATATATTACTATTGTTGTTGACAGTTCTGTATGCGTAAACAGCTGTCTCTGAGTATTTTTTTTTTTACATTTGAGCAGATTTCTGATTTAACAATAAAGTCAAGCCTTAAATTATAAGATACCTAAATTATATTTAAGTTAATAAAAGCCTAAGTGATAACACTGTAGTGATGCAATTTTTATGTAATTCAGTTTACTGAAGAAAATGCATTATGATACAATTAACTAATTAACAAATTCATTAATAAATTTAATTGATAACTGTTTATTATTTATTATTTTATCATATCTTTAAGCATTTTAAAAGTGAAGTTTAATGTTATATGGAAGATGTAATTTATAGTCTCCAATAATAAGAAATGCATATAAATCCAACTGATTCTTCAGTGATTTATTATTTAAGCTCAGAATCTGAATGCAGTAATTAATAGTCCTTATTTTGTGTGGTGCTGTTGATTCTTAGCAGTGCTTTAGGAGGCATTAGATCCTGAGACAGTTGAGCAGTCAGATCTAATGTTATTGTACGGAGTGAGACAGGGGTTACACCCTGGACACACTGAATAACGCTCACAGAAGCAGCATGTATGGCTGTGTTTGTACTGGACGCAGGTCATGGAACACATTTCATAACAGTGCACAGTGTGTACACTGTTTGGCCTGCTCCATATAAGCACTGCCTCATGCAGCTCAAAATATATAGAGGCTCACCCATTCTAGGCATTTATCTTCACACAGGACATTTCACACTGCCATATGTCACCAGCTAACACATAGGACTTTCCACATTATTAAAGACTGAGCCTGGGTCCCAAATAAGAGTTATGAGAGATTTGATACAGAAAGAAAGAAAAATCTAAATCAGTGACTAAAAAAAAGTGATAGTCTATTGGCATTTGACAAAATATACCTTGAAACTTGGTAATGATCAGCAATGACACTACACCAGGAATACTCAATAACACATAAACAGCATCAAACTGATACTAAAAGTACTACAACTACCAAAAGAAAAAAAAAAAAAAAAGATGAGAAGTTGAAAATGTCCCAAAATACCAAAAAGGCCAACAAAGCCATATGAAAAGTGAACAAAAGGAGTCCTAAAAATTTAAAGATTTAAGATACAAATGGATGTACTACTATTTGGATCTACTACGGAAAAGAACACACTATTATTTTAAGTTTGCTAAATTGATATTTTAAAACCAGCAATTTCAGGACAACAGTGTGTTATGTGCTGTCTTTTAAAAGTTTTTTTTTCTTCTGTAACTGCATCAGGTTTAGTTTGGCAATGTTAACATTGTTTTAAAACATGCATTCACCATAAGTACATGTATTATGAAAGCTGAAGATAATCTATTCTGTTTGCAGAAGATGCATGGAACTAATCTATTTAAGCTTGTGTTCATTTTATGACATTGTGAGCATTTTACAAATGTTTACATAAGGAATAGCATAAAGTTTCGAGATGCCCCCAAGTGTTGCAGTTTACCTTGTGGGCCAGTCTCTCACTTTTTTTCAGCTCACTGGTTAAACAGCAGTGCAGAGTGGAAGGGGTGCTGGAAGGTTCCCTGATTGGAACAAAGAAGTCAGAATTAATCTTTTTCCGCTTCCTTTTAAGGCTGGGACACTGAGACGATTATTGGCCGTCTGGCATGGTCAGACAGTTTGATGCAGTCGGCGTTGTGATTCTGTTTGGTGTGTTCCGCACCATTGGACGTAGTGGGAGACAGTTGGACATAGTTCTGGCTGACTGAACATGTCAAATCTGTGTCAGCATCGTGCTCAAACGAGTGCTCTGATTGGTTGTGTGTCCCATTCACAATTTGTCAAGCAGCTCGCATTTAACATTCGTTTAACACAATGTAAGGAACTTTTGTTTTAACAACTGTTCATTATGTTCCTCACATCTTTGACGCTAATGCGCTGCAGTTAGCTTACCTTAGCTTTAGCCTTGTGCAGATGAAAATATAATCCTCCCTCAGAGACAAACAGCTGCAATAATCCAGTCCCATTTATTTATTACTGTGATCAGACGAGTTTAATGTAGCACCTATGATTATTATTCACTGATAAATACTTGAGTTAAACACTTGAGTACTGCAGAGTTTTGTTTACAAAATTAGTGACTAGCTCCACCTGCTGATATAGCTCTAAATAGTTATTACGTCTTGCACATGCGCACTGCTCGGTCATGGGTCTGAGTCCACAAGGGAAGATGTTAAGAGACAAAGCAGTCGGCCTGCCTCTGCTGATGGCGGGCGTTGGGTTGGTGTGACCCAGTCTTTAGGGATCAGAGATGGCTGGAGCCAATCCCAGCAGCTATAGGCCTGAGGCAGAGTACACCCAGGTCAATGGCCAGTTAATTAGTTAGGGCTGACAAATACATGTACAACCATTCACTTTCACATTCATTCATGTCCACAACCTTGTTGAAAGGCAGGAATGCTAACGACTCTGCCAGAGTACTCTCCTACTTCTTATAATTTAACATGAAATTGTAATCAAATTGTGCCTATTTTTCATAACCAGACAGTAGTAAAAATGTGAACTGTGCAGACACACATTTATTATATAAAAATGAGTACAGAAACAATGATTTGTAGCAGACCATAGACGTTGGGAGCTCTTTTCTACAGCTGTAACAATCCCCTTTGGGAATAGAACTGTTAAACTGGTGTGGAAGTGGAAACAGGTGCTACTGTTGAGCGGTGACTGAGAATTTACATTCTCAGAGAAAATCTGCGGTGAGCTCTTACAGTGTTTACACAGAACAGCCAACAGGCGACAGCCATGTAAACAGCATCGCTTCCACTGGCTTCCAGTTTCTCAATGAATATACATCAGCCCTGCGTGTGGGTCACTCTTTGGCTGTTGAGTGATGTCATTGTCAGAGGCCTCCAGTTGCTTTGACAGCTCCTAATCACACCTCTTGTGTTGTAGAAACAAGCCATTCAGCATTGGACCAGCCCTGCTTCTTTTATCTGTCAATCACTGTCAGCGGTGATACTTTCTGTGGGGTGTGGCTGTCTATCAGGACAGAGCTGGTCAACACATTCACATGTGCCCTATCAATTTCTCTTAGATTGATACCATCTCAACCTGACTGGCCCCTCGCTCTTTATTTCCCTCACTTTAGCAGCCTGCGCGCCCTCACAGCAACAAGAAATAAGCTGCTGGCCTGGTATTGACAATGCAGCAACATGATTCAAACAAAAAACAGCCAACTCTTTCTACTTTCTCTTCTTTTCAGAAAATGGAATCAATATATTGTGCAGCAGAGGTTGCTCCCACAAAGGGGAGAATATGTAAACTTTTGTTTTACACTCTCTGTCTTTGGAAAAAACTTCAAATAGAGGATACATCAAACAGTGAAGCAGAACACTTTGATCTTACTTTGAATGCAATGAAGTTACGTAGCATTAAAATTTAAGAACTGGACTTGAAAATAGAATACTGTAGAGAAACCTGTATAGCAAAGGGACTTGTATGCTGAGAAGAATATTGTACAGTACTTTGGGGAAAGTCCTGCTTCAGTAAAACAAGGATTGTGGACTGGCCCTGCAGACCTTTGTGGTGAACTTTGATGTGGTTTGACCATGAGTGTATTTACTAAGTATTCAGCATGTTACTATGTAGTTTTTAGAAATTCAATGTATTACACACAAGGGCAATTATTCTTTGATTTGTTATTAATACTACACAAAAATATACACAATACTTTATTTTGTACCATCAGATGGAATTGTGATCTACTGCATAAAATATCTGCTGTAATAAACACTGACTTCTGCATGAAGCAGTGATTTTTTATCATTCAAAACCAGATGTAGAATTGGACCCCTGTTGTACAATGATTGCTTCAGCTGCTTTTGGTGGCGGAGGTCATGGGTTTGAAAGTACTATGGGGCACCAAAATCTCCAGTGACAGTATGTGGCTGGTCGTGTCAGGAAGGGCATCTGGTTTAAAAATCTGCCAATAGGGAGCATCTGAAAGGGACAACAATAAAACTGCAGAATTGAACAATTCGTTGACTGTGTGAGATGAAATTTGTCAGTATTTTGTTAAGCTTATTAATAAATATTTAAAAGGTTTAATGTCACTATAACACTGTGATTTAAATTGTTATATAAAAAATATGTCAAACAAACATCTAAATACATAACATAGGCCTGGCATATAAGAAACAGTGGACTCTACAAATATGACTAACACATTATGTCTTAGTCATATTTGTAGAGTAGTGCAGAATAAAACAATCATAGTCGCAAAATTGGTTTAAAAAAATATTTAAATTGTTTGGCCTAAACAAGATGCCTCTAGAGGACTTGAATAAAAATAAACAATTTCATGAATGTGTAGCAGAGTTTGTATGCTTGTATGCAGATCGACTGCATTGGTCCACACTGAATCCACAAAGGTTTCCTACGTCAGCTTTTGGCAGCATGCATCAATATGTGCTGACAAATGACTGTGGCAAGCAGGACAGTATAATTTACCACTGATTAAACAGCAGGGCTCTTAACTGGGAGCCAAGGTTCATATGGTTAACACAACTCATCTTTATGCAAGCATATATTATTACCTTACAAGAGTGGCATGCCCCAATACTCCAGTAAATATGGCCGCTTTTCCTGTCAAAGGGATATAGGGGCAATGAACATAACAATATGCAGTAATGCATGAGGAAAATAAAGAAGCAATGGATCGCAAGCAGTTTGTTTAACTGGAGTGTAAATCAAGTGTCAAAAGAAAAAAAAAACTAAACATGCAAATATAATTACAGAAACAAATAGTAATCAGATTCATATATTGGCCTTGCATTTCAGATTAATATTTTAACATTTAAAATAAAAAAGAAATACTTTTTTTTTACATATATTTATTTAACGTGATGTTTTTAATAGGGCTGTACAATATATTGCAAATTCTTTGTTATCCCAATATCAGAAAGGGCAATATCTTTATTGCAAAATGTATCAAGATTTTGTACTAATCCAAACTGGTTTAATCCTGCAGTTAAATCTTGCTTTAGTCATAAGATTTGATTTAGCTATATTTGTGACCAGTGACTCCAAAGCCTTGTATCGCTCCATCATTTAAATTAAATTGTATTTTGTTGTTCAAGAAGCTTTAACTTTACTCAATATATCCAGATAACACCAATCATATCATTATCGCAATATTTAACACACATGCTTTTCTAATCATGCAGCCCTAGTTTTGAACATAACTATATAAATAAGCAAAATGAGCAGGAGTCTTAGCTCTGGTGCAGCTGAAAGGCAGGACAGACACTGTGATGTATGAAGTTTACAGTTACAGCTGTTAACATATTTGAAAATGATTAAGTTTAGAGGTGGGTCTATATTTGGGGTGGGGATCTTTTCCATTAGGGGATGATTAAATAATGATAAGCTTGTGAATATTTACTGTGATATTACAGTGAATGTAGCGTGTGACCCACTTTAGACTTTCACTTCTGAAAAAGGATGAACCCTTTGATAATTCTTTGACTGCAGAAGCTATTTGACAGTCGGTTTTGGGTAATAAAATATGCTTCTGGGTTTTTTATGTTGTGTTTGATATGTGTTTGTGTGCGGGCAGGAGAAGAGCAGTGCACGGTGAAATGACTGAGTGATGTGTCATATAATCTCTTGGACACATCTAAAAGACGTTTTTCCAGAAGAGGATATGGCCATCGTCTCATGAAACATTTATCTGGGAAGAGTGGCCCGCAGATGGAGTGACAGAATGGAATGAGGTGGAGACAGGATAACAACAAGCAAAGTGTACATGTGTTGTCCTATTTGTCAGTGAACCATATAGATATACTATAAAATCATACAGATTTGGACCTCACAGCCTTCATTTACATTTAAGGTGAACAAGGCTGTAACCTAGAGGAGGTATCCCCTTATGGTAGTTGTCCACATGCTCCAGGAGCTCAGAAAGCCTTTGACTGTGATAATTCCTAACAAAAGCCCTCAGGCCAACACAAAGCTTATAATCACTCCAAGTGTTCCAGTGGACGCACTGCACTCCACACACTGCTCTGGACACTGTGCCTCCACCACCACCTTCATTACCTCCATATGATGATGTGAGGGGACTGCTCTGATAAAAAAAAAAGAAAAAAAAAAAAAAAAAAAGGCTCCTTTCTTAAAAACCTGATTGTTCAGTAATATTTAAGTTAATCTCATTTCCAGGATGGTCATCATGTCAAGCCCAACATGGGATCGTTTCTATTGAACTTTCAAACATTTTCTTGAATACCCAATCAATTTGTTATCTAAAACCACTGAGAGATGGCAGACCTCTGCTGAGGCATTACCGTTCCACACTGGATCCAAGCAGTGATTTGGCTCCACATCAGAGTTTTTTTTTTTTTCCTGTCTATTTGTGGATTTTTACATAAAAATCTGAATATTACTTTTATCAAAAAAACGGAGTACCCAAAGGGAACCCACCCACTGCCCCACACAGTCTGGGATTCAAACCTAAGACCTTCTTGCTGAGATGGGAGAGTTCTAACCACTTTGCCATTATGATGCCATGTCATACACTTTCATTCATTCATCTTGTTCCATTTTTTCATGTTATGGGTTGTGGGTACTGGAGCCTGTCTCAGTAACTATGGGCCTTAGGCGGGGTACACCCTGGACTGTGTCGCTGGGCTGACACAGAGACAGAGACAGACAAATAACCAATTAGTCTAACATTTATTCACTAGGGGCAATTTAGAGTTACTAATTCACCTAACACATGCATGTCTTTGGACGGTGGGAGGTATCCAAAGTACCTGGAGAGAACCCACATTAACACAGGGAGGACATATTTTGTGTGGCAGCCGGCCTGAGGATCAATCTCACATCCTCCTTGATCAGCACTAACCGCTCTGCCACTGTGATTGATTGCTTACTTATAATTTATAACATTTTATTTGGGATTATATAAAACACTGTATACCTAAATGTGTACTACTATTTATGTTATTTTTACATTTTTGTTTTTGCAACAGAGCTCCCCTGGACTCAAGGATCTTTTTTTATTTAAACTGCACATCCACTGTTAATTGATTTCTGGGGCAACACAGTTTATCTCTACAAAAGTTGTGTGTCGCAAATCATTCTTACATGTTCATACCTCAAGCCATAAGATTTATGGCAAGTGTGGAGAAAGTTAAGGATGAATGTGGAAATGGTCTTCATCTGACAAATGCACAAAATGTACTCTACACTTTGACTGAAAGAGGGCATTGTAATATATTTTGTTAAGTCCTAGTCAATCCTTATCAGTGAACAACAATAGTTTTTGAGACGCAACATTCATATTCCTGAAGACTATTATTACTATTAGTCCAGTGTACACTCTGATATATGACCATGGGCAAAGGATCATGGGAAAGCCCGCTCATGTGGTCTGTGATGCATCTTCCCAGCATCTCTGGGTTGTGCTTGGCTGGCCCACCCGGGTGCTTGGGCCGCTGGACCTTCAGACAGAGACACACACCAGAGTCTAGTGGGAGTCTGCTGGACTAGCCTCTCTCAGAAGAAAACCAATTCGCTCTCATCCAGACGAGGTCACATGGGCCTCTTGTCATTATGCTCAGAAAAGACAGGGCTAAGGCATATCTGTCAGATGGCCATTAGTGCCTGGCAGAGACCAATTACCAACAGGCAAAGGCCAAACTGTAAACGGACATGAATGAAGCCATACAGGTCAAAGTGGCCATATGTAGCAAAGGTCAGTGTTGTCAACATTTGAAACAAGTTAAAATTGTAAATAGCCGCTCCGATGCTAGCATGGAGGTTAAATTAGGCTCAGTTATGTTTGCTAGTGCAACAAATGTGGTCCATTAGGCCTCATTGCTGCTATAAAGAAGCATTATTGCCAACATGTGAATAATCCCATTAAATTACTTTTATCTTCCCCTTTTTAGACAAGCCTTGTTGTATTCTCCTTGAACAATGTCAAAAGAAAAAAAACATCTTCAAATGACTCAAGCCTTTCAGAGCCGGCAAGACACATAAAGCTAATGCCTTACGTCATGTACAACTGCATCACAATAATGTAAATGCAGCTAAAAATAAGTTTATCCAGGCAAACATAACCAAAAATGTTAAAACACCCAGAGAAGCAAAATAATGCCTAAAGATTATGCAAAACCTGTCAGATTATCAGTACAGTGTTTTGTTTTTTGTTTTTAGATTGATTTAGACTGTGTTA
This sequence comes from Bostrychus sinensis, assembly GCA_020698575.1. Lineage (NCBI taxonomy): Eukaryota > Metazoa > Chordata > Actinopteri > Gobiiformes > Eleotridae > Bostrychus > Bostrychus sinensis. The sequence goes on from CM036242.1 coordinate 26,542,882, forward strand.
TATTGTGCATTATACTTGTTGATTTATGCAAATTAGCCATGTGCTTTTATTTAACAAAGCTCTTTTTACAAGACTTTATGACGAGCGTGAATTACAGAGGGAGGTAAAACTAAAATGTTATTTTCACACTGTGGTGCACATTTCATGCTGCTTGCTGTTATTTAGTGTTGGCGTTTAAGACACACACACACACAAAAGAGAAAATACTTTTGAATTGCATTTCTGAGCAGATATGGAAGATAATCTATAAAAATCAAACATGACCTGAAAAAATCATTAGTTCCAAGCCCAGAAAAATGGAGAAGAAAAGGTTGCATTGGCAAGGGCATCCAGCATACAGTAAATACCTATGGCAACTAAATTTGCAAATGATGATTTGCTGTGTTGGTTCAAGAAGGGAAAAGCCAAAACGAAAAGATCTACCCATTATGAGTATTATTTTTTATTTTAATAAAATTGGTAAAGTATAGATTGTTTGTTTTTTCTAGACAACGTCAACTTAAAATCTGTGTAAATGTCCAGATGTATCTGATGCTCATGCTTATGTGTCCCGCTAAAGGATGCTGAAGAAGCCTGACATAATACAGTCAATTATCAGGCAGAAGAGGAGCCAAATCCAGGGCCCATCTATCATCGTGAACATTAGGTAACTGTCCTCTTTAGTATCAAACATATTTTCACACACCTCCCAGTCTGTACTTTGATGTAACACTGGGGTGATCAGCTGGCGGAAATCAAACCTCTCTAAATTTCCTCTCAACTGATTAAGATAAACTGCTTTTCAGCCATGGTTACCCCCCAACCAATCAATTAAAGTAATCAATTAAAGGCCTGCCGGCTGAGCCTGTGGTAATTGAGGGTTGAATAAACACAGGCTGCTGATACCGACGATAAAGCCATAACAAAACCATGGGCATGAAACAGGCCTGAAAAATGTAATTTGTGGGATTTGACTAAGTCTCAATTGAAAGATATCTAAGAGAAAGGGGAGTTGAAATATTTATTTTATTTCCTAGCCAAAGCAGTGCCGCTTGTTTACCCCACACTGCCAGAGATGCTGCCCTAGGATGTTAAATATTGAATAAAATCATCAGCCAAGCCTTTCCAGTTGGCCATGGACACTATTTGAAAAAAGTGCCAGTCGAAATTCAAACATGGCACTGTGTTCCAACGTGTCCTCCAGTGAAAACAGATCCTCAGAGGAGGGTGAAAGAGACTCTTTGGCCAGCCGCGAGCTCCACTCCCTGGCCCGAGAGGTGAGGGGGCTGAGTGGGCTCCACACATCCACAACAAGGCACACAGGTTTGCCATTGACTGTATACTGGTCTACACTTTGCAATTAATAAAAAGGAATTGTGATATGCAAACACAGAGCACTTTTGTTTTTTGTAGACATTCCCTGTACAGAATTGATATCTTACTTTATTACAAAGATTTTTACAAAGAAGTATCTCAAATCTAGTGAAAGTACTGTTACTGCAGGATATTACTTAAGTAAAGGTAGAAGTACTCAAAAAAATTATTACTTGCGTAAATAATTGTAATGATTACCTCACTGAGTACTACTACTTCTACAACTTCTAATACTACAACAATTACTACTACCACTGGTGCTACAATACTAGTAATGCCACTACCACTATTACTACTACTGTCATTATTACTTATACTTCTCCTACAACTATTACTACTACTATTATTACTACTACTAGTGAGGCAGTAGAGACGGTCACCCACTAACATGAAGGCTGGTGGTTCGATGGTATTGTTGTTGGGTCCATGGGCACTTCATCCACCTTGCCTGTATGAATGTGTCAGTGTGTGACTATGTTTGGTGGTCAGAGGGGCCGTACGGGGTGTAGGTGCAGATTAGCAACCATGCTTCTGTCAGTCTGCCCCAGGGCAGCTCTGGCTACACCACCACAGAGTGTGACTGAGGAGTGAATAATTAATGCATCAAAATTGTAAAGTAATTATATAAAACAAGTGGATTATTATAATTATATTTATTAATATTATTTCTACAACTCCTACCACAACTATTACAACAATATTTAAATTTACTAAAAAGTAAAAGTACAATATTTCTCTGAAATGTAAAAGTATGTTCTAGATATTATACTCAGAAAGTAAATTATCTTAAAAAAATTATTTCAGTAAGTATCCTGTATACTTAGGTATCAAGTTACGTTCTATGTGTACTTGCAGGACAGCTTATACTAGTCTAGCTGTACATTTGGTTTAGATCAGACTGCCTTCTTTGAGGACTGAACTTGTCAGTTTGTGGGCTTCTCTGCCGCTGTGTTTTTACTGCCAAGTGGAGACTTAAAGACAGATAGGGCAGGGCTTATGATACAAGTGACCTGGCTCTTCAGGAGGTCACTGGTTACATAAAGTGACTATGTGTGCACCCCAGACAAAGATGGGCTGAGAACTGCTTTCTGTGAAGTCAGCTTCTGTATTTCATGACTGTATCTAGAAGACCTTAATATGTGGAGGGCTTGAGTTCTCAATTTTATTTAAAAGATGCAAAAATTTCTTAACAAATGAAATTCATAGACAGCATAAACATCTCTTAGACAACATGTGTTTGTTTTTTGTTTGTTTATGAAAGGCCCTCTGCGCTCTGGACAAGAAAAAGCTAATAACTGTGCATTTGTAAAATCGTTTTTTGATGACTCACAGAGTGGCATGTGTTTGGACCTAATTAAAGAAAAAAGTGAAGCCTGAGCATCTTTTTCTCAGTGCATTTAGGTGGCGAACATATGCTCAACAAAAAGTTTCTAATACATGAATATATAGCTGTAAATACAAATGAAAATTACTTTTAACTTTCTAAGATTTTAAAAACAAGCATAGTGTACAGTATGTATGCTGAACCAAAGGCTGAAAGTGCTATTCCTGCTCTAGCTCATTATCTAACAGCCACATAACATAATTTAACATTTCCTTTGTGTTCAGGGACACAGCAGCAATTAGCTAACAAGTGGGTCATCCATTAAGCAGATCCATGGCCCTGGGAGAGATATAAGCCTCCAGGGCAACACTCAACAATTCTCTGTAATAGAATGGCTACGGCAATGGTTAGTAATCATTTAGGAAATCAGTGAGAAGAAAGGTCTCCATGGGTAATTATATTACTGATTATTTACAGCAAATACACTTGGCTCTTTATTGTGCTGTTCCTTTATCCTTTTCTCCTGATTGTTTCGCCGCTGCACGCACTTCCACCAGCTTGCACACTGATTGGATTAATGAGCCAGAGGATCATAAATAAAAGTGAGCATCTGCTTTACTCACAAAATGTCAGTTTATATTCAGATAGTTTTCTGAATGTCAAGTCTTTGTTTTGATTATAACTGTATTTTTTGTATGTATAGTACTTCCGGTTATTGAACCATGGTCAGAGTTATTGCCCCAGACAGCCTCAGACAAAGAGTGGTATATTCCCTGTCAGGGCCTCATGATATTCGATGGGCTCCCCTTTGAAATAGTTTACTTCAAAATAAATACTTAATGCAGCATGCTTTTTCTGATGAAATAATTCATCGAACACACTAACATTTGTAATGGCTAACCAGCCCCTCACAACAGTGTTAGAGTAAGACTCAAGGTTGATCAATAGAGGCCTTAGGGGTTTTATTTTCTGTTCCTTGATCAAGGCTGTCAGATTAGTATAGGTACAGTGTAAATAGGACTGCAGACGCTGGATGTGCAGCACAGGTCGGTGCATCGCCGCCTCATTAATATGATTAGGAAAACAGCCTACGGGCAGTGAGGATGCAGAGCAGCGCACGGCGAGCCTCTCTGGATACCAACAACAGTACAGCGGCACAATGGCAACGCAGTAGTGTGTGTTTTAACAGACCTCCAATTTATTAATTCACCAAAGTATATAAATAGTGTATGGACAACATGACCATGGCCCTATACAGTATATTATTTTCAGTTTGTAAAAAGGTAAACATTTTCTTCAGTGTTAAAACTTTTGGCAGCAACATTTCAACAATGACTCTACTAAAATATCAATGCACAACTTATCAACATCCCTAAATATTTTAGCAAAACATTTACTTAACTGAAAAGCTTCCCAAAACCTGTTTCATTAGATTGTGCTTGAATTTGTTCAGAAATCCACCAATCCTTTTTTCCATTTTTATCAACGGAGGTTGCCATTTTGTGAGTAATTATCATTGCTCGCTATGTCATAATCAAGGAAGGATAGTGACAGTGTGACTGATCTATTTATCTTTTAGCGGCAATAACATCGTCCCGCTCACACCACCCAGGAGTCTGAAACAGGTTGTCACCTCCTCAGTCCCTCAAACTCACAAGTGTGATGGCAGTGTGATCCAGATTCAGCAAAATCAGTGTGAACGGGCTTTCACTTTTACTGCTAAGCTGTTTATGACAATAATTAAGGACATTATGTTTAATTCTATCTTTAATTAAGTCTCCATTATTAAAATGAAGCTACTTAAATTTGGCAAAGTGTCTGTATACATAGCTACATTTCTTTAAACATTTTGATGTAAACAGTGCACAGAGTGCTGTTTTCTCTTTATTTTTTTTTCTTTAATAGGGAAGAGTCTTAAGACCTTGAGGAGCAGCTGAGATCTAACACTGTGCCAGCTCACTTGTGCAGACATTTCTACTAGTAACCAGTAGATGGCACTCTACTAAGCAGTAAAACATGCACACACATCCACACACAGAAGAATGTAAGAGCAGGACTTATTGTGGTGTATGGGCCACACAAGGTCATTAGGCTGGGGGTGATTAAGGAGCTTGTTATGCTATGAAAGCCTTTATCCAGTGTTTGTAAAGTTTGTAATAGCTGAAAAGATAGAACACTTTTTGTATAGAGGTATATGTCCAGTGTTGTCTGTAACAACAAGAGATGGCATGTGGTACGTCTCTGCTAGCTCCATAGAGGGACTGTTAGGTGGAGGTTACTTCTGTGCCCGATGGAAAAGCCAGATTAGACCTTGTCAAAAAAGTAGGCAACAATGGAGGCCACTGCTTTGTTTGCCCACTTTCAAAGCCATTTGTTCTTTGATAAGGTAGCGGAAACAGTTAGCGACATGCTGGTGGGAACCTATATGGAAAAGAATACACTTTCTATCAATTGTGTTTTCCTTATCCCCCCGTGGCGTTCACTGGGTGTGGGAATAGGCAGCATTCTGGGCGCTGGTGCTCCGAGATAGCATTCACAAGAACGGGCTGCATTCAAGCTCAAGGGAACCAGGGGCCCTACATGGCAGAATGGTACACACAGATGGACAATGTAGACTATCTGTGGTCTGGACACAAAGAAGCAAGCAAAGATTTTATTGTAAGGTTTGGCAGGTCTGCTGTGCACACTGTCCGTCTCTGTCTCCTTTCCAGACTTATTCCCTACCTTCCTGTTGAAAAAGTTGATATTTTGGGACTGGTTTGTTAATGCAAGAATTTGTAGTCCCTTAAACTTTTTGGATATTTTCTCACAATCCCCAATGTCCAGGGTGTATTTAATCATTGTTAAGTAAAGGGTGAAGAAGTACTCGAAATTTGCACTCAATTTGTACTCAATTTGTACTCAAGTACTCTTATTTCAAAACTACTCAAATAGAAGTAAAAGTACTCAAAAAAATTACTTTAGTAAAAGTTTAAGAAAATATTTAATGTCAAGTGTATTTAAGTATTTTATGTCAAGTTTACTTAAGAGGCTACTACCACTACTATGACTGTTACTTCCACTACTTATAATGCTACTACAATTACTACTACCACAATTACTACTACTATTACAATTTCTACCCACCTTGCCACTAAGGTTAAAAATATTTTTTCCTCATTTAATTAATATTATTGATACAAAGTATAGGCACATCATACTGGCACATTTTTGAGGCTCATTTAGACTGCAGTGCAAAAAAAAAAAAATGCCACCCTCCCCTCATTGTGAAACTAGGGTCACAAAATATGCATGTTGATATTTACATAATTGATCCTTGTTAATAATTGGTATTTCTTCTTCATGTCTGTGCTGATTTGTGATCCATTCAACACTGGGGCTCATCAGATGTTGTGAAGGTCTAAGCAATTTTAATAGAAGTTGGAGCCACTGCCGCCACCCACAGAGGCAGCCCATTGCATTGGATAAATTAGTATTATGATTTTAAGGGATAAATAGCCGTTCCATCTAATTAATCTGGCACATCACAGGGGGATATGACACCATAGACCCAATAGATCAAGGACCACACATCAAAGCCATCCCCACTGTTAGAATCCGACACAGGCGAGAAGGTTGCTTGTTTATTTTTATGTACAGATGCCCCATGAACTAATGACTAAAGAATACAGCAATATACGCAAATTTGTTTATTGGTTGCTGACTGAATGTGCAACGTCCAATGAGGATGCATAATTAGACTTGGGAGGGAGACTTTCCCCAAGTTCAATTTTAATGTTGTTCTGGGACATATTTAAAAAAAAAAAAAAAAAAAAGGTCATTAGTATAACGTAGGATTTAAAATGAGTACATTAAACTACTATTTGTAATTGGCTAAGAACGTAGGATTGATTTGGTGGTTTATACTCCAGAGCAAATGAATGTAAAGAAATTAAAAGAGACTAAATTAAAGGTTGAATAAGCATTATTGTCAAGGTGGCACAGTTAATGTTGTTGGTGGACATCTAAAAAACTACATTAGGATGATCATGCGTGATTTAAAAAGAGTGAATTAATCTACAATTTGTAATCTGCTAAATGTGATCAATATTCCAAAAGAACCTATGATTAATTGGTTTATACCCAGGAGCAAAATAATCTAAGCTTGAATAGGCTATTTTTGTCAAGGTGTAAAATATAACCTGTCAAAAACAAGCATCTCCAAGCTATTTTCAAAATGTATTAACTTCAGCTTTTTTCACACAATGGCATAATTGTCCTAGGACACAAAATTAAATGTCCAATCCAGTGGCCCAGTTAATATATGTATTCATGTTATATTGCAATAAGTTTTAAATACAATAAAGTAACTGGCCGTACTTGAGGAGCCAGAGCCGCACTGTTGCTATGACGTCTTGTTGTGGTTAATCATATTTGGAGCGGCGCGCACACACTTACGTACGTCAAGCGGTGGGCCCTCTCTTTATTTAACACACTGGCAGCGCTTTTAAAAAAATGTCAGTGTTCTGCCAAGTTTACCACATATTCACTGTTTACTGATGGCTGTTACACATGTGGTTTTTGCATATGCTCTGCTCTCCCACTTAAATCATCTGCGGTCCCTGGGCTTTCTTTGACATGTGCAGCGTTGGTGCTGCCATTGCGGCTTAAATTTTTCAAGCAAAGAAAAGGCATTTGTATGAAATAATAATGACTGTTTCAGACATTTTATTTTCCCTGCATCTGACTGTCATCACTTCTTTTCTTTTCGCTCTATGTCCACCACAATATCCCAGACCTCCTACGCAACTCCATCTTCCTCTCACTTACGCAGTTATGTATCGAGTGTTCGAAAGGCTTTTAATGTTTGTTTTGGCACACATATGATGGCATGCATGGCTGACTGACAAAGCTTAACTAAGAGCATCTTCATTCTTTCCATCGTTCTGCTTAATTACGGCTAAACTAAAAACCTACAACCAAAGCCTTCAACAAAGCCAGGCTTCGGATGACTTTTTCTCTTGGGACTTTTTCCCAGAAGTCCTCATCCTGGGCAGACTGGACTGACAGACTGACTTGGGACCACCGTCTTGTCTTCAATAATTCATTCAACAGTATCAAGTGCTTCATTAATATACTATTACATGGTATGCTTTAAAAACAGCCTCATCTAAAAACACAGCATAGATATTTAACATACTAATATACTAGTTGTCTCGGTCAAATGTATTGACTTTCTTTGTTTAAGATTCAATCTGAAAATGCCACTCAAAACATTCTCCATAATTTATTGAATGTAGCATTGTGAACATTCCCACTCGTGTCAGCCTACATCAGCGTAAGTGATATACACATGTCTTGTGGCATCTCTCGAAGAGGCACTATTTGTTTTGTCACTGCTCCTTTGTGTCAGCGCGCCTACAGTCTCGGCAGAGTGTGGATGTCACAAAGCATTAGGAAGTATGTGATTCAGGATGTTCCATTTAATCTCCTCCACTTCCCCGGTTAGCAGAGGAGCCGCGCGGCAGCCAAGGGAGCCCCGACATCCTGTAGAACAAAGCTGTTTGCCTGAGGGGCCTGCTCCACTCGCAGACAGAGCGCCTGAGAGAGCGGGGAGACAATGAGAAACCAGTCAGATGACATATACACTAAGCAGCAGTTACTTTGAATGACAACAAGGCACGAGAAACAGCGCAGAGCCTCAGACTGGGACCCAGTACAAACAGCTGTACGAGCAGCTGCTATCAGTCACTGTATCTCATGGCTCTATTGTTGTTCATCACTGTGTTGACAGAAATATTTCTGTCGCTGGAAGGACTCCCTTAACTGCGTGTGTCACTTTTATGTGCTTTTTTTTATGCAGCACAGTGGCCACTCTGATTACCCAGAATGCCACTGTGGCCCAGGGTTAAACAGGAGCAGATGCCTCTCTGCCTAGACAGGAGAGGGTTTACCTCCAGCTCAGTCGGTTAATTTTCCCCCTTCCGGGTAATAAGGGTCCCTCGCAACATGACACTTTTGACCTTGTGACCCTGACGCATTTTGAAATTATAATCAGGGGAGTTGTGGAGAGTCGCCAGATTTTAGCGCTCTATTGTGCTGTCAGTGCTAAGTTGGTCTTTTCCTGTGGACCAAGACAATTGGAGTATGGTTACAGACAATAGTTTGGGTTTTACATATTCAAAGCTTTTTAGGGAAAATTTTGAAAAACTATTTTTCTACACAGCACAAACCTACAAAACCAAAATATATTACATGTTATTTTCTTTCACCTTTTCCATTTACAGCATCACCACAGCAAAGCATCTGCCTCATAGAATACAGTCATTTGCGCATACTGTAGATTTGGCATAGGTCTTACTCTGGATGCGCTTTCTGATACAACCCTCTCCATTTATGTAATTGTGCACAATACGCTGGTTTGAGACCGCTTGAGACCGCTTTGAGGCTGCATTGCCACACTGACAATTTTTTTTTAAATATTTTCTCATTACTAAGAGCCCCAAAAGCTGTTTTGCAAAGATTTCTGACAGTCAGGTCAACAACTGTCAATCACTCTACTGCTGCAGAGATTCCTTTATATGTAATTTACTATACTATGAATTCATCTTATTAGTGAAATTAGTGCAATAATATCTTCCTGCAATATTTTCACACTAAAAACCCCAAAAGGTACCAAAGTACAACTATATGCAGTGGGACACGTCTTCTCACCAGGTAAAGAGGCCCAGTCCACGGGGTCACATCACATGGTCCATCTTTTGGCTTCTTGAGATGCTCTTGTGTGTCTCGCGGGACAGAGAGTTTTAGGCATCCAGTTCTCGTCTCATTAGCACATGCCAGGCCGCTAGTTGCTGAGACTCAATCCAGGGCATGTCAGGAGCCACGTCTAGGAGCCACTCAAAATGGCAAAATGAGAATGAGGGCCAGAGGATAACATATGGTCCTGATTAGCAGTCAAGTTTACATGGTGCTCCATCCAGAAAACATAATCAGAAATACTCCAGCATCCTGCCCACTGAACAGCTCCTCACTCACACCAGCCTCTCAAACCAAATACGTGACCCTCACAAGTCAATCATGTTCCATTATTCTCAACTTTAACTTCAAACTTGACTGATACAAATATGCGTTTGATGATTTTCTTGTAAACAGGTCTTTTGGAATTAACCTAAATGAAAAGCAAGTTCTTGGGCTTACCCTCAGGGACTGTGTCAAAAGCTGACTGATTTCTGTGTGCGCTGACAACTCAAAAGTAATATCTAGAAAAGAATAAATCACAAAAGTTATCTCCATATTAATGAGACTGAGGCTGGAAACACAGGCTGCACCTCCCTGCCCAACAGGCGCACGGCACAACTCCCCTCAAACAAAACTTGGGTGCCACAGTCGAAGCAGCAACATCTGGCTCCTCATGTAGGCACTTATTAGGATCAAATTAAGTAGAAATGAATGGGATGATACATGACAGGGTGCAGATGTTCAAAGCCGTGGTGTGAAAATCCGAGGGCAGAAAACAGCTTAATGAATTCGGCATCTTACAGCAGGGGTGAGGCTCAGGGTTCACGGGTTACAAAAAAAAAAGGCTAATTAAATTCATGAGCAGACGCGCACCAAAATAAATGTTTGTTACTTGTCGCTTCTCTTATTTACTCTTGGCACAACTGGGGACAATGTTATGATTTGCAATTAATCATGCAAAATGTGGGCTTTTTACTAAGTGGCCTGCTCTTTTGTGAATCAGAAACAGATGATAAAACATGTCTCGCTGATAAAGGGCTTGACTCTTTATTAGGTGGACTTCTGGTCTTTAATTCTTATTAGCTCTAGCAGCCTCACTCAACTCTCTCTCTCTCTGTGTATGTGTGTATGTGTGTGTGCGCGTGTATGTGTATGAGCTCCTGTTTGATAGCAGGTTGGTTTCAGAGCCAGGAGACTTGTGCCAGTAAGTGAAAATTCAATTGAACATAAATGATGTCATAACACATTTAAACATTACTTTTAGCCGCCCGTTGTGGCTCGACGACTTGATAGTTACCTCATTGTTGAATCACAATTCTCCTAATTACATCCTTGAGGTCTATTATTTGGGTTTATTTTGGTGGTGTGGCGAGGAGCTGCTTCTCATCTCCCCTTCCTCGTTAACGTCTGCTCCGCCGCTCAGCGCCGCACAAGGCCAAGTCTCATTTGCACATTTTCACCAGCCTAATGTTTAAGGCTGTTTTTCCCTTCACTGCCTCCGTTGACTCTGTGTGTGTAGAGAAGTATTACTGGGGCTTGTATGACACTCAACTCCAAAATATTGATTTTCTGGGGCTTTCTAGCAAGGCTACCGTACCTCAACATGAACACGAGGTCTGATAACAAGCAGCTGGTTTGGAGAAGACTCTGGACTTTTACTCATCTTTATAATTTACTATTTATAAATAGAACACAAACATTTAATAGTGTGAAGCAACATTAAGTCCATCTATGTGATTCCCTTTTTATCTTTTTCTTATTAGACATTTTATAATCAGGCTACACATTTGATTTATCAAAACACTTACGCTAGCGCAGTTAGCCCTGAGCTAACAGGCTAACAACATGTAACTCTAAAACAGAATAACACAGTTTTCTACTTTTGATCTGCACTGTGTAACAAAATCGTGAATTACTATCATACTCACATTTCAGACGCAAAAAGTCTGCAAAAAGTAAAGCTACTGACCCAGGACCTGCTCTGCTAGAGAGATGCGCAAAGGTGCGTTCAGGTGCATTGTAAAAGTGAGAAATATAAGCCTAGATTGTGTTTGATGGTTTTGTTTGTTCACAAGGATTAATAAATTGTGATTTGAGGTGACAGTTTAAAGAAAGATAAGATGCACACTGCAGGTTCTAGGCTTCTGTCTATTGGTAAGACTTAAACAAATTCTCAGCTATTTTAAGTACTAAAAAAACAAAACAAACATCAAGGACAACATGCATTATATGATGTTATATAAATGCAATAGAAGGAGCTGAAGACAAATTGATTTTAGATTTTAATATAGTCTAAAATTAATGTATACTGACATGCAATGCTTATTCAAAACTGCACAATGACTAGTTTACAGATCATGTCTACTGGGAAAAAATTCTGGCATTCAAGTTGAGTTATTTCTTTGGCTGTGTTTTTACATGATGGTGTTAAGCATATTATAGAGAAACCTATAAAAATATTAAGCACCAACCTACTCCCACACACTGGAGATGCATAACACTTTATTTCCAAGGGTTCTGACACATAAACACACATTTCTGAAAATTTACAGTTGAGGAAAATACCCAGTAGTGTTTGAATACCACTGCTCATGTATCACACTTACAGCTGATGGCTATGGAAAAACACAGGAATCACAGAAAACAATAAACAGAGCTGGGACTCTGAGCAACTTTCACTTTAGTCCTACAACCAATTCTAGACTGTTGTGAAAATAAAGCATGTACATTATACACTGTATGTTTATAGCTAACATCTTTAATAGAGATTTAAAACAGTGTCTGAGGTCACGACAATGTTACATGACAATGTTAATATATGAAAATGTACCTTACTTCTTTATTGTCCCAATCTAAACTGACTGTGTATATTTCTATTTTAACTTGTACTTCCAATGTACTTGTGATGTCCATGTCAAATATATGAATAAAAATGTTCTTTTCTGGTGTCAACACAGCAAATTATCTGCCTCCAACTGTGCAGTCATTTGCATACTTATTTACCTATAGGTCATACACCAGATGCCCTTCCAGAGACACCCCTCTCAATTTGCCCAGGCTTATTTCTATATAAAGGCATTGGTATGTTTTACATAGTTTTTATTTTTCCCTGTTGAATTAATCTGTAAATATAATTTTATGAATGCATAAGAAGGGTATGGATGCTGAGGTCCTTGTGCCAAAAAGTGTCAAAAGATGCTTTTAACAGTGGCTAAAAAAGAAAACACTGGGCATAATTAAGTTCCTTTATTATGGTGTCTTTTAAAATGTTAGAGTTGTTGCTCACAGTGTAAGTGGGATTAGTGATTTTGTGTTTCTGGACCATTATTACATTTTTAGAGGTAAAGGCAGGAACAGTAAGACAGAGATCAGAAAAAGATACAAAATGTTAGAGCAATGTTTTTAACCCTTTAACATGTCACAGCATATCCTTCTGCATTTAGTGAATATTGTCAATATTGATTTACATACATGGCAGTGGTTCTCAACCTTTTTTGTGTTGTGTACCCCCTGGGCTTTTTGTCCTACCATGAGTACCCCCTCATTTGTATACGAGTTCATTTTTCATAATTTTTTTTATCTGTGTTTATTAGTACAAAGACATTTTTTACTTACTTCATTGGAAAAGCAAGTTTTCCTGTATTTTTTGTTTTGAAAATTAAATTCATGATGCAAATAAAATTCCTTTAAAATTACAATATATACAAAAATCTAATACAAAAAATTTATAAAAATATAACAAAATAAAGAATATAACAATATAAACTTCTATTACATTTACTTTTTTACTATATTTTTTAAAACTCATAAATTGACAAGAAAAAATATGAAAAATAACAGCTGAAATAACTCCTTTGAGGCCCATTCAAATAATATTTCTAGTAGTTTCAGCTCATTTTAATCAATCATTTTTAATCAATCAATTGTCAGTGAGAAACTTGAGCTTGTCTTTCACAAGTTTCAGTAGTTTAATATGAAAAGATTGCAAATATTTGCTGGGGGTCCCCATACCCCTGGTTGAGAAACACTGCCATACAGTATATTCTCGTAAACACTACTGATGTAGCCACTTGTTTATATTTAGGGGTGCTGGGAGTTCACTTAGAGATGTTATACTTCCCCAAAATAAAGGTGTAGCTATACCTATGACGAAGTCAATCCAGAAATTCAAGCAGAATGTTGCATCTCAGAGACATGTTTAAGTTAGAATGCAAAACATAAGTAGACAAAGGCCTTTGAATTTGCTTGCACACTCAATCTTTCTGGGTTGGCACTTCCAACAGGAAACTGACAGTATTATGTGACACCATGGAATGTTCTAGAGGCAGCAGTGGCGCGGTTCTGACCCACAGCCGTCAACAATACCTCCTTTTGTTCTGCAACTTCTCTGCTCCCCGCTCCAACGCAGGTGTGGTTCTAACCCAGTAGTAGACATGCTTTTTTTTTTTTTTTTTTTTTCTCAACCGGTCTAATTAAATGAATGAAGTCAAATCCTGAGAATAAATCAGCTCACTCCAAGCTATGACACAATTCCTTCTATGCAGTTTTACAAGAACACTATGCCTCGATACGTGCCAGTTTTAGGGTAAGTTGATCGAAAGAAAATTTCATTGTTGACCCAATAAAAGTGAAATAATGTTATGATGGAAAGTCTCATGTAATAATACTGGGAACACCCAACGCTTGCGTTCTATGTACCCACAGTGTTGGCTGCAGCTCATATGCATTGATAGTATGCAGTATATGTTAAAGGAAAATGCATTTAAACTACTCACAGACAACTAATTGTATATTAAAATTTGTATGTAATGTTTTTTAAAGTAATTGCCAAACACAAAATTGTAGTCAGCAAGGGTGAAAGAAGCTGATAGAGTGGTTAGCGCTCTTGCTTGAGGTTGTGAAAAGATGATAAAAAGTTGTAGTAAGTAATTATTAGATACTATTTCGTAAGACTAGGCAAAATAAATGAATTAAATTAGGTGTTATTGTTTTGCTTACTCTTTCTTTCTTGCGTACCATATTTACCAGGATTTCCATTTAGAGCTTTAGATTGAAGGTCAGAATGAGTGCAATCTGAAAGAAGCTTTTACAGTCTTTGTTTCAGAGAAGTGAGAAGAGAGTGAGTACTTTAGACATTGTACTGCAGTAAAATTAAAGTCATTAAAGTTGTAAATATACAGTATTACACATAAGTATTAAACCAGATTCAAACATGTACTTCTGTCAATTGTAAACCTGACTGACTTGTCTTTCTTGTGATATAGAGGATTTGAGGCTTGGCTTCACTGGGGTTTCAGCCTCAGCAGGACAGAGATGAAAAGGGGGGTTGGTGTGAAGAAGAAAAAAAATCTCAGCGCATTAAAAACAAATCTAGTGGGGGTTCACCAACAGCTTAAGAGAGCCAAGACGATTAAAGGGTCAGTGGTCATAGACTGCAGGTTGAACATACCTGATGCCACTCACCTTCGTCCACAAGAGACGCTGCCAAAAGCAATCTCTCAAAATCCAAAACATACACAGGAGACGAGTCAAGGTCAATGCAAAGTTACTGTACATAATGGCAACTGGAACTTACAACTTTATTCTACTCTAGTCTTGTTCACAATTTGTCTGTACTGTATTAAGTGGTAATATTAAGTCACAAAATATTTCTATCTGCTTATAGGCTTAAAGACAAATAACCTTTACAATAAGTTGTGGTGCCAACTCAAATTTACATGCCTCTGACCTTCATTCAGCATCATAAGAGACAAAACTGTAATGTTTTGATATCTCGAATTAATTCCAGTTGGCCCCACATGTTAGAGTCAGTACTCAATCCCGTTGGGCTTTGGTGATGGTGGAGCAGTGACTCAACATTTCACTGTATCAATGAGGGCCTCTCTCTTCTCCTCAGTCTGGTGTCACTAGTGGTGACTCTGAGTGGCTCCCCAGCCAAAGACCTGCTTTATCAAGCAGCCAATTTAACAAGACAGCTCCTTTCATGCTTGTTGGCTTCTCCACTGGTAATGGATTTCCTCACTGAGCGTCTCTTTTCTCCAGGTTTCACACTTTTCTTTCTGTACTGCTGGGCCCCTCTCCAGATCAGATGTGTTGCCACTGACTTTGATTTCTTAAGGTAAATGATCCGTCGCTCCAGGCCTGAGCAGCACTGCTGAAATTTGGCCTCACTTTGGCTCCCCCTGTCTCTGATATTGTACACTCTAATGCAAAGAGAAGTGGTACGTCTAAACAGAGTACCCCCATCCCAGACCACGTTCATTTCATCACCTCACAGTTACCACTCAGATTTTTTTTATGTATATAAAATGTAGCATGTGTATGAGTTATATTATTTTGAAAACTCTAATTTTGACTGAAGCAGAGATGGAAAATAATGTTTTTCACCTTCCAAGCCCCAATCTCCATTCAGAAAATAAAGCATAAACAAAATGTCACCTCATCGCACCATACTTAATGTGGGACTAAAACGTCTTTTTTTCTCTCTCAGCAGGATTTTTCCAGAGCCACTGATTCAGTGTTGACAAGATGTGCAAACCAAGCACCTTTTGGTATTGTTACTCATTTTAATAGAAACAGTCTCTCTTGTGAACAAATCATTAGCCAAAGCTGGGCATCATGTAATGAAAAACTTTGAAAATCATTGTATTCCTATAAGCTATTAGGTGAAAAAAAACACCCCTTTGCACAATTAAAAGAACAATATACATTGCATGGGTAACAATTCTTGCAATAAACATTTAGCTACAAATTAGTCTACAAATTATCTTTTGTTTTGCTGCAATTTATACCTACAATAATTGCTTAAATCTTTTGTAACTGGTATCTTTTTCCTTTATAAACTGCATTCATTCTGCAAGCATGAGTGAAACAGTGAGCATGCACATCACACTGCTGTTTAATTGGCCAGCACTGTTGCTCATCATATGCAGAGTGGACACACTGCTAAGATGTTTGGATCTCAACAGGAAAGAATAAGCTCAAGCTCGATTTACAGGGAAGACACAGCCTGCTTCTTCAAGGCTCAATGGTTTACCATATGATCTTTATAAACCAAATCACTTCTGGTTTTCTTATCGCTCTCTAATGAATGCTAAAAAATTAGGAAGTAACAACAATGTCTACAGTGGCATTTCCAAAAGTTTTGTTTTCATTTGAAAAATACATTTGCATTTTGGCATGCTCTCTTGTCTCTTTTGGGCTTATTTATAGTCACATAAGGCAGAATTTAAAAAATTTCCTCCAACTAAAAGCTGTCTTTCTTTCTCCACCCCTGTATTTGTAAATTATGCCCACTCCTACCCAGTTTGCTGCTGACCAAAGTGTTCCTCTCTTGTGTCTGCCAGTGAGGACACCGCTGCAAAGACACAGTAAGAAATACAGAATAGGAAAGAAGTAGGTATGAGAAAGGAAAGGAAGGGAAGTTTGTTTTGTCCATAAACAAGATGTACATGGTCAAGCCCCAATTTTGAGCTGCTTAACCAATTGGACAAATAGTGTTAAACTCTATTCATAATAAACCCTCGCCAGAAAGCAGAGATAGAGGAAGTACTCAAAATGTCTACTCTAAGAAAAGTAAAATAATTATTACTCATTTATTATGTAAAATAAACGTTAAAATCATTACTAGTAACAGTAGAGAAGAGTAACAGTAAAAAGTAAATGTAAGCTAAATGTACCGTGACTACAATTACCACTGCTCATGCAAATTATAGCGCACATATTATTTACATACTATTTCTCAACTCCTGTTATAGCCAGTAAATTTATGTTGCGTCCATCTTACTTGGTATAACCTTGAGGGTTTTTTTCTATCACTTATCAAGAGTGAAACACGTATACCATGAAAAACTGGCAGTTAATAACAAACAATAGGTACACAGACATTGATTTACACTTTTGATTTCTATGGGCAATGTATTCCTTTCTACAGACATGTCTTTGGAAGGTGTGAGGAAAGTGCAGTGCCCAGAGAGAAGAGGACATGTCAACTCCACACAGGGACTGAACCTACAATGTTTCTCGCTCTGAAGAAGAGTTGCTAACTACTCTGCCACACCATTCAGAATATTAGAAGCTGTGTGATGATTGTTTTGTCTGTCCTGTCTGATTGTTAAGTTTGTTCTAAAGTAAAAAAAAAAAAAAAAAAAAAAGGTACCTACTGATAGTCACAAATCTTTTCCTGCAAATTGGGACACAGTGGCAGAACATAAAAGTCAGCCTGTTATTTATTTTTCAGCAGCACTTTTTACATGTCTTTTGTGTTTCCTTTATCCAAAAAAGGTTGCATTGCCCTACCGCAGTCTAACTATATGCACATTGAGGATCTGTGTTTACAAGCTGCTTGTAATTGCTAGTGTTGCCTGGCAAATGTGACAGTAGGTTGCAGTTATTTCAGGAAACATTCATCTTTAAATTTGATTCCCTCTGTTGGCTGCCATCTTCCAGCTGCTCTTTTCCGCCCTGTGCTAACGTCATTTTAGGTCTTTTCTTGGGCGACTTTGTCAGAATAAATCCCGCGGTTGAGTGGAACACAAGCTCTTTGGTTTCGGCGTCCCCTTGTTTAACTACAGGGTTTGTACAGTACTAATCCTTGGCCCTGGTACTCATCAAGCCGGTGGGGCCGTATGAGCTCGTGTGTGGTTCAGAGACAGCCATTACGGCACACTGTTTCCACTGTGGCACAAATCAAATCGAATTATTTGTGCCAGAGTTTATTTAATTTTATTGGTCATAACAATGAGCTCACTGTCATCTGAAAGAGAAAAACTTGATTGAAAACTGCACACTTTTGATTTGTTTTGTTTTTATTGTGTGTGTGAAATCATACAACACGTGATCCTTGAAAGTGGAACCCGGTGAATGCTGCCAACAACAACACTACACGTGCCCAGTCCCAGTCCTACCTACTGCAGACTTCCACATCTCGTATAATGGCAGCTGCATCGAGGGGAGGCCTTAAAGCGAATCACAAGAAAATCAATGACAACTGTTCTGTGAAGCCAGTGTTTTATTTCTAACCACACACCATTACATCCTTAACTGGAGAACTCTGGAAAAATTGCATTACAATTTAGTAGACCAGTTGAAAGCTTTTAAAACTTGGGTCTTAATCTGATCCAGACGGAGAAGGTTCCACTGCAGCAGCAAACATGTGTCTCTACAAGGTGCCAAATATATGACAAATCAAATATTCAGGGCACCAGCACAACTTATTCCCCGAATTAACAACATAAATGGGTTGCAATAATTAATTTGGGGCTTTCCTCCATAAAGTTACTATGTATGAAAGTTTGAGCTTTAATATTTTCATCACAAAACCACAACAAAGATAATGTTTAATGTTCAGATGAAATACACAGTATTTAACTGTAAAACCAATAAATGGCTCTTTTCATGTTTTCACTTGATGATCTCAGCTCCATCTCTCTTCATGTGTCATATTAATACTAAGTTTTCCAGGCCCTGTTTGATTAACACCGTTAATGTTACACCTCTTCTTCTAAGAATTTTTTTCTTATTCATCTTACTTTGGTCAGTCACACTTATTTAATAACACACTTTTTTCTGTGCAGAGGTGTGCTCTTTTTCTTTACCCTCTGACCAGTAATTGCAAAGCCATCTAAAGTTTCATTGTATTAACATTTACTTTATGTGAAAGAAAGATATAGACTGGTCTTTTTAAAGTCACTAATTAGCTGGTGAATGATGAGTGAATGTTGTGGATGATATAATCTTTGTTAGGGTTTAATATTTTCTGACTGAGACAGTGCAACATCAATGGGACATTACAATTACAGTAGACATTTAGAAGGTTGAGCTGAATCAAAAAGCTTTGCCACCTCTGGGTGGAAGATAATTGAGGTATCTGCTGTACGCTGTTGCTCTGTGGGATTGAGAGACAAAAGCTCACTAATCATGTTTCTATAATTGATACTATTTCTTACTTAGCTCCCCATGCCAGCGGCATTGCCCTCATCTTAACTGTAGCATTATTCTTATTTCCCAGTCCAGTCGCTCTCGTATACAGTTGAATATGAACTGTAATTAGATACAAATAAAAGAGATCATGCACTATGCTGAAGGTTAAGCTAATAGTGGCTTGTAGAGGCTATGGAGAACAGCAGCTATGGTTTTATTAGGCACAAATTAAAGTGTTTTTTTTATTATTATTATTTGTCAAGTGATTTTTATACCCATCAGGTCAATCAAAGGGCCTTGATGTTTATGTGTGGCATTATACCCAGGCCACCAGAAGTTGCAAAATATGTGTGCACATCACCTGACAAAGTTATAATTATATTGCTTTTATATTGTTTTTCATTAGATTTTGAAGATGAACAAGACTTTTGTTATGGTTACCCAAATTGCTATATGGGGGTTGTGTCATGTTTGTTTGACATTATGAAGCTCATAATGTAATCTGCAGATTTCATAAAGTAAAGCATGAACTTTCTGGTGGACATATTGATATCAGAGTGCTATTGGATTACAGTATTTGTCAGTATAAGAGCCAGTACAACTACAATTCTTTGATGCTCATTGAGCAGGAATAACTCAAACTAAATGTTTGAAGTGTCGACCCATGTAATAATGATTTATAATTCTCTTGAACTAATGCAAAATTTGTTGGGAAAATTTTTTTGAAATAAAAATAAATTGTGCCCTGAGGGTCAGGCCATGATTCAAAGGCAGATCACACAAGAGCAGCAAATGGTTTAATAAGCCACCAGCTCACGCCGGGCATGTGCGGCAGTAGAATAGAGGGAAGTCAAAGTACAGCTAATTAACATCACTTTAGTACTACGTCAATCTCTGGCTGCATGCATAAAAGGAAGGTTCACAAGTGTACAGCTGTGGGGCTCAAACTGATCAAATATCATTTTAACCTCTCATTTATACAAGGATTGACTTTTTCTGCATCCATAATGTGTACAATATTATAAACCAAAAATAGCTTCCAAACACAATTCCATCACCATTAAACCTCAAGGAAGATATTGAATAATAAATATCACTTATCAGTTATTCCTAGTGCATGGCAAGCTCGGTGTAATTTGTATCTTGGTCAAATTTGCAGGAGAGACAATGTTGTATTCCTCAGACAGCATATTTTAATCTTCTGTAGGTTTTTCATCAGTGCTACTGTGTCCAGAGAGACACGTACTGTGTCCCCAACAGAAGAGACACCAGTCTAAAAATTAGAGCTGGAGACGCCATTAGCAGCTCTCTGTAACCTCTCACATACAGTATTTTTGTATCCATTCCAAACATATAAAGACTTGCTTCGCTTGTTGTGAAAGAAAAATGCCTGAATACATCAACTTGTACAACTTGTTGTGGATTGACCAATGCAATATGTAATTAAAGAAAAGTTGTGTCTAGAGCTAAAAAATAAAATAAAATAAAATAAAATTACTACATCAAAGAGAAATTCCTCTCAAACAAAACTGCACAAACCATTTCATATGTTATAGTATTCCCATACTAGCAAGTTTATTCAACTCACATTGGGGAAACCAGCTGCCCCAAATTATTTAACCCTTTGACGCACATCATGGTTTAAAAGTGACCTTGCTGAGTTTCTATTTTCTATATTATCATTCAGTTATCAAGCATTTCTCAATTAACTTGTTTTTCATCAACATATATTCTTATTTAAAAAATCCCTCAGGTTGGCGATTTGGGCTCTGCTGCCAGCATTGCATACTGTCATTGTGTCCCTGGTCAAGACACTTCACCCACCTTGCCTGTATGAATGTGAATGTGTATGTGAATGAATGTGTTTGTGTGACTGGTTATAACTTAACTTTATCCATTTTCTGTTATTTCATATATGTATGTTTGTATATAATCTTTGAAATGAATGTATTTTATAATTAAGTATGCAGTAAGTATCTTGTTTTTGTTAGAAATCACAGTACAGATCATGTACACAGGCAGGAGGGGGAGCGTGGAGAGAACAAGGCCAGGGAACAACAGCGCCTGTGCATTTATCATAGCCTTTTGTGGTAAAATTGTAAAATGTACTTGTCTCAGCCATGTCACAGCTCAGCACAGCTCCTTTTGCTCATCTCAAACATGTAGCTAATGTTTGTCAATTGTTCTACAACTGTGAAAGATAATGACGTAATATTTGATGAGGGTTAGGTTGCCTTTAAAATGAGTACATTACTCAACAGAAAGTTACCAGTAATTACTATTAGATATCTAATATAAATAAAAAAAAATCTGTGAAGTATGAAGGGAAAATTATGATGATAAATCTGTGATAATCAAGAACTGAGAATTAGCCTCGGCTAAAGAGTTGTAGTGTGTGACATGAGATTATGAAACATACTCATCCCTATCAAATAAACATGAATAAAGAAGTAAAAGATATTTAAAGAAAACTTGGACTATCCAATTATAAAATGAATTGATTTTAAAATACAGAACAAAGAAAAACTCAGCCAACATGAAATAACATGGGAGATGAATGTGGGTCATTTCTGACCCATGTTGGGCAGTAGAGGGTTGTGCAGAGAGTTTCACAACTCATACTATTTAAATCCAGTAACTTACTTCTTTTTGTAATATCCACTTTTCAGAGTACTGGAGTATTGGCTGTGTGTAGCATTTTGCCAGCCTGAAAATATATTTTACAGCATTCACAGTTTGTCCTTGTCAGCTGACGTGTAACCTCCCCCACCTCTAAACTCAACAGTCATTATTTAAAGCGAACACAGTTTTATTCAAACAATCTAGGTGAATGATTTAATGTTGCATTTGTGATTGCTAAAGTGCTCTACGTTATTATGATGACACATGTGTTTGTTTCTGTTAACCCCTGCCATCACATACACTATTTACTGCATTTGGTCCCTCGGCACCTTTTCCTCACAGCTCACAATGTTTACAATGAACGGCTGTCGTACATTATCATACATATGTGTGTGTGCACCAATGGGGAGCCCCTGACAAAGTGGATGCCCTCAGAAGGTAGTGGACTTTATTCCCAGTAGAAAAGGCAGTGCTTGTGTGTGAGCTTGGCTTCATGTTAAATTCATAGTCCATTGCTAGTCAGAACAGACTGATGTAGTGGTCCAGACTCTCTAGGTGTACCGCTCCTGTACAGAACAATTTCACAAGAGGCCTCATTTGAAAGCCACATGTCCAGGAAATCCCGGGACGGCACAGGCATTTATTTCAGATATGAAGAGCAGAGATGAGCATGCAGCTATGTTTGTTATATGTAAAAACACAAGGAACTTGTGTGTCTTCACATGTTGTGTATACATAATTATGACCCTTTAAACAATAAAATAAAGTTAAAATTAAAACTGTATTCAATATTTTTATGTTTTAGATCTGTAGGCTGGAAATTAACTTCTGCTTGAGTTTCTGCTCAAAGGATGCATGCCCCTCAACAAGGAGGTTGTGGGTTAAATTCTGAGGCCGTCCAACACAGTCTCTTTGTGTGGAGTCTGCATTTCCTCTCTGTGTTACTGTGGGTTCTCAAGGAGTACTTCAGCTGCCTCAAGCATGTGTAAGAGCAACTGGTGACTCTAAATTTCCCATAGTGACTGGTTATTTGTTAGGGTTTGTGTCTGTGTCAGTCCTGTTTTATTGTCTTTACTGTGTTGGGTTATATGTTCTTTTTTGAAATGTAAAGCACTTTGTAACTTTGTTTAGATGTGGTCAGATGTAGCAGTTGTAATGCCATTTAGCATGTAGGACAAGACATTTATACACTAAGGACATAATGTACAGTGTAGACAACATCCAATATAAAAACAAGTAGAAAAAAACAGGCTTTGACCAGGCCATATGCTTACTCAGAGGTAATTGAGAACACACTGGGAAGAAGCAGATGAATAGAGATGAAAGAGAAATAAGGTCAGATTCTTATCTTGGTAAAATGAGTACAATAATTCTGTTGATTAAGTGCAAATTAGTGTCTCATTTTGTATTTCTAAGATGTATGGTGACATTTAGTGTCATGCTCTCTCGTCATATCTTCTGACTGAGAGTAAGCTATTTTATCAAAAGCAAAACTATAGGATTATTTCATAAAACTCAGGACACTAAGAAAACTCATTTGCACAGATTTTTGGTATTTCAAACCAAATATAATAATATAAGCAAACATCTAAGTGATGAAATATGCCTGTTAACATTGTAAGTGCAATAGCACATTTCAGATCCATAGATCATATTAAGAGACAGCTGCAGCAATAGCATCATAAAGAGCCAAGCAAATCATATTCATTGAATTACACAAATTACAGATGTAGCTCAAAACCAGTGAAAATGTGATGAGGAATCCTTTTTTCCACTTCGGGCTGATAATTCATAAGACTACAGTATTGGGCTTGTGAAAAATGCATGAATTACTAATTAATGAGGCATTCTAGCAACATTTACATATTCATAAAGGTGTGTGATTCACATATGCATGAGGGAGCTGAGTGATAGCGCCGCCACCAGAACACATCTTCAAGAAAGGGACCTTTATTTTGTTTAATTCTTCAAAATGCGGAGGGAGCCGGGACGCTTTTAAAAAACGTTAAGCATTTATTCTTCCCCACAGAAATTCAGTCAAATGCTTTGGGAGACAAATGCACCGAGGAGAGGCAACCATGTGAAACAGTATGCAAAATTACATTTTCTGAAATATTGTCCCGCGTGGATCTGAAAAAGTTCATTTAGCAGCCCAGTGTTCCTAACAACTGTGTAGAAAACTGATTGCTGCACACAGATACTAATATGTTTTGACTGTTATCACAACCTGCTTTAATAAAATATCTTTTGACATGTTTTTAAATGATGAAAAGAAAAGCTATTCTAGACTCTTCCCCACCAGCAATTTGGTGACAAGAGAATGAGTGAACAAGCTAAAATAAAAGGTTTTTAGACAGTGATAGTGAGAGTTAACATATTTGTTAAAATTGACTTTGAAATACTGGCACCCAGTACAGATTACACTGGTCTACAAATTTTTGGACTCGATCTACCTCTGAGATAAAAGTGGCTAAATCTCATTTATTTTGATAAGATGAACTGAAAATCAATTGATAACTGTGCTGGTTAGCTAATGTATTCAAGATATTTAATGATATTGTTTCACATCAAAATCACATCTGTTTATACAATAGATTAAGGCATTTTTGCTTAAAAATAATATTTATATTTTGAAAATATTTAATTTCTCTACATGCATGCATTTTGTCCACTTCCAAGAGAGAGATTTCTGCAAATAAAAACAAAACATTTTATGTCAAAACTCTAGACATATTAAAATGAATGTGTTGGAATGTGCAGACAGGCTTTCAGATAGAACTGGTTGCTTGTAGACACACTGTACCTTCTGATAAACTATTGTTTTTGCCTTATTTTTCATAAATTTCCTATTTTGACCCAATACTGTTTCTTGGAAACTATAGCCAATCTGCACTTCTGACTTACTTTTTCTTTATTAGTGACCTAATTCAAGAAAAATTTCACTACTTTTGTTCTGGAAGCATTTTGCTTGAAGACCAATGTTATTTGAGTGTCAAGTTAACTTATTCAAGTAGGATTTATCACAAATCCTACTTGAATAAATTAACTTGACAACTTGATTTATGAATTAAATTTGTCAAAGTCTACAATCACACTTTTGTCCACCATGTTTCTGTTAACTATTTGTCCAGCTTAACATAAAACATCCTTTTAGCTTATATGCTAATATCTAAGTCTGTCAAGACTCTCAGTCATCAAGGCTCTCACAGTCAAAACAAACAAAGTTAAAAAGAAGCCATCTGGAATAAAAAAAAAAACAAAAACAAAAAAAAAAAACACCCTGATGGCTTCTTTTTAACCTTGTTTGGTTTGATACATGCTGATATTGTTTATTTCGACATTAAATACAATGATTTAACATTATTATGCTAGATATTTTGGAATTTTCATGGTTTACTGAAAGTGTAGAAGAGATGTGACAAGAAAACATGGGGGAGACAGCAGGTAACTTTTTAACTATTTATTCACTTATTTATTGTAAATGAATTTTTTTTTCTGGTTGTTGAATGATTCTTAGATTTGTGTTTCTTGCTTGATGTGTGCTACCGGACAATTTGAATTTCTCCTTATGGGGATGAATAAAGTCAGTCTAAGTCAAAGTCTAAGGGAGAGACATTTGGTAAAATGTTGGAGTCTGGACTTAAACCCACATCACCCAGGCGAGCCACAGTTGCTCTGTATATGAGCTTTATGATCTACCAACTGAGCTAAACCACGGCACTGCCAAAACCATCTTGTTGATTCAACATTTACAATATTTAGTGGCTAATGCTAATTCTTCCATATTAAATGTAATGTGGTATTTTTAGCTTATGGCACTATTCTTTTGAACACAGCCATGTTATTTGCAGTCACATAAAAGCTCTTTTTGGGGTTAAAGGTGCTGCACATAGCTGACTTTATATATATATATATATATATATATATATATATATATATATATATATATATATATATATATATATATATATATATTCTGATAGTAAACACTCTACCACCATCTGTGCCATAAGGTGATCTTTTTGAGACAAAATATTTAAATGAAACTTGTTCAGGATGCTCGGCCAAATCCAGTCTCTACATTGTCTGAACCTTCTCACAGTGGCTTTGTGCGAGCTGTCCCAAATATAGGTCAAAAAAGCACAAATAGCATTCAGATGGTTCCTAGGCTCTCCTCACTGCTATGCCCCAAAGAATGACAAGTCCAACAAAACCATGTCGAGTTTTTCACCCCACGCCATTGTCTTTGCACATTAAAACTCCCAGCTGGGCCTT
The DNA here is from genome assembly GCA_020698575.1 of Bostrychus sinensis. Taxonomy (NCBI): domain Eukaryota; kingdom Metazoa; phylum Chordata; class Actinopteri; order Gobiiformes; family Eleotridae; genus Bostrychus; species Bostrychus sinensis. The sequence goes on from CM036242.1 coordinate 26,569,097, forward strand.
TAGAGGCAGGCCAGAGTGGTGTCAGAGCTCCCGGACACAGCCAGCTCAGGCAGCGGCTCTGGCCTGGCCAGAATAGCATGCAGAGTCTGGTTCTCTCCTTTATCCCAAACACAAAGAATGCCTCTTGGACCCATTGTACAAAATGTCTAATTCAGAACAACAAGAGTGGTCAGTGCGGCCAAGTGGACACATTGATTTCAAAGAGAATTGCTCATTGTCTCCAGACCAGAACATAAGAAAGAAAAGTGTTTTTCCCAAGAACTTCAACAATTATTAAAGCAATACAATGTAACTTTTGCTTTCTTGGGAGACTCCAGGACCCTATGTTTGACATCCATATTATCAGAAAAAATTGTGTATGTTATAGTTTGTTTTCTGAAATTTAACCTAAATAGGCCTAAATACAAAAAAAAAAAAAAAAAAAAAAAAAAACAAACACAACAACAATGTTTCAGTTAGCATTAGCATTTTGCATTCTCAGTTTGTAGGCCTATGCCATTGAACATAGTTTGCAAAATGGTGTAATGTGTATAATGGATTAACTTGCTGTTTATGTAGCCATATTGTGCATAATATATAGCCTTGTGAGTCAGCCTGTTATTTGCTTTTCGCAAGCAGGACAGTCTGGCTCCTCTCTCTGAAGGAAGCGTCCAGTTGATTTGGAATTGACCTATCTCAGCCGTTTATCTGCAGTGTGTTAAATATAGTAAAGTCCCGCTGGCAACTGACGTAACAACCACATTGAAACACAGCCACTTTTTCTTACAAGTCTTTGTACAACTTGCTTCTTTTGCTGTCCCTGTTCAGAAATAAATACAGAGTTACTCATAATACCCTGCATTTTGGTGTCTTATGGAAAAAAAGCAATCAACCATGTTTGTTTGGGTCAGTGTTGCACTGCTTTCTTCCTGCCCTTTGTTTCTCTGATTGGTTACTCTACCTGTGATTGTTATGCCTGTGGAAACAAAATGTAAGCGAAGGGTTAACATCTTTGTATAGAATAGGAAGAGTTTGTCTACATTATATGCATCAGACAGTGTAATAAAGCTGTATGCATAAATTCAGCCAGAAAGACTGTGAGATTTATTTTCCCCATATATATATATATATATATATATATATATATATATATATATATATATATATATATATATATATATATATCGCCCTCTATCTCATCCATCCAAGCTCGGGTCCTCTGGAGCTTTAGGGTCCTGCGCAGTATCCCCAATGTCTGTACTCTGCACAGATGTTCCTGTACACTATACCAGCCACTTGGTTATGACTCTCCATGTATGCTTTCCCTGCCAGCATCTTACAGCCTGCAGTTTTGTGCTGGATTGTCTTAGGAGCCTTTTTGCACAGTCTGCACCTGGGGTCTTGTCTTGTATGGTAGATCTGGGCCTCTATTGCTCTGGTGCTCAAGGCCTGCTTCTGTGCAGCCATGATCAGTGCCTCTGTGCTGTCCTTCAGTCCAGCCCTTTCTAGCCATTGGTAGGATTTCTTGATATCAGCCACTTCAGTTATCTGTCGGTGGTACATCCCATGTAGGGGCTTTTCCTCCCATGATGGTTCCTCCAGCACCTCATCCTCTGTTTTCCACTGCCTGAGCACGCTTCCTGTTGAGGCCATCTTCCTGATGTATTCAAGGATCTTGGACATTTCATCGTGGATAGTGGTTCTGACACTCACCAGTCCTCTGCCTCCTTCCTTGCGCTTAATGGACAGTCTCAGGGTGCTGGATTTGGGGTGGAACCCTCCATGCATGGTCATGAGCTTCTGTGTTTTCACATTTCTGAATCTCTTCCTTTGGCCAGCTTATTATTCCTACAATGTATCTGATGACCGGCAGGGCATAGCTGTTGATTGCCAGTACTTTGTTCTTGCCATTGCGCTGACTCCTTAGGACTTACATTACTCTTTGGAGGTATTTGGCTGTGGCTGCTTTCCTTGTGGCCTGTTCCAGGTTGCCATTTGCTTGTGGGATTCCAAGGTACTTGAAGCTGTCCTCAATGTCTGCTATTCTGCCGTCTGGGAGTGGGACCCTACTGTATAAACTACCTTCCCTCTTTTTGTCACCATCCGCCCACACTTCTCAAGTCCAAATAACATTCCAGTGTCACTGCTGTAGATCCTGGTTGTGTGGATCAATGAGTCAATGTCTCTCTTGCTCTTAGCTTACAGCTTGATGTCATCCATGTAAAGGAGGTGACTGATGGTGGACCCATTCCCGAGTCGGTATGCGTAGCCAGTCTTGGTGTTTATTTGGCTGAGGGGATTCAGACCTATGCAGAACAGCAGCAGGGACAGAGCATCTCCTAGGTATATGCCACATTTGATGGACACTTGTGCAATTGGCTTGCAGTTGGCCTCAAGGGTGGTCTTCCACTGCCTCAATGAGTTGCAATGAAGGCTCTTAGAGTCCTCTTGATGTTATACATCTCCAGGCATTCGATGATCCGTGTGTAGAAGTGAGTTGTAGACTTTCTTGTAATCAATCCAGGAGGTGCACAGGTTAGTATGTCTGGTTTTGCAGTCGCGAGCAGCTGGTGTTTAGCTCCTCTGGTGTTTTTAACAATGCCCTTCTGCGCAATGCTCATGTACTGATCCATGTGCCCACTTATCTTAGCCGATATGATGCCTGACATGAGCTTCCATGTGGTGGGGAGACAGGTTATTGGCCAATAGTTGCATGGGACTGTTCCCTACAGGGGATCTTTCTGGATAGCTCAGCTAGTAAGTCACCCAACTTGCACGCAGGGGACCTGGGCTCACATCCCAGCCAAAGCGAATACCAAGTTCCAGTGTGGGTCCTTAGGCAAGATCGTTCGTGCAACTGCCTGCTCATATAATGATGAGCGACACAGAATTATGAGACATACCGGCTCAGATGTCACATGGTCAAATAAGGTCTGCGTCAGGTGCTGGGGAACCAGAGCAAGATGATGAGAAGTGGGCTACTGGAACAAGATGGAAATGGATGAGATGCAAGAACAAGGCTCTGTTGGAATGCTACTACTCCAGTAACCTTAGTCAGAGGGGTTACATGCAGAGAATGTGCGAAATATGGCAACTTTGAAACCCACAATCAACACTCACTGCTAAACAACTATTAGCTCAGTGTTCCACTATCCACAAATGGCACCTGCTTTTACAACTTGAGACTGACAAGGTATAACACAAATGCTACAGCAAAGGGGAGCCAGGACGCCAGGTCCTTTGTTGTGTACGGAGCCCCAATAAGCACAACCACCCTGAGCAAGGCAGCAACTGACCTAAGAGATAAGATCATGCCTAAAGTGAACATTAGGCAACCACAACACCAGTTACAAAGGCTGAATGAAGTACCATCAGAAAGTCTCCTTGACGATGTATATACTATATACAGTATATATCTCCTCTCCTGAGGAGGCCCCAGTGATGAAATTCCCCTGACTAATCTATTCTCTCCTTTCATCACATCGCTGACGTCTCTACCTGCCAGGGTCTTATTGCCAAAGCTTATTCCTTCAGTAAATCATCCATTATATTTCACTCATATGTGTCAATGTTTGTTTTAAATCTCTACTGGTTGAATTGTATAAGGCTGGACACAGGGCTTAATTTGTAAATCAAACAATCCCAGAACAAAAATTGTGGTTTGACACCAGAGTCCACAAGGCCAACACTGATACCGGAACGTACACACAACACAATGCTTAGGCGCACACACATGCTAAAATACCAAGCAACTGCTCATTTATACTAAATTTTAAATTATATTTTAACATAACAGCGTTTTACTTTAGTGTAATGTGTCAGTGTACATGTGATTGCTCAGCTGAACGAGAAATCAGCTGCTACACATAATTACTTTTGTAGATTCGCTCTGTCATAGACCCGTGGCCACCAGTCTGAAGCAAGAACACAGACTCATGCAGCTGTGGTCTGTATAAGCAAAGTCTGAACTAGGAAAGGGAGCACGCGGCAGCAGTAAGCTCTCAGTAGCCTAATCATGTCTCTCCTTTTGCTCCAGGCTCTGTGACCCTGGTTTCCCTGCGTAACTATGACTATGTAACAGTGACACTGGTGTTTAACTGGCCCCGGGTCTCATCCTGTGACCCACAATCAGCGTTAGCTCTTGCTTCCATATGCATTTGAGTAAAAGAACAAACTGACGTGGCACTGCCAGGTCCTGTGCGCTCTCTGGCGCAGTGGTGAAATAACGCGGCACATCCAGAGCGCATCACGTAGGTCCCCTCCGCATAACCAAAGTCAGGACAAACCTCAACAGATTGATAGATCGATAGATAGATAGATAGATAGATCTGTCAGTCTGACGTGAAGGTCTTTTCCACCGGATTCCCTGTACACTCTCTAGACACGATTTACAGCATAGGGACAGTCTATGTTGAAGCGCATTATTGTGAAGGGCTCAGGCGTGGCTTTTATGTTTAAAACATATGCATATCTGTGTAATTACACCTCAGATCTTCAACACAGGTTTAGGAGGTCAAAAGAGTCAAATGTTGTCAACACTTTGTTCTGAGTTGTGCCTGAGTTAGCGGATCCAAGCAAACAGTTACGGACCATGTCAAAATAGGGGAGTTTCCAGATCCTGTTCCAGCAAGATCCGGCTCAAATTAAGCCCTGGCTGGACACCTCCAAAGTGGTTTTATTAGTTACTTTCCAGTCAGTCTGAGTCTAGTTTAGTGGGAGCTCATAGAGTGACCTTCCCACTCCACCAACTTACATAGTGATAGAGAATGAGAACAATAGGAGCTCAGGGGTCAGGAGAGGGAGTTTATCCTGTTAAGAGTTAATTTACCACTAAAATATTTTTTCAAATCAGACTCCAAATACTACATAGTGTTTCTTTAATTCAGACAATTGCTCCTTGATGTAAAAAGTGAAACTGCTTCTAAAGAGAGAAGAAAAATGAGTGAGTAAATGAAGTTTATTGATGATGTTGCAGAGCTGGGGGCGTGGATGGCGTCTGAGGATGCTTAAGTTTGAGTTTAACCTTGCAGGACTTTTGGAAGGCACTTGTGTGCATGAGGCGCGGGCTTTTGGCAGCTGCACAGGGAGCCTGGTGGGTCAGGCCTTCTCAGGAGCCGCTCCTCCACACTAATCTATTTTAAACCATCTGTGAAATTAGCAAGATTTCCTAAGTCCTTCACCTCTAAGGATTAAAGCACGGAGAAGAGAACTTGTGTGTAGCCTCTACAGTATGTCCGCTGACTACAACAATCAAGAAACTTTTTTTTTTCCTTAAATTTTAGAATTCTGTCAAAAATATATTATACAGTGCAGTAATTTTATTTATGTACATTTGATTTATAATATCATTTAATATAAAAATGTATTTGTACCAAAAGAATGTACATGTTTTTTTTTTTTTATTTATTAGATAGAGAATCAGTCAGGAAATCAGGGAGAGAGACAGAGAATGATGATGACCAAATTCACTCCAACCAAATCCCAGGTCACTCTGGTTTATGTGGTATGCACTTAAGGCTTCCTAAAAAAAATGTTTTTCTATAATTGAGAATTTGTTTATTGTTGTTTAATGGTGGTAGCACTTTATAATAACTACTAGAGGTGGAAGACATACTCCATGTCTGTACTCAAGTAAAGTCTACTACTATCCACATTGTGACTGAGACGAAACTCTCACTCATCTAGATAATGTAAGTAAATGTGAATGTTATATAATGGTGTAATTGTACTCTAAAGAACATTTTCTTGAATATATGTACTTGAGTAAATGACTTGATTTTGCCACTTTCCATCACTCATAACTACACACTATTAAGCCTCAGGAAAGCAGCAATACTAATAATAACGTGAAAAATGTATGAATTAATGAATTAATGAAAAATTATTTATTCAGACAAAATATATTTTATATAATTTCACATAAACATTAATGAATACTGCAGAAATAACATTATTTATAAAGTTTATATATATTTAGGATGCTTTCTGGTTGATTAAGTTACTAATACTTAGTTGACAATTATTGCGAAGTGTTTAGATCTGACTGAAATTATTTACTTTTATTTCACTTATAAAACTCAAGTTAATTACCTAGAAACAATTCACATTATTCATAAAGGCATGTTGAACTAGTGTATAAGGGAGTACAAATCCCAACATGGGCAGGTGTTACATGTTGTACATGAAGTAACACAGGGAGAAATGTGAAAAAGCTGTACCTAAGCAGCACAGCAGCTTTTGCCAAAGCCGGTACAATAAAGTCATGAGTCAATCCTAATGAGAAAATCAGATAAATCGCAGCTGTTCTGGTGGAAACAGATTCACTGTGGCTGCGGCAGCTCTTGCTCTGAGCACATCCAAATGAGTAAAATATTGTTCCACCTCTATTTCCCCGCGATATTTAGTCATCAGGGCTGTGAAGTAGCAGCCCCGACAGTGCAACCGTCGTATTAATTATTATTTGCTGTTTCAAACATACACATCTTTGTAGCGCTCTGACATTTCATCCACACAAGCCACTTAGGAACAGCAGGATTACTTCCCATAGCTCACCAGTGCCATGAGCATTCCCCTCCTAGCAGACAAAGAGGGGTGAAAAGAGTTGAAAATTAAAATCTGCCCAGGTCAGCAGCTTTAGACTGGTGCACACATATTCGTACAATAATGAAAAGGCAAACACACAAAGCACAAAACTATTCTCCATGCCATTAGTTGTCATGCAAGCTCGGAAAATTACACTGAGATTTATTGTGGCGCGGTGTATGTCTAGTTTTCCATCTACGGCTGCTGGTGGAAGGATTCTAGACATCTATTACAGACTGTGCCGTTAAACCAGAGCTTTCATATGCTCCTGGGATGGCACCAAGCTGCACAATAGTAAAAGATGACATGATTGATGAAACTGTGAAATTAAAATGTTTAAAATACTTTATTTTACTTTCTCGGAGAAAGCTGTGCACTGTAAAACCAAACAAGTTCATTCAACAGATATAAATTGGGGAACTCAAACTATTTAGGTTCATACAATTAATTTACGTACGTTACGTTCTTAAAAGGTTACACAAATTAATTTACATTCCTGTTTTATTCATTAATTATTAATTTTAACACATTTTTATATTACTGTCTAAATTACTTAAGTTGGCGTTGGTAATAAGGTTAATGGGTAATTATTTAACAACAAAGACATTACTGGAATTGTTACTTTTACTGTATTTATCACAAAAGAAAAAAAAAGAGAGCGAAAAATACAAGTACCGTTAGTTACTTTAGTTAATTTAGCACATTTGGAATAAATAACTAACTATTTAGCAGAGCAATGTAAGGATTGTAACAGTACACATAGTTGTGTTTCATTTGATTAGACAGAGCCTCTCGGAATTGAATCTGTCTTTATCAAGTAATTCTGACTGAGCCAAAGCAATAACAAAGGCCATAGGCATTTTTATAGCTGCGGACCACCATTTATTCATTTGATGAGAACTCAGGATTTAAGTTTCAGATGCAACTCGTAATGATTACTTTAACTTTTATAATTAGGACATTTTCATGTTTTTCCCTTTTGTTTTAGTGTATCATATGGATAACTTACTTCATTTACCAATTGCACTATTTGGTTTTACAGTGCAGGTAGGACAGACCCGCTAACTCATAATGGGGGCCTCAAATGAATTTAGCATCTTTTACCCTGCGCATCCATACAGACATTATTTAAAAGGCATGCAGGCGGAAGCACTCATTATAATTATGATGATAATGAGCAGTATATGGCAGGCGTCCAGAGAAGAGTGATGGACATGGTCTGGGCGAACAGCTCTCAGGATGACCTCTGGCTCACACACAGCACACAGGAACCAGTGGAGGGGTACGTGTGCAGCTATTAGAGCAAGTAAACAGGAACGCCCAAATCCAACTAAACATTCACCTTAAAAGTCCAGATCTAAATGTGAGCCTCAAAATACAAATAATACCTACATACAGTATATGATTGTTTTCAGGAAATATATTTGTTTAGGTTAAAGGTTTGTGAAAGGCAATGTTAATACTTTATAATAACTACACACTATAAAGCATTAGTTAGGAATTAGTTAAGTAGCACTTAATTTATTATTTACAAACAATCACTTCAACATGTGTTTGAGTTCTAAACATGGCTATTAATGTTTAATTCTAAAGTAATATGCTTGTGTAAATCATTGCATCAGTGTTAATACAGTATCTATAAACAGTTTATTCATGAATTTATTTATTGTTAGTTACCTATTTATTTAGGCTTTATTACTGCTCAATAGTAGTGAGTTAATCATGTAGTTTTATTGGCATGTTGTAGCCCCAAAATTAAATATGGTTCAAACTGTATGTGTCCAGATGTGATTCTTTAAAACTGTTAAGTCAAAGTGTTTGACTGCCTTTAACAATTTTAGTTGAATATAGTGTATTTTACTATGAAGCCTTCATCATTACAGGTAAAAGCTCAAAGCTTAATTTAATAATAATTTATTAACTCCCCCAAATCATTATTGTTGAAATATTTTGTAACTATATACATAATTTTAATGTTACCAGTAATTTTATTGTAAAAATCCTTCCTTTATTTTATATAGTGAGAGTGTCACTAAAGTAAATATGTAATAGCAGTAACAATTGTGGACTTCAGTCATCTGCTGATTTTTGCTTTAACAAAAAGGAAATACGTCATATAACACAAAATAATTAACAACAGTTTTTAAAACAAAATGTTTCTTTAATTTGTAAGTGTCAACAGCAGTACAAAAGATGGAGTGATGTGAGAAGCTTTCTGTAATACAATTAATGTGTCTCTTACAGAAAAGGAGGAGATTCTTGAGGTAAATGAGTTAAACAGGCAGTTGTTGAGCCTACCACTGCACAGTTACAATGGACCGAGACGTGGAGAAATGCTGTTACATTAGGTTATGCCTGAACTGTTCCTCTGGGGTGCATTTCATCAGATACAGACGACACACAAAGTGTGAGGCCAGATGGCACCTACGTGTGTCACTCATTGGTTTGTTTGATTTATATAGACTTCAACAGTGTAGTAACACTACCGAGGCCGGGAGAATCCTCTCCACACACATCACTGTAAAATTATTCACCTTACGTCAATACTGCACAAGGAAACCAAAGACTTGCTTGTTTACACTTCGAAGCCAAGCAAAACAAAACAAACATAAAAAAGTTTTTAACATAGTCTTTTTTCTTTTCATTTTAGCAATAATACCCCTAACAAATGATTGATCTTTTGTACTGTATGAAGAATATGAACACAAATGTGATGGCAACATTTTTAAGTTGAATTAAAAACTTTACATTGGACTGTACAAGATATTATGATAAACTATTTACATATTCAGACATAAACTTCTTTAAAAGCAGCAACAGACACTATGTATTTCATTTTCTCTAATAACACCCAAACAATACTTGCCATGGGCCTAGGTACCTGCCAGGAAAAAAAAAAAAAAAAAAAAAGATTTCTACGCAGAAAACTGTATCAGGCTGCCAGCAATTCCAAAACTACGGCTCCAGTGACCACAGAGCCACACAGTGTTGCTCAAGATTCTAAAAAGCAAAGTACCAAAGGCAACTATATATGTCGCCTTGAACTACAAATTGTACACTTCTGAACAGCAGCTAGCATCAGTCCAGCATGTCAGTGAATTGTGCTGATAAATTAACACAGAGAACATTCCCCCCAAAGACACTACAATGAAATCAAATACAGTAAGTCATGTTCAAACAGCATTTATGTTGTCTTCAATGGTTTGTTCACACCATTTGCACGTCCAACAAGTGAATTCAAAGAAAACTGTTGTGGATGGCTGGATAGTCATGAATCAGCAACAGACAAAAAAAAAAAAAAAAGGATAAAGCAGAGGCTAAGACTAATAAAGATGCACAGTATCTGTGCATTTGACACATAAAAAACAAATAAATATTTGCACACTCCCACTTTAAAAAACATCTAAAAGCCTCACTAAAACAATCATTCTTAAAACACATTGTGGAAAATATGCAAGCCAAATGCATGCGGATTGTTTCAAATGATTTCAACAAATTTACTATGTATTTGCGCTGTAATAATTTGACACAAGTGTGAATATACAGCATCACAGATTTTCAGATTTGACAAATTAGTGTTTAACTTTCTGTCAAGTGCATGTTGTTTTAAAGGAGTACCTTAGTTGTAAATATTCTTGGTTTAATAAGTCTGTTTTCTATTCTGTGGCAGATTATCAAAACAAATGAGGTGCTTGTCCTTGTCTCCGGTCCGAACCTGCTCTTGTCTCAAAAGCAGAAGATTTCAGCATCGACATGAGGTACAGTGACTTGTCAGGATTGAAAACATGACACCACATACAAAAATAAAACGTACAGTAAAATAAAATAGATTAGCCAAATACATAACTTATACTTCACTAAACACTCATGAACAAAAATATATTCCCTATGTCGTATTTACAATAAAATGAGATGTTGGATTGCCAGATTTTTTTAAGCTCAAATTGCTCCAAATGTTTGATTTTCTGATTGTCCCTTTTGTTGTTCCACTGACAGTTTTAGAGCCGGCTGTGGCTAATAAATACTATGTTGATACAAATACAATATACAATGCACTGAAGTCTGGCATTTCATGGCTAACCAAGCTTTGCTGTTACATTTTCTGCTTTCTTGTGCTCTACCCTAGGCAGCCCTGAAGCTTAAACAAAGTGTTCATTCATCACATGTGTCTTGTATAAATAAACAAAATAAGTAGACAAAAACGGACTCAGATCTGGCAACTGTGAAAGCAAACGCACTTATGTCCGACTGGGGAATTTTGTTCTTGTTTTTTTCTCAAACAGCTTCACATTTATCTGCATTGATAAAAAATACAATTTACTGTATATCCAGTGCTTATATCACTTATGAAACATTGTCTCCTCTTGAATTATTTTTTTGTCTTTTTTTTTTTTTTTTTTGCTGTATAAGCACAGTCAAGTTTCAGTTCTGTGAAGAGTTCGTTTTTAATGCCAGCCGCACAAGATCCGTGGGGCATGGTCAAGATCATATTTACAATCACATACAAAGCAATCTATCCACCAGCAAACAGGAGCAAACAGCTTACACATACTAAACAGGTTGACTTGAAGGGACGTCCACTCAGAGGTCTTTTGTCAGAGAGTGTCCTGAAATGTTTGGTACCTCAAACAAACAATGAAAATGAAGAAAAGATGCAATGGTAAAAAAAATAATAACGTAGGAATTACTGATGGCTGTCCCACAACAGAAGGTTATTGGTAGCGATAGCAGTACAGAATAATAGAGAGCTGAAGCGATAGTTGTAGCAGTGAGAGCTTTAAAATGCAGTGACCAGCAGTGGGGATCTTGAGCAGCTACGGCAAGTGACCAACTATTCAGATCCTTTAAAAAAAAAAAAAAAAGCCAGCACACTGTCTGAAATGGACAGGTTCAAGGGCACGAGGGGGGAATAGCTGGACTCATACATTAATAATGCTGTATTTCAGATGATACCCAGTCGTCAGTCATTTCAATAATCCCCCACAGCTTGATGTACTTGTTCCATCTGCTCACCAGCGCCTGGTGATTGGACCGGGGTGGGAGCCCTGTTGAGGCCTTACTTCCCGCACTTTGATGGAGAGCACAATGAGGGACACACACACCACGTTTATTGTTCCTCTGCCCTCCCCGGTGTGTTCTTTTGCCCCGGGCCAGATGGCGCCCTCTGGGTGCTGGGGTTGCACTGGGCAGGGGTCAGAGCAGGGCATAGCTAAGAGGGGAGCCACTTAGACCTTCTGCCCCGTAAAGAGGATCTGAGTGTCAACATCAAGGCCTCGACTGCTCCAGGAGCTTTATCAAGCTGCAGCCTTCAGAAGGTCACCACTCATCAGCTTTTTGAGCCCAAATTAGAGAATGTGTGCCCCTTGCTTCTGCATAATTGCATGTTGTTCTCTTTTAAATGTAAGCGATAAGTGCATTCAGGAGCTAATTAGATTAAAACTATAAATGAGAGAATGAGAATTTGTCTAAGTGGACTAATGCAAGTCAGCATTTTACCAACATCATGTCAACACGACAAGGTCATTTCAGAAACAAACATTGATTTAAGGCTTTTCTGTTTAGGAACATCCTTATAAACTTGTCCTCCTCTTAAGACTACTGCAGTAATCAGGTCATTACTTCAACCCAATGACCGCGCTCTGCTTTAAGACTTCTTAGTGTCAATTTAAGATTTACAATGTCTCAAAAGAATTAACATTTAAAAAATGAAGCTTTAAGACCTAAGGCTTTAAAGTTGCCATCCAAATGGGGCTTAAGTGTTTAACAGAATGTACTGTAGCTCTACATTGTACAACATCAATTTGAGAATGTAATGCCCCAAAGCTGCCTTTCGCTGCTGTTCCAATCCCACAGATTGAAGGCCTTTGGCCTTTTAGCATGCTGGCCTGATTACAATCACTCTGATTAAGAACTTGGTGAGTCAGACTGCGTTGCATGCTGGAAAAGAGTCAGGGATGCTCCATGGCCTCTTGTGGACGGGGAAATGAAAGAGCTGGCCGTCTCATTGATGATCACTGCATTGGGCTCTGTGGAGCTCAGCGCACATCCTAAACCACATCCCCAAGATGTCGCACAATCCCTCGCAGAGCCTGCTGCCTCCAAGTTCCTGAGATTCATTTGTTTATTCTGTTAGGGTAAATTAAAGAAAGACTGGATAATGAAGCTGCATTAAGAGATCAAGAGATTGTCTAAGACTCACTAAGTCTCCCCCAGAAGACCTGACAGATTTTAGGAACAACTTGAAAGGTTTGGCACTTCTGCACAAAATCCTGCAGTTTAATTTTGTAATAATAATAATAATAATAATAATAATAATAATAATAATAATAATAAATGTTTCTCGTTTGTAGGAATTGTGTTATAATTTTGTACTAATTGACTATTAAAAACATTCACAAGCTGCTGGCACACGATACCTGAGTGACGATATTATTCCCATCTTGAACAGTTCTGTCATTTATCAACTAATTAAAGAGGAAAATTATTACGTTCAATTTCAAGTTCTGTCTTTTTTTAGGCATCAACCTAATAATAATAATACAAATGTCTATGAACACCATGACAAAATAAAACAATGAGATAAAAAACTTAAATTACCACAACCAAACTGCTTCACACACTTAAGACCAAATAGCTTTAGTTTCAGAAGCCACAACTGCATGCTGGCTTCAGACCCTTTTATGAATCAGTGTTCATTTAAAAAACACTTGAATTTTTCAGGTGTAGTTGTTTGTTTTTCCCTCCGTCACATCACATGTCCTCCTGTCTGACTGTGTTGACCACTTCAGTTGGCGTTGACCGGCTCCTGCGTTTCATTTTCACTACTATAGTCTGATTTGGGGTCGTCCTCAAAATCCTCGTACATGTCCATGTCGTCCTCACCGTTGACTGTCTCGCTGTTGTTCACCATGGGATTGGGCTCTAGCTTCATGTTGTAGGTGCTCTGGATGACCGGGATGGAGGGCTCCGGACTAGCCGATGCACTTGAGCACTCCGATGTCATCTGAGGTGACGGTGTGGTGGTCGCCATGGTAACCGCCCCGGGATAGACCATACTGGTGCTGGTGCTGATGGGGATCTGCGGTGGCTGTCTGGATATGAGAGGGAGGGGGTCATTAGCTATGTAATTTAACTGCACATATATGAGTGTCTGTGCAAGAAGCTGAACGTCAAATGCTATCTTGGAAAAAATGGAAGGAATTGTTTAACTTTGAAAGTGTGAGTCCGTCAAAAGCTATTTTCATTTTTGTTGTAAAAGCACTTGAAATGAGACTGCTAAATGACTATGCTTTGTGCCAGTAGCTCTGCAAAAAGGATTTAAGGGGGGAAAAAAAAACCTGACAGCTCCCGTTTTGAGTTGTTCAGAAACACTAGCCAGTTTATTGGTGACATAAAACCAGTACGTGGCTAGTGCTGCGCTTGAGCTCAGTGATTGATACACCAGTCACTGCTGCTTATGACTGACATGGGAACACCTGGAGAAGGACTATCCTGCTAACCACACACAGTAAATTAAAGTGTTAAACTGCAGACTGCTGCCCTCCAGGCTTCTGTAAGCCTATACTTACAGCTTATATCCTGTAATAATGTCTCCACTTCATGCTCCATTTGTACAATGCTATTGTCAAAAAAATAATTACGGCAAATGGAAAATAATTTAAAGTAACACTTTATATAATGCCTACACACTAAATGCATGAGTTAAGTATTAGTTAAAAGTTAGTACCAGTTAATTTATTATTTACAAAGCTTTAGTCCAACATAATAAACACCACTGAGTTATAAACATTGTTATTGTTACATTCTTGACTAATAAGCTCAAGTATATCATGCAAAATTATAAACATAAGAAATAAATTGGCATCTAAAACTAACAATGCCAAACTGTTTACTAATTAAATGATTACATTAATTACATATTTATTAATGCTTTATTACTGCTTAATAATGATGAGTTATTCTAAAGTGTTACCCAATAATTTTTGCTTTGCAAACTGTGTTATTGAAGCAAAAACAGCTTTCCCCAGAAAAAAACAAAAAGTCACATTGCATCGGTCTGACTTTAAAAGATGCCCAAAAGTTTTAGTGCATTTCTTATGGTCCTTGTACATAGTGTGGTTATTTTGTGGGATTTGTGACAGCATGCCTTACCCCACAGTGAAGAACTGTCTCATCTCTTGTCGGCGTGAACGCATCAACTGCTTGTACTCTCCAATGCGCAATTTCTTCCCGTCAATAATGCAGGTTCTCTTAGGCCGAGGCTTGTACTTGTAGTTTGGGTACTTCTCTAGGTGGAGCTTGCTCAAACGGGCCTGTTCCTCATAATATGGTTGTTTATCTTGGTTGGACATTGCCTTCCACCGGGAACCTACACAATGTGGATCACAATTTTAACATTTGAATACAATAAGACAATTAAAACAACTCTAAATTGTATGGTTAAGGGTTGTAAGAGTTATTGTAAACTAGGATAATTTAAATAAACTTGTATATATTTATTATTAGTAGGAGGCATGGATTGATGTCAAACAGTATGCTAAATAGTGCAGCTTTGTGAAGAGTCCCGTGAGGTAGTGCATGACAGCACTTTTAACAGCTCTGATGTATGGACTCCAACGCAGAGGGGACAAGACCCATTTAGCCTCTGTCATTTTTCATGACAAACACTTATGGTAGTGATAGGTTATAAATCCATCTGTATGCAGAGCTGCTCTATCTGATAATAGGTGCCCGTTTCACATACAGAAGCTCCTCTACTGGAATACTTTGCATTTACCTGCATTTATACACAATACAGTAAGTTGTTCTTTTATGAATAAAAATTACAGCTGTATTATTTGAATAATATTTGTTTATTAAAATTAAGCATATAGCATAGTGTCTGACACTGGAGTACATTAAGTCAATCAATAGTTATAATTTGGGAGGAAGAAAATAAACCTATTAAACAAAGGAAGTGCGCCATGATGCAGTTTGAGCCACAAAGTGCCTGTTTAAAGGTGTAAAACAGTTAAAACAAATGTTACTGTATATTTTGTGTTGGTCTTACCTAAAATCTTGCTGATGTTGGAGTTGTGCATGTCAGGGAAAGCCTGCAGAATTTTCCTTC
The DNA here is from genome assembly GCA_020698575.1 of Bostrychus sinensis. NCBI lineage: Eukaryota > Metazoa > Chordata > Actinopteri > Gobiiformes > Eleotridae > Bostrychus > Bostrychus sinensis. Next base: position 26,584,767 of record CM036242.1, read on the forward strand.
GTTCATCTTTTGCCCACACCATGAAAGCATTCATCGGTCTCTTAATGTGAGGCTCGTTGTTGTTTCTTCCTCTGGATTCCCTAAAGACTCGAGCCTCTGTAGGTCCAGCACCTCCTGTTGGCCAACAATAATAGGGTTGGGGTTTATCTGAAGAGCCATTGACTTCCTTGGACCCTGGAATAGCCAGAGCAGTAACAAGAGGAGAGGGCAAGGCAAGACATTCATTAAATGACGAGCCATATTCAATCCTTCTGTCATTGCCATTATCAGCACCAGAGTGAACATTGTTTCATTCAAGTGCTGGCAACTGGCTCTCTAAGAGGAGATCTTTCCATTGAGTATTTTATGTGCAATAAAAGTGAATACAAAGTCAGTTTAGAAGAGACTGCCCTCTCTAACCCATATGCAAATGTAAAAGAGAATGACCTTGGAGATAAAGGAATTGAATGTGTTCACTCTTAGCCACATACATTTTAAGTTGATAATAAGAGTGTCAAGACCAACATAGATATCAAATACGGTACAAAAAATAAGCCACCTAAACTTTAGTAAATCTTAACCTTTTTCACAAATCTACATTTTCAATATACATAGTCACACCATCCCTCACGTTCCTTCTCTGTATATATATATATATATATATATATATATATATATATATATATATATATATTTTTAATTTTTTTTTTTCTTCTCTAGAGCACACTCAGACCAAGTGTGCTGACAAACAGACCAGGCACATATTTGAATCTAGAGAGTGTGTCGATTCTGCAAAGTGCTGTTTTTCTATCAGGCCATTCACAATCAGCATGAGAAGAGAGTTTCCCTCAGTATTAAACTGTACATCAGGCTGATAATGATTTCTGTTTGCATGCGCATTTGCTTCCTTTTATACGTAAGATGTGAAAGAATTAAATAAAAGCAATATGAATATTTAAACAAACAAAAACATGTTGATAAACAAGGCTTGAAAAATAAGACAAAAAAGCCTTCCATATGCCATGATACATCTTTAATGATCTCAAATCTGGAAAAGAAAGCTTGGGATGACTCATGCATATTTCATCATCCACATGTGAAGTCTTCTCATTAGACCATTCCAGTTGCCGCCTTGGCACATGGTACCTGGGGTTTGATTTCTATTATTATTTCAGCTGATAAACAAATTCAAACTCTTAATGAGTAACAGAGCAGTGTGCACACAGTCATTCTAAATACACCAAAATGAGGTGCTGTTTGCACTCAAGACACCACCACTGTTAGGCTCAAAACGACAAGTGTCTCCAAGTGCATTATTTTTCTTTAATACTTGAGCAAATAATGCGCACACAATGATCTTGAATCTACCAAAGGTTTTTATTTGTGGTCCGCCTGGCAAACAGCATTTTATCTCTGCAAATCCAATAAACACATAATGGTGACTATAGAGAGGTTTGATTTCCCATACTAAGTGACTATAAACTGTATAGATATAAACAAACAGGGGTTGCTGGGATGATGTACAGAATTTACTCTAAACTTAGTTTTCTTTGTTGGACTTAATATATTATTCCAGAAATGTAGGGCCTAGAGCCTCCATGAATTCAGAAATAATACAGTACTTTTCCTGCTATCAAAGCTACAGTACGTTAATTTCATTTAGCATGCACTCACTGTACAGAATGAATTGATTTTACTTTGTTTGGATTTGACAACCATGTTTATTGTGCAATGAAATGTGGTGTGGCGGAGGGCTGACAGTATCCATCAACACGGGGCAATCTGCTGACTGCTGGGGCCAGATGAAGGTATTCATTAGCTCAGGAGCGCAGCGCTCACTCAGACACGACAGCCAGTGTCTGCGCCCTGGGATCGCTTGCTGTAATTTACGATGCTCCCGTGCCATTACTCTATCACTGACACTGATTCAGCAATTTATATACTGGTGTGCATGCATACAGGCAGAGGTGAGCTTCTTACAGGGAGGGGGACAAAACAAGCGACTGCCATCAGCTAGTGCCACATCCACAGTTAGCCAGGAAACCACCCACGTGACTTGGTTCATTGGAGGGAAGCCAGATGAGGCATAGGGATTTTACTTTGCATGAAGGCACAAATAACACACCTAGAGAAGGTGCATGTTTAATCCATCTATTGCAAAGAAGCCATCACACACCCTCTAAGGTTATGGCTACTGTTTTTATAAATAACAATTAGTGTTTGACTTTTTTAGGGAAAAAACAAACTCAATTTTACATTTGAATAGGTGAATTGAAAGACAATTTTGCTATCTTGTCACCTGCTTACTGCCAAACATATGCCTTAATCAGAGGTCTCCTGTGCAGGACAGCATTCAATTTAATGCAACATTGTTTCTGGTTTTTCATTAAAAATTACAACGGTGCTCTGACATTTTGCAAATGAACACTAACATTTTTCCAAGAGAGTCAGGACATTTAGGAATCAGTTAGTTAGTGTGTGATTGTGTAAATAAACACAGATGTTTAGCAGTGACAGGGCAGGCCCCTGAGTGCAGCTCTGGGAGGCGGTGACACAGGGAGCGCTGTTTAATAGAATTTATTGTGATTCATGAGGCCTGCAGCTCAAGTGTGACAGAGCGATATGAGAATCCCCTTTTAATTTGTCTCTCCTGGAAACACTGCTGATGAGCGGCATGAATTATGTGAGAAAGACTGATTGTATGTGAGATTGAGAGGGGGTTAAAAATGGAAGACACAGCACTAAGGGATATATAGTACAAAAGGAGAGAAATGTAGCGAGGCCCAAAAGGCTCCCACACCTGTGAGCTACAGGCTCAGACTCGATGTGAGCCAAGCCAGAGGGGAGCGCTGCCCCAGTCGTCCCTTCTCCCCCCATCTTCCTCTTTACTCATCTTTGTTCTGCGGGTAGACACATAATGTCACCCAGGAATCTGCTGGAGAGGATGAGCCTCAGTGAGGAGGCAACAATCACGCAAACCTGCCAAGCCCTCTGTGTTAGGATCAAATCTAACACCTCTGACTGCAGGCATTTAGGCCGACAATAGAGCCGCTCCCTCCGAGCAGGATCAGGCTAGACTAATGTGTTTGAACAAACAGGCCATGGAGCAGGCTGCCCTGGCAGTAGCCTCAGCTGTGCTCAAAGCACGCTAATTAAATCATTACAAATTACAAGAGATATAAGCCCTATTATTACAAGTCAACCTTTTTTTTCATTTAGGATCATAGTGAAGCATATGTGTTTTAGCATGCTGCCACATGCACATGGGAACTTGGGAACAAACACCAGACCTGTTTCAACTCGATCCTCACTTGTATGCATTTAACTTAAAGTAGAGCTTAATCCTTTACAACTTCCAAGCAAACCTTACAATGTCAGATAGGGATTTGTCACTTGTATTTCACAACTTCAAACAAGAATTTTTTATTTGATTGTATTGACCTGTTCAACTGTTGGAGATTAATCATTGCCTCCTCAGCTTGGTGTTTTTGAGGAGAACTCCTTGGTGGTAAAAGTCCTAGCTGATTCCCACGCTCTAAGTTTAAGAAAAAAACAGCAAAAGAAATATTCTGAAACAATAAACTCAGAACTTTATACAAGTTTTGAGCTGCAATTGTATGGAAGACATCATTAAAGATGTATACTGTACAACAATGCAACACTTTTTTCTGCTTCTGTCTCACAAAGAACACAGCTTTGATGACATTTCATTCTTTCTCACTCTTGAACTGATCTCACCATCCTGAGCATTTTGATGAATTTGGTTTCCTGTCTCCCCACATCTTTCAACAAGCTCTTTGTTCTCTGTTGCCCAACAGTGATGGGGGTGGTTTAGGCAAACACACAACGTCAGTGACATGGCTACTCCTCGCTGCCATATATATGAATGAACAAAGGTCTGGCTGGACTGAGGCCTATGTGTTATTCAGTAATGTTCTCACCAGATCTTAACAGGTCCTAATGAATCTGCAGAAGCATAGTGGGTAAAATCAAGGATATCCAAATTAGGGCTGCACAATATACATCCTGCAAATTTATTGTTATCAAAATCTCAGCAAATGCACATCCGTAACTAATTGTATTGCAACAGTGTTGTGGTCTTCTATCTGACAGAAATTTCCACTGTTAAATCAAATTATTGCACGAAACAATAACATTCTTTTAAATTATCATGATTTAGTCCAAATTCAGTTTGTTTTCCTAAATTGTGCAGCCCTAATCCTAACCATTTGCATTTTTTTGCTGTTGTTTGCTAACCTGCATCGTTTAACTGCATGCTTTGTAAATATTAGCCTAAGCTCCCTGAGGCTGTGTGAAGTGTGGTAATTACAGAAGTCCACTGTACTGTACTGGACTGGCTCAGTGTGGCTGCTCTGTTCTAGAGGGAAAGCATGCGACTAACCATGAGGCTTTCACACCCAACATAAGGACTGGGGAGGTACACCCAGTAATTTTCCTTTTCTGGAAATGCCAAAGTATTTTTTCGGAGGAAACGGGTGCTGAATTATAGAGGAAACTCAGCAATTTTGCTTTTGAACTTGAATCATCCTATGAAAAAGCTTAATTACACACGCAATTAATTTGGTGGTCAAAGGAATTTAACACTAGTTTAGCTTGTATAAACTTTATTATTAATCAGAAGCAATTTAAATGTATAAAACAAAAAAACAAACAAACAACAACAACAACAAAAACAAAAACCAAAAAAAACAAAAACATAATTTAATAATTTACAAACATTTGCCCAGTGGTGGTGCAATTTGTGGCAACTATACAAAAGCAAGAGGTAAATTCTATAAAACCAAATAAAAACTGCGAGTATGAAAACCCTTCACATCTCTTGTAAAGGTATGCTGGCAAACACAGCCTTGTTCAGCGAGGGATTGAAAAGTAAACATGTTCTCATAAGAGTAAACACATTGTGGTTCACATCATAAAATTCAATGTGTTTTCCTGTTGGTGTAGCTGAAAGAGAGGCCCAGCTATATTTGTGGTGTAAGAAAAGAGAAGCTAACTGCTAACTGTTTTGAGTTATGTGTGCTGCCCAGGCTCCCAGCCATTTCCCTCTGGGAAGAGGACCTCTCCTGTCCTTTAACCTCTGTGTGGCCCTGATACATAGCCCACTGGGAACACTAATGTGGGGCGTCTGGAGCCAGCCTTTCCCTGGGCCTGTAATGTACTTAAAAGGACACAACAAGTAGTATGTGTGCCCAGTTTCAGAGCTGCATCTACAGTAGGCAGTTGGGGTCCCACTGGGAGAACCACTACTGGAGACACATCAGCAGATGAGGCAGGATGGTAGGATTAGACTGGTTCCTATAGCTTGCATAGGAAATGTCTGTGAATTTACTAAACACGCTTATACTTCTCACCCTCAACTGTGTGTGTGAAGTATAACACTTCCAGGCAAACTTTTAAATACTTCCACTTGTATGATTTTACCTGAATTTAGGATCAGTGAGAAATGGGAAGATGCTACATTCAAAGAATTGACGAAGCATATTGTTGTTTGACTCTTTTAGGCATCAAAGACCATTTTGCTCTGTGCTCTAGTACCATGGAAACTTACACAAATATTTATGTCAGACAAACAGTAGTGCACTAAAGAACGCCTTGTTACTGTGTAGGATCCAGGGTCACAAAAGGAGATGACGCTGTCATATAGGCGCAACTTAAATTTACACCCCTGTGCTCAGGACCTCAAACAAGACCAGGGGCAATGAAGCTGAATTTGGAAAAAAGCCAGCTTTGTCCTGGAATGCTCTTGTCTTTCACTCACCTGTCTGTGAAAACCTCAGAGCCACCGCTCATTTCCAGCAGCCTACACTAAGTAAGTTTAGCATACACAAGCACACTTGTGACTCTAAGCCATATGAAATAAGATTTATGTCAATCAAAATTAACAGTTGAACTTAATGTAAAATGCACAGAGCAATTCTAAAGTGTCTTTACCGTCAAGATCTTCTGGTCTGGTGAGGTCAATAACTCTGTGGCCAATTTTTCCTTCCTCACTCAGTTTGCTGAGATGATGCCCAATGCTTTCAAAATGCGCCCTTTCCTGCAGAGAAATACAAACAGTCAGAAGCAGAACAAACATACACACAGTTTTTACTGTCACAGAATTGTAAAAAATAACCCCATCAGGAATCTGAAATTTTGAAAAGAAAAAAATGTATTTGATAAATGGAGGCTCTTTTGAAGAGCTGCTCTTTTGACATGAGCTAGATGTAGCTTTTTTCCTCTCTCATCTCTCTATTCAGACGCTGCTATAATGGATGACAGGAGGCAGAGAGACAGTGAGGGCCAGGGGTGCTGTAAATAGATTTACAGAAGGATACTTTGTGATCCCAAGCACACAATGGAGCCGTGGCCCTCTTTGCAGTGCTCAGATTTTCCTCTGTAATCTTCTCCTTACATCCTCCCTTCAAGTGTACAGCGCCCAGAGCTCAGCGGCCATCATTTATTCAGACTTCATGCTTTGGAGAACACACCGTGTTTTCCCGTTTGTCATGTCGCTTTGTGCTCAGATTAAACTTGGCATCATGTTGTACTTGACGCACAATGAAACCCTGTCATTCAGCACTCCGTGACAATATTAAATGTCATGTCGGTGTGCATTTACAGAATAAAATAACAGCTTTCGGGGGGCACTGAATAGTTGCTGCACATTACACTTAATGTATTATGCAAGGGGAGAGTGCCGACCGCTGCTGGCTCCATTGTTGAATGACCTACTTCCTCAGTGAATACACAGGGCATTAGCACAGGGCTGTCTTCCTCTCTAAAGACTCAACTAGAAGATAGACAATTTGACTCTACATGATACAAATAATCTCTCGCCTCTAGGTTTTGCCTGGATGACAGTAAAAGTAGGCCTGTTGCCAGAAATAAAAAAAATAAAAAAACCCATTTGCTTTACTCCCAGAGTGAGAGCTCGATCTCTGCCAAAGAATCAGTGTTTGAGCTGACCTATGGCACTTTCTATTGTAAACGTGACTTTCACATGCAGACTGAACAGATCTACAGGCAGAGGTGTACACAATGCTAACAGCTACCCTGGGACACATCACCAATGCACATTAATCTTTTAGGCCGGTGTTCTCTCTAATATAATGTTTTGATGTTTTTACTTTTCCCCAAGGAGCAAATATCAATCAATAATATATAAAAGTATTTGTTTTTTGTTTAATTTTGATTTTCACTGATGTTAACATGAACAAGTACTTAAACATGTATTTTGTCTTTTCTCTTTTTTTCTTCCATCCTTGTGTTTTGGTTCAAAAGATGACAAGATAAGACAAGATTGTTAAAGTCCATTTGAGACCTTTCACAGTATTTTAATTTTCGTCATGCTTTTATTATGAACTATTCTTTAAAAGAAAGCACAGTGACAGACAGAAAAAAACACTGCAATTTTCCATCATATTTGAAGGAGCAGTCATTATTTATGGCCAGTTGAGTGATTTTGATATACAATTAACCACTACCTGCTTGTGGCCTGTGATTAGAGCCTGTCTATCTGACGGCCCTTTGCTTACTTAAGTGTTTTCTAATTATGATATATGTGGTGGTCCCCGCTGGGCAAGACGACACTTTGTAAAGAGAAGATGCAGTATGGTGCCTTTCTCTGTGTCACATTTTGTGTAAAGCCACAACACAGTGGATGTGCACACAACGCTGTATTCATCACCCCGCAACATTATTGCTCTTAATGAAAGAAGCAAGCAGCATGATGACAAAGTGACTGATGTGTGATTAGCTGGATGGGCGATGGGGCTGGTTCACATGCTCCTTGGACAGTGTAGTGGGAAGAAGACGCAGCATTCAGGGCACACTGTATATCTGTAATAAAGTAGTCATCTCATCCCTCTTCTGTGCTTCGTTGGTCCCCACTGATCAATCAAGTCCTTTTATAAACTCATGATCATTAAGAATCACGTCGGACTGAGAAGGAAGAGGAACGGGGGCCATCCATCATTGAGTTTCATTAATAACCAGCTTAGGGTTCAACTACTTCCTTTTCACCGCACAAAGTCATATGATTAGTGAGAATTGGAAATAGGCAGTTTTTTTATTTGATTTAAAAAAGTGTAGAAATATAAACATAAGCACAACATGAGCAAGCCATTTACATACAGATCCATAGCTCTAGTCATTTTATCGCATTGGCTATGTTAATTAATACCATGCACACGTAATCTCATCATGCACTAAGCAATATGGAACCACAAATTTTCATAAAATTTTATATACTAAGCCTAATATACTTATTGGTTATAAGTTTGGTAATTTATACCCAGGAATTACAATTAGAGTTGAAATTAAGGCGATAAATTATCTGCACAGCATCAGGGTTTTGTTTTAGGGCTTGAAAATATTCAGTGAACTAATGTTTCTCTACTGCCCACGCATCAAGTGCTGTGATAAATTAATGGCACTTTTATTATTTTATAGTGTCATTAAATTTTTACTGATCACTCTGACACAGAGGGGTAGCAAAGGACACGCAGTATCTGGGGAAATTGGCTATCCTGCCAGGCAAAGAGGAGAAAAGCACATGAGAGAGGGGGACCACTGTAAGTTTAGTATAACATGATCCAAGAAAATGAATGAATACTTTGAGTATAAATATAGCGGAAAATGGATGCTGTTAAATGCTGAAAGCCAGTAAAGCACATAATGGTTATAATGCATGAAGAGGGCAGAAGAAAAGCACAGAGTAATCAGATAAAGACATAGGAAACAAAAGATGTAGACATTATTCCCCTCCTACTTTAACCACGACTGCTGGCAAAAGACTGGTACCTCCCTCAAATGACTTCAGCATGCGGCTCCCTACGCCACAACTAAAATTATAGCAGCACACTCCAAGCTGTAGTGGAAAACTGCCACCCACAATAATTTCATCCGCCCTGCCTGTGCGGTCTTTTGTCTTTCAAGTTTTGGTAATGGATGGACTTTAGTCTAGCAGCACATGGCTATAGAGTTAAGTCACTAAAGGGGGGGAAGGAAGAGCAAAGGGGTAGACAGTATGTGGATCTTCCTGTGTGATGGAAGCCCAATGAGTCCTTGTCAGTGCAGTAAAGAGAGCTTTAATCTGGCTGGCCGCAGAACATGTGCCGGAGGCCTGTTGCTGTGCCCACAGGGTGTATTCTGGGCAAAAGGCGGGTGGCGGACAGCTCTATGCATTGTGCCTACTCCTGCCCTATATTTAGTCAGCACTCTGCCAATACTGTCACTCCTTCACTTCACTCTCTTTTGTAAAGACCTCTATGCTATGGTCAAGAGTCTGAGGATGTGAGACTGTCCAAAAAGGAAAAACAAAAAGTAATAGACAGATGTGTTATAATTTGTGGTGGTGAAAAATCTGTTGGTCTGATAAACAGCTACACAATACATTGTATGAATGATAGTAAGTAAGTAATGTCAAACAACTTCATCACTTTGCAGACATGGCTAGAACTGAATAGTCAGCCACACTTGCATGTTTGCCTACCAACCCACTTTGAAATCATAATGGACACTGCAAGAAGTTAGAAAAGGCTTATACCTATCACATTTAATTACAGAAATAATAAGTGATTTTTTTTAACCTATCAAGATAATGATTAGCCTTAAATAGCCAGATTATTGCATAGGTGGACCTTCAGCTGGTCACAGCAAATGGCCGATCAAAAAAAAAAAAAAAAAAAAAAAAAAAAAAAATCTAACCCTTAAAGTTGATGTCCTGGCCTAGCTGTGGCTGTATCACACACCTGGCATTTGGAAAGTGAAATAAGGCAGTGCGTCTTGAACCACAATACAGTCCTTTGTGTATTGAGTGTCAGTCATCACTGTGGTCTGTGGCCCTCAAGTGAAGACTCTCTCAGACTGAAGCCCTCGAAGATCTGCCCACCCCAAAGCACACAAAGAGTGCACTTAAGCATGGCTACTCGCCACTCAGCGCCTCATCTGTTTTGTATTTTTATTATAACCAGTTGCAATGGTATTTATACTGTAAGTCTATGGTGTTCCTAGAGTTTTTGTTATAGTTTTTAACCATTTAAATGTAAAGTACATCCAGCCATGCGGTAAACCCACAGTTCCTTTAATGCAGACTTACTTTCTTTTTTCCTGGTGCTCTTGGTTTGCTAAGGCTAATGCATGGAGCAGAATCAACAGTAGCAGCCACAAAAGGCTGGCACTACTTCAGTAGCAGTCAATCCCAATATCACACGGAGCAAAGATGGTTGGATATTTTGGAACCATTTGTACTGCCAGGGCATCACCTCATTTGTTTAAAACACGGAGAAGAAAGATCTTTAATTCAATTAAACTATGGAAAGACTGGTGAGCTAACCCTGGTCTGGGCTTTGTGCCAAACAAGAGTTTATTGTTTGTTTTCATCAAATAATTAAACTGAAAAAAATAATAGATACAACAAGTCAAATCTACAAAAAATGTCTGTTTATTGTGACTGTTTCAAGGATATGGTTTTGTCCTCACTGGACTTAACCCTCATGAAAATGAGATTGTAGGTATAATGGAAGGATATTTTTTTCCGGTGTGATGTTCCTTTCTGTCCTACTGAGGCCATTAGCAGTGAGATCATGTACTTTCCTATCCTCAATGGTCCAGAGCTGTTCACTATGCTCTCAAAGAAATTTTAAGTTGAGTTAAATCTCATGGCTTATCAAACCCTCCAGGATGCAAACAGCAGGATCAGAAACTGCAACATAACCACAACCTCTTTCACATGTGGACGAAGGCTCATCCTGTCAGACACCAAGACCATTGTGAGCTGACTGCCACTCTACCATAGATATAAATGCTCCTTTGAGGCCAATTCTTTCCCTGTCTTTTGTTGTGTGAGCTTTGTGGTCAGCATGGCATCACAGGTTTCAGCCATTCTGGCCAGCTGTATTTCTGGGCTACACCAGCAGGCCAGAAATTCTCAATGTTAAAGGACAACAGCAGAAAAATAATGGAGCAGCCACTGCCAAATGACCCAACCAAGATACAGCCTTAATTTTTCTGAGGAAAAATAAACAAAGTCAACAACCTGACCTGGGACTAGGCACCACCAACAAGTAAACACATCCTGCAAAATGTGTCTACAATCTTTTGTTTTTATTCTTTAAGTAAATGTGGACAACTGGACAAAGCATTAATGGAAGCAATCTTCACAATAGCTCTTGCTGGCTACAGCCAGTGTCTGGGTCTGAGCATAATCTAATTTGGATGGGCAAACCCTTGTATGCCAAGGATTTACATTGCAGCCAAAACGCCTTGGTTTGCAATTTCCAAGACAGCAGTCGAAAAAGCGCAGAAAATTGCTTCCAGGGCTGCAAACCAGACAAGATTATATTCAAAGTCTTTGTGAAGGCTTTGCTTGAATGGGACCCTGGCAACACACACACTGCACACACAGAAGTGAGCAGTTCAACCACTAGAACCAATAGGTTAGAAGGCTGGATTGTACCCTGCACCAGTGTAAGCTCTATTTGAATATTTACAGGCTGAGCTGTGGGATATGGGAAAAGGACAATTGTAGTTGTCAATACCGAGAAGAGAGGATGTTGTAGGGCAGAAAGGGGCAGTTCAATAGGTTAATACACTGGCCTTTCACCTTTTGATTCCAGTTAGGGACATGTCAGCACAAGGATATATTTTATCTCAGAGCCACAAGGGCATCCATATGTGTGAAACAGGGCTGAGAATAGAAAACTTGAACTGGACCTGGGTTAGATAGCAAAGATCTGATTTGCATCAGATGACAAATAATAGAGAAGTTTAAGAAAAAAACATTTATTCTGTGACAGAGTCTACAGTTTTCGGTATCAATACAAATTTGTCTTTTGTCTTTTGTACAAGTGAGCTGCTTTTTACGGGCAATTTACATTTTACTGTTCATAGATGATTTCACTGTTATTGTCTGTAACAGGGGCACATAGACTCTACTGCGTATGATGACCAGCAACTGTTTCCCACCTGGCCAATTCTAGGCTTACTCAGGAAGTAATACAATTGCAAGACTCCAGTATTTGTACTACATGGTAACTTTTCAATCTCAATTTATAATCAAGCTTAAGTTTAGTAGAAAATTGGATATTAGTATACTACATTTTATTTACCTACAACACAATGGTATATAGGCCAAAGTAAAACATATTTTCTGAAAAAAATTCACAATATAGTTAAAAGTGTCTTGCTGTGTAAAAATACAGATGCATATGCTTTGTATCCCTGACTCTAAAAAAGCCTTTCCAGTTATAGAGCATAGAGCACAATAAAAGGAAACAATTCAAATGGATATAAATGGATTTAGATGTAGTATATTTGACCCAAGTCTGGTGTTTTCTAGGTAAAAGCCTCTACTGGGTGAGAAGAGCATTGTAAATAATGGAACAAAGTAATTGCCCTGTGCAGACAATAATGCCTTTATATTAATATTTCAAAAAAAGTAAATTGCACAAGGCTTGTAAAAGGTTTTATTGTACGGATGGGATATAGTAAAAACAGACAAACAAGAGAAAATATCTGTAACGCATAAATATTTGACATTCTGCCAGGTTCGAGTCTGATCTGTGCTATGCTCTACTCAGTCACTAGCTCAGTAGGTACAGAGAGCAAGCTGAAATCCTACTGATAAAGACTAGTAATGAAAGCATTGTAGTGCTAAAATACACTTTGTACAAAAAGATGAATTGATCCATCTGTAAGCAGCACTTAGACTCACTCCTCTGGCCGGTCATTACACTGGGATAAATCAATATTTAATATCCCCTCTAACAGCCACACTGGATGATCTTAACCTCTCCTTAATCCCATTTATGTTACCTTTCCAGAATCTTCTTCATATAAGCTCTCACTATGATAAACTTCCAAACAAGAGACTGGGAGGGGAGCTATTAAAGACCACACCATATTTATGTCAGGTGAGGCGCCTTCGTGAAATATTAATATTCTGAAACTGACCAAAGTGAAAGCTTTTATCCGGGGCATTCAAACCTTTCTAGTCCCTTGGCTTGTATCAGCAAAAGGCTCTCTCTCCTTCCCTCGTTCCACCGCTGAATTACAACCCACTGTTCTTTATTGCAGTCGAAGGATGAAGATGATGGGGCAATTCTTTTAGCTGACTTGATAAAGCGTGCCTCTAATTTCACAGCGTCCTAATAGAGCCAATGTCACTGAAACGAAAAGGTGACAATATCTCACTGTGATTTGCTCAAGCCTCCGAGTCAGGCATCACAAGGTGTAAGGCTTCGTTAAGGTGTCATTCAACAAGACATACAAATTACTCTTGTAATAAAACACAACTCTATTACCTTTTGGGAAGCTTTCAATAATTTTTAGTCTACTATAAATGCATAGATTTATAAATTATTCAATTTATGACAAGCAGTTAAATAAGTGCAATCACTGGGTGGATTATTTGTCAGCCTAAACTTCATATGTTAAACATTTCTGTTAGATTTTTACTTTAATAATACATTCATGCACAGGTGCATCTCAAAGTGCTTGCTTCTCAAACTGGAATATTGTAGAAATTATTTCAACAGTTCATTTTACGTATCACTTTCACAAAAAGTGAAACTATATAGATTCAGCACATGCAGTGTAAAATATTTCATTCAATTTTATGTTGTAGTTTTCATGCTACTAATGATTTTTTAATATTTTGTAATATTCTAATTTTATGAGATGATTAATATAAATAAATATGATCTTGAAAAACTACTCTGTGTGTACTGAATCTATATATTATATATAATCTATATATTAGTTTCACTTTAAACTGAAAGTGATACTGATACTACAATATTTAACTATCATAATTATTATCAGTTTCACCTATATCCCCTTTAATCCGCTAATATAAAAACATATAATAATGCACCTTTATGTTTGGTTATCTTGCGATGAAATCATTTGTGTTCTCTTTGTGGACTTTACTTCAGTAAGAGCACAGTTGATTGCCACCTGCACAGGCAATGATCTATTCCAAACACCAAATTAAAGGGAATCAAAATAGATGTTGATTCACTTTTTTACATATACATTGACCTAGTTGAGGCTGTTGGTTGAAAGTGTCAGGTACTAAAATATTAATGAGCATCGTTCCCAGTTCCTGCCTGTTCCTCACAGCCAACTGGCAACATGGCATCAAGCTGAAGTGCGGAGGACAGCTTTTTTCTCTCCTTGATTGACTCATTGATTGAAGATATTTTTAAAGGGAATCCCTGGGAGTGTGTGCTCCTGGTACAAAGCAGCCCCATCCTGTGTCAAGGGACAGAGAGGGTTGCAAGTCTGCTTTAATTGGGCAGAGACTTCAGAGTCTTCTTGGGCCACACCGGGCACTGCCATGGCCTGTCCCGACCCTCACACCAGCATCAACAACACTGAGCCACTCAACACACTCAAACCCAGCTCATTTGAATAAACACATTTACACACTGCCACGGCGTATCAATATGACCACCCTGGACTGGGATTAAAGAAAAATTATTACTCTTAAGAATCATCTATACCTCCATGTTCCACTTTTTCAAAATGCTTTCCACTACTTTTAAGGAGAGCTGAATGTGTTTTGTGGTCAGTTGGTTTATGTTTGCTGTTTATTTTTAATAACATTGATAAGAAGTCCTAACCTTGTCTCGGCAGTTGTTAAGGCCCACTGAAGCAAGGGCGGACAGCTTTGCCTCCATGCCTTGCTGGTGATGTTGCAGCTGTTCCCTCTGTATCTGCTCTCTCATTTTGCGAGCCTCCTGGATAGCCTTCATCACTGTGTCCTGGTCCCCAAACAACGCTGTTGAGTTTAAACTGGACAGGATATCTGCACAGAAAAAAGCAAAAGGAAAACAATTAACTTAAGTAACATTGTAAATCACCTCTGACCATCCGAAATGTTTTCTCATTTTAATCACGTAACAAAACAGATCATGATATTTGACTTACCTAGAGACGAGGCTCGGCCCATGCCTCCTCCAAGTGGGCTAGGGATACCTCCCTTGCCAACTAGACTATTTGGGCTGTTTTTACTGCCGGAAAAGAGGTTTTGTGTCGGGGATGTGGGGGATTTGACCAGTTCTGTGTTTTTTGGCCGGGCAGACAAGTTGAGCGGCTGTGTTCCTTCCTCCTATAGCAGCAGAGATATGAATGAGAGAAGACAGAAGTGAAAAAGGTGCTCTCCTCCCATGTTTTGGAGGATCCCAACTACCCCAAACAGCACAGATCTCCAGTGCCCCTGGTTAACAGTAGGATCTCAGCCTGGTCTTTTCCTTCACCATCCATCCTACGACAGTGGCTGCACCACTGTGATCTTCCTCACAGTTGCCCAGCTCCTTTGTTCACACTAATTAAAGCCGATTCTGTCTCTGTGTACATCTTCATCTGTTCTCTCGCTCCTCCAGCCTGCTCCTTGTGTCTGCACTCTGCCTCGGAGAATAAATAATGACCAGATAACGGGGCGCCAATGATCAAAGACAGCTGTTCCATCCGTCAGACACTGACTGACATTATCTACTTCATTAACTTGTTCCCTCATTTATTTTACTACACGGGTAAATACTTGGGTGTAACTTCTACTTATTATTAATAATACATATTATGGGGCATTGGGCAAGGCATGTTTCCTTTATAACAATATTATAGAGATTTTAAGGTTAACAGGATTTGTTTTTAAAAATGGTCTTAAAATAAATGAGAATTTAAAAGCTCTAAAACAGATCTAAAATAATGATGCCTCAAAAGTAATGATATAAACATACAATTTAAACAAATATTAAAAATAAACAATAACTTTGAATAATAAAAATATATTACAAAAATACTCATTCATCAATACATTTTAAATATCTGCACAATTACTGCAGTGTACAGCTTGATCTTACACAGTATTTAAACCAATTTTACTCCTAGTCCAAACATATGGCTCAAATAGAGTGTTCCCTAAAAGAAAACCAAATACAGAAATAGTGTAGGTTCCAATGAAAATTTGTCATTTTGGTAAAATGTATTTGTAGTGTGTAGGCAAAAATGAAGACATAAACTTGTTTTATACAACAGCAGTAACATTATCCAGCTGTATTACAGTTGTTTGTTCTGAAAAAGGCTGGGACTGGCCAAGCACCACTCAAGGTCAGCCCTGAAAAGTTGAAGGAAATAATAGTACCTTGACTTGAGTGATGGGGCTGGATGAGCTCTTGTCGTTCTTCAGAGAGGAGGGAGAAATGGGCCCACTAGCATTGAGAGGCTGGGGGAGTGGAGGCATCTTGGCTCCAGGAGAGACCTGCATGCTGGCAAGCTGGGCAGCATACAGTTGCTGTAGGGAGGTAGAGAAACCCACAAGGCGTTAATGTCCAAATCCAGCAAACATTCAAAGTTTTATATTCTGTTTTTTCCCCTCTGTAGAACTCAGTGTCTGCCTTCATCTGCTGTTCTCTCTTTTACGTCGCTCCTCTCTTTCCATGAGGCTGGCAGAGAACCTCCATCAAAGGTCTTAACTGTATTTCAAAGGCTGAACCCAGAGAGAGACAGCAGTCTTAAAAACCACACAGAGATGGCTTTCATTCAAAATACTTGGAGCCCCTATTTTCCACTCATCACACAGAAAAGTTTGCCGACTGGATGCAAGTGTGTTAGCAAAGATCTCTCGTTTCTCCAGATCTACACAGCTTCCCATTGAAGTTTCTGGCCTGTGATTTGTCTTCACACAGCCATATGAGACAGTCCCATTCCACAATGCTAACCCAACCTCAGCTGTATGCCCCTCCAAGAACATGTTAAACACAAGCATTATTAAGGCTTAGAAACCTGCACAGACACACTGATGTAATCATTGATATTTTCATTGGCATTAAATCAGTGTCCAGCTCTCATCTGACATTAACAAGAGGTGGGATAAACTGCCAGGTAAAACAATAAATCAAAAGCCATTGTGTCTTAAACTGGAAAGAAAAAAAGGAACTTGATTAGTCAGATCCAGTCAAATGGATCTGTTTATTTTTAGCTGCTTATTTATTTGTAATCAGTTGTGTTTTGTGTTTTTTTACCTCCACAGCCTTAAACTCCTTCACTGCCTGAACTTAGTTCAACAAGACACCTATAGTTACCACCAGCTAATTGTTAACAATAAACCTTAAACCTTACATTACGAAGCCAGGTAGCCTGTCGCATCCAAAGTCTATAGACAATTTTGAGTTTTCTTTATTTCTAAAAAACATAAAAGCAAAAACTCTTTAAGTCCATGCATGTAGCTGTTTTACTGCCACTGAGCACCCGTACAAAAGCTCTATTCTTCCACATGACAGGGGGATAACAAAAGCACATAGGCTACGGAAATGACAGACTGATTATGTTCCCAAAATGACAGGACTGCCCCCACTTCCCTGACAAACACCCTTTTGTCCATGATGAACTCGACACAGGAGCAGACCCAACTTTATTTTCTTCTAACCTGAGCCTGAGTGAGCTAATGTGAGCAGTTAACTGTGTGTTTTACAGAGACCATTGACAAAGACGGAGGAAGTCTCCTGAGCCTGTTTGTCACTGTCTAGGCCCAGTCTGTTGTACAGATGTTTGCTAACAGACTGTCGACAAGCATGGCCCTGACCTTGAGTGGGAAGAACTTTATTGTCCCGGAAAAAGAGCATAATTAGACTTTACCTCAAATTAGAGGCAGTCAGGATGCCCCTTTTCACCACTGATTAGCAGGTCAGTGCCATGGGGTGAGAAGGAATGGTTACCCTTGTAACAAGGAACAGACTGCCTCCAGAGCTAAAGAACAATAAATATAATCAGAGGGAAGACTGATGAAAGGTGTCTTAACCTGTAACACATTGCCCAAGGACAGACAAAAAGCCTGTCTATGTGAAGTCAAACTTTTTATGTGCACTTTGAATAAAATAAAGCCTCACAAATGATATGGGACGTGAATTGTATACCAACATTGGCATACAAGATCACAAAACAACACAGGAAGTATAAATATAACTGGGATTACACAGCCAAAGGCTGAGGATGGTCTCCTTAAGTAGAAGACAGCTGCTGTTGACTCCCATATAATAGTCCTTCTAAATAGTTCTTGCCAGGCGGGGGCAGCAAAAAAATCATATTCATAAGAGTCCTGCTTAAAGAAAGTGTGCACATGGAGTTACAAAAAAAACTATGTATAACTCCATCTGATTTAACTGCAGAACCTAGTCACAAATTATTCAAACACAGGTTGTTTAGTGGTGGAAAATAAAATGTGAATACATCTAATAAGACTGTACCATTGTAGATGCAAATACAAGTATTTTACAATGTTTTGCTGCTTAAAACAACTTTGTGACAAGACTTTTGTCTTTTTGTGTGCATTAAGCAATACTGTAAAATATGGGTGTATTTCAGAACACAATATTTATATGAAGATGTGAACAACAAAACATCCAAAGCTGTTTGTCTGACCACTACCATTCCCTCTATCCCAAATGAGCAAGCATAGATCTCAGTTAGTGCAGCACACTCAAGGTCAGTCTGTTAGCCTCTGGTAATTAAAAACAAGTCCTCAGAGGCAGCTGAGGTTAAAGAACGGTTCACTTTTGTAACAGCAACGTTAAACTGACATTACACTCATGCTATGTTGATGATGGTAGACACAACAAGAGTACTGTATGTAACTCGTAGTATTTGTGTGGAAAATATAAAACTAGTACTATATTTTTCATAATGTCAGGTTTTCAAACTATTATTTTTCTAATCAGATTTTTTTTACCCTGGTAAGTATTAAAATATCTAAATTTGTTTTCTGTCTGTCAATGTCTCATTTACCTTTTCTTGGCCTGAGTGTTGAGCAGTGGGGTGAATATGAGGGCATTAATTGTGCTTCACTGCACCTCACCATTTAAGAAGCAGCCTAGCGCCAGCCCTGTTTGCCACAAGGCTTGTACAGGCTCATTGCCCAGGGCGACTAGGCAGGCTGACCCAGGCGAGGCCCAGATGTCAGGATTGGAGGAAGGCGTCCTAGTGCACTGTGCCGAAGCTTTCCAGTATGGCCCAACATCTGTCTCATCTGCTGGCAACCAACCTGGTCCACTCTAACCCTCCCCCCGTCCTGAGGCTTCACAATGTTTTTCCTTTTTTAAATAGTTAAATCCTTCTTTTGCACTTTCTGTCTATGGTCTCTCATTTACTCACACAAACGAAGGCCTTGATGTGTGAGAGTGTTTGGGATCTCGGGGCCCAGGGACTCGGGAGCCGGCACTCCCATTCAATGCTGCGTACTGCATTATCCACTCTATCTGTCCATCTGTCCCTCTGTTCACCACTGCCTCCATCCAGCTGCTCACCTAGCCGTCCTATTAGCCAGGCTTCTACGCACAGCTAGTGTGGCTGCTCTGCTCTGGGTTACCTTCAAAGACTGGACTCCTTTGCTCATAAACACTGAAACAGCTGCTCTCTACAGTACGGCTCTTCTATCTTTTCTCCCCTCCTCCTGTCGCTCTGTCTTTCTCTTTCAAAGTCACAACTTATTCACATATTAATGATGGAATTTACACATCTGTACAAGACAGGTTTTTACATCCAAACAACTTATTACTTTGGTCGTCTAAGGCAGTGAGCACTCTCTCAGATTGGGATCCAGTTTAGTAGTTCCTGGGATATGTTTTAAAAATATTATTAGTAGTATTTATTTATTTATTTTTAATGGGAACAGATGGTAATAGTGGACTCACAGATCAAATATAATAAAACAGTTTTAATGTTTCCAACTTATACATAAATAACAGCAATCTGGTAGATTACAAAGGCAGCAAAATAATTGGAAAAAGGTTTTGAGAGATTTTATGTGAGATGCCCTCATTCATGATGCATTTGGTAAATAGTTTTTCACCACAAGTTGCCTGTTGGACTAAACAGAATTTTGGTTTTGTAAATTAAAGAAATTTTCTTCTTGTGTTATCAACCAATAGAATAGCGTAGGTGTCCACACAAATTGTGGAACAATCTGAGCACAATTTCCTGTATTAGGTGAGAGGTGTCACTTGTAATCAGGGAAGGACAGGCCGGGATGGAGCCATTGTTTCCTGCTGGCCCTAGCCTCGTCCCGGCTCAGTGTGGGCACTAATGAAGAGGGGCATGTCGCGCTGGGATAGTTTACGTGCCTCCTCTCCTGTGAGTTGAGAATGAGAGCCAATCTGTCAGGAAAACATTGAGTGAAATTGCCCTGTGGTACAGCAATGCCTGGTGACAGCCACTTGCAGACTGCCAACCAGTGGAGTGATGCTACCACCCTGTATTGACAAGCAAATTACAGTCTCCAGCACTGAAACGCATCCGCAAGAATTCATTTACATCCATCAGCTTTAGGCCTTTGTTACCCTGTTGGTTTTTCTTCTCTTGAAGAAAACGATGGGAGGGTCTTAGACAGAGAAATTGTGAAGTGGCTAGGTGGTCGACATTAGGACTGACAGAGCTGCTAGCCTTCTGATTGGATGCCTGATCACATTACCTTGGCTGTATTGTGGGAATTAGTTCTTCCAACAAGGTTATTTTAAGGTTCATATATTGCACAATCTAAATTGAGTAAATCGGTGGAAATTATACCTTGCCATCATGCTGACAGGAGATATTTTAATTAGGGAGGTTGGTCATATGTATGAGAAAATTTCTGTCTGTGTGTAAGGGAGATGAGATATCACTTAACGCTAAAACTAGAAAAGTTTAAAAGGTTAGAGCTGTATTTTGCTTCATGATGCAATGAGCAAAATACTTCAAATGCTCAATAAAAGCTTTCTGTTTTAGTTACATTATAAAAGAGTCATTATAGCAGTAAATTAACAATACCACCAAAGTTTTTTTTTTTTACTGTCTGCATTTTTATTCACTTTTACATATCTTTGCACTCATGCTTTATAATGTCTAGCTTAGAAATGAACCCTCGCGTTTCAAAGCTATACACCTTTCAATCATTTTATGCTAATGGAGGTTTCTGAAGCTATTATTGCTCTAAAAGGGAGGAGACTAGTATAACTTTAATTTCATGTCTAGCCTGATATGCTGTTTTTAATCATGACGGTCCCCCTGTGCTTTGTAGAGGAAGTGGTGGCAGTCACATGGTTTGTTGATCTCTGCTATGTAGAAAAGGGCATGTTTGACTTGCCTTGCTGTTTTAAGGGGACTCTCTATGCAGGGTAAATAGCAGCTAGCAGGCAGAATATGTGACAAGATGACAGACTTCAATTAACGGGAAATGCACCTCTTTTTGTTTACAGTGTTCGTTAAAGGTCAGCCAAGTCAGGGTCCTGGATGCACTGTTTTTGCCCATTCCCAGGGTTAGATACATAATCAGAATTAATTACTCCAATCTGTCTTCCCCTCCTCACCCCAACCTTCAGATATATGACTGTCTTATCTGACCTCATACACCACTAAAAATAGACTCTGTGTGCCTGTCTTGGACTACTGCTAATCTCAAATGAACTCAAAGATACTTTGAGTTACTTACACATAAAAACTAAAGAGATAAATGTATTTTACTGTCACAGACATCCGTTTTCAAACATGAGCAGACTCATTTAACACCTTACATGCTTCTGATAGCTTCTCTCATGTCTGCATAACGACACAGAGCCAGCTGCATGCATTGTTACAACTTGCCAAGGCTTGTTAACACTGACAGTGGGAAGGACAAATGCCACATACATCACTGAGTACTGTTTTTCTCTCTCAAGAACGTTGTTGTTGTTGTTCAGATGTTCACTAACTTTTCAATTATTTTCACAAAGGGGCATAGACCACTTAACCATTAATCACAGGATTTTTATATACTACCTTTTGTTGATTCTCGTTGCTCTATTTACAGACAAACAAAATATGGTTAAATAAAGGTCAAATAAAAAAACTAAAAAAACAAAATAAAATTATTATAATTTAAGATTTCCTTTGTGTTTTTATTTAATGCAAATCAAAGCAAAGGATCATTATGGTTAATTTAAACAGATCCGGTACAAATGTTTGGAAAAGTCTTGGTAATGGCAGAAATGTTTGAATAATAGTTAATAATAGAATTCTGATTAATATCTATATTAAAGAGTATGGCCTCGGGTTAAACCCTGACCTGAGTTCAGCTTTTTAATTGCCATGTGAGAATAGTCCTGAAGGAGCCTGTAGGGCTTCAGGCATATTCCAACCTGCATTCAAATATACAGTTTTAACCACACCCACAACTTACTTTTACTTTATGATTATTACAGCCTGATAATAGAATTAAACCATATACAAATGGATCTAATTAAGAAAGAAAAAGAGATTCTCAGCTTACATAGTCAACTGTGTTCTGATAAATGTGCTGGCAAATGATTAAGGCAAGCAAAGTGATTTCCATTACCTCTAATAACTATTATCTTTCTAGCTCTGTCTGGTAGTGCAAGTGGGGGTAAATCCTCTATAAAATGGGATAAATTACATATGTAGGGTGATAAGCGTGTGTGTGCCGGGGGGCTCCAGGATTATTTAGTGTGCAGCTCATTACTTAGCGTACAGCTGCTTAGCTCTCTCTCCTGCCCTGGGCTTGGCGGGCGGCCCTAGCATTCTTTGTCATAGTACTGTACATACCTGAAGCTGGAGGGGGCTGAGTCCTGACGCTGCTGCAGCTGCCATTGTGGATGGAATGAACTGCACGGGGTAGTTATCACCTGTCAGAGGGAGAAACAACAATGCATACAGGTTCAGACAATGAGCCAGCCCACAGCCACCAGGCAAGTGCCAACACGGATCTCAGGCTCTCCAAAGTGCAGCAATGTGGCACATCACAAGGAGTCCTCAAACATCTGCATTAACAAAGGACAAAGCTGGTCGGACCTGGAGCAGGATTACAGTGGAACATTCAACACTATTGGCTTCTACATGTAGACAGTACAATAAACACAGAGTTTAATAGCTTAGAAGTTGTGACAAGTCTGTTATTCAAAAGATGATTAAATGAAATGAGCCTGGTGTTCTCTCATAAACCTCGACTCTTCTGGCTATTGTTCAACATAACATTGTTTCTGAGTGATATTTTGGCAGCAGAGTGAAAACTCTTGTGGATAGAACTAGTTAGAACAAGTGTGCACTCACAATAACAAGAGTGAAAGGGTAAAACCATACGCCTTATCAGCTCACATATCACTATGATCAAGCAAGAAAAAATGGTCTCCAAATAGCAGCACTATTCATTACTATTCACTACTGTTGGCCTGCCATCAGCACATTTGTCAGACAGGGATATAAAAATGGCTGCTGTGTGAGTGATATTCACAGGGGTGTTTAACTGACTACCAGAAGCTTTCACACACTCGGGCCAGTGTGTTGAAACGGACAGAACAGCCCCAGACGGGTGCATGTGTCTGTGAGAGGGGAGGTGGGTGTGCGGAGGGGGAAGGGGGAGTTGGCCGGCGCTCAGACCCCACTTCTGCCTGTCACTTCTCTTCACAAACATATGGAGCCATTAAGCCAAAGACAGGGTAAATGTATATACCTTCTCTTTCACTTTGCCCTCGGCTGCTTGCCTCACTTTACAATCTTGTACAGCACAGCACAATGTGATACAGGCCATGGAAATTCAATCCCCATTTAGTGGCAAATAAAATCACACAGGAGTGCTGGTTTCAAATAGTGCTGGGCTGGATGTGAGAGGCTGCACTGTGGTTATTTCTACGCCTCCTCTTTTTGGTATCACTTTCCTTCTGTCTCTGTGTGTGATGTAGAATGGTAATAAATGGCTGGGTGTCTTTAGATGTTATGTGAAACCCAGGAAGGGTCATGTGCTAAGTGAGCGCGCCCACAGTGCTGGGGGTCCTGGGCCTCAAGATCTGGATCTTGGGTGCAACTTCAGGAGAATAGGCAGCACGCTAGACTAGAGCTAAAGAGAATATGAAAAGTCTGTGTTTTCTTTGAGCGTGGCTGTTCCCTAGCCCAGAACTTGGTTTACCATTGAGAGGGAGCACTAGTGACGCTTTAGCTTTAGCCAGGTCACAACGGGCTACATTTCTCCACTCGTGGTGCTGTGAAATATAAGTCATAACTTTGCTGAGAGTTGACAGATGTACCAGTGACCTTTTCTAGAGCAGATCAAGTGATGATGAATGACCTCCATGACTATAATTCCCAAATTTGATCATGTCTAATGGCTGGTTTTGAATTTTCTATGTATTTCTGACAAATCTTATTATACACACATACAAAATGTAAAATAAACATTATAAGCATCAAGATGTCGATGAGGAACACTGGCAGAGGACATTATAGGTCCATCAGTCTTAATGCTTCCATTTGTGTGTAATCTGGGTAAACAGGCTGGGAAGTCCATTGCATGTCTATTTGTTTAAAAGATGAGCTGGTGTTTCTATGGCTGTGCTTGTCTACCATGCAACATCAGGCCATTGAGCACAGACGGTGGACGGGCTGATGACTTAACACTATGGTGCAGGAATGACTGTGTTTCCATGTGAACGCCACAGGGCCACAGCCTTAAGCAGGGGTCCCTGGGAGCCATGTCATAATGATCACATCAGATTAGAGTGTATTAGTTTTGGAAGTGAATGCTTGGCCACTCACTTCATGAAGAAATACGCAACAGCTTATTGTTCACTCTGCAGGTGGCGATAACACTGTCGTCTTTCAATACACAGTTTATTGTGTTGGATGGCCGATGTCTTGCAAATACCTTGTCTGAAGAGTCATTTTAAGACCCCTTCTGGTATTTGTTTGTGAGCTCATGAGTAATGCATGAGCTGTACACATGGCGACCCCTGACCATGATTCCATAATAGCTCCTGTTATTTGAACTAAAACATTTTTCGTGTCAATCCTATTTCATAAAGCGCACTGGTAAAAGACTCCCCCTCAGGCACTTTGTTTAAGCTGTCATGCCTCCACAATTCCAAAAGAGCTGACTTTCTTTTTTTCACCGTGTGGTTTTATAGTTAATTCATTAACTGCTCAACCACACCTTTTCATATTTCGCTGTAAGCATGTTGACTTCTTTGTGTTTCTCTTCCCTGACCACCTGCCTGTTTTCACACGTTCACAGATAATATATATATATATATATATATATATATATATATATATATACATACACACACCTTTATTACCTGATCTCTTAAAAAAAAAAAAACAGCAGTCAAGATGCAAAATGTTGGGAAAGATGCAGGGCTAAATATTTTCAAAATCTTGTGGGTTATCAAAAACATTTTTTGTAAAAAAAAAAAAAAAAAAAGAAGATGTTTGTACTTGGGCATAAGAGATATGCTCTAATTATCATCTTTGGAGCACTTTTTAAAAGGCCAGGCCTTTGGCAGAAGCATTTTTGACTGAAAAGACAAAAGAGAAGCATGCTGGTTCAAGCCGTAAAAGCATCTTCTGAAACAAAAACCTGTTTTTATGTCATTCTATTTTTATTATCCTTTAATTGAATAATTTCTCTATTAAATAAAATTGCACTGTGTGTCATAATCTTGCATATCCAGGTATTTGGAAAATTATTACAACAAGAAGTTTCATGTAGAAGAAATGTTTACTTTCTTGTACAAATCAACCCACATCTATTGTTGCACATGAATGGGAAAGTTGCCATGCCTTTGCCTCATTTTCAATTTATATAAAGCATGGCATGCCAGTGTTGGGTGTTAATCAACTTTTTGCAGTTAATTATACTCCACTAAAACACAGATATAAAATTAGAAGTAGATTTGCAAGCATACCTGGTTTGTAAGACATTCCTGGAGGGAAGAGAAAGCCTTGCTGGGCGGCGGCTGCTGCTGCCAGAGTGCGTTGGTCGTGTGGAAAAATGGGGATCATGAGCGGAGGCATGTGACCCTGGACCTGCTGAACCGATAGGAGCAGAGATCAGAGAGAGGCCTAAGCATCGGCACGATACAGAGAAACACAGAGGCATCTCAGGGGGAGGCCAGATCACAGCTCTCCCTAACGCGTGTTGACAGGGGCTCTGTGCCACTGACAGCCCTCGTGTGCTCACACAATACCTGGCCAATCCATGGCTGCTCTTAATCCCAACCCCAATTTTACCTTGCTACATCAAAGACTTAGCATACACACATTGTTACAGCATGGGTTAAATGAAATGACATGCAGGACAGAGGACAGAGGAACTATGAGGGTCTGGCCAGTTCCCATTGAGAAGTACTGTACTTACAAAAGGATTTGCCCTGGCTGTTCCGCTGAATATGACATGTCAGCAGAGGATTGCTGAATGCAATACACAGGTGCAGCTACAGGAATAATTATCATGTACATGCATGCACAGTCACCTCGGGGAAAGTTGAACAGCTCACATAATCAAACAAGATCATTTATACAGGTCATAAAAGCGTAAAAACAATGTGGTAATTTACTGCAACTATTTTCAACAGGAGAGTAGCAAGGCAGGAGAGGAGTGCTCATTGACTGCTGTATTTCATTTTGATGTCATTCTCTCTGTCTCTTCCACTCATACATTAACCTTCACCATCCTGCCTGTTGCTGACTTAACTGCCTACAGGGAATATCAGTGCAAAGCCTCTGCCGTGAGTGTCAAGGGTGGCTGAGTAGCTCACGTTTTTAAAAGTGCCATGTGGGGCTTTTGCACACATGTTGCAGTGGCCAATCATACTGTCATTCCCTGCTTCCTGAAAGTTAGTGATGAGTAGCAGGTCGTTTACCACAGGCCTGCAAGAGTTAATCTAGCACTGGGCCAGGCCACCTCAGGGGAACCAGTCTGGAAAATGGGTTAATAAAGGTCATCTCCCAAAATAAACACTTTACAGAATGCCTCTTCATTCATTCCTCCTTAAAATCAACTTGCAATAAAAAAGGTCTGGGTGCAATTACTGCTGCTGCATTGGGGCATGAAATCAACCTGCTCAGAGCTGCTCATACCCATCCCCCAGTGCTCTGGCTGAGGTCTGCTACCATCTCCGCATTTGCAGCGCATGTCCCCCCAGTAGACCCTCACCACACCAGGTGCAACCAGTTTCTCAGACAGCAAAAGAGCTACTCAAAACTACTTTATCGATCTGTCAAGAGGTGCAGAGCTAGAGTAAAAACTAAATAAATAGGATCATTTATGTCTACTGAGCTTTTATAAAAGTGCAGAAAGTGCATTGTAGAAGAATAGAAAAAGTATGTAATTCTTCAAAAATAATTCTGTAAAATGTGCTGTTCCTGTAAAAAAATAAATGTCCAAAGAGACTGCGACAAATGACCTTAAATAAAACATTGCTTTATAGAGATTTGTGCTCCAAGTTTCCAGGCTGTATGGATGAAAGATGGCTCTTGGCCTTGCATGTATGGAACATATGGAAAAACACAATAATTAATGTCACAACATGAGGTAGGGCCAGTGACAGGCGGGGGGACACTGGGGAACACAGCGTTTCTCTGTCTGTGTATTTGGACTGTAAAACCAGATGGAGTCTGCAGCTGAATGTGTGGCAGTCACGGGGCAGAGAAGTGTGTGTGATGTGTGTAAGCATTCTTAAGTAACACACATCAGCAGTAAATAACATGGTTAAAGAAATATGCCTTTAAAGAATAGTCATTATTTAGCAACAAACTGCTACTACAAATATTTGTCAGAGTTTTACGGCCTTTCTGTCACCAAAGTACTTATTTTATAGATTACTTTGGCCTTGCAAAGCTCTAGAATTTTTTTTTTTTTTAATGTTCCATAAATACAACCTACAAGTTGTCCAAATTAATATAAAGTTATACTGTAATTATGTATTAACATTTTGATTAAGTTGCTTATGATTTGTAAGGTAGCACAATTAATTATAACATTTTAATTACTCAGAATGACCTAGAAATTTACGGGGAAAATATTTATTCTAAAGCAAGAGGTTTTTAATGCTTATATTTTTTTTCTCTAACAGCACATGAGATATTAGCATTTATTATCATTACATATGAAATACTGAGTAAAGAGTAGTAAAGAGCATTTACTGAGACAGTGTGCATTTATGGCTAACTAAATATTGAAATTTAAATATAAATATGAGTTTTTCATTCATCTTTGTGCAATAATTTAATTAACAAGCAGAAATAAATAAATAAATAGCCCAGGTAGTAAGAGTGAAGAGTTAACCTAAGTTTGCTGTATATGGGCTGAATGCCAGGGATGTTTCTATTGCAGGGCTGATCTTGAGGAGTTGGAAAATGAAGTGGAGCAGATGTGAGTGGGTACTCGGGCAGAGTCCTCCCTTCCTCCCATAAATACAGCCGCATTGTAGCTGGCACCGCTCTGCTTTTGTCTTAGCATTGCTAAGTACTGGATAATGTCATTTCACACCATCTGCCCTCAGGCTTCATTAAAGATACATGAATGGGCTCTCTTATGAGGAACAGGTGCTATTGTTTGTCCCTCAAGACCCAGCGCTAAGAATCTGACTCAGAATACTTGAAGAGGAGCATCTGTAGTGATCAGTCAGACAGACTTGGCCATGGCCCCTGCCTCCACCAGCACACGCACCAACAGAGGTTTCCGGGGGAACTCGGCATCCTTACAACATGTATCATCAATTCATATGGTCTTATGAAGTCTGTGGGCCAGCCAGCAATCTGTTTGACTCTCAAACACAGTCTGAACCTTAATACATAATACATACAGTTATACTGCAAGGAAAATGACAATTTTTAGGGTTTTTTTTTTCCCCAAGAACAGAGTAGTTAACTTGTGTTGTTGCTTTTAGTTTTTTACTTAAAATTTTATTTTATATAACAGTAGTATATATGTAGGATGATAAAAAAATCCTATCTGTAAATCTTTATAGATATGGAGGCACTCAAGCAGCCACAAAACATGGAGAGGAGTTATAGCGGTACACAGCACTCAGTTGGGTCTCTGTCAACACCGCTGTTCCCCACTTTTCTGTTGGAGTCTCTACAGAGCACCAGAGGCCTCCAGGACCCCCGCTGGCTGAACCCACTTATAATGTCAAACTCTGACAACCAATCAACCACAATACAACTACAACACAGTAACAAAAACAAAAAAAAAGACAAAAGTTGCAAAAAGATGAACAGCTGCCTCATTTGCAGATGTGTTCTCTATGTACCACAGAGATTTTGTGTCTAATATCCTCATTAATTGCTACTTGACACCTTTAAACACACCTCTCACACAGCTGCCTGTAACGGATACAATCCACACTCATTTCCTCCGAAGAGTCTTTTTCAAACACAATTTGTAATATAATTGTAAATCATACAACCAATTGTGTCATACAACAAATTATTGTCTATGAACATGACATATCTGAGCAACTGTTTGCAAGGAGGTTATGTGTTTGACTAATCTTTATTTTACAGAAATTACTCCCACACTTGGTAGCTGTGAGATACACAGCTTGCACTAACTTTCATTTTCACATAGGAAAGGGTTTTAGCATTTCACGCAGCAAGGATAGGATCAAGCTGTTGCTATAGGACCTGATAGTTCACACTTTGTTCCCCACTGCATTGCACTGCGCAGCACCCAAAATGCCACCAAAAAACTGGCTTTAATCCAATACAGGGTCCACTGGGGTTGCACTGCACTGTAGGAAAAAGCCAATGTGCTAAATAAATTTCACAAAAACACATACCATATTATTATCATCTATTCTAGTTGCACTAAAGTACCACCAGACAGCAACACATCATATAGCACACTTACACTTTGATCCGACAGGAGTGTGATGCGGTATGGATTTGTCTGTAGCTAATGGTAATCAGACAAGTAGATCAATAGATTTAAAGCAGACTTTGATGCTCCAGACTTGTGGCTCTAAATGAAGGTCTTTATATTACCACCCACTAGAGTGAAGCATGGAAGCACATTATTTCTGCCTGTCTGCGGTGGACATGAGCGTGCTTAAACAAGGAGGGCGAATACAATGTAGAGGTTCAGGTCACCGACAAAGCAGCCCTTGTGTGTGTGGAGGCTCTGACCTCTCTCCTCACTTCCTTTCTGACGATGGACTTATCCAGCACTACTTCATACAGAAGCCAGAGACAGACATCTAAAGCCAAAGATCAATAGAATTCTGTTTGAGGGTGTTAAAGCACTACCTGATGTTAACAATATTTTTTCAGCATTGTTGGGTTGCTTCAAGTGTGACACAATGTTAGACAAAAAGCTTTATAGAAAATCCAGTAAATGCAGACACAAGAGTGAGGTCAGAGTATCCACAGGGAATAACCAATAGATGACTTCTTGTTCCACTAATTCCTTACACAGTAAAACAAGCCTCCTTGGAAAAGAGCCATTCCAATATGTCTATATTAAGTCGGGAGCTTGAAAGCAGGGTAGTCCAACCCTCTCACCCGCCTCACTTAAAATCCCTCCGCTCCAGCCAATCCCCCAATCATCACAACCTCCTTCCCTGAACTTCCAAGCAAAACTAGTGTTTGCTCAAAAACATTGCCTGGTATTTAGAGCAATTCTACACACTGCTTGTCTTATTGAAAAAAAAAAAAAAAAACTGAAACAAAATAAATTTTAAGTATTAAAACTGGTCAAATCTGCAGAGACTTCCTTGAACAACACGAACAATGAAAAGGGAAAGTACACATAAACAAACCTACACATGCTTTAGGGCTACAACCATTAACCCTCTTATACAATGACCCTCTGGATGGAAACAGGAATAAGTGAAAAGCCTCAGACCCTCATCGCAGGGGGCGAGTGAGATTCTAAAGAACATTGGACACGGGCTAGTCCGATAAGCACGGCTGGCCGTGTGATGTCAATGGGAAGGGAGGGAAAGAGGGGCAACTGAAGTATGGTGGGCTTAAGAAATAATCTGGCTGGAAATTTTCACTTTGGAGAAGTGAAATACTGTCATTGTAAAAAAAAAAAAAAAAACATGTTTAGGTAAGCATTATTATATCATTTTCAAGAATTTAGTTTTGACATTTTATTAGATTCTATAATATATTGTTTCAAGTGTAAAACATAAGGTGACCCTTATTTGTGTCTTTGTTTCAATGCTCTGTCCTTCCCCTAACTCCTAACTTTCAGCTTCTAGTGCAGCAAAAAGGCCATTATTTTATTGTATATTAAGCGTAAATATATTAAGACTTAACATGTTTAAATATTACAATAAGTAATAGTGAATGGTATGAAATAATAGAGAGAATTTGGAATACACAGTAGAAAGAATTAGGATTTTTAATAATAATGATCAAACAAAAAGTCAATTGAAAAAAAGATGTCAGTGATAAAACATGCAATACATACATGTAATTTTTTATGTGTAAACAGTCATGAGACAAAAACCCTCATTGACTGTGGTCCACTGGGGTATGCCTGGACTCCCCTTCATAGCAATAACAGAACACTCCTTATTGCTTTGGCCATGAGCTGAATGCTTTGCTTTGCTAGTCCTGGCCTAAGAAAACACGCGCCCCTTTCTCCTCGCCTGCTGCCTGTACACAGTGGATCCTGTTAATGTGGCTGTGTTTCCCCGCCAGAGTGCCTACCCCTGAGGAGGATGGCTGCGCGAGGCAAATGCAAAGACAAAACAGTTTGCAGAGAACATTAGCAGAGAAAACATACATAGAAGGGGAGAGACTAAATCAACAACAGACCAGAGGACATGTTTTGCTCCAAGTAATGTACTCCTACTGGTACTGGTACTTTTGAATGCTAAGAGTAGATCCAAGTGTTGTGCAAAAGTCTTAGGCTGATTTTTAAGAAAGGTTATGAACAAAGAAAGGTGTATCAATGTACAAAAATACACAACATTGCAAAAAAATAGAAGACAAATAATAAATAGAAGCACTCGGAGACCGTAGACCTCTGCCAATGGTAAAGATATAGTGCCCAGACCTAGACTCTAAAATCCTCTAGTTCAGGGGTAAATGCTCATATTTTGCAATGGTAAAAAGTCTACTGCAGTTGTTTTTTTTTTATTTTTATTTTTTTTATGGTGATTTTGCAAAGACAACATATCTGTATTTCTTATGCCCAGTGTGAGCTTGACAGCGCAACAATCTTTAGTCCTAGTCAAAATTTATCCTACAATGGGACTTTTTTTTCAAAGCCGTCAGGAAACACCTCAGTTAAAGCCATCCCTGTGCTATGCATTTTCCAGGTGCCTTTTATGTACTCACTGGAAACAATAAATGATATGACTAGCCAAAACCCACAGAATAGTCCACTTAAAACATAAGTACTTGTTTAACCAGGTCAGTATTTGCATACAAAATCTCAATTCACTTAACTTCATTTGGAAATTATCAGTTGCGCCGAAGTCATGTCCATTACATCTTTGTGCAACATTAACTCTGAAAAGGACCACAGCAGCTTTATTGTTTAAAATGCACAACTTTATTAAATGTCAGCATTTTCTTTGCTTCTTGACATGCAGTCACATTTCATAACTAATTAAATTGATCCCTCCCTCTCCACCAATCGAGTCAACTAAACTGAATTATTTGTATCCAAGTGTCAATATATTAAATCACAAGGGCTAATGAGTCAGGTCATGGCTTTCTTTTATCTTCAGTCTTGCATGTGCACATCTTCATCAGCTAACACTCTCCTTAAATGGAGGATGAACACGGACGGAGCCTGCCTGGGTGGGAGCCAAGCTCGTCTGACTGGGCTGTTAATACCCCACATAATCCTACTAGCGGGCTTCGACACAAGAGGAAGTACTGGCGGCGAATCACCCAC
Source organism: Bostrychus sinensis (assembly GCA_020698575.1). Classification (NCBI taxonomy): domain Eukaryota; kingdom Metazoa; phylum Chordata; class Actinopteri; order Gobiiformes; family Eleotridae; genus Bostrychus; species Bostrychus sinensis. The sequence goes on from CM036242.1 coordinate 26,617,411, forward strand.
AACAGCTCCAGACACGTGCGCGCACACACTGTCATTATTATTTCCCTCCTCTATTATTCTCTTATTATCATGCTAACAGTTCCAATCAAGCTGCGCTAATTAGGGGACTTACACATTCTCTTTAACAGTATCTACTTTTTGTGCTCTCTTTTTTTTTTTTTTTTTGCCAATGCGTTAATAAGAGGCTCATACTGTGAAAATCATTTGCGCAGGGAAACAACAAAGGCATCGGAGAATACACAAATTAGCCCAGTTATCTTTGTGCAATTACCATACAGCCTTGTGTTGATTTAAACTCGGCAGACTGGTTCTAAATATTTACCATAATGTTGCAATTTTGGAGTTGAGTTTTTTACTTAACTAAACAGAATTAAGGGGTTATTAAGGACACATCTTATGACAAACCTATGAATGTAAAAAAATAAAAATAAAAAATAAAAACAACCATGGCTGTCTTTATGCTGCTCATAGCAACAATATTTGATCTCAGATTAGATGCCAGCAGTGTAAGTATTCTTAAAATGTATTAAAAAATATACATATTAAAATCAATTATATACATAAAATGAAATTGTGGCTCAAAATCTAGAATTGCAACAGCAAATGGTAATATTTTGTGGTTGTTATTTATTTAAATTTCACTTTCAGCTACGGATGCACATAGTACAGTACAGTATAATAAAGACATATTTGAAATCCAAAATACATAAGGAAAGAAAGACAGATCAAATAGAAAAAAAATCACTGAACCAGATGTGGCTGATGAAATAAAATGAATTCAAGGTTGAGAAAACAAGTGAAAACAAAACTATGCTTAACAATGGCCTCCACTGAAAGTTGTTATCTGTCACTACTTGGATCTTAATGTACTCAGAGGTGACACATCAATGCCACAGCACTTGGTAAAAAAAAAATGTTTTATGATATTGTAATAAGAAAAAATATAATAATATTGTTCCTCTGTTTCATCTTCTCAGCTCGGCGTTTTCCAGCTGTTTGTGAAGATAAAGTTCACCATGACCTTTCAGCCAATATTTATTCTCTTGATGTGTCTCAATGTCTAGGTTCCTGTGAAGATAATGTAGGGCTCTGGGTTTGCACTGTTAATGTAAGAAACCAAGGCAATAAGCTGTTGATCATATTTAGGAGGAAACAGTACTCCATATTATTAACTTTCTTCTTTACCACAGCTTTTTATTTGTAATGAAAGCATCTCAGCTATAGGGGCATTTTCACTACTGTGTCTGTATGATGGTGAATAATGAAGCCAGATGCCCAAAACAGCCCCAAACACTAAAAATAATAATAATGCATCAGTCTTATACAATGTTTTTCTAGACACTCAAAGTACCTTTACAATTTGGTGCATTATTCATTCATTCCTCATTCACACTCGGTGGTGGAAGCGTGGCTGCCTTTGTGCGCCTACGGTCCCTCCGACCACCACAAACACATTCACAGAGGCAAGGTGGGTGAAGTGTATTGCCCAAGGACACAACGACAGTATGCAATGCCGGCAGCGGAGCTCAAACTGCCAACCTTCAGGTTAGTGGGCGAATGTCTCTACCAACTGAGCTACTGCAGCCCTAAACAAACACTCGGGCTAATAAATATGTTTAACTGTCACAACTCTTGAATGGCCTTTCAAATTTTCAGCTAAATCAACCCAGAGTTAATCTCATCCTGGGATTGAATAAGTGCCAGGACCATTTCAAAGATGAGGATGGACTAAATAAATACAAACACGCTGAGGAGAAACACACAAAGCCTAAGGCTTTAACTTCGATAAGCGCCTACCATTGCAATCAAAACATCTGCTATCTTAAGACAAGTGACATTGTAATCCCAGAGGACAAAGACTAAATCTCTCTTTCTTGTGAGAATGATGGGAGAGGATAAATGATGGCTGGCTTTCAATAGAGGAACTTGATTGAACTGCAATTTTCCTTTTACAAAACATTTTAACTATTGCCTTTCTTTTGAAGCCCCTTAATAGACCACCTTTTCAGATGGGCAACAACAGTCTCAGGTTACACCGCCCATAGCTTTACTGTTTGGACAGAGGACAGTGGCCACTGATGTCCACAGTAACATCATCAGTTGGGACCCTTAACATGAGGCCACAGGCTCTTATACAAGGGCTTTTTTTCCCTCGAGCCAAAACAGACACACTTTGATGACCAGTAGGACCCTAAATAAGGATTAGTGCCCCCTCCACTAACAGAGACAAACGCACAGGCTAAATAAATCTGTTTCAGATTAACAGCAAAAAAGGAAAAAAAATTTTTTCTTTTTTGCTGCAAAGAACCTAATGATTCCTACTAACAGAACATTTTGTTAAGTATCTTTTTGCTAAAGATAGCATGTTTATTGTTGTTTTAGTTTGAGGAAAATAATGTGATGCACTGGTCAAGGCAATCAGCCTAACAATTCCAAACAGATAAAATTTACTATGTGTTTGTGCGTGAAGAGATCAAACTGAAGGAAAGATGATAAAAAAAAAATATCCTTAACTATGACAAAAGTACTTCAAGTGTTTATATTATAGATTTTTATTCTGCAGTAGGCAGAACAATGTAAAGGAGCATCATACCTAAGTCAAACTCAAATACCTTCAGAAAATAATCCTTGGCACTGATTTTAAAGGAAAAAATGTTGAGCAGTTTGGAAAAAGGGTAAAATAATATCATGGCAAAGGGAGTTGTCAGCAAGAACAACTAGAGGAGGCAGTGGAGAAGGATGTGCCTGACACGGAGCACAGCCAGCAGGATAACATGGGCTTCACTCAGGCATCCAGCCTCACAGCCTTGACCACTGCCAGTGACCGCTCCAACACCACTGTGTACAATCTTACTATGTCCAGCTATGTTCTGCCTGGGTGGTCTTATTATGGTTCTGTGTAGCATCACACACACACTAATAACAAAACTTTAGAAAGCAACAATGCTAGCCAAATAATCAAAAGCAGTACATGTCAGTACACTGTAAAGGCTGCCATGGGACTGCTGTGTTTCAGAGGCATTTACCAGCCTCTTTCATGTCCCCCACCTACAAGCTCCTCCTCATTAACACTACTCATTAGCTGTTGTTACTTTTCCCCCTTTTTTGTTCATTAAGACGTGCTAATTATTCCCCTCCATATTTTAAAACCCCTGCGATTACCAACAGGTAATTAACATTTGATGAGTGTTGAATGGTAGATTGACGTGAAATTAAAGAAAAGATTATGAGAACGGTCCAAAACAGAAGTTGCTGCTTTAAAGTTTAATTGTATTGATCTTAGAAACAGTAGGTGTACACTAATTACACTAAAGAGAGAAGCACCTAGTAAACATAAATGGTTAAATGTTACCAGTCCACAGAAACACAGTCACTGACCTGGATCTGCTGCTGGAGGAGGTTGATTTTGTGCTGCTGCTGCAAAAGCTGCTGCTGTTGTCTTGCAATCTGGATATGGACAAAAAATAAATAAATCTTACAGAGATGAAAAAATAATTTATTGCTTTTTTTTTGTTTTGTTAAATAGAAAATGACTTTAAAAAGTGTTACATAAACAAATTAGAATATTATTATTATGTATATAATTTCAGTAGTTCGATCCAAAGGGAAAGGCAGATATTCTTTTATATATTCAGTAATTCAAGTAAAAATTTTCAAGATTGTGATAACAGTTTACAGTAAATGAAAACCAAAATTCTGTATCTGATAAAATTAGAATAGTACATAATACATAATTATCTACAATTAAAATGAATAAATCTAAATCTGCTAAAATATAACATGCATTTCACCTTTTGAAACTACTACAAAATTTTCACTTTTCCACGATATTCTAATTTGTTGATGTGCATTTTATTTTTAGTCATATTTTACATTATAGTTTGGGTTGCAAATAGAAAATAAAACAACAATGGTCTATAAGAAAAGCATTGCAGGATATAGGTGACTTAAATCTCTATAGCTTTAGTTCTCCTCATCCCAGTGGTCCCTCCCACAACATGCCCACTTCATTGAGCGTGACAACCCAGTTTTAAGTGTCATTTAATTTTCATTTTTAAATATAATTACAAAGTGTTCACTGTAAGATACCAGTCGTCTGCAAATGTGTCAAGATTAATTTGTGCCGGCTTCCTCAGGAGTGTCAACAGTTAATTACTGCGTTGTATCTTGATGGCTTGATGAAATTCTCACTCTCAGCGGGCTAGCACTCTCACTTTGGTTTTATTAATATTCGTCCGTTTTAAAACAGGCTCAAAATAATGAAATGTTTCCCATCACTGTTCATTTATGTTGCGATGTCTACAGCACAGCATACAGAGTTGAGGGTAGTTTGCAAATGTACACCATTGATTGAAAAAGAAATCAATACTGTTAATGTATTATTAGTGTACTATGACAAAATGCATCACTCCAAGGTAGATGGTCTGTCTCTTCATTTAGCTCCAGAAGGTGTGAGTGTGCCGCGAAAACTCTGAGTGAACTCCTTGCTGATAATTGACTCATAGCCATTAGTGCGGCTGCTGATAATAAAAGTGTCGCCCGTGTGGATAGTTTGTGTCCTTATTTCTTCCCAGACATTAACACACTTCATGGCCTCTGCTAATTTGCTGATTTGTACAATATGGCTCATTGGCCTGATTTGTGCTGCAAATCTAATGCCAGCCTTGTTCTAATAGGAGTCGATTTATAAGATATAGAGGACTTCCATGTTTAATATAACGTTTAATTCTCACATTCCCTTGCATTTGTTAGCACAGTCATAATAACATTTTTCCAACCACACAGCATAAATGTGGGCGAGAGAGCATGACAGGAGAATCGGAGGTAATACAGAAACTCTTAAATCTAATATTATTTCAAATAACTTGTGCAGAGCAAGATTTTATTGCCATTAGATATTGAATAGAGACATGCCACAGAATTAAATGAGTGCCATTTTTAAATAAGCTGTTTGATAAAGAAACAAAGCAAAAAGTGACAAAATAGGGTAGACATGTCCAACGTGAGGCCCGGGGAGAGGTTTCATACCTTCAGTTTCCATCATAAAATATCGTGTTTATGGCCCAGTATGGCATCATACAGCATTTCAGGAGCATTGCATATACAATTGGGCTCCATCGCCAGAGTTAAACTTTTCATTTATTTATGTTCTTCCACTTATTCCCATTAGGGGTCACGGGTGACTGGAGTCATTCCTAGCAGCTACAGGCCATAGACAGGGTACACCCTGGACTGTAGCCAGTTAATTGCAAGGCTGACATAGAAACATGCACAGACAGACAACCATTCACTCTCGCATTCATTCACTAGGGGCAATTTGGAGTCACCATCTAACCTAACACATGCATGTCTGTGGATGATGGGAGGAAGCCGGAGTACCCGAAGAGAACCCACTGTAAATGATGGGACATGCGAGGAGGCAAAAGCACTAACCGCTCTGCCACTGTGCCCCCCATTCAAACTTTTAATTAGTCTTAATTTAAGACCAAGACTTTATTATATTAACTAATTGTCACTATTAAAAGGAAAGTGAATTTGTATGTCCCTGTAGATTACAATGTGAAGTATAAAAAGGTCAAAGCAAGTTTCTTGAATTGATAGTAGACATCATAGTGTTAAACTGAACCAGGGCTAAAATAATAAAGTGTCCAGGCCTAAAGACATTCAGATATTCTCAAGTATGGCCCTCTTTGAAAAAAGTCACTCCCGAAAATAAAGGAAGTTACCTGCTCCTGCTGCTGACGGGCCAGCTCCATTTGCTGTCTCTGTTTCTCCATCTGTGAGGCTGCCAGCTTTTTCTGCTCATCGTGGGCCGCTAGGAGCTGCTCTCTCAAGCTGATGAGCTGGGTGATCATTGTGGAGAGCTGGTGCTCCTTTTCTGCCAGGCTCTCTGGAGTACCTGGTGTAGGAGACCAAACAGACATGAGAGGGCAGAAGGACAAACCCTTTTCACAAACCTACATTTAGAGCCGTACGTCTGGTATTCAGTATCCCAGTAGCTACCAAATAACCAACAAGAAAGAGTCTGTGGAGGGCCTTGGTCATTGTGTAATTCTAAATATAGAAAGTGACCGTGGTGCACATACCAATCATCACATTGTGTTATTGTACTGCTCACAATGTAAAGCACAAAGAAACCCACATGGGCAGCAACCGACTGCAGTGATTTCACTTGGAGTGTTAAGGTCACACAGCCTGAAGTTGTCTATTTCACTGTAGCTGGCGTTCACAGCTTTCAGGGAGAGAAAGGCAAGGAATTGTTCCCAGCTCGTGGACAAAGAGCTGCAGGGAGCTGTCAAACCGAGCTGGCAGCTTATATCAAAGTATAGCAGGAGGCTTTGTTTAAATGAGCTTCCTCTGGCCTAATTTTGCAACATGTGTGATATCAGCAACAGTTCTAAAAAAAAAGCTGGATATTTTACTATTAGTATGACTAACCAGTACATGCATCTCGGTCTCATTTCTGCACTGGGTGTGTAATCGAGAGCGCCACTCTGGTGCACTGCTCTCTCCCTCTGTCTAATCAATGCTAAGTGATCCTACCATTGACTTACACAGCCAACATAATTGCCCGTGAGAGGCTAGACAGTAACTCACTCTCCTCCCACTCCACTCCAGTGTGACAAGCTGATCGGGGAGAACAACGACAATGGGACAGAGGAATAGAGAAAAGGATAAAAGCATGGTAGTCCTGATAACTGTACAGTGAATGCTGGCTTGGGGCCAACGAGAGGCCAATTCTTTCCTTGGTGTCTTCCCTTCGTCTCTGGCCACATCTGTCTTGAGTTTCTCCGAGAGCTCCCAGGGGCCCTCTCCACTCAAACTATTTTAATTTGACTAAACACCTGATTTATTTTATCTCTCTGATGAGGAAAGCCGTTTGTCTTAATAGGGCCTGTCAACCTCTAGAACCTATTCAGAGCAATTTACTGGCAGGCTTGTCTGAACCTCGGCTCGACTCGCTCGGCCTCCGCTGCTCGCTGCAATGGAAGAGAGCTGCAATTCTCCATTTATACTCTCAACAAAAAAGCACCTAAAAGCAGCTATTCATTGGGCCTGTGTGTAGATTCCAAGGCCTGAATTGACTTTTTATTCACCCAACTACACTTGTTGTGAATAGCTTATCTGTAAAATTGATGCAATCAGCACAAATTTTATTAACCTTTATTTGTGTCCATGCCTTTTACAGGTCACAGGGAGTCAACTGCCATTGCTACAATAAATAAATGCTATCAGTACAGTCGCAGAAAGGATATACTGACATTAGACAAAAGGAGAGCTGAAAAATAAAGAAAAGACTGCAAAGCAAATAATCTTCCAGGTAAAGATTGGGACGCAGTTGGAGTTAAATAAACCTCTGGACTTAACTTGCCCTAGAGCCTGATCACACAGTGCTGTTTAAGAATACCTAAAAGTATATTTCTGTAATTTAAAGCGCCTACAGTAAAATAATAATAATAATAATAATAATAATAATAATAATAATAATAATAATAATAATAATAATAATAACTCTGTGTGTTGTTTACTTTAAATTGTGGGACTTGGGCATTTTGTAGAAAGATCTGGTGAGCCAGTTTAAGCACAGAGAGCTCAGCTTGGACACCAAGAGAATGCTAACAGAGGATCCATTGTCTTGATCTTAAACTGTGGGAAGTTCCAGCTGCCCTTTTTGTTTAGGCTTTTTGTTATTTTTGTTGCAAAAAAGTAGTAATATTTTAAAATATTTTTCAAATCTACCTTTACAAACAAGATAAAGCATTGCTGTGTATATTATGTAGTAACACCATCTAAACATTACATTATTGAAGAAAATCAAAGGTTTCAGAGGTTGAGTGTAAAAATCTCTTTCTTCCTGTCCTAAATTATGGATCAGCTTTAAAATGCAGATAAAACTTTTATTGGGTGGTGGCAAAGAGGGAAATCGTGGTCTGTGTCTGACCAACATGCTGACAAAAGAGGCAGTTTCCTGCATATTGCATGGCTTTTAACAGTGGTAGGGCTGGGGTCTGCCTGTTAACGCGTCTCCTCACATTGCGCTTCCGATGGCAGACAGACAGCTCTGAACTGCCCTGGCGCTACATAAACCCCAGCAGCCAGTACAGACTTAACATGTAGTGACACTCTCATGTGAGGTTCCCTATGACAATACCAACACAAGAGAGTGAGTGAGGACAGGCCTGTGTTAACCTTCCACAGACACGAAGTTGTTCAGTTCATTCAGCTTATCCAGCATTCACCTTTAGAGATCTCTACCTTGTTTAAACGTCATAAAGTGGGACAGAAAACATCACCGGGCGACTAAATAAATGATAAGAGGAAAACAAGCAGAGCCACGGTTGCTTGGGGAGAGATGGGGGCATTTGAGCCTCGGGTCTTTGGATAAAAGGCACTTTGTAGGGGTGCGATTTGTTCTGTCCAATACCCACATCTCCCACTCTTTTGGCTCCCTCCTCTCTGCTCTAATCAAGCAGTCTCTAATTTGGGTTCCAAGTCCAGTACCAGGGAAAAGAAGGAGGCTTGTTACTTTGAAGAGTCCCGAGTGAATAACACAGATAAAAGATTCAGGCACAAAAAAGAAGAAAAGAGGGAGGGTGAGGGTAAAAAGGGGGAAAATCACAAGGCACCCTATTCTCTTCTGCCTTTGGTTGGGACAGCTGAGCCATTATGACCAGATCTGAATTGAGTTTTTTCGCGCCACAAGACTGGAATTTCTTTGTCTCTCTGTCAGTCGGCTTTTGTGGATACTTCCATATGCTTGAGCCCATCCTAAGTAAATTAAGACTTGTCCAAATGCTGCGATTGTACCAAGCTGTATCCTTACACAGCACACACATAGCTTAAATGCCTGACATGCTGAAGCACTTGCTACTCCCTTCTAAAATGTACATAGACATGATTTGTACAGACGTAGTGTGTATCACGCTGCTTCAATCGATAAAATACATGTTTCTGAGAACATGCGCATGTGTGAACTTTCAATTCATTTGACCCTAAGCCCATTTTTGACAAAACACAAAGCTGACTGAATGAACCACTAATGGTATCTATTGACACTTTTGTAAGTCTTTCACAACTTTTAACCCAAGGACCTTTTTTCTTTCCTTTTCTATGAAAAATAAAAAATACAAGGCAATGTTTGTGCTAAACGTACATTTATAAAATCAAATAAAAACAGATGTTGTCCTTAGGTCACAAAAAAGCCACAAAGTCAATGTGCTGGCAGGACATCAAGCTACAATAACAGCACTATCTACTGGCTTTTACCCACTACACAACACTCATTCAGCATCACTCCACCATATGTGTCCCATAATACAGTGTTAACATGTCTCCTTGTCCTACAACCGAGACAATATGAGCAACAGCTGTTTTACCTGGCCGACTGCCTCTGCCTTGATATAAAAAGCTGTTAATCTTGCCAATAAAACTCCTACAGTAAGCATGAGCAGTGCCTCACAAGTGCATGTCATCCACTGGCAGCTGTGGCTCCTAATCCCTTACCCTTCCAATACAACATGGCAGCACACTATAAGCCAATTCATGCCCTGAAACCCATTACCTTGTTATGAAATACCTGTCAGGCTGCGAGAATAGCCTGCATTTAATTTACATTTAGGAACCTCCTGCTGCTATCCACTATATACTCAGTTTAGTGTGGTCTTACGTATTTGTAAATTTTGTTTTTCACATGCATTTGTCAACATATATTAATGTATGAAGTCACCTTAGGGGAATTGCATTTTTCCAAACACATTTTAGACTTTTTATGATTGGCATATGGAGAGGCTCTTAATAAAAGGACCCTTCATCTTGTGTGGTTGTGCTGTTCATGCCAAATGGTGATAGACTCTAATATTTTGATGATGGAGGAAGCTTCACTCTTCACTTTAATTATGATAATGTGAGAGATGTAACACTCCAATGTCTATGCATGACACTGGACAGGTACTTTAGCTAAGATAAAAAAAAAGAAAGGCTAAGTATCACTTTCTGAAAATGTAGGAAAAAAGAAAATCGAAAGACACTAATTTCTTGTGTGAATTTATAAAGTGGTGCAAAGAACCAGACATCTTAGCACCGTAATGGCTGTGTGAGCATGCAAGACTCACAAAAAAGTATTATATGCAAACAATATTTATCAAATTTAATGATTCATTTTTTGTTGTGTTTCATAACGAGGAGTCTGACCCCTGTGCCCTCAACACAGAAAAGCATATAGACTTTTCAAGGTCTACACTTACAAAGCACTCAAAGCCTCTGAAACAGTAGTTGAGGAAAAAAATAAAAACATTCTGTATAGCGTACAATTGAACCTGGGTTTTAATGTGATTCTTGCCTATTATTTTCACAGCACATAAATTTATTGATTTAACCCATTTAGCTGATAATTAAAGCAGGTAGTTCTTGTTTCCTTGGCCTGTGTAAAAGAAACATCTTGAAGGCTTCATAGACCGGCGTCTTTGAATAAATGATAAATATAATAACAATCCTTGTCTTTTGTCTGTGTTTGATCCTGACTCAAAGTGTGGCAGAAAGCAGACAAGACATAGACCTGTGAGGCCAAGTGTAAGTATTAGTCTATAATAAGACGTGTTTATTCCTGAAGATGTCTACAAGGTTATACTCATGAGATCTGAGCAGAGATCAACAGTGTTTTTATTACACTTAATATTTCTTTTGTTACATATCATCTTATAATTCAATAGAGTTACTCAAAAGCAGGAAATCAGGCAGCTAACAGATTAATATTTCCAAATGACCACATGGTAGTATCTTGGCTTGGAAAATCATTATAAAATAATGTACAGTACTGTGCAAAAGTCATTTTTGATTTTCATTTTTTTAAAAAGGTAATGAACAAAGAAAGGTGGATCAATGTACAAAAATAAACAACAAACAAAACTAAAAGCACTCAGTGAGAGTAGACCTAAGCTGAGGCACTGGTTCTATCTTGCAATGGTAAAGATCTAGTGCCCAGACTCAAACTCAAAAATCTTCTAATGCACGGCAAAATACTGAGCAAAAATCCATATATTGCACAATGATTATCATTTGTTCGTTTATTAAGTGAAGTAAAAATTAAATTAATAATAATAATAATAATAATAATAATAATAATAATAATAATAATAATAATAATAATAATAATAATAATAATAATAATAATAATTTGGTGAAACTAAAATGAAAGCTGCTTATTTGCAACAATATATAGTCACAATTAACAAGTTATTAGCTAATCATATCAAGGAAAATCCAACGATGATAGTTCAAAGATGCACAGAAAATGTCCAATCCTTATCCTCACACTTGCACTCACAGGAGAACAGCACTTCCTTTTTACCTCTATTGCCACAAGCTAAATTCCTCAATTCATTAGAGGAGAAAAACACACAGTCCAACACTCTCATACGTTCATCTGGCAAATGTGGCCTGAGGAATAATGATTTACTGTGGCTCATATTTCACCTGAGTGCACAGGGCAAACAGTTGACTGAAGTGTTATGGAGAAAATGCAAACTGTGGCATTTTGGATGGGAGCAACAGGACAGATGCTGTTTTGTGCTGTTTGTGAGTACATGTTTTGTGTGTTTTGGTCAATATTATACAGAATAATATTCAGATGCAAAGATGGAAAAATACAGACTTATTTCACAGTACAGAAATTCATTCTAGGATGTAGCTTGCATGCGAACATTGTTTAGTTTATTAAGTGTAATCGACTTGAGAATGGAGTTGTTTTGTAAAGAGAACCATTGTGTCTTCTGTGCTGAAACAGTAGTCCTTTCTGCTGGGGCTTAAGACTGCACAGGTAGAGCTTGCATCAAATCGGTCTCAGCTGCTGCCCTGCGCTGTATGGTACTTCTAAACAGCTTGTACTTATCTGCCTGCCACAGCACTGTTTGTGTGCCCCCAACACTGTCATGTAGTCACCATCCTCAAATCGATTGTGAAACTGCAACAGCCCTGATTTCTGCGCTTCAGAATTTAAACTGCCATTTCAATATCAATGTACAATGTTAAGCTTTTTCTTTTTTCCATTAGAATGAATACAGCTTGTGTTCAGATTTAGAAACAACATATTTTCCTTTAGTTTAAGTAAATGCTTGAGCATTTTCACCCCCTGGCCCCCAACAGCGGGCCGGGAAACTGGCACTCAGTGGGGAAACTCAAACAGATCTGTTGAGTATGAGACTCAGACCCTGCAAGGAGAAAGCACGCAGCAAAAACAAACCTTATCTTCCAAAGGGCAGTATACAGTATGTGATACAATGCATGTTTACATTCAGTCATGGCATTCACAGTAAGATGATATATGCCCCACAAATGTGCTAAACTGTGTAATGTCTGGTGCAGCTTTGGAAAACTGTTAGGGTATATTATTATAAATGGTGAGTCTAAATACACACTTCTAATATTTCTCTCAAGCTCTCTTTTAGCTGTCTGCCACGCTCCTCCTTCCTCCTATTATCTCAAACTCTCTGTGGTTTGGAGCTCTTCCAACCGGCCTGCCTCACTCGCTCTGTGGTTTTGTTCAGGAGATTTCATCTCCCCCACATCATTCCTGCAGATTGACAGCTAAGATCAGGTATGAAAACAAACAGTTACCTCTGGAATCGACTGGTGAAAAGAAATCCGCCACTAATGCTCCTTCTCAAACTCTGTTGCCCCTGCTGATGCTAAGCCCTTTCTTATATGCTGTACAAAAGCCTTAGCAGATGGAGATTTGAAATCATTAACCGTAAACAACATTATCCTGCATGACTCTGCTGCAAGACTTTCTGTCTTCTTTTCATTGCAATAAAAAAGTTAGCAAAGTGCATTTTAGCTTGCATGCTAAAAGTTGTAATTAGACAGTAGTTTTGTGATTTGTAAAGGTAAATGGTGGGCAGGACAAGGAGATCTTAAAAGGTAAATGCCTGATGTTGATGATAGCATTGTATTCTTTTGTTTGTTTATTCTGTGAACATGACACGTTTACCTCTGCAGTGTTCAGGGCAGGTTCGAACACAACTGCAGTAAAAGAATGTTTTTCTTTTTATGGCTTAAGCCTGAGGTCAAACCTGTCATTCCTATTGTTTTGGAGTTTTATGTGTTATAAAACCCATAAAAATATTATTACACAAATACAGTTTGTGCCAACCAAATCCCATAACCTGTAAAAACACAATTATCTGTCTTCCAGGATTTTGATTAAACAATAATAAAAGGTAGCTTTACTTTGCTCTTTATACTTGAAGAAATCACTGAGTGATTAGCACAGAGCATACAAGGCCAACTTGCCACTGTACTGTTGCTTGAATCTTAATGTCAGCTTTTATTCTTTACTTTTTTTTTCTTTTTGAGATACTGGAATGTTAGCCTTTTGTGCTGATTTTAACCTAACAATTAATGGAGCCTCTGATTCATCATAACACTTTAGATCTTAATCATAAGGTGCTTTCTGCTTGGTACCTTTGTTTGTGTTTTAATTAGGCAGACCTTGTGCATCTCCAACCCTGGGCTTCTTTTTAATTGCCCACATTTACATCAGGCAGACATCAAACGCGGAGGGAGACATTTGTAAGGGGAGCACAAAGCAGCCCTTTGAAATATCTACAGTCATATGAAATGGCATGCTAATTAAAAATCTAAGGGTGCCACTGTGATAGGAGAAACATTTATATTGGTAACACTGGTGTATAGACTGTCTCCATAACTCATCAACACACAGAGGCCATAGTGTGTATTATCAGACCTCCTACCTGTTTACAGACCACCAAGTAACCTTCCCATTCCTATTCATCAAACACAAGAAATGCCCTGTCTGTAATTTAACAGAGCAGCTTTCAAAAGGCTAAATCATTTTAAACATTTCACCCACTGCACTTTGATCTACAGTGGCAGATGCTGTTCTAGGGCAGGTACAATGAATTTACCAAACTGTGATTTATCCTTCACTTCATTAATATCATAGACAATTTTACATTATCTACTTTTCAAATACAGCCACAACAGGGCACAAGCCAGTATATTCTTTGTGCCAATCCCAAGCCAAGATAAATGGAGAGGGTTGCATCAGAAAGGCCATCTGGCATAAAATCTTTGCCAAATAATTATGTGAAATGCTGCATGCCAAGAAGCAGATGATTTGCTGTTTAAAGTGGAAACTATGTAATCCTATTGACTATGTAATCCTACTACAACAAACCCATATAAATTAAATTATTATACATCATTTTATATAAGGACAATTGAATATTTAGTCACACAATACTAAAGCAGCCTTGTGATGTAACAAGCCCCAGAAATAATCAAAAAGGCAAAGTTATAGTTCTGAAAATAGCAGTATTTTGTGGTTCAAATCTAAAAACAAGACTAGTGTTATCTGATGAACAGTATAACAGGGAGCCTGTGCAAGTGCCAGTGTTATCAGCCAGCTGGTATTGTGCTTTGCTGTATAAACATGGATGTTCTCAGTAACAGTCAGTGCTAAGGTCTGAGGAGCCCTGCCCATTCTCGGCCCACCTTCAGCTTAAACACACTTTTTGGGGGAGTGCTGAGTTGGACTTTGCTGCTCTGCACTTGATACGCAGCATAGGGCTTTTTCTGTCAGACTCAAAGCATTTGATTCATGCTGGTTCGCGAGAAGACGCTGTGTCCCTTTCTTCCTTTAGTTCAGCTCTGTTTAGGTCAAGCGCCGTTTGGGCTTAACAATTACCAGAGCAACATGTGCACACTGAACTGTCAAAGTAGAGAGACTAGGCCCACTGCCACCTAAAGGGACAATGACAAAAAACAAGCTCATAAGCTCAAAATTCTCCAGAGTAAGTCTAAATAGAGTAGGGTTTTGAAGACAGCAATCTGGACATATCCAGGCATTCCAACAAAGGATAAGGACATAAAGAAATGAATAGAGGAGTTTAGCTGAAGGCTTTTGTTTTAATTAAACTACAATGGCCTGACATAATATAGTGCAGGGATTATGCTTTTCTGATGGGAATTAACACTTGTTAGCATGCAGTAAAATGGCATTAAACCCACATATTTACTTTAGTGATTGTTTCCTACCTTTGACTTCGGCCAGAAGCTCACTTGTGTTAAGCCGTTCCATTTTCTCTTTCCAGTCTTTAGAAAGAAGTCTCTCCATGCATGAGGATTCTGGAAAAAAAGAAAAGCATTAACTCAAAAAATGTTAAATTGCCTTCAATCATTTAGTGATTTTAAATTCAAATGTAATACAAAATTCAAGATACTTCTAACATTCTCAGTCTATTCAGTTGAATGAAAAATAACAGTGAACTTAGGTCACAGGGCTGGTTAAATAAAATATTTCTGATGACAGGACGTTGCGCAGCGAACATTAAATGAGAGTCATTCTGACAGCTGAGATAAGCTGTGGGTGGGGTGAGGCATTGTGAGATAGTGTAAGGGCAGAGATACACATTAAGAAGGAGGTAAGGAGTGAGGCTGGGTATGTCCGAACATTCACATAGCTGCCAATGATGAAAACAATTAACATTTGTTCAGCAGACAATGAATCAGAGGAGGAATGGCTGTAATCTGCCATGCTGTCGCTTGGGTAGCTGATAAAGAACGCAGTGGGCTCGCTGACCCAGGCCTCCACCATCCTAGTGCTGCTGAGGGGTCAGCCTGTTCCCATCTAGACACACAGACACCCCACTTCAGCTACTATAGCTCTGTGAAATGACTCGGGCAGTTAAAGAAAAAGAGCAAAAAAAAAAAAAAAAAAAAATAGACTGTGATGGCAACAAATGTGGATTTAGTGTCTGTTGTTAACATTTGTTTAATAAGCTAGTCTTGTCCAAATTAAAATTAATATATATACAGATGAATATTTAGTAAAATGTAAACCAAACTGTTTGGGAAAAAAATAAATAAATACACTCTTCCCCCTGAAAAAAATGACTGAACTGAAGTTCAGTTAAGAGTTCATGTGGCCCGCTTTAAGGATGGCTTTCAGAGAGATCAAGCTGAGTGACCATTTTGTTTGATTGTCCTCTTCCTCCAAAGTGATGGGGGTCGACAGGACATCTTGAGCCCAGGGTCATTATAACATTACTTCTGCTTTATTGACTTTCCAATTCCCATCTCACAGTTTGTCCCCTTGACCCAAAAAGAGGGGAGAGAAAAGGCAGTGCGTTGTTTGTGTGTGTTAACTCCCTACGTGGCACAAGGATCACAGATCTTAAAAAAGGGTTAAGGCCGAGGGAGAGAAGCACAGCTAAGCCTCTTCTTCACCCCCGGGTGAGACTGCTTCCTCTCCCAGGACAACAACATCCCTTTGAATCATGATGGAGGCAGACATAGACGTTTTCTGCCCTAAAACACAGAAAAAAGCCTATTTAAAGTGGTGTAAAGGGGAATTAAACAAACACAGGCAGCATATGTTAATATGGACACATATGCTCCGTCTCACACACAGTTTCATCACAGATGCTCCTCCGGCACTTGATCATTAAGGAATGCACCAACTGTTGGAGATAATGTGGTGCCAGCTTCCATTCTCCTCCAGTCCTCCCCCTCCGCTCCAGCTCCCTCTCAGGAGAGCAGCCCCCTCACTTCTCCATCCCTTCACCGGGCCAGACACGACCTGCCAAGTCCTCCACCACCACAGACTACAGCTGGAATGCGATGCTGTCCTCCCTGCCTTCCACCTGGGAGAGGTGAATAATGACCTGGATTACTCCATAAAATAACTTGCAAACACCTTCCACTGTTAGAGCTGGGTGGACAAAGCACATCCAAACATGGATTTGGTGATCGCAAAAGATGGTACGGGCATCTTTGAAAAAAAAAAAAAATAGTAAAAGCTAAGACACAAGAAGCTTTTTATCAAATCCAGTTTCAATGACCTATTCTCCAAAAGAATTCAAATTAAAAAGTTAAAATATCACTAACAAGACAGTGATTTAAAGTGGATTGTATCAAGATAATAATTATCACTAGGTTATAACATCAAACAGGTCAGGAAATTAGAAACATTTAAAAACACAAATTAACACAAAATAGATCCATAATTTAAAGAGCTATGTGAAATTCAGTAAATGTTATTCCTATTCAAAATAAGTTGCTCTTCTTGTCCCATTAACGAAGGGCATTGCATATATAGGGAATTAAATAGGAGAATAGCCCAATGAGTTTATTTTTAATTTTCAGTGGGGGCTCTTAAATCTCCTTCAGCCCTCCCCGTTCATTTCTTTGCCTCCCCTCTGGAGATAAAATGCTCTGTGGCTGGGAGTAGGCCATTCAGCTGGGATGAGAATGGAATGAAAACAATAGCCCTTATCAGGCTCTTATTTACATTTTCCCAGCGTCCCTGCAGTAGACAGCTTGGCTTGTCACCAAGCCCAGATCGCCCCACTGGACCAGGACCAACTTCCTCCAGCCCCAGTGATTCCAACGGTCCCTATGGACCCTCGCCTGGCACGGACCGCCTCCACTCTGTAGCCAGTGCAGATAGCAACGCACAAGACAAAACTACTGGAGAAGAGTGTGTCCAAGATGTGCTCCCATTGAGAGGGGAATGGTGTGTGGATGGCTAAGCCCGGCTGCGTCTCATTGTGACTTTTCCTGGACTGGAGCTCAAAGCTGGAAACATGTCCTGAAACAAGTTATTTTTCTTTGAGTCATCAAAAGACACTGAAAAGGGAACACTCCAAGTTATTACTGCCAAAATGAAAGTGTTTATCTGCAATCGGCTCTGTAATCAGGTGTACAGTCTTCCTGTGCTGGGATTGTGTGATTGATGTGGCTGAAGAAGGATGAAGGGAGACACCTCAAGCCAAGATCAGCTGCCAGATTAGAGTACACCTTTTTCACTGTATTAAAAACAAAGCTAATGATCCTCATAAATCTGTACAAAGGAATGCTTCCAGCTTTATGTGTGACATAAACAGTGCTTTCAGCACCTGGTAGTCAGCACTGCCAGAAGATCATGTTCTGTGTAAACCACAGCTGAGGCAGGTTACAGTCAACAAGCTGAACTGATAATGCAGCATGCTTTATTCTTTTTGATATTTCCTTTAGGTATCTGTGCAAGTGTGTGTTATTAAAAGGTTTGCTGATGTAGACAGACTCAGACTCAAATAATTACTAGAGAAAACCGGGAAACAAGAAAATATATGAAATGTAATAAATACAATGAAAAAACTCTAAACATTATAACACTTATTTCCAAATGTCAATAGATACTGGACATTTATTAGTGATCACATTTTATAAAAAGAAAAGAAAGAGTAATTGAACTTTTACATCCCTCTTCCAACCAAATTTGCTAAATGTGTTGATAGATCCAAACATGTCATCATGTTTCAAAAGAGTGCCAGTACAAAAATGGTTTGTTACAACATGCAGCAGTGGGTGTTATATTACCCTGTGTTGTCAGCAATGAAAACGTTTCAACTGTCTGCGGCCACATTCAGACTTTCTGTGTGTGCACTATTCTCCCGGGAGAAAGATGATACTTGTGTTTGAGTGTTTGTTGTGTTGAAAAGCCATTGGCAGAGAAAAGAGGGCTATCTCAGGGAG
This sequence comes from Bostrychus sinensis, assembly GCA_020698575.1. Taxonomy (NCBI): domain Eukaryota; kingdom Metazoa; phylum Chordata; class Actinopteri; order Gobiiformes; family Eleotridae; genus Bostrychus; species Bostrychus sinensis. Next base: position 26,635,945 of record CM036242.1, read on the forward strand.
TCAAATTAGCTATAAGTCATGGATAACACACCAGGAGTCTACCCCTTTAGCAATGGCCTTCAGTGCACTGGCCCCAACGGGCAAATGTGCAATTAGAAAATCAATGATTAGATGACAATAAGTAAATAAAACATTTGGTTAAATCTAAAATATATAACATCATGCATTGTTTGCAAAACCCTATACTGTGTATCTATAGCCATTATGCATACAGACTATTAGAATTACTAATCACTAAATTAATATTCAAATGAAATGAGAAAAAAATAGTATTCAATAATATAATACAGTGTGGCATTGTTGATTGTTTAATTATCAACTGGTTAACTACTCTACTCTTAACTTTATGCTGCAAATCTGCATGTAAAGATGCCTGTGTTTCAGGCAAAATGCCTTTTCAAAACTCTCTTCATTCAGTGTGAGATTTGGTACATTTGTCTAATTTTGTCATACATTTCTAAAACTCCCTGACTCAGACAATGATAGGCTGACGTCTAATTTCTTATCCACTCTGCACTACACGGGAAACAAATCAAAAGTCGAGAATGATAAAAAAGAAAATGACTGTGGCACACTCCAAGGAGTCCTTTGAATATCTTAATCACAGACACACTAAAAACAAGACCCCATCATCACACCAAATAAAACATAATAATTACAAGAGGCAGTCAGGGAAGTGAAATGCAGAAAGAAAACATGTTTTTGTCATTCAGCCGGTAGTTCCTGAGACAACAGCTGTTGGATGCTGCAAATACTCCTGAAGTCTCCATAATCATGGTGTTATTGAAGTGAGGACAAAAAGGGCACTAATTGCAAGGGAGCAATCGGAACGCAATAGGTTACACACCCGGGTGATGCTGCACAATGCAAACGCTAAAGAGGGAGCTGAGGGGAAAAAACATTCGCTACAACAGTGCGTTGTCGCTCATTTTCAGGCAATTACCTTTCCTCGTTGTCAACAATTTTAATAACCTTTCCCATTTCCAGAAGACTTTTGGAGCAGTTAAATAACCCCAGTCTTTTTAGATGTAATCAGTAGTGCTGGCATGCATAAATAAAAAGGTCCATCTCCTTAAGACATGTCACTGTATAGTGGAGCACCTGCACGTGGAGGTGGGCTTTCTTTAACTGACACCTATTCATTATTCCACTTGCTGAACATCTCAGTTAGACACCTTTAGACCATCCTGATTGGTCATGTAAACAGCTGCTATTATTATCCTCTAGAATACTGGATATAAGAAAAGGAAAAACCTTACACACAGGTCTCTAAAAAGTGTAAATCAACACAACAGGCCCCAGGTTTAAACAATTAGAAATACATTTTTTAAACATTTAAATAGCTTGGCTTTCTGAAGACTGTTAAATACACCACTTTATGCTTTACCTTTCTTTTGCTCTAATCAACATGTTGATCCTACTGTGTTGACCTGGCCACTCAGAGAAGCCATAGTCACACAGCACACTGACCTCTCTAAATAGGACACGTGTCTATCAAGCATATATGAATTAACCATCCCCAAGAGACTTCACCTCCTGAGCTGAGCAGCACGTGACCTCTCCCAATCCATTTTACTGCGGCACTCTGTGGCAATCAGGCTTGAATTATTAAAGTGAGCAGTGAGCAATGATCAATTCATTGTGGCCCCTGCTCGCAGACTGCCTGGTCGTACTTCAGAAGGAATGACATTGAGAACACTTGAGTATGCTTCCAGACAATGCACATAAATGTGAAATATGTCAGACCCAATATGTCAATAATCATAACTATACAGGCCGGGGCCATGTCCAGGCTAATCCTACAGAAATGCTATTAAATGACTGAGGGTTAAGCAGGTTCCATTGATGAGAATCTTTACAAATCCTCGCTTAAAAGAGAAAGAAAAGTTGAGGGCACAAGAGACAGGTCTGCTGTGAATACTGCAACAATACATAATCAGAATATAATGTAAATTTGTGACTCTTTTAAAATTGTTTTCTAATTAAGTACAAATAAGTTACATGTTGTTGTTTTTTTTTTGTTGTTGTTTTCTTTGTCATCCAATACTCTTTCACAGTGGAATCCATCTGTTAGCTATTGTATGAAAAAATAGATAAAAGAAACAGGGCCAACAATCCCTAAGAAAATCTGTAAATTATCTTAAATTGTGCAATTTCTATAAAGAATTAACGAGTTAAGACATCTTAAAATAGGGCTGAACGATTTAGAAAAGAAATTCTAATCACGATTTTTCTGATAGATATTGCGGTTGCAATGAAATTTGCAATATATTTTGTAAAATCAATGTTCAGTTCACAGTTTACATTTTAAGCATCTGATGGAGCATTGACACTTAAAAGAACACAGAAATATTCACTGCTAAACTAATACAAGGAATCACATGCCTGTCAGTTTATATATGTAGAGGTCAAAACCACAGCTTTAGCACAGTTTATATACATTAGGATCCTGGTAAGGTAAGGTAAGGTAAGGTATACTTTATTGATCCCCCATAGGGGAAATTCATTCTCTGCATTTGACCCATCCCTCAATGCCACTGGGGCAACCTGTCAGGAGCAGTGGGCTGCTGCGGTGCAGCGCCCGGGAACCCTTCTCCAGATCTTGAGCCAGGATCCCGGTCAGGAGCACTTGGCTGGAGGTTTTTGCCTATTGTGCATGTTTTGAGGTTGATGGGGGAAACCGGAGTACCCGGAGGAAACCCACCCAGACACGGGGAGAACATGCAAACTCCACACAGAAAGGCCCCACACGGTCCAGGAATCGAACCCAGGACCTTCTTGCTGTGAGGCAGGAGTGCTAGCCACTATGCCTCCTGCGGAGATGGGATATTTTACTCTCTGTAGAGGACATTATATCACCTAAATAATTGCAGCCTTTGTGATTTGCTAATTGCGACAGTTAAAATTGCAGTTTCGGTTCGATTTCGATTAAATGTGCAGCCCTGTCTTAAAAGATGAGGGGAGAAGGCAAAAATCCAATCCAAACTTGGTGAGAAGATGAGGAGCCAAGATAAAACAGTACTCAGAGTCCCCAAAACTGCAATCTCCCCTTAAGCCGGAGAGTGGCAGCTGGCAGAACAGCTGGTGAATAGGATTAATGTCAGAAGAATGAAATAAAACTCAACATATGTCCGAGCCCGAGGTGTTGGGACTGTGCGTGATTGTGCCCCCGATGGATGCCATGTGTGCAGCTGGAAGGAGCTGCTGTGCTGCTCCTCTCTCCACCCCACAAGGTCACTTTTAAGAACTAGGACCATTAAATGCTTGGATAGCAATATGAACTTTTCATCCCCTCTACGTGTGCCTTTCTTAAAGTCGCTACTCAGGCTGCACCAAGAGTCTGGCAAAATATCAATACACTGTGCAAGGAATTATCAAATCAAGTAGACCTGGACATTAGGCAAAACAAATGGGTTTTTATGGGCAGTCTATAATACATACATATTTTAGTATATCAAATTGCATAATACAAAATTTATAATAACAGACAAAATTGTGTGTAAATGTGTTTTGTTAAATAAGTCAAAATCAATAAAAATGTATTTAATGTTTTTCTTTTATGGTAATCTTGGTCATATAGAAATCTGCACACTACAAGAGAAGACAACTGCATACTGATTTCAAATTACAATTTCAATTTGATGTTGGTAATCATTAGAGTCCACATACAGTAATAAATTATAATAATTTCACACAAAAATTAAATTACTGGGTACCTTGCAATGGGGGATTTTTTTGGGTACCCTGCAATTTAACTGTCAGATATAAACTTGGCTGCTAATCAATGCACGAAAACATTCACATTTATTCAACTATGTTAAATTAATAGATGTGAGAAGAAAATGCACTATGATCATGGCAGTTCAGTGTGATTTAGTAAATTAATGGGTGTCTGACTCCACAAGGACAAAAAGACTAATACGATCCACATGAATGCATTAAAATTTGCAGTGAACTATCTGGTATAGACACTGCAACTTCATTTAATCAGGAAATGGACCAGAAGCCCATTACGGAGAAGTTACAATAATATATTTGTGTAATATAGTGTAATGTCAGTAAAGTTGTGGCACTTTTTATTTAGTTTTTGAAAAGTTACTTTTGGTATGAAGAAACTGCACTACTGAGTTCAGAGTGCACAGCTTAATGGACAGGGGATTAGCTTTTTTTAAATAGCTCAAAGACAAAACAAATGCTCAAGGGAAATACTTAATCCAGAGTTTCCTGAATTAGATATAATTCTTTACATTGAAAATGTTTAACTTACTTAGCTGAGAAACAAAATAATTGGTAGTGGAATAAACAATATTTTGGAAATCTGACTATCACATAAGGACATTTTAGTTAAGATGAACAATATTTTCTAATGCAAGTTTTAAGTTGGTGCAATAACAACAGATATGTTAAAAACTGACATACAAACATAGAGGGCTATGTCTATGTCAGCTAAAAAAATCAACCAAAGTAATCTCAATAATAACAAATATATGGTTAAAACACTACAACAACAAAAAAATCACACTGGGTCATATTTGAAAACATTAGTATCAGTGGCAGGATTTTCAGACACACTGACCTGCACAGTCTACAAAATGACAAAGAGGGTACAACTAAAGGGAGATGGCATTCATCAAATAATTATAATCATTGGCAATAAGGCTTCACAGAGCAATAAAACACATTTCTATTCATTTCATTTGACATTCTCATCCCATCCTCTGGCACATGTAATGTTATTGAACAAGGAGAATGACGGAGCGCGGCGAGGGTGGAAACATCTGTTTAATCGTCCTGATTAAATAGTCTCTTTGTTCAAGAGGCAGCTCATCACAGTTTGTGTATCACATTCATGCTCGCTGTTAAGAAAACAATGCAAATATGATTAAGTGTCTCATCTGCTAGTTGTCTTGTTTGCTTGTTTCAGTGCGGATATCAGTGCTGAATGGCTGACGTACCTCTGACTTACAGAACAAGTCTGCAATGTGCTCTGAAATCATTAGCAGGCCACAGGGGCTGTCTGTGCCCAGGGTGTGAGTTACATTTGCACTATTTTGATCCTCGGTCAGATGACACCAGCTCTTTTGTCAAGATATGTGTGGAGAATGCTTGGAGCTGAATGCCACAGAGAGGACAGTGATACTGAGCTGGCACACAAGTCTGTCATGTAAATCTAATTCAGGCATTCTCCCACAGACTTATACACACAGCAGGAAAGCCCGATAACCTCATGTAGCTCCTCTTCTGTGCAGTTTTCCAGACCCACCTCCACTCTTACATAAAATGGTGCCACTTTTTAATAAAGATAAAAAATAAAATCAGACAACTGTTTACGTTTTAAGGCATTGTTTGTCTGTAGGCCTCATGCATTTTGCAAGAGTGCTTGTCAGTCACTGCTCAGGGCTGTTATATAGGTATAGAGAAAAAAAAATAGGAAGCATTTGCAAATTGCAGGTGGGAAATGCTTAGAGTTATTGTACATTTCAAATACAATAGACCAGATATATACCTATATTCAGTGTGTTTGTGTGAAAGAGTGTAAAGACAAACAAGCCTCTGTGCAACCCTGGCTGTGATTTGTCTCCCAGAGACACCCGTTTCCTCCTATCAAGGGGTTCCTGTGCAGCCAGTAAGTCAGGATCACAATGGGAGTTTTGTGCTGCATGGGTGCAGGGGGACCAACTCAACAGCTGAAACCCAGGAAGATGGCCCCTGGAATGCTCCACAGCAGTTGCTACTGTTGACTAATCGGAATATGAGAAGTGGGGAAGGTGATCTTGAATGCAAAGAATGGCACATTGAAGAAGCAGCTGTTTGTTTTGTCATCTGAATGACGAAGACAGCAGAAAGGGGGCAACAAAATCTATATCTTAGATAGTGTAACGGGAGACCTGTGCTACCATTGCTCTGGAGATGTGCCTGTTTTATTTGAGGGCTCCATTTTGGAACACATAGTAAATACATAATTTAGCAGAGCACTAGGCACTGCTACACCCCTTAAAACTGACACCCTATTTAGTCCTGGTCTCTGAGCCCAGGCTGGCACAGGTGCAACTTTGTCACAGACAGAGCAGGAGAGAAACATTATTGGCCAAGTGAAAATGTCTGTAGTGATCAGGTATTTGTGACATAAAGGAGAAGACAAAACAAAAGGGTCAGAAATATAAAAAAGAGAAGAATGTAAAGGCCAGTCCATCTTTTGTGAAAGTTCACTTGCGGGCTGGCAGGCTGCCCACAGCATACAGCCGAAAAATCTTAACGTCTGCTTCACAGGGTGACAAGAGGGTTGATTGGCAAAGAGCAAAGAGGGGCTTTTGATCATGTGTCCTAACAAGCGATTCCAGCTCATGTCTCCTCAGCCTGAACAGATCTACATTACCTATTCAAACAAAAGTGACAGACCATCGCACTGCTCTGCTGGGCCGGCACACCACAGGCCAAGACCCTGCACATTCAAACAGCGGAAGACCCCCAATGAGTCCTGAAGCACTATGCAAACAGAAATGTGTGTGTGTGCGCGTGTGTGTGTGTGTGTGCGTGTGTGTGTGTTCAAAACGGTCCTGTCCTTCTCGTCTGCAGTAGGATGTTTTTGAATAGAGAGATCATCCTAGAAAATGCTTAAATTGTCAGCTCTTGTTGCATATGCATTGAATTAGAGGCCAATGCTCAGATCATTAGAACAAAGAATCCCATTAATTAGGTGGGATAAGGCTGAACCAGATGACATGGCAGCTGGGATGAGAGAGACAGTAAAAGGAGTGAACCAGGAAAGAAGAGGGGGTGAAGTACTTTGATGAGAGATCAGGGATTTTTTTCTATTTTTTTATAGTACAGTGCATCTCTTTAAAAAGGTGTTCCTCTGAACCTATATGCATTTACTTTTGTTGGAGTGGAGTACCTGCATTCTGTATGTGATGCTCTGTATAGAGTCAGCAGGAGCTGTGACACTGAGTCAAGAGTTCACCAGTGCTAATCAGAGCACAGGCTTAGAGCTGATCTTATTCTCTCCCAAAGCCCTCGGCCAGCCCTGAATCTCATTACACGGCCCGTTGTAATAGAGGATAATGACCCAGGGCTACAAACACAATGCTGATCACTGCTCCATACTCAACCTACTGCTCAGTCATTACACAGTGATAATACACACCTCCAGCAGGCAGATTACACTCTCAAATAGATAGAGGTAATAAAGCCACAGGCAACAGTAAATACATGTGCAACCAATTGCTTTTGGTTCAGCTGCAAACATGCTACTGTGGTTGCCTTTTGTGCTGCTGCACAACTGTCTTTTACCTAATATTAACAAAACATCTGATCCAACTGCCATCTGTACATAGCTTTTTAATTACACAAAGAAAGGGATTTTTTATTATTAAGTAAATAAAACAAAGGAGTCACCCCTGGGTATTACAATAGACATACATAGACATAGACAAAGAATGTAGCTTAGACCCGTCCTTGTCTTGGGGATGACCATAAAGACTAAACACACACTATTGCTGTTGACTTGCATGGTATTGATTAATACTTGAGTGCATTATATAAAATAGTTCTAATTGCATGTCATTTAAATCAAGGTCACCTTGTTTTTTTATAATGGTGGCTATTTGTCTTTTTCCCCCTAATACTTCATACTGACATTTTAACTCTTGACAACTGCTGTCTGGAGACTTATCCATAAATAATGCATTTACAATACATAGTAAATAAACATGGGGCACAATCGTTAGCCCTGCTGGCAACTTGGCCTAATAGAGCTTTTACAGCAAAGGTGACTATTCAGCTAAATGTGTTTGCTCACTGCTGGGAGGACATTTTCATTCATTAGCACAGTCGCAAGCACTTCAAGCACTTTAAGGACCAGAAATGGGGAAGGAGGGTGGAAGTAAAGAGCAGGTTAAAGGATACTAATACACAGTTGGACAATAAGGAATTAAATTAATGACCAACAGCTCCATTGTTAAAATACATATAAGGCAACGTGGTCATTATAGAAATAGGAAAAACACCTTAATTTATTGCTCTCATAAATAAATCCTCTCTACTTTTGTACCTCCATATCACCATGTTATTTGGATTTCCGACTATGCCACCTCTCATAAAAAATGATTGTGTTTGGATGTTAATTCCACCATATTAAGCACGCCCAGCAAAGGTTTGTTTAACTTAAGTGGAAGTTCACAAGCCATATATGAGCAATGTACTGTGTGAAAATGTATCACGGACCATTTACTCCTAACTCTTCCCATTAGGTCAGCCCTTTTATACTGAGTTAGTGAGGACAATGAACTTTCTTGACCAGACAAGAAAACCCAGAAAAGAAAGGCAGCAGATGGTGAAGAGTCTCCGAGGACCTCAGTGATCCCGACTAGGCAGGCAGAATTAGACACAACAGTTGTCATGCTTAGATAAGCGATATATTTAGCTCATCTGTTGCTTGTGCTACATAAGCAACATCATTAAGACAACAAATGGCTTCTCGTGCTCCTCCTCCTTCTTCTATGATCTTTAATAGGTTAATCCTGCCCTTTTTCAATTTCCAAGCATAGGCTATTAAACAAACAATCACACACTATTGCAACTTCCCAGAGGTCTTTGCAGCCCTTCTTTGGCATTTTAGCCCTTGCCAATTCTTTTTACAGCAATCATTGATCATCACCACGGAGGCTTCCTGAAGTGCTCTCAGAGACAGAGTATCTCTCGGTTTGAAGCTTGGGGACAGCATGCTGAACTTTGTGAGCCTCTTGTCTTGTGCTGTGCTCCCTGCTCAGAAACTAATTTCCTCCAACAAGGGAGTTTATTTTAGTGGTGAAGATACTCCGTACATGAGACAGACCAAGTCTCTATTATTAACAGGAGATTAAAACAGCTGTATGGCACTCTAAAGCACCCTCTCCTCACTGTGCTAACATACGGCCCTGGATTACAAGCTGCACTTGACCATTTAAATTACTGCAACAACCAGCCTTCACCAGCTGGGGCTCATTACCATAACAGCCGCTATCACTACACAGAGCTCCAACAATTCTGTCTGAAAATTCAGCCCATCAGAAATACACTGACAAGTGTGTGGAAAAATGCGGAGAAAAAAAGAAAGCAATTTATATAATGTCCCTTCTTCAGGTTTTGAGACCAACTTCATCCCCATAACCTGTGTCTGGGCTATAGGATCAAAATGTAATGTGGCGGTAAGACAGAGAAGAAACATTGGTAACACTTTGTAATAACTACACACTATAAGCATTAGTTTTAGTATTAGTATTATTAACAGTTAATTAATCATTTATAAAGCATTACTTCAACAATAATGAACACCACAGAGTTATAAACATTGTTATTCATGTTTTTGAGTAATAAGCTCAGGTACATCAATGAAAAATGTAAAACATCAGCGGTAATCATTGGTAAAAACATGAGTATAAATAAACTGTTTCTTAAAATTACTGGTAATTACCTAATTATTAATGCTTTATTATTGCATAGTAGTTGGGAGTTATTCTAAAATATTATCAAAACATTTCAGTACCTTTCTATTGCAACAAATGGCCTTGCAAGTTGGAAAAAAGACATATCAACGAGCTTAACAGTATTAAAATACTATATGTACAAATATGTTTTGTATTGTATATTGTGATTATTTTTGATTTGATCATTTTTAAGGTACTGTATGCTTTTCATTTTAAGAAAATCCCATGTATTTTAGCACCTTAATGATCTTAGTATCTGGCTAAATGACTTTGTGGTTAGAGGCTGATACAAAGATCACCAAACGAACACTTACAAAAGAAGTGGCAAATTATTTTTAGGCTAACAGAGGTCTAATTTATTCATCTGATGAAGTGCTTAAGCAAAGAGCTCCCCAGACACTAAATGAGACACATGCACTCCCAAGAGGGTTTAACATTTGATTGGATGTAGTTATATTACTACAGCCCTAATTAAGAAGGGAGATGTGTTTCAGCAGCGCTTTCAAATATTTGTTTTTCTGCCATACTCTTGATAGACTGCAGGCTGTGGGAGGGAGAGTCGACCAGGGTAGAGTAGAAATATGGCAATATAGAAAATTATTGGTCTTATCAAATATTTTGTAGACTTTTAACTGTTAAGTCTTGATTTGATAAAATATAAAAAAAATGTGTTAAATGATAATGGCATTGGTTGTTTTCTGGCTATAGGAAGCGTAGGGGCAAAAATTATTCAATGTGGCAAAACAAACAAGTTTTTTTTTTTTAAGTTTTACAGTGAGACAGTTTGCCTTGGCGTGAGTTAATTCCACACTATTGCTGCTTTGCCACATTGGAAAAGACTCAGAACAAACACTGGAAACACAGTCACGTCAGAATTCCCAACACATGCATTTGTCAGTTCAAACTGAAAGAAGAAACTGGAGGCACTCAGGCACTAAAACGTAGTTGGGTACAAGTAGAAAAGGGGGGATTATTGTGATAAATCTCAAGCACACAGCTACAGCAGAGCCATACCGTCTTGCTCTGTCTTTGTCATCTCCTCCAGCTTCTTCTGCTTCAGCGTGTCTACTACGTCGGCCAGGCTTCCTTTGCGGCGCTCAGGAGTGCCAAACGCAGATCCACTCAGCAGGTCGCCTCGCTCCCGGGCCCCCTCCTCAGGCTTGTGAGGGGAAGTGGAATTGTTCCGGAAGGAGTAGAGGGAACATACTTTATTGCTGTCAGACTCCTGCAAGACAAACAAATGTTGGGAGGGGTGGCAACAAGGGATGAGATTTTTATTAAATGATAAGTGTGTTTCTGTGCTCCATCAAAGCACCATTGAGCTTTTTGACAGTCCTCTATTCAAACTCAGTGATTGCTAGGTTTTTGCAGCTCAGAGTGATTTGACTTCTCTCTGGCTTTCAAACAGCAGCCTCTGTATCTTCAACAGAACTAGCTCCACTGGTAAATGAGATATGACAAGTGAAAAATTGAGATGAAATGATGAGGTACATTTTCATAGGGCATATCCATAATGTGCTCAGGCTTTACTTTTCATGTGCCGAGACTACACAGAGAAACCTCCCAACTGTAATTTCTCAAATTGCTTTTGAGTGTGCATTTGTGTTAGGGTGACTGCTGTGTAATTTGTTCATTTTATACTAGAGAGCCATTCTCAGCTGAGTGCCTTGAGCCATCATAAATCTGTGTCCTGTCTCAGGCTGTTGTTGTTTTTCAGTCCCACCTGTGTATGGTTTAGTATTTAACTAAAGGTCCTGTCTCTGGCTGACTGGCTAAGTGCTCTCTGTGCACAAACAAAGATTTGAGGGAAAAGAGGACAAGAAAGGCAGAGAGTTTGAAGGATACTCCACATATGAGAGCACAGTCACCTCATAGGCCATGCAGAGGGTTTCATTTTTAAGTCACCCCTAGAAGTAAATAAGCAGGACACACACCCAATAAATCCTGCCTGCTTAAAAAATACAATTTGTCTCTAAGTATAAACAATAACAAATATTAAAGCTTTTTTTCATATTGATAGTGCCAGTTTCTCAGCCTGGCGTGGCATGTCGAGCCCGAGGCAGAGCTGCTGCAGAGTGTAGGGTGGTCTAGTACAAGCAGGGGTGTGTGGCACAATCGAGCTGCCTGCTGCCTCCCAGCCTCCATGGCCAGGGCTGGTGATTATGGTGTGTGGCAGACAAAGTGGAGGGTGCTTGAGGGGTGCAGTGACACTGGGTTAATCAGCTGGCTCTGGGTCAGGCCACAGCCCACACAGACTCACGGCCCGGCAGAGATGTCAGGTAATCAACAGCTCCTCTGGCCTGCACCTTTTACCCTTTTTTTTATTAATTTATTTGTCACTATTATACAGCTTTTTTTCTTTTTTCAATTAACAATAAGCATTTACAGATGATTTTAATAAAATTTTTATTTATCAATATTTATACAAGCGAACTGTCACAGATATTATAAAATTGTTGAAGTGTATAAAACATAATAAAAGTGAAAATGCCTGTGCATAAGCTGCATCCCCTCACCGGGGGGAAGGAAGGGGGGTCTTGAACCTAATGATGTGTATGTGTGTGATGGTGCTGCTATGTTCAGATGCGGAGAATCGCAGGAGCCAATTGCAGAGCTACTTCAGAGGCCCTCTGGGTCTCTTTTCCATAGAGCCGTCTGTCACATACAACCACCTGCCGCCTCTATCTACAGCCCACAAGTGCCTAAGCTCTTCCTCACTTGGTTTATATCAAAGAAGCTCCACAATGTACAATGTCTAGTTGCTGCTATGCAAGCGGAAAAAACAAAACATGTCTTTTGGACATGACATTTCAGTAGCAACAAGGCTTTACTCAGAGCAGCGAAACGGGATTAAAACAGTTAAGAGGTCCTCAGTTTAACCTAATAATAGCTAATGGTTTCATTTTTGGCAGAGCAGCAAATGGGCAGACCCCCGAATCCTTGAGGTTTCACAGTATTAAGGAACCATAGAGCTGGAGCCTGTGATAAACTCTATTTTTTATACAAGGAAGTAACAATGAGCGCCTGCTGAGAGGGAGACTGGAACACCTACAGGACATATCTTTAAGAAGTTTTGTTTCCCTATTTTGTACTTTGTCTGCTTTCATACAAAATATACAGTATATTTTATTTAATATCTGTAACATTTATACTGTGGTATGTGCAGAGGGATCATAAAATAACTGTGTAGTTTTATGATCAGTTTAGAAAATGTTAATGTGAAATACTAAACTATATAAGCAAATTTATTAGTATAGTGTAAACATTTCCCTACCATACGTTGCTGTGCTGACAGCATGCTGTCCCAGTCGCTCTCTGGTGGGACACTGCTAAGGGGCTGCACTTCTTCAGGATGGGCTTTTCCATGAAGTAAAGTGTGCAGGGGCAGCTGTGGTGTGCAGTGGGCCTCGGCACTCTCGTCTTTCTCCCAGGACAAGTGGTCCTGGTTCATGGCATCTTCTCCATCCACCACAGAGGCGAAGGGAGACGTGGCTTGTTTGGAAGACATGACTCGGCTGTGAAGCAAAAGGAGACATTACTAATTGCAGTATTCGGTTATCACAATTATTACATTTTTAGGCTGTATAAGTGGCTCCACACTAACACATTCACTATTTTTCTTTGATTGAAGCCAATTTCATAAACAAAAATTATACCTTGTTTTTTCATTAATAGTTTAAATTGTTAATTTTCTGGTAAGGCAGCAGACTATCAGACCTACAAATCCCACTTAAGCAGTTTAAAAGTAAAACCTAACACTAGGACAAAATTCATAAATCTGTCACAGGCTTTCATGAATATTACAGTGAAGAGTGTACTTGACATATCAGGTGCTCATGTTGCTTTTTTTTCCTTTTACAAGCCAACAATTTTGGTGAGGAATGTGTACGACTAACACAGCTTTTCTCACAATTAATGAGGCCTCACTCGTGCTGTGTGCCACAATGAATGAAATTAGTAGTTGTGTGGCAGCATATCTATTTATGTTTGGTATTTAATTAAAAAAAAGATAATATGTTCTTCCCACTGATGAGGAGAGGATCGAGGGAGCAGGAGCAGATTTTATTCATATAACACACTTACTAAGCTGACCATTAAAACTAGAAATAAACTGCTTTACATGTCATAAAATAATGTAGATAAAACAGTAAGTGAAGGATTTGCTTTGGATTATTGATCAGCTTTAGCCCTATACTCCTGTTCAATCCACAGGGGTCAGTGTGAGAGCACTTAGGTCCCTCCCAAAGCTTGTGTGATCTAGCTTTAGGTCATGTTGTAATCATTACTGTGCTTGACTTTTTTTTTTTATCATAGACAAAAACAAAGTGTCATCTCTACAAAAATGTTTTGCTCTGTGATGAACTCCCTTTGAAAAGCAGTTCAACATATTCTATAGACTAGACCAACAACATAAACTAAAAAAAAAAAACTTTCTCAGAGTCATAAATTGGTCTATGCTGAGAAATTATTTGACAGATCAAAATGTACAGTATCTACAATGTAAATGAACAGACACTGGTACACAGCAAGTGAGTTTGACCTGAACAATGGTCCTAGTTAATCTCATGTGTGTCAACAGCTGTACAAACAGACCTTGTCAGGTAGGTGGTACCAGCATTTGTGTGAAGCAATATGTTTTTCACTTAAATTTATTATATACAATACATCTTAAATGTTTAAAGTTTAATACAGATTTTTTAAATATCAGGAGTTACATTTGATATCTGCTTTAGAGATGGCTGTGATGTTTGTGGTATAAAACAGGGATACCATTTATTTTAATCATGTTTACAAAAGCTTAAGCCTAACGTGCAGCAAGCACTTTGTTCTCAATGGAGTGTGAGAGTGAAACAAAGCACTGCTTTTGTATTACAAAGTAAGTTAAGTGGTATTATTTTTCCGCTTAAATATTCAGTCTCTCAGGCACTTTTACTTTGGTTTCCAGCCATCAGTCAAACTGCTGAGGCGTGAGTGAGAGAATGGGAGAGAGCCCCGATCCTCTTGTAACATGTGTCTACAGCAATCTTGTTAAAGAATGCAACAGATCTGCAGCAGTCTCCATAACAGTATTTGTCAGCAGGAGTTAATAATTTATTAGTAGAGCTAGGAGGGCTGTGCTGGGGCAACTAAAGAGTGCTGAGAAGCCCCTATTACCCACCCCCACCTCTGACCAGACACATACAATACTTTATAATACTGGAAAGTAAAATGGGCAATGTTGCAAAAATTCTACAAACATCTATAGGCATATGTACACCATTTTTCTACTTGATTAAGATCTGAGGTCAGACCAAATTATTTGGACAGATGAGCATATACAAAGACAAATAATGTAATGAACAGATTCGGGTGCTGATCAGTCCCTACTAATCAGTATAATATTATATAGTATTAAGTTAGTTTTAATTTATAAAAATGCAGATAACTGAATTTGGGTTATTTTGCAAGTAATTAGAAAATGTAAAGAATGAAGTAAAAAATAAATGAATATGTACCTTGACAGAGAGAAAAAGGTACCCTATAAATCTATAATAAGCTGCCTTCCTCATGCTTGATTACACAATAACAATAGACAGCTAACAAACCAAAGTAATCAATAAGGGCATGAATCACTGCTGTCCTGTCTGCTCTCAGACAAAGCTACAGCTCAAACCACTTTGTAGATGTACAGTTCACATCAAAATGAGAGCTGCGCTATATATATCTCACAATATTACAGACATACGAAGGCTTAAGACTAAGTTCTCTAGTCATGGACTCATATGGCCAGGAATGCTTTGAGTCATGAATTGTTCCCGGCGATAATGTTTCATCATGGTGCAAAACAACCTCTGTTTAATTGGCTGGGCATTAGAGGGGTGTTGTGTGCTGCTCATCTTGGGGTCTTATGACGCGGGGCCATGTGTCCTCAGCTATCCCGTTTCCTCTTTCATCATAAAAGGGTCCAACTGCCTGTCACCCCCACTATCTGCTCTGTTGAGCTGTTTACCTTTTATAGACAATGGTGATGGGTAACCCCACACCAACCACCCCACACCAGCCCACCGTGTTTGCAGGCATCATACATCCAGCTTTGACCACCTATACTAATATTTTGATTGCTAATTCATTTAAACCTGATTCACAAAAATTATTCACTCCTTTATTGGGAAATGTGTCAGGCCACTGTTTACGTCCGCTGCCTGACATCGAATGGACAGTTTGCATGTGACTGCACTTGGGGGGTGTCTGCGGTAATTGTCACTATTAAAAGCTCTCAAAGGATCTGGCACCTGTTCTGTTTCATCAGAATAGTGCTGCAGGAGCTTTCTTAAACACTCCATAATGTTTCAGCATTTATTGAGTCATGAACGTAAAACAAGGCAATAATCATATAATTTAAAGGAGATTTTAGGGTTAGTTGAGTTTATAAATATAAATATGAGGGGCAAATGCTTAATCGTAATGTATGTATTTTGAATAAAGCAACAGAATAATAAACAGAATAATAAGCAATAAAAAATGTTTGTAATATGACTCTGAGAAAATATGAAACGAGTTTGCAGCTTTTGCGCCTTTGATGCTTGGTTCGTACAGTCATAAAACTTAAAGGAAAGAAGGTATTTTGAACAGGTTTAAATGAAAGTGAAAAGGTAGTGGGGGTTGTAATGCACAGCAGTATGTAATGTGCAGTGTGTGAGAAAGTCCTTCGGGGGCTGGTCCTGTTCTAACAGGTGCCGGAGCAGGCTTCCTCTGGGTTCCTCACCTGCCATAATGAGATATTACGACCTGACAGCTCCCAGCTGGAGCAGCACTGACACGAATCCACCGTTTAGCACAATTAAATTATCACCCTCTATTGTGATTGTGCCACGCTGTGCAGCAGCCAGCTTTCTGGATACATAATCAACTCATAATAACTGCTGCCTGTACTACACTTTTTTCTCTCATGCATGCACACAAATGCACATTTGCTTGTAAATAAAATAAAGTTTTTCTTTTTACATGTCAATTTACATTATAGAAAGAGAAAAAAAAATCTGAAATCTCAGCTGACAAAATATAATTACAGATAATGATCCTAAGATGTAATAAATGGTTGGGAAAATACAGACTTTTCAACAAGCTAACCCACAGTACAGTCACAGGAGAGTTGTCTAAATTAATTTGTTTAAATTGTTCTTCCATTATTGTTGACCTTCCCCTGCAAAAAGTCAACTCAATTACACAAGCACTCCATCGTCACTTCACACACTCTCCTGATGCCTTTTCTATTAGAAAGTGCCACAGTTACCGCAGCTAAAGCCCACACTCAAAGGCTAGCCGCCCAGAGCAAATTAAGCAAGCCACCTGAAGTGTACACTTTACATACTGAGCAGAGCAGTCATAATTACTCTGGCAAGTAAATTATTTGCAGTAATATGCTACTGGAGGGACTGCCTTGTATGTCACTTTAAACACTTGTGCAGCTGCTATGATAGCGGCTGGTGTCTGTTCCCCCACGCACAGCACAGCACGACGCCTGCAGGTGGAAGTGTCCCAGTCTGATGCTCTGGGGGGTCCCATTGAGGACTCTCCTCCTGCCTCCTTCTCATTCTGTGCCTTTTTCTGATCTTTGGGCACATGCTTCGCAGGGCAGACACAACATCAGGTACAGGCTTTCAGAAATGAATATTTGCTCTAAACCTTTGCCTCTGCTCTTAATCTCATATAAAAATATATTATGGTAGCACACATTGGGTGAAAACATTAAGAATGTACAACATTTAACTTCATCTAAAGAGTACACAATGACAAAAAAGTTTGTTATTTTAGCTGTCTCTCTTTTTTGGCCGTGTGCTACTGCTGCTGCCATACTTAGGCAAACCTCACAGCAAGTCAAGTCATCAGCTAGCACAAATCTATTTGCTGAGCTACAGTGGAGCTTTGTGGCTTGCCTCATAGTTGACAGTAAGTTATGAGCCCTTTGTGAGCACCAGAAGGAAAACAGAGATCGGAATTTGGCAAGAACATAATAAACCAGAATACTCCTGTTCAGGGAACCTGAAATTTTCGGGGAAACAATCAAGCATTGTTAAAGGAAAGAAAGGTTATGGTGACAGATGAAATATAGAGGGGCCCCTTTTTGTCAAAGAGTCTACAAAGCAATTTTCACACAAACTTTCTGTCAAATGGAGATTTTTTGCAAATGGCAATAGAAAAACAAGTGTTGCATCTAACTCACCAGAAAGTATTAAGCTGTGGAGTGGGAAACAGTCAGAATATGTAGCCTATGTTAGGAAATTAAGACAATAGGCTTTTCATTTGTTTGCTTAAATCTCTAATTAATTTAGTGGAAATCTCAAACGCGGGCGGCTAAGGACTGAGGGGAGTAAGCCATATGTAAGGAGAGAGCTGTACATATGTGACAGGGACTCCAATGGCGTCTCTAGTCTTGCCATGATGAGGTCATGACTGGCATTGAGGCCCAGCAGAACTGGTGTTGGTAGAACCACTGTTGGTTTGGACACAACACACAGTGGCCCAGTTTCTCTGCCACTACCTTCTTCTTTTCTTACTCAACTGCAAGGGTTCACATGACCTGCTCCCCAAAATGACACATTTGCAAAGTCTACAAAAAAGAATAGCAGCTTTGTTCCCTTTCATTCTGGTTTTATAAATGGTTTTATGTGGCCAGGGGAAAAATGAGGAAATTACCTTCAACACTGTTATAATTAAGCAGCTCTTTTCTGTTCCAGAGGCTGGGAGGACAACATCTCATTAACTACAGTTAGTCCCAGCTCCTATTCTTTAGTTTTCCTCCATGCACTATTCTTATTGAGTCCTTCTGAATAAATTAGTCGTATTCAAAGGACACACAAATCTGTCTCCCTTTGTGACAACTAGAATTCTTCTCTGCTTTTGTCTTTGGCCTCTTGTGTGTTTTTAAGGGCTGTGAGAAGGACCAGGATGTGACTGGCTATGGGAGAGGTACTATAGCCACGTTTCATGTGACATGTCAATTGGAAAATCAAAACAGGGGTAGTTCATTTGCTCCACCCAGATGAGGCCATCTAGCCGAGCCATGATAAATAGGGGTCAGGCAAGCCACACCTCAAAGATTTATGATTAAGGCTTATTATAGTGGGAAACTGACATTGATTGCTGATTTAAAGCAGTGAAACCAATTAATTTACCACTGCTGAATAGAAGGCATGGTCAACAGTGTGTGTCGTTCTGACAGGTTGGACAGGAAGGAGAAGAGCAAAAGTGAAGGCCCAAATTAGTGTGTTTGGAGGTGGTTAAAAGTTACCAAAAGTGATTGACAGATGATACAAAAAAAAAAAAAAAAGAGAGACTGAGCGAAATGAGATCTGAAGAGCAGGCCCAGTGCCCAGGCCACTGATCTGAGTAATTGCCCCAAAATTTGGTCCAGAGAAGACATGTACAAGCTGCTGTTTTAGCAATGCTAAAATGGTTTCATTCACAAGCCTGCACTGAGAGAACCTGGGTAAATGAATGTGAAACATAGTCCTAATAAAATCAGAGGGCTGACAGATATGGTTGAACAGAAAAATAGGCTGTATTTTCACTCGGGGGAAGAGGTCACTGTAGTGAATTAGACGCTGACTAAAACACAAAATGCTGTGCCGTCTGCAGGAAATATGTGTCTGACCACTTTACTGGGCTTTGGCTCTGCAGTTGCTCAGACTGGAACCTGCAGCACCTAAAGCTGTTACCACAACATATTAAATACACTTCTAGACTATGCTAACAACAATTGCCATACTTTGCTTGGTTGCTTGTTATAGTTTCTTGTGCCGGTTCAGTGGAAGATGTGTTTACAAACATCATTTACTGTGAGACTTCCTGATTTAACCAGTTCACTCAGAAGACACACACACCATGACAGTGCTTCAAAATGAAATCATTAACTAAATTGCTTTCTTAAAAAGCCACAAGTGTGTGGCAGGATTTGTGTGTGTGCTTGGCGGCGGGCCATGGGCCTCTGGTTCCCAGGCAGCCTCTGGCCTGGCTCTGTTGTGGTTCCCTGCCACCACACTCATTATACTCAGCCTCAGCTCAGCACGGCGCAGGGCTGCGGCTTGCCTCGCTTCACTCACTGGGCCGCTAGGAAATAATCTGGTAATCTCAAACTACTCCTCCATTTCAACTTGGGGCCCCCTCCACACAAAGACACTCTTTGTCCTGGGACATGTGTGCCCACCCTTCGCTTTTCAATCACTAAATCAATCAAAAACAAATATGGTTTTATACTTGATGTCAAAATCTTACAGAGAAGAGTTGAATTTTCTAATGTTATGTGTCCCAGAACAATACATCCAATAACCCAAAAGAAATGACAAAAAACAGACAGCTTTTAACTATCAAACTACTAGATGAATTTCTGCTAAACCAGCAAACCTAAAATAAGGGTAAATAGAGAGTGAAGGCCAGACAAATATTTGATAAAAGGATAGAGACCCTGGCTAGACTCAGTAGCTGTGGATTTAAACACACTCAACTTTGCTACTGTTGTTCAGACACACTATCTGGACTCCAGTGAGAAGCAGATGTGTTTTTCACAGCTCACACTGTGTCCAAGGCATATGCAAACAATAAACAAAACATAACAGAGGTTACTGCACTTCAATCACACCTATTACAGTGAAGCACAGTCTGGTTTCATAGTCATTAGTTTTGATTGAATTTACTTTATCCAGCCAAATAACAAAGGCACTGTTGCACTGAGTTTAGTTACAGTGTATTATCCACACAATGTGTCTGTTTATGCTGTATTCATTGATATCACCTTTTTGACCTTGTGTTAAGCCAACTGTTGTTGTAAACATGCTCAATCCTATTAACTCAATAATATACATGTTGCCAGTTAATGTGCCATTTACACCACCCCCTCATAGTCCTAATTACAGAAGACAACCATAACAATGAAAAAGAGCCTGTACCAGTCTTCTACTGGTGTTATGCTACCACATACTGCCCATGGTGAATACATCTTTTTTTAACTGTTAAGGTGACTAAGAGGCAGTGGCAACTGAACCTGAAGCATGTAAAACGTGATTTTCATTTGTTGTTTTTTTTGTTTTTTTTTTCTTTTTCTTTGTTTTTAGGTACACTTTCGTTTATAAAACAATGCTTGGACTACTGCCGACCTACAGTATATCTGTACCTTACTGTCACAGAGAAGGGCTATTCTATATTTTCTTCATTTACAAGATCATGTGTTGCTCTCTGTTGCATTTGTTTGCACTGAACTGGGCAAAAAGACTTTTGTCCACTCTGCACCTTATGCATGGAATATGTTGCAGAAAGACTGGAACTTAACTGAGTTAATTTCATTGAATGCTTTTAAATCCAAACTGAGAGCCCTGGAGGCCGACTCCAAAACATGCACATGTTTTTCATAATCTGTTTGTCTCTTCCTGTTATTTTGTCTTTGTCTGTGTAATTATGTAACTGTATTTTGTATTTGCTGCTGCCTCTTGGCCAGGACTCCCTTAAAAAAGAGGTTTTTAATCTCAGTGGGTCTTTCCTGGTTAAATAAAGGTTAAATAAAATAAAATTTAGCATATCTCTTCATTCTCGTCACTCAGCATTATCTAGGCAACTGTGTACATGTCTGCTCAAAATACTCTCACACACGTATTAAACTGAAAATGCCACAGCACTAAAATATTTGAGTGTATTTGCATTTGTAAAGCATTTCTAAAATGTATCAAAACTTTCCCACATGGGTGTGCCTGTAAAGTGTTTCACTCCCTGGAAAAGCTCTATGGAATTGCATCATGGAATAGTGAAGAAGGCAATACATACTGTAACATGGGGAAATACCTCCTTTTGGTTCATTCTTTAGCACCTTTAGCACTGACAGACAATCTGCTAAAATGCCTCCTCAACAGTGGAGCTGTTCAAGTCCCTACAATAAACTTAATAAAGCAAACAAGAACTGATGTACACGGTAAGAGTTGTGTACTTTAAGGAGTGAATTTGTTTGAAGACATGGTGCTGTCTCCTATTTGTGACTAATAGTATGCATTGACCCTCTTATCTTAGAGAGCGGGTCTTTATAGAAGACCCTTATTTGATACAGTTAGTGTTGAAGCATTATGAACCACACACCAAGAGTCAGCAGTGATCTGCATATTCAATAACTTCCGTAATTATATGCGCAATTCATCAGATGGGATGTGATTGCAGGGGAAGTGCAATAGAGTGGGTTAGAGAGGAGCAAAGAGGCCTGATTCCTGGAGGACTAAAGTCTAATCACAAAACTAACATGATAATTGAAATCTAAATTGAAAGGCTTAGCTCTCAGAAAGAGTATGTCAGGCATGGAGTGTACAGACACTGAAGAGGCTCTAGGAGAAAAGAAATTGTGTTTAAGCGACATGTTTGAGCTGACAAGTTCACATACGGTTTTGGTTTATGTGGGGATATTCTCCATAACCGTATCAAAATTCATAGCCTGTAATCAAAGGTATTGTGTGAGGGCAATGCACTTAAATACAGCTGTCCTCCATTTCACCTTACACACTGTGCTATCCTCACATTCAAAACTCACATTTTACGCACTGTAAATGCAAGCCAAAGAAAGAGGGATGGTCCAGAAAAGTCTTCAGTGCCATTCTCCTTTGCTCCGCTCTTCTCAGCTGTCTCTTCCAACCACAGGATTCATATTCATCCCTCAATAACATTTAATTAGTAATGCCAAATTCATTAACCTGTACTGCTGTTACGCTGGCCTCAACCATAAATTAGCTTAATGTGAGCCGACGTATTGCAGCTGTAATAAGGGACATAAAACTCAAAGAGAAACACATACTGTCCCTCCCAGATCATTATAACTCAGCAGTCTTTTCCACTATAGGAGCACATTTTAAGCATCCAGTTAAGTACATTTTTCACTCAGTCCAGCTTGTTTTAATGAAAATATTTAGAATATACCATATATTTAAAAATAACAAAAAAAAAAAAACTTAAAACTTGCTTCTTGGGAAGACAAACTGCTATTGTAAAAACCTGGGATGACCTTCACTGTCCTAGGATTACACATGAACCTTTCTGCTTTTCTATCCCCCAGTGATCTCGACTAACAACACGCACCAAAGAGCCTATTAGGCCTGGATCCCACTTTGTTGTTAAAAAGGGTCTTGTCCTTTCACAACACTCGCTTCCTTGCTTTCGTTTCAAGCATAGGTGGAGGAGAAACACAAGTTCATTGTTCCCTCGCAGATGGAAGTTGGAGTTACCAGGGTAAC
Organism: Bostrychus sinensis; assembly: GCA_020698575.1. Taxonomy (NCBI): domain Eukaryota; kingdom Metazoa; phylum Chordata; class Actinopteri; order Gobiiformes; family Eleotridae; genus Bostrychus; species Bostrychus sinensis. Next base: position 26,658,647 of record CM036242.1, read on the forward strand.
AGCTCTAATCCTGCTTTTTTGTCCACTTTTTTATATTAACAGCCTATCGAGTGCTATACCTTTTAAGCAAAAGCGCTCACTCACTTTTAATTAGCAATGTTTCTGTTTGCCGGTAGACAGCATGATGAGCTGATCGAAAATTTACGAAATAATGCCATAGTAGAAGCAACTACTTCCTTCTCCAGAGGCCTGCTCCAAGAATAACAATAATGAGGCCATTATGGAGGACTGCACTTTAAAATGCTGCCCTGCCACCAAAACACAGGACATAATTGTTCTGGTGTTTTCCATATAATCAACAACCCATTGTTGATGACTTGAGAACTGAAGGAGCAAAGAATGGACGCCATAATGATTGGTTTGTGCTGTCGTAACATCTAGTAAAGAGTGTCCACTGAGGAAGAACCTTCATAGACTACTGATTTGCTTGGGCATGAAGACAACTGTGTGCCTTTGTAGAAAACTGTCCCTTTGCTTTTTGTCTGTCTTGACACACAAATAGCCCCCAGGCTGCATTAAAGCAGCAGCATTCATATGGTGAAAGACTGGGAGTCACACAGGCTCATGTGAGGGGGCCACATCGTCGCACGAAAGAATCCCCTTTTATGGAAGCCCCCTGCAATCTTGAAATAACCAGTCTAAAAATGTTGTTAAATGTGTTGGTTTTGCTGAGAAAAATGTGATACATGAATGCAAAAACAAATCTTATGGCATGCTACACAACTTAACTGCATAATTGCTTAGAATTTCATAACACCTGCATTATTTTATTTCCACAATAGAAATTGATAGTTAAAATATAGCTCCAGCTTTAGACATGATTCCACAAGAGAAATAAAGTATTGAGCCAAAAAGTTAGCCATGTAAAACTTGTAGGGTGAGAGCTCGGTGGGGTTGTACAAACACAGTACAGCACCTATTAGCAGCGCTCCATTGTGAGCAGTGAGAGAGACAGAGCTGGAGGGCAAGAGGAATGCTAAGTGGGCCCCTTAGCCTAGTCAACCTTCAGTGGGTTTCATTTATCTTCATCTTGTTAGACTAAATTAATTAACAATCTCAATGCTACACACTTTCTCCTTTCATTACATCAAATAATGGCAGAAATGTAGGGGGAGGTCCTGTCCACTGGGAGCAAACGCACACTCAAGACATCTCTCTGTTTATCATGCTCTCTCTCTTTATCCACTGTACTTTCTGTTGTTGCTCTGCTGCCCATTTTCCCATTTCTGTTAGACAAAAATGAGTTTCAAAATATATTTCCAAACAATAAACATGCTGAAATTGATTTTAAAAAATGCAATTAAATGTCTGTATACACCATGTCTTGGAGTTAAGAAAGCTGTCACATTTTGTATTAGTAAAATTGAAATAAGTAAATAAGTAAAATTGTGTGTTTTTTCAAAAGGATGTAAATTAGGAAGACAATGTCAGAGCATCAATATAGTTAAATGACACTTGTTAACTAAATATATTTGGGGGCTGTGTAAGGTGCAACTATGTAAATACTACAATCTGTATTAAAGTAGCTCCCTATCACAATGTCCATAAAGCTCCCTTGACCTAATTCACTTACTTGGAAGAAGATACTGGGATTCTTCACTGCAGGAATGCCGAACTGTCACATCCATCCTGTTTCTGTCCTTTTCCCCTCTTTACTCCTGCCCCCTCCACACAGCCCACTCCGGGACACAAGGCTCTTCCAAGCAAAATGGCTAACCCTAAAGCAAGCCTGCCTTTAATCTTAGCTTGATTGTTGTGGCCTCCAATCGCCAGTCAGTGTGCGTGATATGTCTGCAGTGGTGCTTCTTCTTTAATTAAAGCACACACTGACAGAAGGATGTGGATTAGCGCTACAATAATGTGTTTACTTACAATAATCACTCTCTCTGTGTCCAGAACAAAAAGGGAGTTCAAAGAAGGCCAAGGGCAAAGGTCACTTTTTTTTTTCTATTCTTTTCTGGATGTGGGATAATCTGGAAGTAGCACATCTGTTTGACTCTTGTCTATATACAATACACACAGTCAGCCTACATCATTAACACTTTAAGACTGTCTAATAAATTAAAGAGAAAAAAAATGCACCATCTGTAGCAGTCATCTCCTTTTTGAATTTCATTTTAGTGAGAGCTCAAAACATCATGCTATAAGACTGAAATCTAGTTTTATATATAAACTTGATCATTTAGTGAGGTTTTTAATGGATTCCTAAGATAAAAATAAAATCTATTTTACTATATAAGCGATTTTCCTATTGAATTCCTGAAGGACGTTTTGACAAGCGAGTCTAATCGTATCAAATTGTCCTTTCTTTTTAAAATGCCCCCAACAGTTATGTGGAAAAAATGCTGTTAATTTAATCAAATAAGTGACCTTTTGAAACCGAAATCAAAGAGGATTCATTAGCTTTAGTAAAGTTTGGCTGACAGAAGCTTTGAAAGGCAGATGCTGCTGCTGTGGCTTCTAATGAGCCAGCCCTAATTAGGGAGCAACACTAGAGCCTAGAGAAGGTGGTTGACTAGGAAAGGAGCCAATGGTAAATACACTCTCTCTTATTTACTTCCTCTGTGTGTAATGACAGCACCCATTTTTAATTAGAATCACAGGAAGGGTAAAGACAAAAAATGTAAATCTTTATGGTAGGGTGAATACAAACACACAACACAACAAGAAACAACAGAACATCACAAAAAATGATGATACCCCTGATTAGAGCAGTTCGGGAGGGAGGCCAGACAAAAACATGCAAAGAAATCTAACACACAATGCCTGGCTTTCTAATAGTCAGACAATCTATATTTGTCCTAGTTGATGTTTTTTGTTGTTGTTGTTTTTTTGTTTTTTTGGCTTGAGACTGCCAGGGTGAACGTGCCAGTTTGTCAGACACTATATGATTATTACATATGGTTTAAGTAAATATGCTCTAATTCCATGTTGACCAAGCTCAGAGATACAGAGACGTGCATACACAAACAAGTGTACGCATACATAGGACAAAGTCTAAACAAAATAATAAATGTGTCAGACGCTTTAACCCTAGTGACCCAGTACCGCCCATGCTCCACCTCCTGAATGGCAACAAGGTAAAGGAAACTAACCTCAGTAAAAAGCTGCTACGTAGATAGCCCTCCATGTCAGCGTGTGGGGTTCTGGCAGGAGAAATCACAGAGAACCATTTTCACTATGAAACGAGTAATAATCAGGAAGCACAAGGAGAAAAAGGGAAAGAAAAAAGAAAGAGGGAAAACACATAGTGCATATATCTTACTCCTATAATAAAGCATGTCTTTAATTAAAGCACAAGTATGGCTACAAACCCATCCTCTCTTTTATGAACTGACATCATTAATTATACCTCTTTCCATGGAGGGAGTGGATTTGCATACAACATTGGTTTGCACTGAGAGGCTGATGATATGTTTGCATCAAATAAACCTTGCCTACTGAAGTCTATACAGGCCTTTTCCACGGCTGTGTGCAGATGTATACATGTACATGCAGCAGGCTAACCGCAGCGCCCAGAGCCGGCCTAGTCACTTCAGAGTAGCCAGCGGTGGTCCAGCTGCAGCACACGTGTGGCTTGTGGAGCCCCGTCGCACAGCACCAATGATGCAGGAGGATGTGGTCATGATGTCAGCACTCACAGGGGTCGTTCAGAAGCCGAGCCCACAAAATCATGGAGACACATGACTAATAATTGCTTACTGTACAACAGGTTTCTGTTATCTTCTGTTATTGGGCTGTGTAATACTTTTACTGTATTGTTATTGATTTTGTATTGATTGGAGCTTCTATGTGTTTTGTCTGAGTAGTAAAAGACATCAGTATTGTTAGACCTATGAGCTGTGATTATTGTCTAATCTCACAATTTATAGTATTAAATCATAATGTCAGGTTATAAATACCTAATTTGAGTTTGAGTTAATATTATATCCCTCTGCCATAAGTAACACTTATTTGCCACAATAAAGTCAACAGTACTGCTAAAAATAATTAAAATGTGTTAAAATGTGTTAAACATTTTTAAACATTTATTAGTATTTATAAGTATTTATTATAAATAACATGTCCACCCTGAACACCTAAACTTTTAGGAGCATGAGTGTAATTTGGCATTTCTCTTCTTGCTCTCTTGGCTCATAAGACAAAGCCTCTGAGAGAATGGAAAGAATGAGCGGAGCCAAGGACACTGTGCCTTTCAGTTGGTCGTGCACTTAGCGCTGCAGTGGATCCACAGGCCCAGAGGGCTCAGTGAGACTTTTCTCACAATAAGGTGTCTGGGGAGGCAGGAGTGGCATAGCCAGGGGCACTGCTCTGCTCTTTTCTCCACTCAGCTGGGCCCTCTGCACATAATACCATCACAAACCAGGACACACCAGGCCAGTGACAACGTGAGAAAACAACCGTCAAACAGTGCAGAGCAGATCAAGCGTGTCTCTTCACTTCTCTGAGTGCAAAAAGCACACATACTTCAAGTCAGCGCACAAAAACTGCCCCCCAAAAAACAAAATACCAAAAAGCTGTGTGAATGTACTTGCAGTGTATAATAGTTAAAAATTCAACGCAAATTCTTAAATAAAACTGTATGCAAAAAATATATAAAAGAATAAAGATAAAACCTAATACTAAGTAATAACAACAATAAAAGTGTGCAAATGATCTCATGGGGCTTCCAAAGCCAATTGTTAACGGGATAGGGCAGCACTCAGCCCCTATCTTTATCTTTGGTTTGACTCCAAACCCTTGTTCCTTCTCCTTCGCTCTGCTTGTGTTTCCTCAGCTGTGCCTGCTGTCTACATTCCCATTGTGGTCAGAAAAACTCAACTTAGTCCATCGAAGCAAAGGTGCGGTTTGGAAAGCTGGTAGCAAAATTTTGGAAAAAGTGACTAAGCTATATTCTTTCTGCAAAGAGACAAAAAGCGTGATCAGGTTTAAATTATATTCAAAGGCAGCGATCTGATGAAGGAGAGGCAGAAAGGATAGACATCAGTTTGGCCTGATCCAGTGTGAGCAGCACAGCAGCCCTTTCGAAGAATGAGTCTCTGCCAAAATCTGTCTCTGCCTAACCAAGTCTCCCACCATCTGCAACAAATGTGCTCTATTAAAGCAGTACCATATGGACAACAAGCTAGCTATTAACACGGCTTCAGCACATCCCCTTAACCTAGCCCAGATTTCAAACTTACAGTCAAATTGACTGCTGATTTAATGCACCGCCAGCAGCCATGTGGGTCTTGGCACAGGACTGCACTCTCGGCCTTCAGTCATTTACATGCTCTTGGAGCACACAATGCTCAGAGCCTCAGACGCTCTAACTTTCTCTGAGAATCTTTAATTTTTATATATATATATATATATATATATATATATATATATATATATATATATATATATATATATATATATATATATATATATATATATATATATAAAAAAATATATATATGTGTGTGTGTGTGTGTGTGTGTGTGTGTGTATAGTAAGAAAGAAAGTTGGTTCATAGACAGCCAATGAAAAACACTAATTCAAAAGTAAACCAAGACGCCAAATATTTCTTTAGCCAGAATGGAAACAAGTTTATGAAGTGGACTTGCCAAAGGCAGCCTCAGTTCTTCCAGAGTGATGGAGAGTTGGTTTTCTCCTCTGTGTGGATCCAAAATGGCAGTGATTAACCCTGCAGGGTGTGATGGGGGACACTTTAATCCCTGTGGGCCCGGCGGCCATGTTGACGCCTCTCCCTTTTCTGAGTCATGGACCCACCCACCACTCACTAAGCCATGTTCTTTTCTCCTCAACCATGACGCCACAACTATGTGCTCTCTGTTGTAAAACTCAGAGACAACAGACACACAAACATTTTCCCAATTTCTTCTGCCTAACGACTATGAGTTATTAAAATAGAGAGGCATCCCCTCTATCAGTTTGTGTTTGTTATGAGTAGCTTTGGATTTTTTTAAATGCAATTTATTTGTTTTATTTGCTCCCTGGTGTCATAATATTTTATTATTTGTTATTTATTAATATTTTATTTTATTCTGGTCATTGTCTATGTAAAATCTAACAAAAAGTATTCTAGTAGTTGCTGTTATACTGAAATGTTTACGTTCTACAAATTAAAGTTTAGTGAAGAAGTATTCCTGCCGACAGTCATGCTAAGTTAGATAGCGCTTGATAACAGTCTAATTAAATACATTTGTGTATGTGTGTGAAAAATGTCTAGTTGGTGTAAGTACTGTAGATAGTCAGTCAAAGCAGTCTCAGTGACACAACAGTTTGACACCAACCTATAGTGACATGAAATGATGAGTTGATCACACCTGGTACTAAATGTGTATGAAACAGTGTAGCAGTGCATGCTCTCTGTGTTACCTGTGACCTACTGACCTCTCCTCTTATCTTGAAAGCACAAAAACACACATAGCGGATTCACACACAGCATACACACGTCAGAGCTGCCAGAGGTGTAGTGAATTAATTTGTGTGAGCCACTCCAACATTAGGAAGGTGTGTTGAAAGGTGTCTGCTCATGTTTCAAATTAAACGCGCTGCTGGTCAGCATTAGCACCTCGCCACCCGTCAGCAACTGACACTTAGGGGGTTGGGGGGAGGGGAGACCATCCGCCGTTCACACTGGAATAATTAGAACATGTCAGGAAGAATTAATTTCCTCATTTTTCAAAAGGATACACAGAAATTACCATGTTATTATATGACAGGGTCCCTGGGAGGATTGGATTAAATTTGATTTCTTACGCAGCCCACACAACAAATTAAAGTCATAAATAAGATGGAAGGAAGCGAGGCACAGAGCATATGTTTATGGCAATGAGTGAAGCCAAGGGACCAGAAACAACTATCTTCATTTCATTTTATTTAAATCAGGCCGACGCCGTGTGTCTGAATGACAGCAGTTGCTAATGGGTCAAGATTAACACAGAGACCCACCAACGTGTACTAAAAGCCAGTCAAACATTTTGTATGCATATGGCATTAGCTACATGACTGAGATGTAGAAAAAAGTAAGACTCTGAATTTGAAGATGAAATTTACTTATTTTATATAATGGCTGCAGATAGAGCTTCTGTTTTCAAAATGTGATACATGTTACATATATATTGTATGATCATGTGAGCAATGTAGCCTCCTAATACAAAATGGCTACCATTTCCCTTACTTTAGGTCCCAATTTAGACTTGTTACCTTTCTGTTACAGTTTAATACAAGCTTGCCTGTTAAGAGTTTTTAAACCCTTTCAAAATGGGCTGTCATTAGAGCCTAGCACTCCCCTGGGCACTACAAACTTTAAATAATTTGCGAATCAATTAACTGGCTACTCTCAACGCAACAGGGATTTCACACTCTGGGGTCGTGGTGCATTATCAGTGTGAGACGATTCATGGCGTTTTGGGAGAAAAGTTCATGGTTGAAATCATTAATTCATTTTGCTGGACTTTAGTTATGCATTACTTTCTACAGCTGGGGTAGCAAGAAAATTAATGGCATGTTCTTTAGTCCTGTTTTCAGTCTCATAAAGCCATTAGGTGAAACTCTGCCTTATAACACAGCGGGAGGAGGACAGCAGCCATATCTATATTAGTTATCTATATTAGTTATTAGAATATAAAATTTAATCAAACAAAACCATAAACATATTACTGTCAATATTTTATTTTATTTTTTTTCCACAGTGGAGCAAAACAAATAAAAGAAAAGTGTAAGCCAACCTAAGCTGTTAAAAAATTTAAATCTTTATCGTAACATACTGACTCTCATCACTGCAGGGCCAGTGGTTCCAAGGGGAGCATTTAATGATTGTATGTGTTAGTGGTGTTTATTTAACTTGTGCTCAGACAACTGCCCCACATGGTTCAGCAGACAATAATAGTGACTGTGCTTTTACAAAAATGACAATACTGAACAGTACCAGCCAATCCCAGCTATAGCACAGATGTGATTTTTTTAAACTGCATGAGTTTAAATAACATGTAACAAGTGCTAAACTAAATTAGTTCCTGTTATAGTAATGATTATTATATAATTAAGAATAAACAATCATGAATTACAAGCTTATGATGTTTTTTCCATTATGATATGATGCTTTCTTCTGCACAACATAGACTGTATTTCAGAACTGGTTTGTATTTTGTCTTTAGCTTCCCAGGACAAGCCTCTCTCTGTGACCGGTGAGACTTCATGCTGGTTGACAGGTGCATGTTCATGTGAGCAGAAGAGTGTTTGATGTGAAATGTCGTAATTACACAATGGTAAATGGCCATGAACTTTGAATTCACAAAAAAATCTCATCTGTTCCTAACCATGTAAATATTATCTCTGATTATATCGCCAAATGACATTTGGAAAAAGTTATTTCTCTTCATTTGCCTAATATCTAGGATACATTTTTATTAAAAGTCTGTGTTTTTAATCTGTGCACCAAAAATCTTTCAGGTTATACCAGACACTAGAATATTTTTAAAGCAATACCCATTTTCAAACCATTTTATACATTTTATCACATCCTTACTGAATTGTTCTATACTGAAATAAAATGTGACTTAATACTAGCCCAAATTTCTTATAGAAAGTTATTGCACATTTATACATGCAAATCACAACAACAAAAAGCCATTTAAAGGGCGGTGTTGAAAAGGTCTGCCTAACTTTGTGCCTATGTAACGGTCTAATTGTGCATACAATGTGAGCCTAAGCATTTGTCCACTTCATTTGATGCAGGTGTTCAGAGTGGGTGAAGACAGCAGGGGTGTACGAGACATGTGGCAAGACAGAAACAGCTGAAGGGGCAAATTGATACTTACAAAAACTGAAAGACTCAATCCCCAGCTTCCAGCGATCACTGGTTGGTTGATTGTGAATTCATGAAAGTGACCTGAAGGACAGACAAAACAGACAAAAAAGAATAATAAGGACAGATTTCTTGACACTAAATATATTCCTATATTTTCACATTGTTAATGATGATAAATAAAATGACCTGAAACCAGACCATAAAAATGCAAATGGACTGACAGTGACTGATGAGTAGGGGTTATAGTAAGCCCAGGCTGACCTCCAGTTCACAGAGCTGTCACCAATTGAAATATAGTTTAAAATAACTTCTTTTTTTTTTAACCCCCATCTGTGTATCAATGATCTACAAGCTTTCTCTAGTTTAAGCATGTTACTTGTGGAATGTAAACAGAGCACTTCACCAGTAGTGATGTGGTAAATGACAATGTAGACCAGATAATGAAGCTACACACAGCCAAAGTTCAACCCCAACACACGGTGGCTTCATTTATGCTCATTTTCTCACATTATCTTGTTTTTCACAATAATCTAGGATCTCATTACAAGCTGATTTATACAATTAGCCCACCTCAGCACTGCCAATTAAACAAGGCCAAGGGTTTTTAAGGTCACGCTTAACTGATCTGCAACTAATTTGCAGTATAGCACCTCAGTCTGATATTGCTGGCCAACATGCCACCAAATAACAAAAGTGTAAATGTACAGTTGTATTGTAGTCAGAAGTTGGAGAGGGGAGGGCTAACCGAATAAGTCACAGAAAGGCCAGACAGGTTTGAATGTGGTAGCCTTGAGGGGGGAGGTGACAAAGGGCAAAGAGGACCCCAGAGACCTGCACTGATGGAAGGCTCTTAGACTGAATGTGCGATTTAGGATCTAAAAAAAAAAAATATTGCTACTCACACATAGCAATACATACAATATTTTTTTGATACACACTATAACATTACTTATATTACTTTCAAAAAAAGAAATTCCTTGTACAAAACCAAACAAATGCATACATTTTAAAAACACTGAGCTAATTTGTTCAAGTCCATTGATGATTAAAAATTACACATGGTCATAAAATAAAAAAAAAAAAGAGGTGGTTTCATAACCAGATTACGTTTTCTGCAGTGAACAAGATCTACAGGCAGAAAACATAAACCATACTGTCCTTAGTCCCAGTTTAAAATCTGTCTATACACTGTGGTCTCAAGAATAGCAAAAAAGATTTCTCTGTGTAGTTCCAGAAAGACATATAAAAATCACAAAGACCATTTTTCAGTTTCAGTGGCAGAGGAATAACAGGAGCTGTAGTTCTTAGACACAAGAATCCAAAGAGACTGGCATCAAAGGAGCAAGGTCAGAGAGCTCACAACCACCTGTGGCATTTTTGTCAAAGAGTGGCCTTTTCTCCAGCTCTGAATCATCACACTCCAGCAATCACGCACACAAACACAAGCACAGACATATTTCACAAGAAATATGCACTAAATATGCACAACACAATTGCCATTAAAATGTTTTGAATAAATCTTTAAATCAGTCACAAATAATTACTGGAAATTGATCCCTGAAACAGTGCTAAAAATCCATACACCAAACTTAAGTCAACTGAAAATGGTTAATAATTTACTTAAACAAAAATATCCAAGACAAACCCAAACTCACTCTATACATGCTGAAATTTCCATTTGAGCTCAAGCCTCTTGCACCAAATGAAGGCTATTTTATAGTACTCTTATTTCCAAATACCTAGCTTCATCAACACTGATGTGAGCTCTACTTTATTTCCATTTTCTATTACTGAGAGACCCATATCTTTCAGAAAACATGTGGCAGACGTTCAGTATCGAGAGACAGAATCAATCAGCACCAAGACAGTTATGTACTCGTTATTTCAATACACAGTTTATACTGTGTATGTGAAGGACCTTTGCTGCATACAGTACTGCATGTATATGTGCAGTTCTCCTTGTGTAGTACAGACATACACAAGGCAAGTCCAAACTTGCACTTTGGATTGGAATTTGTCCAGATCTGCAACATGTAAAAAAAAAATCTCCCCCAATCCTCTATTCTGTTCCTCTATTCCAAATCCTCACTCACTCTTACGATCAAACATGCTAAAGTAGGAATTCTGCAGAGTTAGTTATTTGGACAATAGAGGTAATCTATGCCATCAGCCAGCTGCTTGTACCTGGATGCTGAGTGGTTATCTTGGCAGCAGCAGCAGGCCTGGTCTGGGGGTGTCCGGGATGCACTGAGGCGGGGCTGTCACAGCAGTCCCAGAGGAAATGGGGAAATGGGCTGAAGGCTGATTTGATTTGACGTGTGAACCACAGAAAAACTCTGAAAAGTCACTGAACACATGTGATTGTATGTTAAATGCCCTACCATATGAAGTCAATGCTTGTCGATGTATGAACTATCAATGCTAGGCAGCTGCATCTTCTACGAGATATGAAACTACAATTTAATCTTTGTCCACCCTATGGTACCTTTTTGGTACTTTTGACATTAAAAATGTGTTTTTTTTTTTCTGTGTTAATTCAAAATGTATCAAATTTGATCAGGGTTACCATTTTGATGGGAAGTTTCAAATTCCAATCTCAGTTGTCAGTTTAGGTCTATAATGAACTGTGTATGCACAATTGTTACACTGATGTTCTTTAGTATCATTCTGGTCCCATTGACTTCCATTAAAACATTTTTATTTATTTTTTTTTGACTGAAAGGAATCAATAAAATTGTACTTTACAGGTAATTACCATTTCAATATAAGATTCTAGTCTGAAATTATTATTTTTTTATGATTATTCATCAGGTTTTCTAAAAATGACTATGTAGCTAAGGGCTCTATTATATATATATATATATATATATATATATATATATATATATATATATATATATATATATATATATATAGTTTCAGTAATGTTGGTTTCTCTTGCATTGTGCACTTCTGTAGGACAAAGACCTAAATGACTCCAAAAAAAAAAAAAAAAATGGTCTAGGGGTTGAGTCCTTGCCTCAAAATCTGAGTTACACACTTTTAGAGGCTCTTACACACACTGATGTGAGAAATGTTAAAAATGTAATTGTTATGATAAGAACTCAAGTTGACTAAAATATTTGAGTGATTCAAAGTGGAAAAAATATCGTCAATGATATAGTATTAAGGGGGGAACACATTTGGTACTAAAGACAACAAAAGGCCCTGTACAAAAAATAAAAATTCATCAAAATTAATATTGTTGTCAATCAATGACATGTCCATGACCATAATAATATGTTTTTAAATTTTTCACATAGCACTTAGTGTGTTGAAAATATTAGATTTTTTGTGCTTTTTTGATAGTGGTTCATAGTAGCAAAATTCATTTAAAGTCATTTAAAGGGTTAAAAAAATATTAAAATGTATTTTTTTATAAGAATTGAAGTTGATTATAAGAAGTGAGTCATTCAAATTTGAAAAAAATACAATATATTATATTTTAATAACACTTTTTGGGAGGTGAGTACTTGTGGTACTAAAGGCTCTGAGTGTAAGTTTTTAAAGAACTGGACAAGGGTTAAACCCTGGCACACTTTTGTTTTGTGATGGACAAATACTGAGGTTAGAAATAGAATATATATATATATATATATATATATATACAGTCTTTAACCAATTAACATTATATGTTATCCCTAGTTGTACTTTTTGTTTTATTTGTTTAAAAAAAAAAAAGAAATATCAAGATGTTTGTCCTCTTCATACCAGACGGAAAAAACAAACAAATTGATGACCATGTCAAAACCAGTTTTTATCAATAAATATGTGCTTTCTTTCCTTTTATTTCCCCATTTCCTTTTTGTGTTGTGTTAGTGTATTTGTGCATTGAGAGCAGAGTATGAAAACAAGCTCCTCTTGCAGGTAATGTGTTTATATTCCCCGACCCATCTTCTAGTTTACTGTGTGGTGGCGTTTCTCCCCTCTTATCGCCTGGTCCTCGTGGGGCACTTTAGCCCCTCAAATCCTGTTCACCACATACTGGTTTTAGAATCTGTGAAATGAGTGCTAGAGAAGCATGGCCACAATGTCTGCTGTGTTGCCACTGGACTCAAATGGGCTTGGTGCTTTTTTGTCCAGGGAGATGCATAAATGGAAGTTTTTAACACCTCAAAGGAGGCTGGGCCATTGTGGAGCCACACTAGAGAAGGCTGCCAGTCTCCCAAGGAGCCAGACACACTGAGTGCAGCCGGACAAAGAGCTGGAGGAGCGAATCAGCAGGGGCATCACTCTGCTCTGGGCACCAACTACACACACCCATCTACAGACACCTATAGCTGCACATACAAAGCACACAAACAAACATTACACAGGTTGGACCTGCAACGCAAGTCTTTCAAAGAATTACAGAAGATATTGTTGGATTCTGGAACAATCAAAATAACAAGACAATGAATTCATAATTGTTTTTTCCACACCTCCCAAAGTTGCCTGCAACAACCAATACTAATACAAACCATAATAACAACAAAAGAGAATCCATCTGAATATAAAGTATGCATTTCCACAAGTTAAATACAGCATGCTGTAGCCAACTGTAAATAGATTCATATGTAAGTGTAACACAGGCTCGATAGAGAACACAAATACAATTGTTTTCTTGTTATTGATTTCACTTCCACTGTTTGAAAATAATTTCCTCATTTCCATCCCAATTTTCCTCATTGAAATTCTTGTTTTATTTCTGAGTACAGCCCAACAGCTGGCATTTACAATCAGCCTTTATGCTGTTTAGATGTCTACAATAAGTATTTAGATGCAAATATCTGGCTTGTACAAAGGGCTTACAACTTCTGACAGAAGCAACATAATCAACCTGCAATTGTCTCCTAGCTCCAAGTGCTTCCTAGTGACAAGGCCTAGGCCGAGAGCATCTGTATTCAAATTATTCCCTATTTCAGACCAGTTTACTGTGGGTATATTCAAACAGCACTGCACTGCAAATCAATCACATGGTAAATTAAACTAGAAAGAAAACAACTGATCCATAAATGATCAGGTTACAACAAGGCATTGGTGTCCACAAATTATTCTGTGTTTTTCCTGTTGGAGAGGAAGCAGAGACATGGCAGCATTTACACTGGGTACTTAGTACCATATACTATATTCAAGTCTTTGCAGTAAGGTTACAGAATAAAAAAAAAAAAAAATAAAAAAAAAAAAATGTTTAGACCAGATGCACAGACACAGACTGATTATGTATGATTGCTGTAGTAATAAAAACATGAATATATTTTTACATTTTATTTAAAACTGATGAACAGCAGACACAGGGCTGTAGTGCACGGTGTCAGGTGTAAATTTAAAGCAAACAGCCACAGGCCATACCTTGGATCCACATGGCCCCTATTGAGCCATTGTAACAATTAACATTATAACCTCTGCTTTTCCTTTTATTTACAGTTGTGGAGGTCATTTGTCTTTTTTGAAACCTACAATTAACAGTAGCTTTTGCAAATGCAAATGAGTCCATTTAGGGGGAGGGAAAATGATCAGTTTGAGAATATTTCTGCCTTCTTAATTTTCTAAAGAGGGAAATGATTTAAACGGAGGACACAAATCTCCAGTGACATGGCAGGAACTCTAGACTGTTTGCCCCCCCTCCATTTTCCCTTTCTCATCTCACTCATGCCCCCCCACCCACCACCACCACCACCACCACTACCACTGCACACCATCCTCATTTACCTCTCCCCTTGTGCTGCCCTGTCGGGTGGAGGGGTTAGGACTGAGGAGCAAGCAGCTGAGAGCCTAGCCTCAGTCAGTTGTACCCTCAGAGGAAACAAATGTAGTGTTTGAGCCACTGATCACTGCTCTAATTGAGTTTAACACTCCTTATCTGGATTAAAAAAGAGCCTTTGAAATGAAAGGTCAAATTACCTCTGCCGTCAGGCAATAAATACAGTAAGTCAAACAAGGTAAGAGGTTCCTGCCAGCATATGTTAGTGGCAAATTTAATTAGTAAGAAAACAGAAGGCTCTTTTATAAAACACTCTACTGATCCTTACAAAGCAGTGTGGGATTCTCAAAGACAAATATCTATATGTGCAAATATATAAACATTTATTTCTTTTATATGCCTTTATAAGTTTAATACATTTAATTACTTCCTTTACCTATAGGTAGACATAAAACAAGCACAAGCAAGCAAAGTTACTGATCAAGTGTCCACGAGCAATTAGTCTGGATAAAACTCTTTAGCACATATGAGTTTTTCCATTATGTAGAGTATCCATAAAGCCATTGTTTATTGAGAGTAGCACAAGAAGAGGAAATGGCCTGAGTCTGGACTGGAACTGTAGAAGGTGACTGAGCAGAGCGCAGAACAAGCAGCAGAGTAAAAGACAACAGTGCTGTACACCCAGGCTGCTACAATGTGCCCTTTGTGACATAATGCTCTCTGTGCCGCACATTGTGGAAAATAATCCAAAATTTACTGGTATGGATATCCAGCAATAACAACTGACATCACAACCTGAACGCTATATCCCATGTTTCAGGCTAATTTTACATTCAGCTGAGAATAAGGGGGGTAAGAAAAACATTGTTATTTGGTTCTCATCATGCCAAGTAACGGTAAAACTGAAAAACTCAGGGCCAAGGTTGGGAGTGCACAACACAGAGATGAATTTCTCACTTTGGCATTAGGCTTTTGTAGGCATGACATGTTTATTCTCCTGTGTGTTAACATTACTAAAAAGGGAATTGGTTATCATTAGGTGTCTATGCAAAAACCTCATTACATGATTTTCATCATTTAAACAGAAACAAAACAAACAAAAATAATGCTCCAAGAAAAGGAAATGGCCACTACTGCGCACCACAAAGTACTCATGGTATATGTTGAATTACCTTTGAATATACAAGTCAACTTTTAGCACTCCATTGAGACAAAATGAAAATGTAAACGCATTAAAACATTATGTCCGGTATGTAACATTGATCAAGTAAGAAAAGAAAACACTTTTAAACAAATGACTCCAGCAGACTGCTCCAATATTGAAAAATCTGAGATAAAATATACACTGAAAGAAACATAGACCAAAAATATGCTGAATTATGTGACTTTTAGTGCACTACAAAAATGCTGCAGCTGTGCCATTTTCAATTCTTAAAAGGCAAAATAATATTTTGTGTGAAGAGCAGTGTGTGCTGTGTGTGCATGTCTGCATGCATGTATCTGTATCTCCATGTGTGAGCATGTCTGCTCTTCACAACAGCACCTTAAACATGGTTTTGGGCAGAAACTGGCCCAGCAGTAAAATGTTGAAATTGGAAAAAATATTAGTCTCCTTTCTGTTGAATAGCCAGGAGATAAGCACCCTATAGCAATGAAGCCAGTGGAGTTTAAGCTTATTATGAATACCTCTCAGAGCGCAGAGGCATGTACTGTAGAAATCAAAGGGAGTAATAGGCAGGTAAGCCACTGTCATTTTAAGGAGGAAGTCAGTTGTGAAATTGTAAAATCACAAGGCCCAGCTGACAATCTCATGCCCTCAGAACACTCCCATAAATGATTTCTAATGGCACTGGCTATCACATGTCTGAGAAAGTTAAAAAAAGTTTCTGAGGCAAAAAAGAAAATCTAATGCTAATCTCTCCATTGATGGAGAGTAATAATAGTAAGACCATTTATCTCTGTGATTACACAGCGACTTGCTTCACAAGAATGTGTGATTCTTTGCGTGGGCCATAAGCCTCCGAAGCAGACCTGGCTTTGCACAACATTCCTCATGGTTTCATGTTCAATTGGCTGTGAAAGTCTGTACAATGACTCCTATTTGACAGACAAAAATTGAAAAACTAAACTTAAGTTCTATTTTTTAATCAAAAGTTAATGAACACAAATCTAAATTGACAGCAAAGATTACTGCAGACAGTTTTATCTGGCCAGTGACTGAAGCTCTAAGTGCAGCTGGCCGCAGCGAGGGAAATTACATGACAATACTGCATGACTCCAGTGTTATATAGTATTATATTCTAAAAGAGCACACAAGCACACAGACATGGAACCTACAAACACTTTCTTAGCTTCTCTAGCTGAATATTCATCCATGTTTCCACATCATCTGCAGGTCTCCTAATCACACTCACTTCCCCTTTAATCACTGGCTTCTAATTAGGTCCTAATAAACCATTTTGCCATCCTCTTGGAGCGCCACTGTGTCACTCACACATCAAACCATGAAATACTATATTAAGGGCCTGTCAAGCTCAAAGGAAAGCTCCTCCATCAGCACTGATACAGATACTGCAGGCACACCCTCTTACACTAATTGAAATTATCGAAAGCCCCGCTTACATGTGACACTTGGCCATGTCTAAAGCATGGCCAGAAGAGCAGCAGTCAAAAGCACAACAACCGTGCCAGCGCTGAGGCTCTACTGGTTTCTCTGATGTTGGGTAATTGTTTAAACCTGAGTGGATATGGCACAGGGCCTCATGCTGCCTGTTCTGCCAAGACAGAGAGAAAAAACACTCTCACTAGCACTTTTCTCCTCTGTTTCTTCGATTCTAATTCAGTCCAGCATGAGCTTCACAAAAGCCTCAATGATTCCATGTTCATCTTGGAGAACCACGGTGGGATGATGATCACTGACCACAAGTTGATAATGATGACTGTTTAATTAGAAGCCTTTCTTTGGCCTGGCCACAGCCCAAACTCCTCCACCCTGCAGATGGTAACCAATAAATTTAGCTTTGCTGAGTATGAGGAGCAACATTGTACCTCCCCAGTTTACCCTCAGTCCTACTCCCCAAACCAAGGACGGAGAGCTTTTCTCTCTGCTCTAACAAAACACAGGCTGGAGCACCACAGCCCATGCTTATACACAGCAAAGATTCTCCACATACGGCTCCACTGAGAAACATATGTTTTTGGATACAACAAAACTTTAGACAAAAAAGTCTTCTGACAACATTTTGTTTTGTTTTAGTGTATCTCTCTGGGTGTACAGAATAATTACATGAACTTGGTTTGGGTTAAGGAAATAGTGTGGTCACAGTAAGTATGCTATGGTTTAGGTGGTCAAACTAAGACACTCAGTTAAGGTTAAAGAAACATCATGAACACAGCAACGTTTAAAAAAGGTCATCTCTGAATGCAAACCTCAGCCTCAACATACAATAAAGACCATATAATGAGCCCTTCTTTGACCCTCTACTTAAGGCTCCAGACTCTAGAAAATATCCTTGAAAACAAAACTTTGACAATGCACAGATGTAGTGTAATACTTTTGCCAATTTACAGCTTTTAATCAAATACAAAAAAAAAAAAAAAAAAAAGTTGCTGTTCCAAATCTTACCATTTCTTTCTTCTGTCTTTACTACTTTTGGTTAATTTTGCCGAGTGCTCTTTCTTGTGGAAATTAAAAATAAATGTGTGAGTGGCAGGATAACCCCACCAACACCACAACCACCCTCCTCTGGTGCTTCCTGTCAATCACTGTGCCAGGCTCAAAAGAACACAGCGCTCTCAGTGGCCCTGCATATGGAAGTGGGAGTGCATATGTGCGTTTATTGTATGTGGGCGTGTGGCGTGTGCCAGAGTGGCTATCCCCTCAGATAGTCATAGGAGGCTCATGGGAAATTTACAGCATGGGCCAAACCCACAAGGCGTTCTCTATCATTTCAGCAGATTCCTCTTTTTTAGTCCATTCAAGAAAGTGATTATCACAGTCACTTCTTTCTTTGGCTTTATGCTTCAAGCTCTGGGTCGGGCGTTCTGGGCTTCCCTCACTATAGCACCACTTCACTTATAAAAGTGCAGCTGTGCCAGTTCCAAAGTGTAATTTTAGACTGCAAAGTGTTCTCCATTTCACTCAACAATTGTTTCTTCTTTGTTCATCACATTCTTGATGATCAGAAGAAAATTAACAATCATTAGTTTAAATAAATGTTTTGATAGTTGAAAAGTCTCCGGAGCTGGTACTGAGTCTCCATGCACTAATACTGGGGAGAGCAATATTGCTCTATTCTTCCTCTACAACGTAAATGCTACAAATCATACCCGCCACAAATTGCAAGCACACACAATGAATCTTAATTCAAAATAATTGGATAAAGTCAAAGTCAAGGTTTATGACTACAGACAGGCCGACAGAATAATCTGCCGATACATCGGACGATTTTGTTTAAACGTCTTGGTCTGCAAGTCTGTAGAATTAGCTTCAGTCAATGAGTATGAAGGTGAAGTACCGTAACTTAAATACCACTGTCTGTGGTTGTCTTGAGCCATTTAGTAAAACAAGGATTTAGCAGACTCTTTCTTATTATACTTTCCTGATGGGGAGCAGTGCACTGTAGTGACAGCGATGAAAAGCCGTGGATATCGGCTCAAAAAAAATATGGAGTGTTCAACAATCGGCTGCTTTGGATTTTCAACTTTAAGAATTTACTTATGCTGTACCTATTTATAAGCATGAACTCTTCAGTTACACATAATATATACACACAGTCTCTAATTTAATTAACAGGCCCCAAAGAACCCATCTTTTAAATAAACGAATAAAGAGGTGAGGTAAAAGACCAGAGATCATGGTTGTATCTGTTGAAGACATTTCTTTATAATGCACATTAGGGCACAACCACATCCAAGTCAATGAAAAAAATCAGGAAACAAGGGACCTAACCAAGAAAAGACAATGAATGACTAATCATAAAGACACATATAATTCAATATTCAGCTATAGGTTTTCAGAAGCTATCATATGTTCTCTCTGATACAGCTATTTATTATTTAACATTGATGACAGCAAACTATTAAGGTCATGCCCATCACACTTGGACTGTGAAAAGTACTGTGTTTTCAATTGGTACCCAACAGTATTTCAGATATGAAAGCTGATGTTTTGGTGACTGAACATACTGTGGGTTATAATGTAACAGTGTGGGGAAAATAATGATGATGATTCAGACACGTTTGCTTCTTGATGTTCCGGGAAAACAAAACAAAAAAAGAATCTTTGCCAGTTCTAAGTTTTGTGGCTGTAGATGTACAGTATTAAATCAGGATTTAACAGTAAAGACCTCATTTACGTCACCTAAAAAGTTTTAATATTAGCAATGCGATATCTTCTCTTGCTACTATAAACTACTATAGATTATTTACAACTACATTGACGTCAGATGAAGCTTTAATAACTAAATATCTGCTCTAATTTTATACCAAGAACTTCAGGGACATACTATAGCCAACACTGCCACAGCACACACAACAATCAAGTGTATTTTCTCTGCAACACAGTTAAGTTCATGTTGGTCCATGTGATATTTTTATGGCGGATAGACTTAGACTTACACCATAGCAGTAGCAGGCCCATAGGGAGGCCTGATCCAGACACAATGGACGGATCACAAGAAAATGGTTGCAATGCTTGAGTGTGAGCAGTGCAAAGCCCAGAGCACCCTAATCTCTTTTCCCTTGTTCATTCAAAAGGCACAGTGTCAAATCTGTGGAGCTCAGGGATAATTCAAGTGTCTGACCAATAACACTGGGTGAGGCTTCTTTTACAGCATGGGTCAATTATCACATCTGAGTACGTGTTCATCTTCTTACCTCTGTCATAATTTATACTTTCATTAAAATTTTAAGAAGGATTAAGATGACATGTTTTATATTAAGAATATAAAACAAAAAAGCACTCGTCAAATGGTTATGGATCTCATTCTCAAATAACAACACAATTGTTAAAGATTCAGTTTCTACCACCTGCACATTTTCCACAGCACCTTAAACATTAGCCCATATGCTGCATGTGTGGCTCTGTGTGTGTATGTGTGTGTGTGTGCGTGTGTGTGTGTGTGTGTGTGCGTGTGTGCGTGTGCTGGGACTCCAAAATCCACCACATTTTAATTACTGCCCGACAGCGCAGTGTGTGCCTTTGATATGGAAATAAAGCCAACCATCTTCACCAGCGACTGTACAAATCTTCATCTGATTCATAAAAAACAATGAGGCCCACTAATTCCTCCACCTGACTTCAGTCCCGGACCTGTGTCAGAAGCACATGGCCACCAAGGCACTCCCAATTAATTCTACATATTAATGTGTGGCTCTAAAAATCAACAGAGGTTGCTTGCCATTGCTGAGACATTTTGAAGTCAGTGTTAATTATGCACAACTATTCAATGCACTATAGAAAATGTCCAATTATTTTGAGAAAAAAAAAAAATTGGTCTCAGACTGACTGATGCAGATCAAAATGAGCCACTTAGGTTACTTGTGCAATTACGGACTTTCTGTGAAGATACAAATTTATGTTTTTTTTTTTCATCCACAAGCCTTTAATGTTAGCAATACTGTTCACTAACAGCAAACATGGCCTGCCCTGTCGCTGCTCAGCAAGTGTTCACACACAGAGGTGCGATTTGTTACAGGGAATATGTTCTCAGTTCAAGTTTAGTCAATGATGTTGTAGTGTGCAATGACAATAAAATACCAAAAATAAAAGAATGACAAGAAGGCTACTTGCTCATAACACTGACATCTAAGACATAAGTTAAAAGGTCATTATTGCAAAGCTAAACTACTGTAGCAGCTGCTTGACTCACAACAATTATAGGAAGTTACAGGTGTGTGTCTGGAAAATCCACAATATCCTAAGGTTTACTCAAATTCCATATTAAAACAATGAAACAAAAGAAAAACTGTCACAAACACGCACAAGCTCAATTAAATATGCAACGCAATGTATCACGTTAAAAAAAATTACTCAAATAATCATTGATGAATACTAAACAAGATGTCACAAACTCTGTCACCAACTCTTCTCTCAATGTGTGTTTTTTTTTTTTTTTTTTTTGTGACATAAAAAATCTATTTTGGCATGTGCCCATCAGATTGGATCATTGTTGAAATATTCCACAGCAAATTAGATAACACTTAGAAAGACAGATGTCACAACATGTGCTGCCACATTGATTATGTTGCCCGTCTGCCACCCCCCCCTCCTCTACCTTTATACGGCCGGCTGTTGTTTACTCCTCACATCTTGTTTATCATCAGGTCTCAGACACTCCTCACTAACATGAAGAGGCGCTCACTAGTACCCCATCGCATGACCAGCTTGCCTCTCTCTCAGTCCTACAGTCACTTGAACCCAACTAGCTGTGCAAACCAAGGCATTTACAGAAATACATAATGCTTTTGGTGAAGTCCTAAATGACATTATTTCTACCAATGATGTGATAACTGATAACTTGATAAAGAAAACACAGCACACACACGCCCATTACAGCATACGAAACAAGTAAAAGCAAATGGTTTATAATAAAACCACTGTAAAACTCCTTTGAGTAGGGCTATCCTCTTTGACTCAGTTTAAAGATTAAATTAAGAAATAAGTTTGGATGTGGCAAACAAATATGCTCTGGATGAAGCTAAAGAATTAAATAACGGGACAGTGTGTTTATCATGAGACAGATGCAGCATCATCAGTCAATAAAGGCAATGTTTTTGTGCTTTTGGCTGACTCAAAAATTTATGGATAAACAATCCCAAAAGTTTCAAAGTATGCATACAGTATCTTATAGCGCACAACCATTTTATGCCTTCCTCCTAATGCCCCCATCCTCTGACTCTTTTTTTCCCTGCGTTCGCTTTGATCCCACTAATTGCTGGCACATGAGCTTAGTTTAAACAAATCCTACCTGCAGAGATGAGGACAGTTAAAGGTTGCACAGAAGTAAATTTACTGGGTGACACCTAGTCTAAACAATTTAAAGTGCCTCTATCCCGCACATTTTTCTTCCACTGAATAGATAGTTTTTAACAAATAATAATTATAATTCACCTCTTAATGTATACAGTCTCAAGAGCAGAGTTGCTTTTTACAGCATAGTAAACAGTGTTCTTGGACAGAGCAGGATGTGTTTAGACAAGCGAGCCAGGTGGCTTCTCCACACATGCCAAAATAAAAAGTCCTCAAATCTTTTTGAACTTACTGGTACATGAGCGTCAGCGAGTCTGTATCTTCTGCTGGAGTCCAGGTGGGAAATGCTGTCTTTCTCAAGTCTTGCAAAAAAAAAAAAAAAATGTTCAAGCCACCTTGAGAGATCCAGTCCTACACAGAAAATGTGCAAAAGATCCATCAGTATACAGTATGATAAATATGGATTTCACTGCCTTATTGTGTGAGATAAAATTACAGGAAATAGGCCTAACACAAGTATCATCTCTATATAATATGTAAATTAAGTTACTGTCTGTGAAATATCATTATCAAAATAAATTGTGATATCATAAAATTGGATAACAAAACCTTAACCAGTGCAAAGATGTGGACAATATAACAACAATAAAAGGTTGATTGAGACGCCGTGTGCAAAAGATATCAATTTTAGGCTAAACGTAGTATCAAAGGGCACTGGGCTAATGGCGCTTTTCACGCTTTGCTCTCCCCTTTGCGCTTTTTTTTTTTTTTTTTTTTTTTTTTTTTTTTTTTTTTTTTTTTTTTGGAGGAGCAGCAACAACATCGCGTCAGGTCAGAGACAAACTCCAGTGAGAGACAGAGCCGTGTGTCCCTGTATAGCAGCCCGGACAATGTGCTGAATGGGCAGTCTAATTATAAGTGTGCCATTTAGTCTTGGGTACATTTGGTCTTACCTTATCGGGAGACCTGCGTTCACAGCTTCAGCGAGAGCAACTGTACTACTCAACTACATACCACACGAAATAAACGCCCCGACACGGCACGACACACCGCTCCTTTTCATTTCAGAGTTTAGACAAGTCAAAGTGCAAAACAAACCCCCATTTTAGACGGTCAGGTTTACGAAGGTGTGATTACGCTTTAATGAATTAGTTACAGGTGGGTTACAGCTAAATTCCATTACACAACGGTATGTGATTAGCGGTTTTATACACGTGCTACAGTCCAATCAAAACTCTTAAAATCCTCCTTATTAACTCTCGCGATAATTTACAAGTTGATTTTATTTTCACAGCTGTGGTTAGTTCGAAAATGTTGGAAAAAAACAACACAGCTGATATATTGTGTTGTGTTATACCATTGTGTTTAATTTATATAAAAAGAAAATATTTTTACAGTGTGACAATTTTTAGAAAAATAACTGTACTCTAATTAATTAAGGAAAAAGGGTAAAAACGTTATTGAAATGTTGATAGCGCTAAATATTCTTTAAACGATAATTATTTTTTTAGATAATTATCCTAAAATAATGCGCAAAAGCAATAAAATAATGAGCCCGTATTGAGCTCATTTACACTTGGCACACAGAGAGGAACTTGTGTCCTGAGCCGAGCCGAGCGCACAGCAATGAGCTTAAATAGAAAACTGTTCAAGTGCATCTTCTTCTCTAAATGGACAAGCTTTTTGTTGCGATTGTTGAATTTAATTTATGGCGTATGCATTCTTTAAAGGTCAATTCCCCTGACCCCGCGAGAAAGTTAGGGAAGAGCAGATTCCCAGGCTGCACCGGGGCCAACTGTTTCTCTCGTTGTAGAGAAAGACAAAAAAAAAAAGTTGTTGTTAGTTGTATATAAAGAGGGTATAATGAGGCGAAGAGCTTCAGATAAACTTGTCCACTTCATGGGCAGAGATAGGAGCCCTATAAGACACGCGTGCGTCACTGTCAATGAATGGTACCCCTTTGTGGACACAAGTGAAACTGCCACCAGCAGCTCGCACACAATCAGACGTGTAAACATTTTAACTAAAGCGCTGTACAAGTCGAAACACCTAATTTCTAAATATAAAAGTCTATTTTAATAAGCGCTGTGCGGTAAACGCCGCTGACAGCTGTTCGGACTGAAAACAAAAGTTACCCAAGTGTCCGGTGACCGCTACATGGCGGCGCGGTTAACATAATGTTGAATAAATAGGTAAAACGCATTCAAACCACTCCGTTAAGAGTATTT
This sequence comes from Bostrychus sinensis, assembly GCA_020698575.1. Classification (NCBI taxonomy): domain Eukaryota; kingdom Metazoa; phylum Chordata; class Actinopteri; order Gobiiformes; family Eleotridae; genus Bostrychus; species Bostrychus sinensis. Next base: position 26,683,372 of record CM036242.1, read on the forward strand.
AAAACGGCCATCTCCGAGTCTGTTTGCTTTGGTCTATATTTAGCGCGACTTTATGTTTTTCAGCGAGTCCGCTACAGAGACAGCTCGCACCACTCGCTCTACTCATGTGAGCTTGTTTTGTTTGAAGCGCACAGACTTAAAGCGAGAATTAAAAGTTAAACACACTGGACAAACTGGCGTTAAAAGTTTACCCGTGATTTACTTTTTGCCGTCAAAACCAAGCGCGCGTAATGCTTGGAGTTCTCAGTGACAGTGTGGTAATCAGCGTAAAGAGGTGAAGAAGTATCAGCGTAAAGTAGAGAAAAACGTGTTTGTTTACCTTGTTAGTCTCAATCGTGGAGGTGCGTCCTTTCCTCCGTGCGTACAGACTATGAAGACTTTGTAAAAGCGATCACTTGATTGTATCTATTAAGCGAAAAACTTAAGACTGCTTAACACGGGGCCATATGAGGGGATCCCGTAGGCTCACTGACTCACTGACTTGACTGTCTACGCTGTGTGCATGTATGAACTGTCCAAAACTACAACTACCTTTTGTTGTTTCGCCTCTCGCTATCTCTCAAGACAAGTAGAAGAAGAAGATGGTGCGTAGAGCCGCTGTCAATCTTGGCAATCAATGCGCGCAGCCATGTCGCAAGTATTCAAAGCATTTCCCGTCGTGCAACATCAGAAAGTGAGTGGCCAGAGAGCATTGATCTGAGGAAGGCAAAGAGGCAGGACTCCCCTCCTCCTCCCCCTCTGCCCACCCCCTCCTCACCCCCCAAGACAAGAGAGCGAGAAGAGTGTATAGAGAAAAAGGATAGTTGTTACTGCCCTTTACTTAAATAAATGCCACTTACTCACCGCGAAAGTTGAGGAGATGACTTCTTCTATAGTCTTTCTGAAGTGACAGTTGGAATAATGTATCTTTAGACAATAACGCGCTCACGTTACTGACCTGCTCAAACTTCAGTGAAAGTGTTTCAAACAGTAAATACTCAGCTGCCGCAGCTCAAGGAGATAATGAGAGCAGGTGAGAGACGCGCAGCCAGAGCTTAAAGAGTTTGAAGACCTGTTTGGACTTGTGAGTCTGGGAGATCTGAGTGGATGTGCGTCAATTAAACCAGTGTGCGAAATTATAAAATCAAGCGGAGTTTTCTTTTATGACTTAAATAACTCCACCAATTAGTTGATCCACACATTCTTCTGCTCACAAATTCTTATAAAACATTTGAGGCCACGATTTGGAAAGACAGTCTCAAAATAATTTAGTTAAAACTTTTAAGTCATCAGCATCTGCCTAACAAAGTCTTAAAATGTAAGGTAACTTTTTGAACGAACGCTAACGCACTGGAAATCATGTGGATAATTGAGAGTAGAGGAATTTTAATTGCGCTGTTATTTTTCATTTGTGAATCAGATGTAGCAGTTTAAATACCTTTTAATAGCAAACATATTTATAATTATTCTTTTGTTCTTTTGATTGTTTATTTTAATACATCTAAGATTGTCTTAATTTTTGTTCTATTGTTTCAAAATGTTATTGGTTTTACGCACGGCTTACCAGAGCGATACAGATCTATCTTGCGCAGATTTATTCATATTCTGTTCAAAGTAATTTGATCCTATATCAATATTTGTACTCTCATATTAGAAAAGCGCCTGTATCAGATACTGAATCAAAGGTCCAGCGGTTGACCCAGACGAGCCACCGGTGGAGAGCACTTGCCAAAACAGAAGGCTTCACAATGAAACAATTCTGTGCGTTGAATGAACATGTGCTTTAAATTAACAGCTGAAACCTGGAAGAGGCCCGGCGCGCGTCAAACCAACAAAAAGTACATTGAGCCGCGCGTGCCTTATGTCCAGAGCAGAAAGACACAAGCCACACAACAGAAGGAAAAGTTGTCATCTATAAATCAGGAGCATTTAGTGACAGAGAGGCAACCACACAGGAAGAAAAACAAAACAACACTTAATCAGTCACAGCTTAAAATAATACAAAGAAGAAAGTTACTTACAAAAAGAAGAGACAGCTGAAGGAAATTGTGATTGTTAACTGCAGATACACATAAAGCTAAAAGAGGGAGGAGAAGCAATGAGAAAGAGGCAGAGAGGAAGGGTGGAGAGAGATGAGGAGAAGGGTGGAGGGACAGAAAGAGAGAGAGGAACATACAATATGCCCATACAACGCTCTCCTGTGCACCCCGCTCCTTTGGCTTTTCTTTCAACTCAAGGTAAAGTGGGCCACAACGCACAAACGAGCATTACAAATATTCAGTCAAGGCGCCAAACGCATTTTACGCACAAGCTCTCTCCAACATCTTCTTGCTGTCTGAAGAAAGAAAGGAAGAGATAAAGGAAAAAGAAAAAAAAAGGATAAATAAAAAGTAAAACTTTTTTGGCAATTTGACGTGAACTTGAACTCCACTTAAACAATACCAAATTCTATTTTGTTCAGAAACTTAAGATATAATTGTTTGGTCATCAAACTGCCTTGACCAACGAATAAAATTTTATTTCTGGCTACATATCACAGTGGTTTATATTTGATCTGTGTCTGTGCATTGCGTCTTGACAAGCGGAGTTTTCTTTCACTTTTCCAACCAGGACTGTCTGTTTGACGTGTCCCATACGCCACCTTTTGGTCAACATGGGAATAGCATAAAATGTTACAACTACAAAATGACAGAAAAAATACACAAGTTACCAATACAAAAGACTAATGGATAGCCGTCTGCTTTTATACTGAACTGCCATCTCACCTTTTATCGCACGGATTCTGTTGTGATCAAGACTTAAAATGATCAGAGTACTGACAAATACAATCTTTATTATGGTGATCATAAATTGCAATCCACATTACCTAATTCTGCATGTTTATCTTATGTACATGTAGAACATAGAAAAAGGCTGATTGGTTGTTTCTGAGCAGATGTCAAACTCTGTAGTTCTCAAAACATATACAAATATAAGCGACTCATTTTAAAACGGTGCTTGTAATGACTTCCTTTTTATAGCACTGAGGGTATAATGCGTGAAGCCAGTGAGCAGAGAGCTAAAGACGGTCCAACTTGTTGGGGGGTATAAGGCAGATGCATTTGCATACCCTGTGAGTCTTTGATGCATGTTGAAATTCAAGTCTAGCCCATAAATATTTGAAAAGGAGAGTGCATAAAAATCAACATTTTTGTTACATTAAATTAACATGTGTTCTTCTCCTGTTCTGCATGGTTAATTAGGGCACACCATTCATTCAGTGAACGCCAGGGGGGCACTGCTCTGATTACAGGACAACTATGGGGCTTGGAAAGGTGAGCACAGCTGAATCATGCTTAGAAGCTTTCAGTCATTTTTGCAATAATTTTAATAATATGAGCTTGACAAATATTTTAAATCTATTCTTGACTTTAGCTTTAAGGCCCACTCATGCACAAGTAATTTGATGAAAGAATAAAATATAATATCTGGCATAGCATTTATTTTCCTCATTATGCAAATGAACTTACCTAACCCATAGACATTTATTTTCTTTACATAATTTGGGGGCTTTATAGCAGGACACAACTCTTTTTCAGCTTTGCTTAAAAATATTGTTTTATTCAAAAGGGAGTTGGGAACCTGTTTGTACTGTAAGCTTTACATGTATGGATGAAAAATGTGTTGTGAATATAAATCAAAGAAAAGTAGATGCTGAAAGCTGTTTCCAAGCTGAAGAATGTCAGATATGTGCAATATGCTGTTGACTAAAACTGACACACTAACAAAAATCATTTGATGGGTAAGTATATCAGCTATAAATACATCTATGCTAATGTCATGATCTACAATAAAAAAATTGTGAGGTTTGTCATTATGACCACTGCCTCATTGTAATACACAATCATAAACAAAAGCACTGTAGTCATTACTGAATGCCAAGTTATGCAATTAACTCCAACAATATTTGCATACATGCAAATCATTTCTCTCCCACTTGGACTTGCAAAGTGGGGCGCTCTGTTCTCATTACTTGACCCAAATCTCCGACTTGTAACTCTGGATTTCATCAAAGTTTAGTCAGGATCTAATATTTCCTTTCAAGTTAACACAGAACCACTGATTAGTCGTGTTGGAATAAGGAGTGCAACATGCCAATTCTAATTATATAGTTATCAGGAACATCACTACACAGTCCGTGCCAACAGTATACAAATATTAATTGTGTAGGACATGCACTTGATTGTATTCTCTTGCAGCTATAGTCACACTAGTTACAGATTACATTATTTTATTCATTTATTTATTTATTTTTGTATCTTTTGGCTGCTCCCTTTTTGTTAGGAGTCACCAGAGCAAACCAGACGCATGGTGATTTGGCAGGTTTGGCAGCCACACATTTTACATTAGCCCATCTGTAAAGCAAGTGAACCATGAGGAAGACAAATCTTTACCTTAGTTGTTTGGGTCTTGTTCTTTGTTGGCCTGTTGTAATAACTTTAAACCTTTGTGCAGATAAGTTTGAACATTTTGGCTACACCACTCTCCATGACGTTAGATGTGCTATTGTTTCATTTGCCGATATGTGCTTGGTGTGTGCAAACAGATTAAAGTGGAGGCCCAGGGGCATTTGGTTCATTTACAAAGCAATCACTTTTATGTTCACTGTAGGTATTGTAAAAGACTGATGTTTAAGCAACAAGAGATTGTTTTATGTAACAGATGATTTATGCAGAGAATTGTTTTCTTTATTGTGCAATTTAAACTGCTTCTCTTCCAATTAATATTAAACGTTTCTATTTTCGCAGCATCTCCCAAATCACACAAAGCCTTTGTTTAGTTACAGCAAATAAAGTCAGTGTGAGCCTCTGCGCTGCTCTGTCTTCTCTATTCTTTTTATAGCAGCACACTGGGAAGACTATTCACTGATTCAGTGAATACCTCTTCAATTATTCAACAAATCACCATTCCATTTCTTACATATTAAAGAATGTACCGTGTGTGGAGCTTTAAGATGATAAAACAGCATAAAAAACTGTTTTAAAATCAAAGCACCTATTGCATTGGGCTTCCTTGGTTTTGTGTTTGTACAATTGGAGTACAATCTGGTTCCCCACAGTGTGCAAAGAAGGCGCCGTCTGTGTTTCACTGTTTTAATCCTCAGACATTCGCAGTGAAAAGCAATAATATTTATGGGATGGAAATAGGTATGACTGGGAATCAGTGTATCAGGGGAGGATAGGAATATGTTACACAAGCAGTGCTCAGAACAATATAGATCTCTGATCCAAAATTCTAGTGTGGACCCACTGGAGAATCATAGATGTTTTAAGCAGCTCCAGTTTAACTATAAACTATAAATATCATGATGGTCTAATACAACTTTTGTTTTGTTTTGTTTGTGTTGGTGATTTGTATGAACTCTTTTATTTACTTAATTCACTTGTATAAAACAAATCTTTTCCCAGTCAAGCAGAGCAGAGAGTGTCTCTTGCTTGTGAAAAAGGCATTTCTGATGCCAGTAGGTATTTAGTATTTAGCCTTAATGCGGGAGGCCTTGATTGCGTTTAACAGAACAGGACACAATTAGCATAATAGACCCTCTCTCATTCTCTTTGAAGTCCACAGCATAGAATAACAAATGTATATGAACCAGCAGCCAAACGTCAATACATGGAAATGCCACAATCCTCAGAGGAGGGTATGGGGTGAGTTTTTTATTTGCAGGAGGAGGGAAAAACATGCCCATTTTTATTGCAGAATAAGCAGAAAAGAGGATGTGCAGGGTGGTGTAGCCACCAGGGCCAGTGTGTGCGCTGTGGGGCCCCAGCTCCTGGAGGAGACAAGGAGGCAGAGAGGATGTGTCTGAGCCCATGTGGAGCACAGGGAGGTGCATCCTCTTTCTCTCAGGTGTTTTCAAAGCACACCAGGTTGCCAGCCAGGGAACGTAATTACTCTCCAATTAAAGATAAAGATGTCACGCGGGAGGGAGCCTCAAAACAACAGCAGACCCTCAGACGAGTAAAGGAAGTCAAGGCAACACCAGGACCCACTATCATCTCTACAATGGTGGTACTTTTCTTCGTAAAACACGCTCCCTTTTGAAACCAGAAGTTCAATACATGCTTTTCTCAAAGACTTCTTTTACAATTGCAATGGAGACATAGTTCAAAATTCAAAGATATGAATGCTGTACTTCAGAATCCAGAGTTATTAGTATCCACCTTCTTCGGTGAAAATACACGGAATTAAAAATGCCCTTTTGAGATGGAAAAAGCTTTGAACTTAAGATACATTTCAAGAAGCTTTCTTTTTTGTATCGAAAGTTCACCTCCTTTGAGCACACCATAGTTTGGCTTCTCCTTTTTCAGATAATAGAATAAAGTTTATTAGATCAAGGCAATCAATGCAGATGTTCAAAGAGAATTTCAGACCTATGATGAGTGCACATTTTGTTCTTGGGCTTTGTGCATGATTTGAATAAAGATACAAGCCACATCAGGTGAAATTGAGCATAAAGGGGTGATAGATTAACCCATGTTTGAATATATCAAATCAAGTCACACACAGAAAATTCAAATGTGTTAATATTTTTAATATTCACATTCATAAAAACGCTCATTGTGCAACTGTTCCCAGCCACACAGAAAATATGTTAAATATTATTTTCAGTCCTAATATAAGCAAAAAAATAAAATTTATCTTGGCAAGCTAAAAGGAGACTGGCAGTGCTGCAGTAGATACTGCACATACATGACATTTCAAGTGGCTTGATGTAAAATAGTATCTGACAAAGAAAATAACTTCATGACACTTAGTACCATTTGCTTTTAACATTCAGTACCTGGGAAACAACAGTAAAGTTCAAAGTGAAGATCACACAGCCATTCAAAGCAATTCAGTCAAATGTGTAAAATATGAGACAAATTCCTCATCATAATACAGTAATTCAAAGTGCAAGAAAGTGTTGAAAATAGTTTTCAATATTAGAATAACACTTGTTAGGCAAGTCGATAGTTAATAAGCAGAGCAGCTCCTACAGCCCAGTCTTCAGTCTGTCTCAGGGAAGTTGCTTTGAGCACCTACAACACTGCCATGAGTTTGAGGGAGAAGGGTAAATGTGAGCTACAGTTTTGCTCAGTTGCATAAATATATTAATGTCCAAAATCAAACACACTCCCCTTCTGCTGAAGAATACACTGGTTTGTTTGTTGAATAGCACCTCAGTGTCCAGAAATTGCTTGAGCTGCAGAAAAATAGACACAGTGTGAGAAGATGATAAGAAAAAAATGTTTAATACTACTTTAGCTTGTTTTATACATTTATTACACATTATTTTAAAATTTATTCATTTATTAAGTGTATCTCCAGGGTTTTCCAGGTGAAATTTGAACATTTTTTAAAGATGTTTTTCTAATGCCTCAGACGGAAAATTGGTCATAAAACTGTATCAATTCAAAGCATTTGCTATTATTATTTAAGTATTGCTCAAAATATATTTCTGACATGAGCACAAAAGTTGGCCAAAGTTTGGTAGCTTATACTTAAATAACATTGCCTACAAGAGAGAAAGGGCTAGATTATTATTATGTTGCTATTTTAATATTTCAGTCTTAGATAAACAAACAATATTGCCCACCCATAAAATGTAATGCTTTTAAGACCCAGGGGATACCATTAAATTGAATACCTTTTTCTGACTATTAGAACTTTCACTTGTTCATGCTATGAGTCATGGGGGGCTGGAACCTATCACAGCAACTACGGGCCTTAGGCAGGATACACTCTGGACAAGGGCCAGTTAATGATAGAGTTCACACAAATTCACAAGGGGCACTTTAGATTCAGCCATTCACCTAACACATGTATGGTTTTGGACAGTGGAAGAAAGCCAGAAGTAGCCAGATAATGGTAAAAATGACCAAATGGAGTCAAATGCTGCAAATATAGCTTTTTCACTTTATTCTGTAGAAGGCATTGCTAGCTGGTTGCGCATTTAGAAACAGTGATAAGTACAGGTACTTCTCTCTGACTTCTCACTGCCAGCCTACAGATGGGGAGCTAATTGGTGCTGTGGAATGCAGCTGTGCTGCTGCTGAAGTGTCAAGGTGCTAAATCAAAGGTGTCTCTTTTGTTAATTATACACAATGTTACAAACAGTTATGTTCCTCTGAGCTCTTTCTTTTCTCAACCATCCATAAATATTTTGGCAGCCAGACAAAAAAGGGTGAAAAAAAAGAACAATTTACACACTATTATCACAGTGGGATGAGCTGGCTGCCTACAAATGTTTGTTTTGATTATAATGGGAGAGGAGCGAGTGCTGGAGTTAACCTAGACAAGATGCAACAGTCACAACAGAGATGCATGCAGTAAGATCCAATCCACACTGGAGCCCCATGTTACAGAGAATTAGGAAAAGATGCAGCGCTGTTAAAAGTAGTTAGCCCTTACTTTATTTTAGACAAACGTGTAGTGAATCCCGTTGCTTAGAGGAGAAGTGGGAGCCAGCGATACAGGAGGAAGAGGAGGGGGCGGAGGGGGTGAGGGCAGGGGAGGTGGGGTGGGAAGGTTAGCTTCTGGCAGGACTTCACAGGACAAGGACAAGAAAAAGTGACAAGAAAAGTTAGTGGACAGCAGCAGGCAGCTACACCACTCTGATACATTCACATAAGGTGGTCTAGATATATAGCATCACGTTCAAATACTATGCATTGCTGCATTCAGGCCATATCTTAGGGCAAAAGTTCAGATTTCAAACGAAAAATGAATCACAGTGAGTAGAGGTCAACCATATTATGATTTTCTAATAATGATCTTCAAAAAATTCAAATGAATGCAAAACCCCAAAATGTTTTCAAAAAATAACACAGGACAGAAATACTTACATCTGATGGCTTAATTTAATTATTTTTTGTATTTTTATTTGACTTCAAAGATAATTAAATGCATCACCTTGTGATGTAATTCTGTTGTGTATCTTATTTATTGAGAACTCAGATGCGATATTCTTAAATTTCTCTAACTTCAAAACCTCCATTACCAGAAGTATATCAATCTTCATGTCATCTATGAATTTAATATTATTAATGGTATAAGTTTAAAATGCATATTTCATCAAAACTCATTTTCCTGGAGAACAAATGTTTGGGTCAGAACGAGGTTTTATCAGTTAAATAGTTATTTTAAATGGGAATCTTTGAACCTACTTTGTATGCGAAGAATTAAAAGAAACAAATCTTAGATATTGTACAAGTAAAAAAGTATTTAAAATGAATCCTTTAAAAATCTGCCGTAAAAAGTGTATAAAAAGGGTTTGGGCTCAAAATCTTTGGGTGTAAGTGTGTTTTCTGTCTGATGTTTTGCTGATATTGTACCTCAAATGTTATGCATGTGTGTTAATTAACAGAGCATTTCATATCAAGAAACATTCATCACTCCTATTCAAATAATAAATGTGTGTACTTAACATTTCATCGCCAGTCAGTTAACGACCTTCCTTTGCTGTGATTTGGGCTTTAGACTTTTTAATAATACAAACAGTTTATCTACTAAATAAAAAGTAATGAATGAATGGCTGAAGAGATGCCACAAAAGCGTGTTTATTTGGTTGATATTTTTTAGCAGAAAATTAGAAATTCTTTTCAATGTTTCAGCCAAGTAATTACAAAGTCCTGAATTATTTAACTATTTAGAATAACATATTCCACAATGTGGACCTTTAATATATAGAGTGTGTAATTGCAGAGCTGCATATTTCTACTTTTATGCTTCCATTATTGAAGTCTCTCATGCATAATACTGAGAAAAAAACCCTCTTCTTTTAATTCAGGGATTTGAAAGTGCACCAGCATACCTTACTCGAACACCAAAGGGAGAGAAAGTCATTGATTCAATCTCCACTGACAAGATGCCACCAGTTATATTCCCTGACATTTCTCAATGCTGGAAATAATGTTATAATTGTTGACTTTGCCTCACTGTGCATATTAAGGCTCCACGCGCGCTGACAGCTTGAGTGTTACAGTGTGTGACAGGTACGTGTGCATAGAGAGAGTGTGAGCGGTGCCGAAAGACAGACAATCTGAGGCAGCTCAAATGAAAATGAACTTGCCTGCCTGCCTGTGGAGTATGAAAGAGATGAAAAGTGAGCACAGTGTCTTTTATGCAGGTTCACAGCTAGATGTTCAAAGGAGCAAGTGATGGTATGCACAAGGAGAGTGGGGTTTGACTGGGTCATTGATCAGAACACAAAATGGCCTCATCAAGCGATTCCTCCCAAGTCTGAAAGATTTTACATGGATTGCAATTAGAGACGATCCAAGCTCCTAATAAGGAATAATGTTTGGTTATTAGGAAATGAACAGCCATATTGCTTGACTCCGCACCTCACGCCCCTCTCATCTCTACACTATCAAGCACCCAACATTACTTAAAGGCTGCTTCCCTCTCTTTATACTGTCTTCAACCCAAGAGCTTGTCAATTTGATGTTAGAAGAAGTTTAATGGATGCTGCTACTTTTTTCCTTTATTTGACTCCTAACCCTAAATATATATTGAACTTGGATTTTACAGCTTTTTATAAAGTAAAGCTGTATCTGCTACATCAGTTGAAGTAAATTAAATAAAATGCAATGCAATGATGCTGAATGCACAGTAGGTGACCAACCTGCAACCATTTTGCTTTTGAGGGAGGCCTCAGAGGCAAGTGCATAGGACATAGTGATGATCCTCTCCTGTTCCTGAAGAGCAGAGTCCAGAGTCCCCAGACCCAGGTCCGGTTTGTCCACAGACACAGCTGGAGCTAGGTTTTGCACACTGTGCCACCACAAAAATTAAAACATGAAGATACAGGATACACTCTACAGAATACTATGCCAGACAGCTAAATGTTCTCATGTGATAGCGTGATACTGATGACCAATTACTTTTGCACAAATTGAAGCACATTCATCATCATTAACAGAAATTTCACACTTCGAAGTACACAGGTGCATCTCAATAAATTAGAATTAGTGATATTATTTCAGCAGTTCAGTTGTGAAACATGTATTACACTCATTCGGTAAACACGGAGTGAAATATTTCAAGAATGTATTTATTTTAATTGTGCTGATTAAGATAATTTTATCATATTGTAATTCTAAGATACTGCATTTTCATTAATTGTAAACAATAAGAACAATTAAAACTATTACAATTTCTTTGTATTAAATCTATATATGAGTTTCACTTTGTAATTTTAACTACTGAAATACATTGACTTTTCCATTAAATTCTATTCTTTTGGCTTGCTTAGTTTAATATTTTACCTGGACTTTGCCAAAATGCTCTTGATGCGTTCAACTTTACGGTGACGTTCCTCCACCTCCTCAGGACTGAGTGGTTCTTCAGGCTCTGATTCCACATATCGTTCTGGGATCAACACCTTTTGGGGCTTAGACAGCTGCACAAAAAAATATAATTTCAACCAAGTGATTGAATACAATCAGATATTGAATTATTTTATACCACAATAATTATTTTCTGCAGTTTTTTTCTTTACATCCACATATATCTTACCTCTTTGCTGAGGTCCAGATCATAGTCTAATGGTTCTAGATCCACTTCCGATGTGGGTGTGGCGGTGGCTGTGGTGCGGAAAGTCAGCCATTCATCTGAGTGGGACCTGGGTCTCTCTTTGTGCTCTGGAGGCCTTTCCTCCTCTCCCTGGACGCTCCTGACTGACTCTTCTCCTTGCACTGCCCTCTCAAGCAGCTGCAAGTCAAAGTCCTGCTCTCTCTTCCACTGGACAAGGCAGACAGGAAGAAAAGAAGGCCGTGAAACTAATTATAGTATGCTGCCATCAGGTCATCTTCATCACTTCATTAGAAGAATGTGAAACAGATTTCTTCACACATTGTTTCATGTAATAAGCACACTTGTTACTTGTCACTCCAATCCTGATTTTGTAAGTGGCAGAATGGGTGTCGGTATGTATGTTAAGTGTTGAAAGGAAATATAGGGTGGAGCATGCATAGATGGATATGCATGCTTCTGAGAAAAAAATCACAGCATGCTCAATAGAATAGAAAGGAGGACACATAAAACATATTTGAAAAGAAACAGCACAGACCCACACATTAGTACATAATCAAGGTGCAAAAAATGAATCCAGTTTGTTCACCGCTAAACATAAATAAAAACATGGCAATATGTGTTCCTTAGAAAGATGTTTATTAATTTACGAACATTCACATATATTGTTGCTATTGAATGGAAAAACTGAGCAACATTGTTTTACTATGCTTTGATATGAAATGGATGTCATACATTAGTATAATTCAGATTATAACTTTGAAAACGGCTTCTTCTCACAAACAAAGTGCTAAATCTTTACTTTTAACCACTGTCCTCTTCATTTCAGTGCAAAAAGAACTGTTAGACGAGTATACTTAGCATTGCTCAGTGAATGTTTTAGTAGAAAATTAGTAGGAAGTCACACACTCACACATACACAAATAAATGACCTGCTGGAGACAGCAAAGCAGTTGGTGAATGGTAATTTTAGTACGTACAAGACACACATGATTAAAGGGAAAGTCAAACTTTCAAGAAAACAGTGCAATGATTTAACATAAGGATCAGTAAAAATCAGTTAGGTGGTGTGAGGCATTTGTACGACGGACCAATGGAAAATAATTTACAGAAAATAGGGTGAAATAGAAGAGATGTAGAAGCAGAGGCACTAAAGGCATCATTGAGATGTAATTAGCTCATTTCATGGTTAAGATGTGTTATAAAAAACATAATTCATAATCCATAATAACACTGTAACATGTAAAAGCCGTAACATTTAATCTCAAAGCGTTTAAGGTAATTTTTTGCTACACTTTCAAAACAAGCATGTGTTCCTGTTACCACTCAATTAGTGTACTCCACTTCACCTTTTCATGCCAGAAATAGAGAAACGGCAAACTACTCGGACCGAAGGCATGCATTAGTAGTAGTTCGCCACTCTCCGTTTGGTTGCCATGCATCAGAGTGTGACGTGTGCTACAGGTCTAATAACATACTGATCCCAAGTCTGCTGAGAGTGGGCGCAAGGATGATGAAGAAGTGCGTGAGGATGAGGAGCCGTGGCGGTCTCCGTGACTCAGGGTGCGTTTGCGCTGGCGGACGAGGGCCTTCTGATGCCTCTTCATCCTCTCCAGCTGCTCGTCGGCACTCATCTTCCCTCTCTGCTGCTGCTGCGCTGCATCCCCAGAGTACAGCCGCTCCAAGGCACTTTTTGGTCTCTCCTGAGACAAGTGGGAGGAGGAGAATTGGTATTACGAGCAAAAGGTGCAGTAAAAAGCAAAAAAGATTAAAACTACATCTTTTAGCAAATAATTGACTTGAAGGACAAAGTTTATCCTTTAATAAATTTGTAAATAGAAGATTAGTAAAAATAAATCAACATACATAATGTCCAACATGGAATAGTCTATAGAAAAAATAACTGACAATGCATGTTAATACAAACACATGGTGCAAGTTTAGTTCTGTTTAAGCATTTAAAACAGAGTTCACTCTGAATGGCCAAATACATATATTAATATAAATACAGCACATAAAGCAATATGTTTTAATGTAGAAAACTATATATTATGGTATTTTAAGGTAAAATGCAATATGGGCATTATTTTAACTTATGCTTCATTTTAATGCATATGTTGGTGCTGAAGAATAGCATTGATACTCATTTATTTTATAGTCTGAGTCTGTATCCTGACAGTGCACCCACATTTCATTGTAAAATTTTGTCCAATGACAATAAAGGATCAACTCAAATGTGTGGCATGAGATTGTTACAGTGTAAAAAGCATTGTATGCAATGTTGGCAAAGACATTTTCACGTTTTTATGAAACGTCAAATTTTCACAACCATTTCATCATATCACATTGTAGGTTTCTACTTTTGATTCAGTCTGAACTCATTTCCTTTCATTTGCTTCCAGTCCTCACCTTCACCCCGACAGACGAGGCTGCTCTCCGAAGAGTCACATATGAAGAGATGCTCGAAGACTGATTTATCCTAAAAGAGGAGGAAGCTGCTCCTGAGGGGAAGTCAGTATACATTAAAACACCAATTCTGTGAAAACTGAACCAAAATCTGTGGGTGGACATTGAGTGGTTGATAAAAATGTTGCACAGTAAATAGGTCACAGTAAAGAGGTACACTTACCTCTGCCTGGTAACGTCTGGTAACCTCCTTCATGTCCTGTTGCAACTATATTGACTACACTTGACCCGTCTCCAGCTCCCATTAACTCAGGGTCGCTCAGGAAAGGTCGAAGTTCAGCCTTTTAGAGAATATTTTAGCTTCAGATTCTAAATAACGAAACGTAAAAAACATACACACCTCAGTGCAACATACCTTTGTGTCTCCGTTAGTGAAGTGGCCAATCTCCCTGTCTCTCTTACGCTCATCTGACTGACGCTTTAGACCTCGGACAGAAGTGTGCCGGATGACAGTGGTTTCTTTGGGCAATGGGGGTACAGCGGGCGGGTGCTCATTGGGACTGTAGAGCTGAGGTAGAGGGGGTCGGGGTGGCACATCTTCCTCGCCCTGACATGAGAAAAGTACACACGCTTTGAATTATGCAGAGTATCAGGACTAATTTTGTACTCAATAATCGTCTTTCATTTATTCAGGTTAGGAGATGTGGATGGCTGGAGTCTATCCTAGCAACTAGGGGCCTTAGGTGGGATACACCAATGGCCAGTTAGTACAGTGTGGTACAGAAACACACTGACAGACAACCATTTGCTCTCACATTCATTCACTAGGAGCAATTTACATTAACAAATTCACCTCACACATTATATACACACACATATATTACTTTATTTTAAATATGAAATAGTCAGAGCTTTACTATTGTAAACAGAAAAAGCAGAGGTGAATATTGAGCATAATAAGCTTACATAAACAATTGCCAATGTTTTCTTTATAAAGTTACATCTAATATTGTTATTTTGTCTCTCATAGCTACACTTGACTGTGTTTACAGTCAAAGAGACTAAACTAGTTAACACAAAACCTGCTGGATCTATGTAATATGTAACTATGCCATAAATGTTACAATGCCACTATATGCTAAAAAATAATCAAAATCCTTTTAATGAGTGGGTCACTCACCCATTTTAGCCCGATGGTGGGAACTGTAGAGTGGTACAATGGCTGCTCACTGAGGCTAGAGGAGAGGGAGGGGGTGTGACCAGCAGGGGTGAGGTGGGGGCTGTGCTGCTGCTGGGACAGTCTCATCTCCATAGCAGACGGGCTCCCAGACACAGAAGGCACTGATGACGCCGACACTGAAGGCACAAATTTCCTCTCTGGGGGAATCCAAGTGCACATGTAAAATGAATACATACACCATAAAGACAGTGCTTTTTCATCCCATGGGAAATGTTTAAGCTGTATATTATTAAAGGCTTTAATGATAACTTACAGCGGCATGTACACCATGTTGCTGCTCTAGTTTCTACACATGAACAAATCTTACCTGGGTTGGTTACTGAGGAGATAGTGACTTTATAGTTGGCTTTATTTGCACTGAGGCCTGCAATCACATCCTCTATCCTCCACAGCTCCTTTCTGATTTGCACTTTTTCTTGCTGCTCACAGACACATAGGATAGACAAACACACTCATTATTATCCCAGTAGAATATTCAGTTCAATTAGTTTTTAGCAGGAACAACTTTAAGAGCCCTCCAATGCTGTAAAGACTGTAATGTATTATCTCAAAATATCCAGTAAGAGGGTCACCTGTCAAAACCTAAAGGTTTGTCCTTCTTCTACTTTCTATTTGGCTTTTCCATCCTGGGGTTGCTATAGCGAATCAACAGCTTCCTAGCAGTAGTGATTTGCATAATATTAATATTGCATGGGTTTTTACACCTGATGCTCTTCCTGATGCAACCATCTCCATATATCTGGGCTTAAGACCAGCACAAAGAGTACTCTGGTTTGTGACCATCTATGGCTGGATTAAGTGATAATCTAATTTCACAAAACCAAAAAAGAGTAACAGACCTGAGTGAGATCACTGCGGTTCATCTGTCCCTGCAGGGTGGACTTTAGCCAGTCCACGTCTTTTTCCAACTGAGTGTATTCAGACCATGCATTCTCCATCTCCTATAGGACAAATTAGAAGATTCTCTCTGAACAAAGCATTAAAACATTTCAGGATACCCTTCACAAACTTTAATTTGATGATTGAGCCCTGTTGTGCAAAGTATGTTGTATGACAACCTGAGCTGTATACATAGTGATATAGGTATTACCATAGAGATAGGATTAACCCTAACCCTATTTATCTCTATGGGTATTACAGTTCAGTGTCTTGTGAAATTAGAATACTGTGTTCAATCTTGTAAGCTAACAATAATTGGGCAATCTGATATCATCCAAAGTATTCTTTAGACGTCAGCTGTATATCTTACCGTTGATACTTGAGATATTTCAGCTCTGATGTGAACCACATCCTCTTGTAGTAATTTCTGCTGATAGGCGATCTTCTCAGCGTGTGTGGGTTGATCTCGGTATTGCTCCATCTGCTGGTGGGAAACATCCAGCACAGACTCCAGTTTGTCCTGGATGGAGACATGGGTGACAAAATCACACATAAAAACATAAAAATATATGTACCACACAAAAACAAATAAACAAACAAAAAAAAACAAGTATATTGTTGGTTTAGATAAAATAATGTACAGCAGTATGTACCTTGTCTTCCTTCAGGGTACGTATCCTGGATTCAAGCTCTTGTAAAATCTTGTCCTGTTCACATAACCGACTTAGTTTCACCTATAGAAAACATATATTCAGCATTTAAAAAATCAAAAAGTGCAGCTGATAGAATGACATTGAAGCCTCTTGTGAAGCTTTGCATCTGTTTACCACACTATCTGTACACTTGTTTTAATGCAGCCGCTGTATACTCTCTCCACAAACCCAGTTAAATGAACTTATTGTCTATTTGCTGTACACTAAAAATGTCAGCAAGTTTCTTCCTCTGTGTGTAGAACCCCTGAGGAATTTATTTCAACAGCTCAATGGGAGATATCAAAAGGCTGCATACTGTCTAGTTTGAAGGCAAGATCGGGTAATCCCCATTATGAGTAATCATAATCAAAAATCCATATTTTCAAATTCACTTTTTGCGGCAAGTGTGTTTATTGAGAGTGACAGATTTGTTTTTCCAGAAATGGGTTATATGTTTATGAAAACAACATAAGACTGCATAGTTCACAGTCTTTCTCACACAGTGTATTTTTCCTCAGATCTATTTATCAGTCTGTTCAATTAATTATTAAGCTGTTTTTATTTTGCTGCTGTATATTGTTGTTTTTTAATTGCATGAAATATTCATTGTTCAGACAAATTTACTGGCAATTTCTTATAAATTGTTAAAGTGGAACAATGCTAATGATGAAAAGCCAGTACATCCATCTTATTTACCTCTATTCAGCAAAAAACAAAGACTGAGAAAAGCAGAATCAGGCAAATCAAACTGAAAAATTTAACAGCTCTACATCTAAAAACTCTCATTACATGTATTTTTCTCTTTAAATTGCAGGGAGGAAAATAAAAGCTCCGGTCGATCCTCTCACTGTGCTGTGTGGAGAGCTGTCCCCACAGTGTTGCAATGTACATACGTTCCCTTCACTCGGCAGTGTCTGTTTACAAAACTTAAGAGTAAACATGCAAACACACACAGCGAATTTGAACCGAAAAGTCCAACTAAAGGCAACCCATCTTCTGTAGTGGATTGTCAGAACAAAAAAAAACAGAGGCTGTTTGTCAAAATGCTCCTTTAAATGATCCCCAAAACGTAATTATTCACTTACATCGGCATCACTCTCTGCTATTCTCACAGGCCTTGATGGTCTTTCTTTTTTTAGGCTTTCACATCCAGTAACCTGCAATCCCCAACAGCCACAAATAACAGCAAATATTTAAGACCACACAGATTAAACTCTGAAGTTAAAAAACACGCAATTGTAAAGAGTTTAGACAGTCAAGCTAGGTGCATCTGGTTCAAAAAACAAGGAAAGAAAGCAATGGCTGATACAACAAAAGGCAGGCAAAAATGTGAACTCCAAACACTGAAGATGCTTTGTTATGAAATAGTATGATGGGACAAAATATATTAGATTGGTGCAATAATTAGTACTATGCTGGGAGCTACTGTATTGCTTCATACACATAAAGTTAATAACACACATGGAAATGAGCAGAGCCACACCCTTCATGTCAGTACACAACATACAGTGTAGTTCAGACAGAGGGGCACACCACCTATTTTACATGAGCCAATTAACAAGTCATGGGAAACACTACAGGCCTGTGAGAACAGAAGTGACTATATTCTGTGGTTCTGGAGGGCCATGAGAAAGGGACCAGTGAGAAAGTCATCCCATGTCACTGAGGTGGCATTTTGGTAACTTGAAATTCAATCGCTTTGAGTATGAACATACAGGGAATACGGCAAATGTTGTTTACTCTCTTGAGCAAAACTGCTTTATTTCAAGAAGTTTCTGTGTTGTTCATGTTTACCCTAGTAAATCACAATAAAACTGGAAGCCACCATTGGGCAATCTGGTATGATCTCACAAGCAGAACATAAAACAAGGTAATGAATCACACAAACATTCAACAAATTCATAAATTCTTGGCAGCATGCAAAGAAGGAAGCTTGCTGGCATAACAACTTCCTTTTCATCATCTCAAATCTCAAAGGCAAAAAATCAAACATAGGGTGTCTCAATCAAGGTCTCCATTATTTCTGATGGGATGCACGGCATTTCATCTAAACAAAAAAGTGAAGTGAAACAATTTGGTTCACTCTGCAAACACACCGTCCTTACATTCCAACAGTACCCAAAACTTGGAGTGGAGTTTTCAAACTCTTTGTTTATTGAAACGATCATCGGGCCAATACTTTGAATCTGTTTTAAAACAGGAAAGGTAAGGAAAGGTATGACAGACAAACTGTGTATCAATAACCACCTCTCTTAGTATTGCAAATGTACAAAATGCTGAAATCTGAATGACACATGAATGCAGTAGTATTTGCAGTTCATGACAAGCATAACAAACGCATCATTGGTCAAAATCCTTCCCCTCTTTCATTCAAAGTTATTTTATAATATCGACACAAGACGCAGTAAAAACTACAATGACTTACAAAACAAACAATCATTAGACATATTAAACACATGTTCATTTGATGAAGTGAGGTCAGTACAGAGAAAAAAGCAGTACAAAAACAAAGGCCAGATGAAGATGATGTCTAAGACGGCAGCAGGAGAGGAAGACAGGAGACCAAAAAACATAGAAGGGAAAACAAGGATGAACAGACAAAGTGACATTAACCTTTGTTGGGCCCACCTTCAGATCTAGATATTCCAGGTCCTTCTTCAGTTGAATGTAAGTATCATCAGCCTTAAAATGAGCAGTGGAGAGATAAATCATATGAAATGATCATGGGTGAATATACTGGATAGCTCCTATAACATTGTTGTTGATCTTCTAGGCTTGTCTCAGAGAAATAAATTAACATAGGCTTCTGAAGGTTGCAACCAAATTTACTATAAACTATAATCATGTTACTTTAATATTGTGTACATAGCATGGTCAAAATGAGAGTGTCTGTTTTTGATGAAAAACAGAGAAACATTTGATGTATAAACTGGGTGGAGTAACCATTCCTGTGTACCACTGCAGCATCAGAGATCTGGTATGGAACAGCATTATTACTGCAACTGCAGAAGGTGGCCTTGTTGTGAAGCTTGGCTCTTAAGAGCAATACATAAATCGTAGCACACAGAAATGTTGATAAAATGTAAATTGACCATAATAGATTTTCAGACTATGTACATTATTGAACAATCGATGTGACAAAAACAAAATGCACATTTCACAAGCAACATGCATAAGGTTGCATATACACAGTAACTTTCTGAACAAAACATAAATGTAAAAAAAAACGTATTTTAATATATACTAAAGTTTAATGAGCAAAGCCTATAGGTGCAATGCAAGGCAATCAAGCAAACTAAGAGACTGCACAGTCATATGAATGGCAGGGAATGCATGTGGGAGGCTAGCTCAGAACATGGAGACCACAATGCACTGGCAAGAAGAGCAGTGTGAGGGGGTTTGGAAGGGTTGGGCCCCTGACCTGCAAGCTGTGGCCGAAAAGGCCGTTGTGCTGGTGGTGCTGCAGGTGAGCGAACGCATCACTGGGACAATGCACACCAGCCAGCTTGGCCTGGTGCCTCCGAAGCTGAATGAGCAGCAGAGTCAGCTCCTCTGGCTGTAGCCAAGCCCAGGTTTAGGGGCCAGAGGCCAATGAATGCGCACAGAGATGAGAGAAAATACTTAAGAACCATCTGGGCAGTAGTGCTAGAGAACTCTAGTGAGTTCTTTTATAAAGTATATGCATATGAAACAAAGTAAGTTAATACATTAAAGGCTAGACCTGCTAGGTTAATAGTGACAGAATCAAATTATTTTGTCCACAGACCAACCACTGGGAATATCTGTATATAGCAAGCTAAGACATCTCTGAGATTTTTAATTTCAACTGATTGAATGTCTCTTAATAATAATAATAATATTAATATCAAAATAAGTATCTTTTAAAAATAAAGTGTGTTTCAATAAACAACATACCGTTTTTCCATGCAGGCTTGGTGCACTGACTGTGTGTGTGATATAGCCCATGGCAGGCATGGACCGTCTCTCTATCTGGGAGGTCTGCAGAGAAATGAGATTCATCACCGTGTTATTACAAATATATAACATTGAATCAAACAGAATGTCTAATTCACAAACTCTAAGCAATCTTCAACAGTATGCAGCCAGAGAGACCACTCTATCACACTGAATCTAAGTTTAAACATTGCCTCAAAGTATAAAAACAAACTTGACTACACAGCGGATTTATTTTCTCATCTATCCCTTTCTTACTTTCATCGCCTCTACTTTCATTTAAAACAAGGTGTGCCCTGAGTTTTTGATGCTACAGGGCTTCGAACATTTGACGTTTTTGCTTAACACACAGAATTAGCAAAAACCAAGCCCACTACTGAACCTTAAAAGGACACAAACAACAAGAGATTTAATTAACTGCACATAAATTATACTAAACCTGCTTTCTTAAAATAACATTTGTTTGCTACCAGCAAGAGAAGCACTGTAAGCCATTCCCTTTGAGAATCCCATGCCACAATTTTTTTGCTGTATAATAGGTTTTTTATTTAAATGCGAGATCAGAAGAAAGAGACCACTGCTGATGTTTGAGATACAGTGGAGCTGTTTATAGGGTGCTGAGATGCTCTGGGCAAATTGGATTAGCTGCTAATAAAATATACTTCTTAATGATATTCCACAGAGACCTACAATAGACCAGATCGCTATTACTTAAGAGCACTCGAGCCATAGATGCAGGGTGCACCGAAATGAATATCATCTGCACACTAAATTTAGTTCCCATAAAGGCTGCTCTCTCGTACGAGCAAAGTCACTGTGGCTCTCTTTGTTAAAAGTGCATCTTCTTCCAGAGCTTTCCATAATTGAGTATTGCTCAATTTTACAGTTATAATTAGTGTCTTGACAGCAGGATAAAAGATAGATTAAACAGAGCATCTGCAACACTTTGTTTACTTGTGTACGGCCAATGGGATGGTTTTGGGGCTTGTGTGTGTTGGCATATGTGGTGATGGTTTGGACAGAGCTCTTTTCTCATGTGGAGGGTGTGGTCGGGAGACAGCACAGGGTGTGGATGACAGGACGTCCCCTTGCGCCGTCTCCTGCGGCAACAGTGGTGCTGTCTGAGTGCTACAACAGCGAGCAGAGGGAAGAAGTCTTTACTCAGACATGCTTGCACCACCTGTGGAGTGGGAGAGGGTGTGGACTGTGTGAATCTGTAAATGTTTCACATGAGCATCAAAGTGTGCGTGCTGAGAAGTTCAAGCCTTCTCAGGCCTAATGTGCAAATCTTCCCATGGTTTTCTTTGTGAGCTCACAACATCCCACAAGACAGAGCAGTAAACAAATGACAAGCACGAGACGAGATGCCCTGAGAATAAGAGCTTTATACTGCAGTACCTAGTAGTATTACAGCGTATTACACCATCAAAACATTAATACATGAAGGGTGGGACTTCTATCTTGCCACCGCTTATCTACAACCCTTCATCACACGCTCAGCTGTGGTTGACTTGGCCTACAATATTTCCATACACATGTTTTTGGCAAAGTGTAGTATTGAGATCTCATTAATCAATTTGGTTAAAACCATAGGGACAACAGTCTATTCATCAGCACATACTGTATATAGCCTCCTTTGGCTCAGTGTTACCAAGAGCCTTCATTATCTGCATTAGAAATGTGATGTTTGTGTTTGTCATAGTAAAACATTCATTAGTTTTCTTCCACTTAGTCTTGTTAGGGGTCGCAGGCAGATGAAGGCCATCCCAGCAACTATGGCCTCTAGGCAGGGTACAACCTGGACGATGGCCAGATTAATTTGAAGACATACACTGGTAGACAACCATTTACTCTCACATGAATTCACTAAGGGCAATTCAGATTCACAGTGGCAAAGTGGTTAGCACTGTTGCCTCACAGCAAGAAGGTCCCGGGTTCGATTACCGGACCAGGTTTGCATGTTCTCCCTGTGTCTGGGTGGGTTTAACCTTAAACATGCATAATAGGCTAATCCTCCAGCCAGGTAGTGCTGACCTGGATCGTGGCTCAAGATCTGGAGAAGCGTCCCTGGGCACTGCACTGCAGTCGGCCCCCACTTAACCCATTTAATCCCAATTTTTTTCTCAGACATAACAATACTAAAATCGTATGCTATCAGTGCTCTAATGAAACAATCAATTGTTATTTTTAACTATTTTAATGGAAAGGTGTGTAAAAACCTGAGTTTTATGCTCGGCAACAATTGTTGGGATAACATATAGTCAATGATGAATATTAACACTTTTAAGGTATTTAGAATTCAGCTTTAACTTGATATAATGCAGTATAAGGATACATTACAGTCTTTAATTGTCCTAAAATGGTGTAAAATAATTACTTTAAACAAAAAAAGTAAAAAAGTGTATTTTTATAACAATAGCACACTATTTTAGGCACCATCGGACCATGTATCTCTACTATTTTTCATAACATTTCCATAAATTAAAACATTTTAATTTCACATAAATTATATTTTTATTTTTAGTTTGTAAAGTCACAAAATAAGTCCTGGACTTCATTCTGGGCCTGTCTGTGTATGCGATAAAATGTAGTGAGTACTTTTTAGTTTTAGTATTTTTTAGTAATTTTTTTTTGCATATATCCCTGTCTCTAACCTGCACTGGTTTTTACTTCCATGTTAAACTGCGGTGACTGTGTTTATCTCGACAGCTGTAGCCTGTGGACTGGGGAAATGTGCAGGTGAAGTTTTTAGGGATAAGAATAGCTCAGTTTGTACCTGTTCTACACTGTGTCAATGGAATGTCTCACACTTTGCAAAAAAAAAATAAAAAAAATTAACATATAGGTTCAATGGCTTGTAATAAAATATACATAATTACAAGCTGGAGCACTAGGCCACGCTCACCAAACATGTTCACAATCTGACTCAGGGTTAACCTCTGAGTTGAACATTGCATATAAAACAATATATGACCCTATATTTTAATATGACACCTACATTGTTTGCCGCTCATGTTTCTACTCATTCTGTGCCCAAACCAAACAAAGTAGAGGAATTATTACTACATATCTGAACACTAAAGAGACCTTAAAGATGCTGTGTATGAAAAATCACCATCTTAACATCATGTTATCATATTTTATTAAGCTTTTGTTTGAGACTTAGGCGGAGGCTGAGCTCCTCTTCAGATATAACTTGTGAATAAACACCTGCGGTCATACAAACTTTGACCCCAGACATGTGAAACTTACCAGACTTCTTTAAAACTCCTCAGTTGTACTATATGTACTAATAATACCTAATTATATCGTGTCAAAACAACAGTAGAGCCTTAAAAGTGAGGGATCTTTTTTGGCGACAATTGTAAGGGTTCATTATAGCTTAACCATATTTTACCTATATATCCAGCCACAAGGGATCATAAACCAGTTTTTGTTCTGGTCCCAAGCCCGGGTAAAAGGAGAGAGTTGCATCAGGAACAACATGTGGCGTAAAACCTATGCCCCATCAATATACAAGCATTGCACAATAGGAGAGAGAGGTTTAACTGTGGCAGTCCCAGAAGAGAATGCCCAGAACATAAGACAAATGAACTTTTGGATGTTAGGAGGAAGCTGAGGAACGCACAGTAACATGGGGAAGACATGCAGATGCCACACAGATAGCTCACTGTCAAAATAGTACACCCTGAATGGGAATACCAAATTTATTTTCATCATAAAGAAAAAATTATGACACAAATAACCATGTCTTACCTGAGAAAGGTGACTGCAAATATGACCAGGGGAGTTTGATCTTGTGCTATCTTGTGTAGGTGCTGTTTCATCCAAAGGCCTGACTGTGCGTCTGTCTGAGGGAGTGTGTGGCCTACGTGGAGATAGGGGCTTAAAGGTAGTGGGGATGGACGGTGGTACTTCACACGGAGAAGGAGGCACAGAAATGGACCTTGGCATCTCCACAGTTACTCTGAAAGATGACGAGTCTGCGAAGTTAGGGCCGGTGTAGATGGGGGCAGTGGGGCTGCCATGGCGGAACTGCTGCCGCTGCTGCCACTCGTACAACTGCCAAACCATGCCTTCCTTGGTGGCCATTCGCTCGTCAGTGGACATGCGGAAGTGGCTGAGTCTGTCGTGTGCATACTTGTAGTCGCTAGGTAAGTTGCACGCTGCAGGGGGGGAACAACTGCCTGAGGGGAGGCGAGGAGACTTTGGCAACGACTGGTAGGCTGCATCCATTGTGCTGGCTTTTGGCTTTAAAGGTGGAGTACGTCTAGGAAGTTGGTATTCAGCAGAAGTGGCACTAAGAGATGAAGAATTTTAAGTAAGTAATAACAATAAAACAAAGGCTAACTAAACTAAAAAGGTATTACTTTGTTTCTTGCCTTCATATTTCATAGTTGACAAGGTTTGTGTAGCAATGCAATCTTTGCTCTTAATTTAATATTTTAAACACATGACAAGCTATGGGTCTCATACACCTCTTTACATTTGAACAGAAATTGAGATGAGATGTTGATTATGAATTTTTAAATTAACTGCTAAGGATCTATCAAATAAAGCAATACTAAGCAATGGGAACTTGTAATCTACAAAGTGGCCACTAGATGGAGACTGTAGCTCTGATTGACACACTCACCTCTTAATCGGATCTCCTTTTTGAACTTTGACCCAGTGCTCCACTTGAGCCAGTGTGTTCTTCCTCTGCACATGTTTCTCAGTGTCACTCAGTGTCACAAAACCTCTCTGATAGACGACATTTCCATTTTGTTCAGGAGGTAGAGTCACCTGGACCACAGTCTGTGGGCCATTTTTCTGTGCAACACCAGACTCAGGGGATAGCCTTTCCTCTTGGCCTGTGTGGCTTGGTCTAGGTTGGACCTCTATCCCATACCTCACCTCATCTCTGTGAGCTAAACGAACACTGTTGTCATGATCCTCTTCTCTGTCGGTCTTAGCAGGGCTTTCTGTTTGAGCAGACTTGATGTAGACATGGCTAGCTTGAGGGACGGCCTGCTGGGTGGCCTTCTCTGACTTTTCCATGTCCCTAAAAAAGAAACAAGATTAATGTTGTTGTTGTATAACTCTAAGCTCTAGCTAATTAACCTATTTTTTACTCAATATGTTCCAGTCTCTGTAATAGTACAATGTTGAAATTATCTAATCTCTTCTTTCACTAAAAATTACAGTTAGAAACTGCATAATTTATCTCACTGAATTACAGAAGCCTTAAAGCATATGCAGAGACATCTCTAACAATTGTCATGGACAGATCATTGTCCCATATAGATTAAAATATTATTACTTTTGCAGCAGTGGGGGTGTAGATAAGTAGTACTGTTGCTATTAACCAGATAATGGAAATGGGACAAAATGTAATTTGTTATATTTTCATAGTTTCAACTGTTTTAAAGCCGAAAACCAATAATTCAAGTTGTTATTTTAATATGCATTTTCTTTAAACTGCGACTAACAATACTGCAATGTGTGGAAAAAAATCTGAGCTCTGTATCAAATCAGCCTTTAGATGGCATTATTGTACAGTGCATGCTCCAAGAATCCACTGATAACATCCAGCTGATCTTTAGTGTAGTGATTTCACAGAGTCAATACTGCAGAAAAAATCTTCTAGTAAGTGCCTCTGGCAATATACTGCATCATTTTGACTGGTCCAAGTCCAGATGCAACACACCCATTGCCTCACAAACCTGCCGATCTATCCCAGAGCAGATGGGCTGGACCTGCTGTGAAGCCAGTGCATGGGCAGATATTGGATGTCCACTTTCCAATTTATAAAAAAACAAAACCATAACATCAAAGAATAACCTTGACATAAGTGTTGACACATTCAACAGCCTAGCCCTTTTTGCAATCTAAAGAGCCCCCTGAGTGCCATGCTGCTACTTCAAGTACAAGTGCAGGCACGCTCAGTAGAGTGAGACCAACCTCTTTATTGTGTGACTCTGCTGCATCAGCGCAGCCTGGTTCATGGCCCGGATCCAGCCATTCATGTCCTCCTGTGTGTCCGCACTGAAGAAATAGGTCCGCATCCCGCAGTGTTCCGCCTGTGAGCCAATCACAGAGTTCTTATTGTAAATGTAGGAGCGCATTCCTGTATGGCTCGCCTATCAGAGAGGGAGACATTGAGAGAGAAGGGGAATACATAAGGGACCTGGACAGGAAGTAACTGCCAGAGAGCCTGATGGGTAAAAACATGCTCCTGCAATAAGACTGACAGCAGTTAACTTTTGGAGGAAACAAGAAACACTTTCTGCAGAATAAACGGAAGGAAATAAGTGTAAAATGCAACTGCTTTTCAGAAAAAACATTAGCATAAATGTTTTTTTTTTGTAATAAGATACACACAGTTGTACAACAGTAAAAGGATTTACCACCACAGAATTGAAACCCACATTATGACTCATAATATAACTCAGTTATATAGGCGTTCACTTTTAAATTCTGTAAAGCAGTGATAAATCAATGTGTTAAAGTCCATTACCGTATCTTAATTTTCTAAAATTAAGTTTGAACACATTCATGTGTAAGGAAGTAAGGGACAAAGAGTGAAAGTGATAAACCAAAACAAATACAATGCAATCTGGGAAGAATGTGGAAAAAACACTTTCCTGTGTTCTCATCTCTCTCATGATGAGATAAGTAAAATGCATTGGGAATAGACAAATGTATATATATAATTGCTTTATATAAAGCAATTACTTACATAAAAAGATAAGAACACCTAAACCCTACCCTTCTGTGCTCTGGCATTCACACAACTTTTGATGCACATTTAAAGAAATGCACATTCAGCAGCCACTATGATACAAAATGAAATGAGATGGCAATGACAGTTCACTGATGATTCTGAGATAAAATCAAATACCTATTCATGCAAGACAGGAAGCCTGTGTAACTCAGGACAGCCACACGCAGACAATAGTACTCACTCCGCCCGTGCACACACATCAGGTCACAATGGAAGGCAATTGACCATCACAAAATGAGAGAAAAGGTGAGAAAAATTAAGCCAAACATAAACAACGGAAGATCAAAACAGTCCATTACTGACTGAATAAGAAAAACAAAACAAAAACAGCTGTCTCATAAAAGCATAAATGGGTGAGTCACAAAGATATTTCATTAAAAAAGAAAATTTTACCCTAGATTGTTGGTTTTAAATGTAAGAACAATTGCATTAAAACTCCAGTACACAGTCCACTAGACATGCCAGTAGGAACTTCCACTATGTGTAGTTGTGTACTAAAGTACAGGATTTACAACAAAATACAGACTCTTATCTTAATTACATATAACAATAACATTAAATTATGATTTTGAAGAATAAGTAAACTAATTAATGAATAGGCAATCAAGGTTCAGTTTCAGTGTTCAATCAAATGTGGTAGTTACTGCACTTTGCACTTTGAATGGCAAAGCTGTCATCATTCATTATTAAAATTCCTCTATTTCACAAAGATTAAGAAAAATCACTTAAAAGGTGATGCAGCAGACTACAGTCTTGTTTTACCTAACAAACGTTTTACCTTACAAACGCTCCCCCGCAAGCAGTGGGAGGAGATGTTCAAGTGCTGCTGAATAGGGCAAATGCATAATTAATATTCCCAGCAGCAGAATTAACATACAAAATCCATTGTTGTATCTTCAAGATGAAAGAGCGTGTGCACACATTCATTCATGGATATTTTCTCGCAGACATAGACACGCAGAGATCTGAACAGAATATGAGAACCAAAGTACAAAGGGCTAGAGAGGAGGGATTGCAGCAGAATGCCCTGAAGCTGCAGTGGTGCATCAAACATTCAGGCACTATTGTTCTTTGCTACAAGCTCCCTGTTTCCACAGAGGAGGAGCTGGGTATGCTGTAACCACTACACATACATCCTCTTAATGCCTATTGGCAGTATCCACAAAAGAGAAGATGAAAAAGATGTATGAGAGACATATAAGAGAATAGTATTTTGAGCACTTAAAAGTACAAATGACACAGAGAATGACTGTAACTGGTTGTATCATTATACCATTAAGATTAACTGTGCACTTTATTTTCTAAACTGGACTTATCTTACTTAAAAAAAAAACTGTATAAGCTTTTTTTGCTTGCTTTTTCAAATAATTGTAAAAGTGTTCTTGTCTATCCAAACACTTCCCATACTACTACACTACTAATACACATCTTAAGTGTATTTTTCAATGCCATCAAATTTAAAGTCTAAACCACAGCTCACCTTAAATGCATCTTCTGCCATCACATGACATAACCCATAAATATACTTAAAAAAGCCAATGCAATAACCTTAATTATTAACATTAATTAACCTTAAAATTACCCTTGCTATAATTACTTCCTAAATTCTAATCAACACTAAATAATTAAACAAGCAACTCCATCTTTCGCTTCCCTGTGCATTTCTTAAACCAATGTAAAATTCAAAAACAAGAAAGTTGATTATGCCACTAGTATTTTCATCCATCCATTAGAAAAAAACTACCCTACAAGACAGCAGGTGATTTATTGTTGTCCCAGGTGACTTGACAGCTATGAGGTGGGGTACAACCCAGACAACCACCTATAAAGTACTAGGCTCACAAACATAAGCATTGATGCCTATGGGCAATTTAGACTTAATTTTCCATTTAGTAATGCATCTTTTAGGCTGCTTGTGAAATCTGCAGTCCATAAAGAAGTGCTGTAAAGTAGTGATTACCAGATAATTGGACAAGATTTTACTTATTTTTTACCTTAAAAGCATATTTGCGGTTGATGTGGTCTTCGGGTTCAACTGGTGATATGACATAACTGGGCAGAGGGATGCTACCCAGCACTGTTTCTTCTCGACTATCTGCAAAGCACACACACACACACACACACACACACACACACACACACACACACACACACACACACACACACACACACACACACACACACACACACACACACACACACACACACACACACACACACACACACACTGAATATGATTGTTTCATGCAAAATACAACATCTAATTCTGCAAGATCCTTGTAATAACAGGAGGAAAATTAGCAAGGCATAATTAATGAGTATCTCCTGCCTGGATGAGGCTATGTAGCAGCATGGGGCAGAAGGTGGCATGTGGCTTATTTATTATTTAGTATGATTGATGAAAAAATGAGCTGGATGCTACACTATGACAACGCAACCACATATCACGGCCTATAAAAAACAAGGAGGGGAGACATGCGCAGGGAGAGAAAGCCAGAGAGGGCAATGAGATGTCAGATGTCTAATTACAAGCTGTCATTAATCTAGAAATGCATCATGCCCCTATGGGGTTCACCAAAGGTCCTGTTTGTCTAATTTAGAGCAGCAAGCCTTTTCATTTCTGCCAGTTCAACCCTAACCAAGTGCACTTTCCACAGACTTACCTTTGTAATAAAACAAGCAGTAGTCTGACAAAACAAACCACTTCCTTTTCCACAGTCGCATTCCAGAGCTGTCCTGGAGAGAGGAGGAAAAACAGCATAAAATATATATATTTAGAAATCCTCCTCATAGGAACATTATTTTAATTGAAAGTCTGTATAAATGTTTGTGAGGAAAAGCCTTTACTTGTAATGTTTTCTAATATAGCTTTTTGCAGCAACCACACTTTTATGATACATTAAAAGTGTAAATGTTAATGTGATCTACGGCTCCCAAATAAATAAGATAAGAAAGGTTTACCTGTTTGTAAAGCCAGCCTCTCACCACCACTGGGATGTTAAGATTTCTTTTAATAGAATGATCCCTTTTTCCAAAGCTGTGTACTTTTCCACTACCTCTGAAACCCTGACGGAAACAAAGAGGTTAGAAATCAGTAACAACACTGGCATGTGGTGGCATTCTTCAACAACTGATGTGTATTTGCTTTGTAGAGGTAAAGCATACCAACATTATCACACCAAATGTTTTTTCCCTCTTGAGATTGCAAAACACACAAGTTAAATTCTTGTCCTAATTCCCTCCTTTTCTGGTTTGTCCTTTTATAGTAACAAATAGAAATACCAAACACTGTTTTTTTGTGGATATGAGCTTCCGTTTTAGGTCTAGTTATAGATAACAGTAAATCAAATGCCATACCACAAATACTAGATGCTTTATATACTAAAATATCTAAAGTGACACAATAATATAAGGTAATAAACTCAATGCTACAACATTTTTAATAATGTGCTGAACTCATTTAAAAAAAAGAACTGTGTATCTCACCTTTGACCCTGAGGTGCCATCCAGTGGAGTGGTTGTCACAGGTTTGGATGACTCTGTGACCATGCTGGGGGATCTGTGATTGGCCACTGACTTGGACATGCGAGAGTCAGTTCTTAAAAACAGAATTAAAAAATAGGAAAAAACTACTAGCAACATTGAAAAGAGCTGTTCTTTCATTACAAGTCCAAGGATGACACACACGTAGAGCCTGATGCTGAGCTTTCAAATATAAAGGATATGACTATTTCCTGACATGGCCACACAGCCTGTCACAGCCAATGGCTTAACAGCAGATGCATTAGCAGTGGTAGATTTTGTCCTAAGGACTACTGGGATACTCTGAATTATACACATCCAGATGACTAGGGAAAACATAAAAAGAACTACAGTAGGTCTCAAGTTAATACCAAAGGCATCATCAATCATCCAGCCTCAGTCAGACTATCTTTGGGCATAGATGTCTGCATTCTTCATGAGTCCTCGTGACACCAACATATATCTGTTGAGCTACAAAAAACTCCAAGTAGAACAAACAGTTCGGTGTATATAGCTATAGCCACAGGGGGTCAGGATAATATGGAAACAGGTTTACCAAAAAATGCATTATTAAGTTCTGCAATGTTTTTTTGCCCACAAGACACAATTACTTACTCCAGCTCGCTCTGTGATTTGGGTGGATGTAATATAAATGTACAGCATGCAAAATTTGGTGGTCCACAGCTTTATCACACTAGAAGTTAACAGCAGCTTTATTCAGTTTTTGTTATATTAACCTCTTTTCATGAAGTTACATCATTCTTTTTCAGTGAGTTGCATCATAAGGTCTAAACAGAAACTTGCAAAGGAGGACTACCTCCCAAGTATCAAGCATAAGTGGCTAATGCAATTATGGAGAAATTATATTATTATGGGATAACAAATGTAACCCGTTACATTTTTGTAAAGTTTGCTGTCTCGTGAAGATTTCTGCTATGTTTTCCAAATGACAAAAACAAAGCATGAAAGAGTAAGATCCTAAAAGAGGTATCATAGATGAAAATTAAATAAGTAGGAATAGATCGATTCTTTCTGGTGAGGTGCCCACTTTCGCTCATGCTGGTTCAGTAATAACATTAATTTCCTGTAGGTTATTCCTCTACAAATTTACTAACCGTCTATTTGATCTCACTGCAAAGGTGCTCTGCAGAGCTAAAATCTGCCGACTGTGCAGATCACTGAAAATGAAGTCACCTTTAGTCTAACTTTGAAAGTGAGACTTTGTATTTAGTTAAAAATGTAAAAGGCTATCTTTTGGGGAATTGATGGGCTTTTGCAGATAATAACCCAGTTAACTTACACACAACGGACAGGACATTACCTTAACTGATACAGGACACAAAATAGCAATGTGTGCTAAGACTAAACCCGAAATGTCAGCAGAACAGAAAAGGTCCCACACTGGAACAAAACATTATCTGCATTGTACCACAGAGCCAAAAGAACAGCCAGTGTTTTTACAGGATGTTTCTGTCCTATCAAAGAGACTGAGCTGTTTTATGTGAAGCTCTCATACTGTTTACCACCTCTGTCATTGGAACAGTTCCCTGGGAGATTTGTTGTGTCATGTGTTGAAGTAGAGATATATTTCTCATCTCATGGCAAAAAGGAAAGAAAGACAGTAATCTTTATCACCTCTCTTCTCTCGTTGTGGAGGAAATGAGGGCATGTTTTTTTAATGCATTTAATCCTTTCAGGCAGCAGGCGCACAGAAGGAGAGCTGACGAATTGATGATAGTGTGATAATCAATAATAGAGTCAAAGCCTTGAGGCTGGTGAAGTATAGACTGATGGAGATCTGTCTGGGGACCAGGCTCCTGCAGCTCATCCTGCTTTGTCCCGATCTGACACTCGGTCCTCCTGGGACTCATGTCCTGCTTTCACAGACAGTTATTCACTAGAGGAACCGGGCATTTCCTATTCATTTATTGGAAACAACATACTTTTCAAGTGTTGATGCCAGTGAAAGAACATTGAAAGTGTTTTTTTTTTTTTTTTTTAACTTTAATCCAGCTTGAAAACAGGATAAAAGGACACAAGATAGATAAACTGCCTTATTATAATATTGAACTGAAATGTTCTCAGCCAATCTAAGTTTGTCTCTGAGTACAAGGCAACTCAGCATAACTTTTCATTCTTGTGCACCATTCCTCCTTTGGCTGGCAACCAAGAGGTAATGCAGCAGTTCTGCATTTATTAACACAGAGCCCGGAGTTTTTCTTTATTTTGGAGCAAAATTGAGTAATGTTTGAAATATCTTAATAAGTGTAAAGCATTTTTGCCTGTTTTTACACAATACGTTTTTTAATCTACATTGTCTCATACTAAAATAATCCTACCACAGACCAACCCTCCATTGAAGCGGTCAGCCTGACATGTGAAAGACTGGAGTTCAATTAATCAAGAGCCATAACTACAGCCACAGGGTCACCTTTATGGGTGGCCCCAAGCCCTGATAAATTGGGAGGGTTGCATTAGGAAGAGTACACCATGAGAGGATTTTGCTATGGCAATCCCTTAAAAGAGCAGCTGAGAGAAACTGTTTGAAATATGATGCTCACCTAACCCTTTCCCAAACAGAAATAACTGAGTTAATTTGGCAGGAATAACAGTTGTGATAAATTAAAATTAGGCTTAAAGTGCTTTAGTTATCAGCAGGGATGTGTATGTCTTTAAACATACCTCTGCCTATAAAGGAATCTGTGTAACATGAGTAATCGTCTTATCGTCAGCAGCAGGTTAAATCAGGTTAAATCTGATCTAACACCTGCTCTAGTGGAGCTCTGAACCTGCCATGAAGCTTTGATTTGATTTACAGGATGAGGCTCAACAACAATGAATGCAGTTGTAGTACAGTAGTGACAATTCATGATGCAAACACATGACAATCATGTCATCATGTGTCAAGAATAACTCATAGACAGTAAAAATGCATTTAGGCATTTCCAGGGCTTCATCAACACATTAGAATATCATGGAAACTGAATGTATTTCAGGAGTAAATTCAAAGTAAAACACATAATTATTTAGTACATATGCAAAATATTCCAGGAATTTATTTGTCTTCATTTCAACGATTATGGCTTGCAGGTAATAGAAACCAACATTTTGAACTTAATTTTGAACTTAATTTCATTTTGTGTGCATATATATATATATATATATATATATATATATATATATATATATATATATATATATATATATATATATATATATATATGCATTTAGCCTTCTTAATTAAACTACTGAAATAATTTCACTCCATAATATACAAAACTACTGGTGTGCACACAGAGATGATTGTGCAAAAAGCCCACATTAGCATTTCTTGACTGATTGATGAGACAGATTGATGATGCCAGACATGATATGAACACAGCAACAGTCACAAGTAAGTGTCATTATCATAAATTCTGTTTGGAGAATGCTTAGTGTTTAAGAACTACAGCCAACAACGTGAGCAAAGTCACTTATATATACAGCCATAAAAGCACATCCAGCCACAGTAAATACATCCCTCCTCCCTCACTATTTTGTCTGCCTTTGTCCCTAATTAGAAGTTAATTGAAAGTCAACTGTTGATGCTTCAAGCCCTCCCCCTAATGATCCGCATCGTGAGACTGGGTGACAGGCTATTTCACAGTCTATTTTTAGACTCCCGTGACCTTGGACTAACCTCTCAGTCTTTTAAAACACATAGCTATACATTATCAGGCACCTACCTGTCCTGTAGCGTGTATTCTGTGTTTTCGGGGGAGATCTGTCCGGTCACAGGGTGTCGAAACGTCGTAGCCCTCACGTTGTGGCTATGGGACGGAGTGAAATGGAGGAGAGGGAACAGAAAGAGAAAACAACACCAAGGGAAAACATAAAATTAGAGTCGTTAATCATATTTGTGCCTGATCATGTCCCACCACTGACTTGTGTTGCTGCTATTCTACTGCCGAATTGGGGTTACACCAAAATGACACTCTCTATCTTGGCTTAAAACTGTTCAAAAAAACTAAGACAGGTGAGTTGATGTTGTTTTACACAAAATGCAGTGTTCCCCATCTCATCTCAACCAGTTCACCAGGCACTATCAAATTCAATGAGATGGGGTCATTTAATTCTTTACCTGGGGCATAAAAACATGTAAGTATCTCAAGTCACCTTCAAATTTATTGTTAATGCGTTGACTTTCTGGACACTTGGTTTGGTTATAAACTCGGCATGATACACAGCTGCAGAGCAGAGAGCAGTTAGGTCAACCCTTTGGTCATTTATAACAATCTGGTCTAATGTTATACTGGACTGTCCCGGCCAATAGCTGTAATAGAAGATTGAGCTATTAACCTTTGGCTGTCATTTCATGTCACATGTTTGGAGCATTTAAGACTGGACAGTGCTGTCTCTGTCATGATATTTGGTTTATATTCACTATAATAGCACATGCATACACAAAAAAACTATATAGTTGTTACAATAGTTTCAACATGAATCTGACATATGTGATGTCCCAGCTTTTTTAAATTATTTTAAACTCTACCAAACCTACACACTAAGCAAATCTATTTATTTTGAGTTAGGGCTGAGTGGCTACTTCGTACTGAATACCGTCTTTTCTTCTTTTATGATATTACTTTTGATACCAGGGTATAAATGAACTTTGATTTTGCTCCAGTACTTGAAAACTACCTCTTTAAATCTTTAACTGTATATTTTATTTTGATTAAATTATATTTTTATATGTTTGAATTGTTTGTTAAGAAAAAATAAAAAACTGTCTCGCTACATCTTCAACATATAATTATGGGTGTAACAATACATTTTTGGAACGATACGATACGTATCAATTAGAATTGTTTTGATATGAATCAAGAGCGTTATTGGCTAATTTGGAACGATATGATTCAACACCTTTGATACAGCAACTTTTTGCCAAAAATCATAAAAGTTTACTCTCAAATGTAGCATCATGGCCAGGGTTCATTATGTCAGACAGAAAGCAAAAAAAGTAAAATATATCACTTTATTTCATTAAAAACACAAAAATCACATTTAAATAGCCGTATCTGGTTTTATTTTAACATGCAAATTTCTAATATAAATATTTCCGATATTATTGATCAATATTCCCTCTATAGCAATGTACACTACCTAGAAAATTATACAATTCAATACAAGGTAATGTGTATCAATTTGTAGGGAAAAAAAATCAATGTATGGATATAATTACTTCATCGTTACACCCCTACATATAA
This sequence comes from Bostrychus sinensis, assembly GCA_020698575.1. Classification (NCBI taxonomy): domain Eukaryota; kingdom Metazoa; phylum Chordata; class Actinopteri; order Gobiiformes; family Eleotridae; genus Bostrychus; species Bostrychus sinensis. The sequence goes on from CM036242.1 coordinate 26,719,612, forward strand.
TGCATTCCTTTTAAAAAACAAAACAAAAACACAGACCCATAGGCATTCAAATCTAAATAAATGTATTACCTCTGAACAACACACCAAACTTTGTATACAAGCATAAATACCAGGATATAATTTTTTTGTCATATCGCCCAGCCCTATTTTTCATCAGAGAAAAGGTCCATGTAGTAAAGTACTACAAAACAACAGGAAAACTGAGGCACTACTTTATAGATCTATGTCTGTACTGTATGACTGCACTTTTACTTATTCCATAAACAGTATGTCAACAATAGTTTCAAGAATATCCCAAGGCCAAAATACTGCAGATAGCACAGAAATGTTTGAAACACTTAAATCACATTAAATTTCAATTAAATTTCACTGCTGGTATGAATTTCTACAGCCAGCAACTGCTTATTGTGTTAGTGTTTCCTGCTACTTATTAGCAAAATCCATTACCAATAAACACTGTAACACATAAAGAGATGTTATTCTCTTTTTACCTTTCTATAAGGGAAAAAGGGACTGTTTTGGCTTGCCATAGTTTTAAAATACATAACCATGTGTTTTGTTCTTGAATATAGCCATTAGGAGCAGGCCTGTTTTTAGACCAAGAAGAAGTGCTAAATTGTCCACTGGCTGTAAAAGTGATGACAGTGACCATGTTCAATAATATACTGTAGCACAATATTATGCTTCAGATCTGGTTCACATACTTTACGGTGCTTTTTTATTACTGCTGGCTCTTGCTTGTCTGTTCGCATCATACTGTATCATGGCCAGTGAAAATACTATTCCTGTCACTTAACATAAGCTGGAGAAACTTTAGCACTCAAGGTAAATCTTTAAGACAACTTTTCAAACACTCACATGGGGAGTTAATAGCAAAGATTCACAAGTTCCCTCTATCTCTCACTCTCTCATAGGGAGGCATGGGTAAATCTTTCGAGCAGTAAGAGGTGAACCCACTCAACAGCAGCAGCATAATGTGCAGTGTGATACAGACAAAGGGGTGCCTTACTGCACCATTGTGGAGCAAAGGAGGGGAGTGGAGAGATTTATGAGTTGACATTTCACCAAAGTTCAGACAGCACACTGAGAATAAATGGTGACAAGCAACCCAGCACACAGAAACATCACAGCATTAACAGACAGACAAATCTAATTTACACTTATGGACTGCATATACGGCTCGTAAAACTAGCTTCACAACACTCAGTCCTAACCATGCTTATCCCTTTTAACAGCTCATAATTTGCTGAGCAGCACTGGGTGCATAGAGCACTGTGCCAGCATCCCAGTTAATTAGGAATGTGCATACTTCTTTCAGGCTTTTGTTTTAGCCACATTACTTCTGAACTATTTGTCATGGTATTTGCAGAATCCTCAGTTAATGCCCAAACGCTGCGGCACAGGAGAGACATGTTTGTTTGCAGAAAAGTAGCTTTCATCAACGCTTTTGACAAGACCATCCCAGATGGGAAATGAACAGTCCTGCTCCAGATGAGCCCGCTGCCTTTAAGAAGAGATAATGTATTTGAGAAAACAGCTTTGTTGGCACTACCATTCAGCACTGTTGTTAAAGTGTAGTGTTACAATGAGGTATAGGAATTACATGATTGTGCATAAATCATGTATTGTCATTAGGAAAAGCATGCACTGAAATTAAAAGAGGGGGAGATAAACTCATAAGGTAAGTAAGGTAGGTAATATATCATGATTTTCAGTTGTCAGCGTTCTCATGGCAGGAAAGAGATGATACAGCATCAATTATTTTATACATAGTCCATTCTAGGAAGATCCATCTAATACACAATCGTTTGGAGACTAAGATTGCTAATAACACGTTACACAGAAAGCAGAGCCACATTCAAGTCCTTTATCTGCAGTCAAATTTACCCTTGGGTACTAATAATGAAACTTGACCTTGACCAATATTATACACTAATCAGACATAACATTATGACCACTGACAGGTGAAGTGACTACATGGCACCTGAGTGGGATATATTAGGCAGCAATATTTTCTCACAGCTGATGTGTATATTATGTCCACCAATACAGGCAGGTGTTCATAATGTTTTACCTGACTTGTGTAAATTTCTATCCATGCACAAAGGTACGTACTGAAATTGTTTCCTTCCAGCACATGAACCCAAGACTAAATTGTACGGCATCTTCAGTGTATAAGAAGCAACAGAACTTCAGTGAACACAACCTACATGGTTGTCTTTACAAGTCCAAGGTAACATCCATAACAGCTTCTGAAGTAGCCTACCCCTTGTTCTTAGCGCCACTGCATTTTCCATATAAATCTATACCATGTCTATAGGTGTGCAGTGCCTATAACTATAATTACCATGTGACACAAAACATACTTATACTAGTTTATCAGCTGTAACATTTAATGCCATAGTTCCCTTCAAGACAGCCTTGAAACTAAAACACTACAGCTTGGGCTCTTATATCTGCCACTGGATTATGGATTTTTTGATGGGCAGTCCTCGAGTGGTAGAGACATCGCCCACTCTCTCAGAGTATGGCTGTACTTTCTATTTTAACATAACATCTAAAGACAAACAAACACAGAGACAGAAACAGTAGCATCAATAAACATCATATCCAATTCATTGTCTGATGACCAATGAAAACATAGATTAGTGATCATGGACTGCAAGGACAAATTATTGAACTGAATGTCAACAAGACTAAGAAGCTGTACACTGTAAGAGTTGTACTTCAATGTATAAAGTCAAAATATTAATTAGTAGTAGGAGTAGTAGTAGTTTATCTGCGTTGAATCAATTAAGTTGAATTTATCTAGTGTCACATAAACATAAAAAGATAGCTAGGCCTGGGTGTAAAGTATATTTTGAGGTTGTGATAGGTTCAGATCCACTAAGGTTTCTATCACTGCAATCCCATAGTACATCAGTTATATTAATTATGGCCAGTAAATTTGATAAAAACTTGAAAAGAGAACCCTTTAATAAAAGAGCAGTACACCTGATGCATAACTCACTGCAATGCAACTTTTAATTTGGCATATAACAGCTCTTTAAGGTAAATCTTGCTCTTTTTATAGCACCAATTATCTCCTTAAGAGTGTTGAATTTATCTTTCAAGTAATACTGCTGAAGTGAGTGGGCAGTGAGCATCCCATTGTACTCATTAAACATGGCAATAAAAAAATCTGCATCATAGGCTGGGCACCCATAAACACAAAATGTTTAGATAGTAGTAGAGTAGGTTAATTAGCAATAAACAACTGTCAATAATCAATAACGCATATGTTAACTTGTAGTAAAAAACAATAACATTTCATATTGGATCTAGACAGTGAAAATTTAAATTTATTCATGAAGTAAAGCTACTATATGTTAAGCTGACTAGCACTTGTCTCTGGAGTCTGGGGTTAAACAGAGGCATGCCATAACATTTCTTTCCACAAAAACAAGAGGCTCACAGTAATCCCCAAGCTTCGCAGTAAGGACACTAGGGCCAAGGTTTCTGGTTTGAACCCTTTTCCTTTCTTCCTCTTCACTTTCTTGCTGGGTCAGCATACTCACACACACAAGCATTTACAGCTAAATACACAGGATGAGAATTTGATAATTTGATGAGCCAAAGTCCTATACAGGCACAACATTCCATAGACAAACATGGTATTCTTATCATAATTTTTGCTACTTACTATGCACTGCTCTGTTATGCACACAGCAGACGAACCGAGTGACAGTCATCGCTTATCAGCTGTTACACTTGCTGTAGTGGTGCAGTGGACACTCTCAGGACAGGAGAAAGATGGATTTTCCAGAAGCTGACTTCCACAATAAAAGAACAAGCTGAAGTGGAGCCAAAAGAATGAGGGAGAGCGGAAAGACGGAAACTTTTTATCTCTTGCTTTGAGCTGAGCACTACTAGCTAGCTGTTTGAGTTTCAACCCCACTCACACAGGACAGATAGTAGCAACACAACTCCCTCCCACCAGGGAATACCTCAGCTGTTTATCAGATCCCCTTCTGTTTCCGTCCCCTACTCACCAACCACTTTTCTGTTTTATACTCCCTTTTCAGAGAAGTGTATTTTTTAATATGACTGTTTCTCACAAATGGTACCAACTGCCCAAGTAAATCTGTATGCATATATCAAAACTTTTTAGAGTCAGTTGCCAAGAAAAATGAAGGTGTTAAGTAGTAGTGTACAAAGATGTTGGTCTGATCAAGATGTGTGATACTGCATTGGTATAAAAGCATACCACATGTTTCCCCTGAGTGGCAGCATTGGAACTAACAACATTCATCTCTCAATTATCTTATCTAGATTAAACAATAACCACTGAAAGGTTTTACAATACTTGTTATTTAACTGTGTATGATGCATTACAAAGTAATGCAATGTCATTATCTTCACAGCTGCTTTTGCTAAATAGAGGGCTTTAAGTCATTGTGAAATCCAACTGAAACAAAACAAGCAATGTTAATCATTTAAATTAACCCACAGATTACAAGCTAAGCCTTTCTTTCTGCAAGGGCATCTCAGGGTCAGTGGCATCAATAGTACTTTTAAATCACTGGTTTAAGAGGACTGGCCGATGATAAGAAGAAACTCAAACTGATCCCCAGGAATGTGGGAATTTGATTTAGGTTATGTACAGTTGAGCTTTTCCGCTGAAAATGGTGAAAGCACTGTACCAGACCAAAAACAATAAGCTGTACAAAACAGGAAAATGATTTATAGATATATGTTGTATATGTTTTGCTGCAGCTATAGTAATAAACTTACCAAAAGTATGGTTCAGAAAGGATGCAAACAGAAGTGGTGTTAGACAAGTTTGTCTTCATTTTTATTCTTTGTCACAATAACAGAATGCAATTGAAGAACACATTATACTACTGAGGTGTAATTTATAGTCACACCACTTAATAATATTTTAATACAAAGAAAACCGCCCATGATCCATCAAATCATTCACAATTTTTTCCCTCTAGGGGTCACAGGGGATTGGAACCTATTCTTGCTACTTTGGGCCTGTGGTGGGCAGGGATTTTACTTTAACATCTACATTAACATTTTACATTCATCTACACATGAATGCCTTTGGAGGATGGGAGGAGCATAGCAACAGGGGGACAGTATGCAAACTCCACACCGGCCTATGCATCATACCCACATGAGATTTAGAAAACATAATAGCAAAATAATAACAAAAAGCCAATTGACCCTATACCTAACCCTATACTTGTAAATACATACACATGCTTTGACATAAAAACCCTGTGTACTGTGGATTATAGCATGGATCAATGTCTAATTCAACTAATCACAAGAATACACATAATAGCCATAATTTTATTTTGATGGGCTGCTGACTTCATTGCCAGACCAATTCAATTAGCTGTAACAAGTGTATCATTAATATCATTAAGCTGTTAGTGGGCAAATGATATGCTTCTGCAGAAAAGGCAGAATACAGAGGAAAGGCATTTGCAATCAATGACATGATCAATCAATAGTGAAAGCTGTAGTGGCAGTGATTCGGACAGCCTGTAGATAGTGTGTCAGAACAGTGTTTCATCTACAAGCGAGGTATCACAGACCTCCACAGCATCACAGTGTAGCAGAATTAATGAAGTAAGCTAATAACAGGCACCGGCAGCCATTATGCAGATAAGCATTCTGATGCAGGATCTGCACATTCGGACCAACCTTTATCAGTTTCATAGCAGACTGCCTCAGCATCACTCTGCTCCATTTCCATGACATTTAGGAAAAAATCATTTAGAGGTGTCTCTGAAAAATTATGGGAGATTTCACCCTGATCTACTGGCTTTTCCTGAAAATCATCTGCTTCAGAGCATGCAATGGCTTGCAAATTATGGTGACATGGGTTTAACACTGGATACTCTTCCTGATGCAACTCTCTCCATTTATCATGGCTTGGCACTGGCACAAACAGTGCACTTGCTTGTGTCTCCCAGTGGCTGGATTAGGAGATCTTACTGTGATACAGGAGGAAATTGTGGGTCGTGAAACAAATACAACCTTGTCTCATGAGTTGGTTGTTTTTGCACTCAGTTATAAACAATCTTGTCATTGTTTACTATGGGTAAACTAAGGTGACACTCTAAGCTCTTTAACCACACCGCCAAGGAGTCACCATACCTCTATATAGGCATAGTCTTTGATCAAAGAAACACTAGTTAAATATGAACCCATGGGCATCTTTGTATCTACTGCACAACAGTACAAAGAAAGAGAGGATAACAGTTGTATAGATGTGCCTGCATCTGTATCACCATCAGAGAGAGTGGCTTTGGTTTCAATTTAAAGACCTGACGCCCCATTAACATTCAAATCACACAATCTTCTGACACAGCACATTTTAATGCAGCAACGATGGTCCTTCAGGCCAAGCTGTTGCAAAACTCAAGCATGGCAACAGCTAATTACAAAAGAGTGAATGCAAAAAATACAAACAAAAGGAAGTGAGACAAAATGTTAGTCTGTCTCACACCCATACCTCTGTTCTGAATAGGCTCAAAGCCTCAAATGAAAAACTGAGGAAAAAAAGGTGCTGCCTTCCAATAACATCTGATTTCATGCATGCCTAGTTTAGAAAAGGCAAAAGAGGCTAAAATCTACAGCTTATAAATACTGGCACTATGAAGAGCTATGACCCACAGTAAAGTTCACACACAAGCTTTGCCATTGGCTACATTGTTGTGGAATAGAACAACCAGAGGTCCCGGCTGCATGATGAAAAATGGAGACCACCAGTACTGTGCTTCTGAAGCACATTTAGCACTGGTAAATGTACTGCATCCCACAATGACACGTGTCAAAAACAGCAACTACAGAAGTTATAAAAATTCTATTGCTTTGGGGCAGTATACAATAATATATGAATAATGAATCATAAAAAATGTGAAAACATAAAAGTATTTAGTAATTCATGACATTCATTCATGACATTCATTAATTTCCTAATCTAACCCAGGGCCCATAAGGAGGATCTAAACAATCACCAGTGAAATAAGAAAGAACAAAAGAGACATTCATCCTCACATGACAGCAATTTAGAGCTACAAATTTACCCTGTCAAGTTTACATTGTCAATGTATTTGTAACAGGTCATTAAAACCTTTTTTTGTTTCCCACAATTAATGTCTCATAACCATGACATGTGTAGAGTACACAATATAAATAGTGGGACACTTTATTAATCATAGGTTGTGGCACTGATATTCAAACTCAATAGAATATACAAATCACATGTGAATGAAAGAAAGCACCAGTACTCAATGCAAAAGAAATACTTACTATATACAGACATCAGTAAGTACCTGATAAAAATGTATGCAGTTTTTTTCTCTCTGCAAAGAGAAAAGTAAAAAAAGCTAACTGTGCCTTCAATTGCACACCACCCCTGCCCTTTTAAGAACACATCAATAGGTCTTGTTTAAAGGGCCCTCCCTTTACCAACACACTAACTACACACAGGCAGCTTGTCATCAAAGCCCTGAGCTGATCTTAAATGAAGAGCTCAATAACAACATGAGCTGGTTGCCTCAGGAAATCTGCCTTTAATGGGAAGTTACATGATGACCTTTGAGCCCTGTTCTCCTGAGAATCCATGAGGACTACGCTCAGCATGAACCAAAAGAGGTTAAAGGTAGATAGACACTAAAAGGCTGGAATTACAATGAACAATGAGGCTCAGATCAATCATCACTCAGTCAAGCAGTGAACACTGCCAAATCCTATTGTATTTACTCCAAATGTCCAACACCCAAATTAATAGAGCAAAATGGTAGTAATTATGCAGGCTTTGAACTGTATATAGTTGTTTCACTCTTTTAGATTACTACTATGCTATTCATATGCAAAACATACATACAAACACTGATTTAACAAGAATAATAAGCTTACTAAAATCTGTGTAACAAAGTTCTAATGATTTGAGCAATGCTTAATAAATAATGTGTATTATCTACAGACAAATCCAGCCACAAGGGGTCACAAGCCATTGAATGTTTTGTGCTAGTCCAAAGGATCATTATGACACCAAAGAAAAGCATTTGCATATTATTTATTGTATTTGTGTATTGGAATAGAATGCACAATATGTAGCTTCTTAGCAGAATGCACCAAACCTTGAGCACTCTTCCTTCACTGAAATGATGGACTAACATCAAACTTGTCACATGTCACATTCTTGATACATGGAGCAGATTCAGACTATGATTGCCATATGTGAAATGATGCTATCTTCCTCTTCAATGAGCTGTACAGAAAAAAAGATGATTCTGTGAGTGTGATAGTGTATCTTGTCTACTGGAGTACAGGACAAGATAGCTCAAGCATCAAACCAAATGTCACCTAAAAACCTGCTTAAACCATCTTCAGAGAATGAGACAATACATTTCCATTTGCTCAGTAAAACATGGCCTTGGCTGTTTTAGCTGCAGCTACACAACACTGCTATAGACTGAATTTCAAGAGCAACCCACACTGACAAAAACACACACAGCTAATCACCTGGCTATGCAATGTAGGGCAGAAGAGGATGTGAAAAGAAAGAAAAAGAATGGACAGATGCTGGGTTAGGACACCGTAACATATACAGTGAGGAAAAAAGTAGAATTTGTCAATAATACAGCATATTAATATTAATTGCAAAGCACTATTAAAAGTTCTTAACATACAACAGTCAGATAATGTAGAGGCATAGACACCAATGACAATGTCATATTAGAATGGCATTACTGTCGCCAGAGTTTTAGTTTGATCCCATAAAGGAGATTTAGGTTGTAATTTGTTTGAATTTGACCGACTCACCCTGGAAATCCCTTCAGGGAGCTCAACTCGTGTGTAGGAGGCTTAACTAGCAAAATGATCACCACACTGTCAGCAGAATGGGAATTAAGAATATTCAAGAGCTTGAGGATATGAACAATACTAAAGGAAGGACTTCTTTATCTACCAGGTTTAATTTGAGCAACTCATTAACCAACCAACTCACAGATAGGACCCAGTTTGGCCAAATGCTCCTCCCAGGTTAGAGGTAAACTGAAGGACTGGGCCTGCTCATCAACACATGCATCTGTAATACACAAACACACCCATTAACTGAAAAACCCAAGATCAAACCAATTTGCGTGCATACTGCTGAGGTATCCTAGAGCAAGAAGCTTTTAAAGGACTAATTTATACCCACAGGCTCACAGGCACTGTAATCTTGAGGGAATTGAACCTCAAGAAGAAGAAAACAGGTTCCCAGCGGGTTAATTAGATACTACGATTTGCATAAATTGTAAAAAGATAAGTTGTAAATGTATATGTAATGACTATGGGTAGACAGAGTTTCCAGACATACCTCTTTATGTCCAGATATGTCCCTTTGAAAAATGCCTTAGCAGCACCTTATAGTACATAGGTAACCATTTTAGGCGTAGGAAAGTATGTAACATAGGAGTGAAAACAGAATAGTATAGACTAGATGCTGGGGTAACACTTTAGAATAGCTATTAAGCAGTAACAAAGCATTAATAAATAACAGTTCACTGATGTTCATAATTTTGTATTGATTTACATGGGCTTATCATTTATAACATGTTGATAACTGAATGGTGGGACAAATGGTGGAATAAGGCTTTATTTATGAATTTAGTTTCTAATTCCTAACTTATATTCCTACAAGTGTGTTATAAAGTATTTCTAGTCCGACTGTTGAACGCAATTTTATCCTTTATCATTTTATTGAGACCAGCTTTTCATAGAACCAAAGTTACAACCCTTACGACAAGTGTATCCTAAAATTAGTTTCAGTGTTTATTAAAAACAATGCTTAAGCTTATTACTTACAGTACACAAACACTGAAACTATACTCAGTCACCCTCATCTACCTCCTGCAGCAATTTTTTGTTCCCAATCCACTATTTGATACTCACTGATATCAAACATGATAATTGTTTTCTGGGTAGATAAAAGTCTATAACTTGGACTTATTACTTGAACATATGCTCCTACAAAAAGCCCCAGGAATACGCTCTCTGAGAGAAACCTCATTCTGAGCCTTACTTATGTAGGTGTGCATTGTTGCGCTGACTCTCTTCTCTACCAGATGCATGTAAAGCACCTACTTATATGGATTGTAATGCTTGAAGAAGTAATTTACGGTGAGATGGCTAATTTTGAATTCTGTACCTACTTCAGACCACAGATGTCACATAAAGAGGACAAACAATAATTCACAGAAGAATCAGGAACTGTTAAATTAAACTTTGAGTTCAACTTTCACAAATATTTTCCTTTTCATCTAATCTTCAGATATTTAGCAAAAAATGACCACATTACAGATATAGATATTAAACTGTAAAAGGCTGTACAATATTAGAACAATGTGTAATATGTGATGATAATGTCATCTTGAAGTTTCTGACAACTATACACATTTTTGGTTTTAAATGTAAGCAGATATTCAAGTCTAACTGTATATGACTGTATATGAAGAGAGTGTAAATCTCTGTCAGAGTGAGGACCATAGTAGCATTAGTGCAATACATTTAATTCCTTCCAATGCAGATATTGAGCATCCTGAAACAAAACCAATACATTTGCAATATATATTGTGCAGCACTACATGCAACAAATCTATTGAATTGTCTCATACCTTTTTCATAGCTAGCCTCATGCAGCAGCAGTTCTCATTGGCTAGGCTGACTGTGAGCATGATTCACTGTCTTTAAGCTCAAATGTCTGTCTCTCTCTTGCTCTCCTAAAGTAAAACAAAAAAAGCCTGATCTGCAGCATATTTACTGTCCATCTTTGATCCCTGGTCCTGTCAAATAACCACAATTTATTACTTTATCTAGTAACACACATTTCATAAGTCACGTGCAGATACAAACACATTTATATTGCATATGTTTGTGATCAGATTATCTGCCTGATCTCAGATTGCCCTAATCCTCAAACATCAAAATAAATCAATCCTACAAAACTCAAACTGTACAAGCTATTGGGGGAAAATTACATGGTGTAAAAAATCTGAAATGTTGAGTGGCCCCAGATAGCCTATGACTTCATATCAGAATGCACAATAAACTGTCATCTGGTCTGTCTTTCAATCAGAGGTGAACAGACTAGTTCAAAGGAAAAACAAAACAATTATTTTGTATTATTACTAAACACAAATGTCAACAGACAAGACAAGCAAGATACTGATAATGAAGTAATTATCTACAAAGAAAATAAATACCTGTAGTAACAAATATAACCGGACATACTTGTATGCCATTGTACACATAAGGTATTAGCTAAGTATACAAATGTAATCCCAGCGCCACTGCATGAAAGCCCGTCACATGCCAGGGCTTTTGTCCAAAGGCAGAGAAGCAGATAAACTGTCACTAGATCCTCTAACAATCGGATTCAGTTAACCCGCCTTTGTCAAAGATGTCTACATCCCTTATACAGTCATGTCAGAGGTATTATTTATGTCATCCCTCCCATGACTCATGTTCCCATACACAAAAAATGCTTAAACCTTTGTCAGCAAATATGCAGATTGGAGGAAGAGATGGAACTGTTCTTTAACACTGCTCTTCAAATGATACACAAAGGCTATTTCACGTTTTTTGATCACATCACGCTTTTGCTGGAGATTACAGTGACATCCCATTTGGACAAACTGCAGAAGTGGAGGGATATTTGATCTGCCAGCAAAATTCTACCGCAGAGCATCTCAGTCCAAAGAGCTGTACAGTACTGCATGGTTACTGCAGTCTTTGGCTCTTATCAATACTTTCCTTTAACTAGCCATCTACTGGAGAAATTCATCCTACTCTTGTTGTTTAGATGCTTGTTTGGGTAAATGTGTTGGGGGAAACCTCTCTCCCGCAGTTCTCAAAACAGAATCCGGGCAAACTCCTGCTGGTGAATAAAAGCAGTCATTGCTTACACTCCCAGAGGAGAGTTAGATTACAGTGCTTCACAGGGTTAAGACAACACAGCTTCCCTGCAATGTCCAGGTCCAATAATCGGCAGGTACACAAGCAGGCACTTAAAATTACACAAGTATGTTTGATTGGCTTCACATCTGTTCTGCATAAATATGGAAGAGGTCATTTAATCAAAGTACAGCATGTTTCTCTAATATGTCCTCTGAAATCTGTTTTAGTTAAGACATGCAGTACTGTGCAAAAGTGTTGGGCAGGTTTCTTACACAAAATTGCATGCTGCCATATGGCTCAGTGGTAGAGCTGTGGTGCATAATCAGGGCAAATACAGCCTGCCCTTGACAGTGTGGGTTCAAGTCTGGACTATGACAGTTTGCCAAATGTATCTACTATACCCTGTCCCATCAATAAAACCTAAAAATTGCCAATAAACAAATAAATTCTAAAAAATCTTACCAAGGCGCTGGTCCTATCTTGCAATTCAAAAATTATCGTGAAAATCAATGCTATAGTTCAGGGGTAAATGCTCTTCCCATTGAGCCACAAAACCCTTATATCTCACAATGGTAAAGAATCTACTAAAACACATAATTTGTTCTTTTAGTGAGTGAATAGTATCTTCAGTCTGTATCTTAAAATGGTACAGAGTCCACTCTGGGACCTAAACAGTAATCCAGTGATCTGGATCCACACCAAAAGTAATTATTTGGTCCTTAGCCCATAACTGACCTTACCTGAAATTTTCATAACATTTTTATTTATTAAAGCACTCTTAAACAGTATTTTCCCACGCATCAGTAAAACTCTTGCACAGTACTGTGTGCACAAACATTACAATTTTAAAAGTCTCAATAGAGTTAAAGCATTATTTTACCTGAATGTCCCCTCATATGTCCTTGTACTTTGCTACAGTCCACAAGCCGTCACATTATCAACAAAATTAAACTGATAGACTAAATAAATTAGGTAAGATTCCACTTGGCTGGCAGAGGCTAACTGAATGTAAAGGCTATTTTTAGACCACATTGGTATCATGAGCGTGTGGGGAGCTTGTAGAGACTTAGAAAGCTTATTAAGTCAGGAATCTGTGGAAGGTAGGCCACATCTGGTCCTCGGCTCTGAAACTATACTAGCCGCCAAAGAGAGATTTTACCGGGTCTTTTTTTTTTTCTTTTTTCTTAAGAATTTCTGCTCCACTTTGCAGCCGATCTAAATCACAATGTGGGGAATTTAAAAGGTCACTGTTTCTTGTTACACCGAGACAATGTACTCCCTTTTCAGATGCCTTAGCTCCCTGTAACGTGTCACCATTATGTCTATTCTTAGAAGTATTAAGTCTCCCTGGAAATGTGCAAAATGTCTGAGCTTAAGGAGAGGTCACTGCCCAGCTCTGATGCAGTATCCCCCATTCTGTGTCTATATTCTGTCCTTTGTATCAATTTTAGGTGTGTCATTTTCTGGACTTAAGTGGTCAATCTGTTCGGCATTCAGCTGCAGTTAACAAAGATATGACCTCTGCATCTGCCAAGCATACAAATGGAGCACAGTGGCTTTTGGCTGCACTGTAACCTGTGACCAAGCGATGATATGGGGGAGAAGAGCTTGTAGGTGTGACTGGGATGGTTTAGACTGGAAATGACCCTTCAAAACAAAACATTATATTTTATGCTATCCAGGAAACTGAGGAGCAGCAGAGCCAACAAAACAGAACAATGAAAAGACCACCATACATGAATGGACACTATAGGTTCATTGATTCAGTGAGGTTGGTTATACATGTCACAATATAGTCTGTAATGAAAATAATATTGATTCAGTGCCAGTCCGAAGTGCCAATCTCTGCTCTCCGCTCTGCATAGGTGAGATTTAGTGGTTAGTATTTACAGCCCACTGCGTCTGTGGATAAGATCACAGCAGGAGGGCTGACCAATGAGGAAGCACTTGGAGGAATGATAAATAGGTTAAGTAACCTTCTCACTGTGGGTGACACCGACACCCTGACAGAATCATAATAAGCTGCATATCTCACGCATGAATCTGTAATGATTTGTAATGCAAGGAAAAATCTTAGCAGCATGATTAATTTTTAATAAGTCACTGGAAAAGGAGTAGACAATAATGGGAATCATCATCCTGGATAGAAATACTGTATATTTCAATTTTTTTTTCAACGAAGGTTGTTGTATTCATGTTGTTTTGGTGCAGTTTTGAGCTCCATTGTGGTTAACTTGAAATTCCTCATAAGAAAGTCACATATTTTGCCTCATTAAATAAACTGAAATTCAGCTTCAAACAGTGTTCTACTTTGAATCTAATGAACAAACAGCATCAATCAGACAACATGTAGCTATTAGTAAATAAGTTCAGTATGACACATATACTCTCTGCATGTGCATGTGTAGAACTGTATACAGTTTGCGCCTTTGTGGGTATGGCCTAAGAAGCTACTCTGGATACTGAAGCAGCCCCATGTAAACAGCACATTCCTATAGGGAGCACTATCTGGAAGGTGGGGGACTGCATCAAAGCTCCTCTCCCCTCCTAAGTAGACCCACACTATCAATCTATCTGAGACATGCATATGGAGGAAAGTCTTAGCCTGAGAGAGCATAGTTCTGCTTACATCAACACAGTGGCCAGTGACCTATGATCATAAAGCACTGCAGTGAGCAACTCTCCCTCCTACCTCTCAGTCCATCCATTTCTGTAAATACACACTGATTAGTACACTATGCTAGAATGCAATCCCCAAAGGCAATTCACCAATAATCTGTTTTGTTTTTTTCAAAATAGCCAGCTACTACAAGCATAGTTTAGCATCTCTTAACATGTACATTAAACCTTGTGCCTGTCCAAATACTTCCAAACTAACAACATGCACTCCATAGCACTTTATGATGTAGCTGCTTTAGCCTATTTAGAATCAAGCAGTACAATCCTGCAGATGTCCCAGGAAAGGGATACACACCTGTGCGTTGTACGATGCACTGGCTGCCTCTTGTACCGTACGTGTAAGGTAGACTGTCCTGGTTGGCCCAACATGTTTGCTGCAGGTCTGTGATTTGCTGTGCTGTGCTCTGCTCCTCTTAGAGCTGCCTGTGTACTCCTCTTAGCTGGCTGCTAGTGCTGCTCTGCTGACGTCCTCTGCTTAACACTGTGGCGTTGATTCATTCAAAACATCCTCTTTCCCGCTTTTCCACTGCTGAGGAGGAGCTAAAAATACACACAGTCACCGGGCTGTCCCGTCTCTTAGGCTTGTGAAAGGTATTATCAAGGCCAGCCCACCTTACCAATACATCATGTAAGCAGCCCCAAAGCGCCAAGTCATATCACAGGTACGAAGCATTAAACATAACCTATATAATTATACTACAACCCCTCCCTGTGGTGGGACCCTTCTTCTACCTCACCACTGCTATGCATTGCTATTCTTCAGCATCACTGTGACATCCAACAAATCCACTGAAGTGAACATCTGTATGCTTTCATTTGCAGTCATTCTGTGCATTTACAGAGCAGAAGAGACATAAGCAGAGATGGTCATACATTATGTTTAGGGAATTTTCACCTATAATGTACAAAGGAAATAGATGCTCCACAATAAGAAAAGTAGGGCTAGAGAGACTAGGGTCAGGATGACATAAACCTGAACTCACCTGGCAATATGACACAAGCTCAACCAGGTGAGAACCAAAGGAGCCCCATGTACGATGTTAAATGTGGCACATATATTACGCCTGCAAAAACCTCTGCTTCTCCAATAGTAATTATTATGCCAATACTTCTTTAGGCATGAGGTGCAAAAAAAATCTTTTTATTTAGGTAAGGTTTTGTTAATTTTTAGTTCAAAGAATGAAAGCTTTCGTATTAGAAAAGTGCCAGTCATTTTTTTTTTTGACTGACCCTGTTAGTAAAAACTAAAATTAAAACTACATAAAACTGATATGATGATTAAGTTATCCATTTAAGTGAAGAAGTAAGTTTTTTTATTTAGAAAAAATTGTGATTGATGAAAGGATATTGCAGGGGATATTTCAAAGCTGATCAGAGTGTAGTGTTGTTTTAGGAGGATGCAATAATTTAAACATTTGACTCAACTATGTTTGTTTTACAAGCACATGTCTAGAGCAAAAGTACAACACTTTACACTGTGGCACATAATAAAAGTATGTCAACCTTATCATATCAATGTCAAGAAAGGTTTTTTTATAGCCCCCAAAACCGACGGAAAAAGCATCATGCATGACATGAGAAACTGAAGTCAAGCCTGGGCTGAGACCCAACAACTGAAGAGACTGATGACTATGCCATGCTCCAAATGCCTGCTATCAGCTAATAAAGACAGTGGGGGATGCTGAAAAATGCCTTCTGCAGCCACTAAGGACAGAAGAAGTCAAGTCACAGTTTAAACTCAGAGCACCTGCACACATTTGGACACATGCACACATACAAGGTAATAAATTTGCCTTGTTTTTTCTGATCTCTCTAACTTTTATCCTCTCCTGCTTGTTCTCATTTATATCTACTCAGGCTTCAAAACACATTAGCATCCACTAGGCGTTAAAAGTACTCATGCTACAAGGGAAATCCCACTTCAGCCCAGAGAGATAAAGGTAGGCTGACAGTTCAAATGAGTGTAGTGTAAAGAAATCCTCACGTAACTTAGTCTTAGTCCTGTTTGCAAAAACCCACACAACACCAACCAACAGTGTGATTCTCAATATACTAAAACATAATAACAACAACATAACTTATTCTGCATTACTCACCAGTGGTGACCAGAAAATAGTCCAAATCAAAAAATGTCCAATTCAAGACTGCAGACACAAAATAGCCAGTCTTGTTGTTTCTGTCCACTCGGTGGGTGTGCTAAAGGGCACAGGGAGCAGTGTCAGATAGGAGAATAACTGCTGGTTCAGCCCTCGCCCTGCCCCACAATCACTCCATGTAACACACTACTGTTCAGTCCCCACAAGAAGCAAAGATTTGATCTGCTTACAAAGTCTGGCCTTCTATCTTTTTTGTAACCACATACAGGAACAAATCATCTCTCTGTGTTGTTCAGTCAATCTTGTATGCTGACCTTGACTTTTAGTGCAACCAGAGCTTTCTGTCCCACCCTGAGCCCTCTTTATCAGATCTCATCCCAGTCAGCTGGAGAGAGGAAGAGAGGAGAGAGGAGAGAGGACGGACGACAGACTGGAGTGGCTTGCTCAGGCTGCAGCAGGGCTAGCTCAATAATCCCACAGACAGACATACCAATAAGAGCAGAAAGCTGGATGAAGTGCCTTAGGTCAATATGTGGTCAAGACATATGCGCCTGAGTAACTGAATTAAGATATTATACAATTGTCTCCATGCATTTAAATCACAATAAGAATTGGAAAATTAAAATAAAAAAGTATTAAAATGAAATATTGTTAATATAGAATACAGAATGTAGAATGTATTCTGTGAATTAATTAACTGAGTTTAAATAAAATGCTGCACATATTGTAGTCTTTAAAAATTAGGAAGTCTTGGATGGGACAAGCAAATCATATTTTATTTTTTTATGAGGAAACAAAAGTCATAGATAGAAACTCAACAGCATTATCTAGTGGCTATAAACAGAATAGCAGCAAGTATTAACAGTCTTGAATTCCACTCAACAAACGCAACTCAAAGCTAAGTAAAATATGCTGAACACCCAGTGCATAATTGTTATCATAAATAATAAATAAATAATCAGAGTTGGTTAAAAACACACCACAAGCATTGTGATCAGGAATTAGAAATTTGCCTAGATCCTCGAGACTACAACACACTGAATGTTGAATGTTGAGAATACTACCAACAGTGGGGTGGTCGTGTGTTTGATTAAGACTGCAGTGAGTGAAATTGCTCTAACCTCCAAACCTGCTCTTGGGAGCTTTGGACCTTTCCATTTATCTTTTTACACTCAAGATCCCATTAATAGGAACAGCAAGAGTCAATCAAGTATTCCACAATGAGAAATAGTTTTCACAGCTGAGCTCAGTTTCAGAGATTACTGAAGTGTTATTTAGATATTAGATAAAAATTTAATGATATAGGAAACCTCAGCCAATTTAAACTCCAATAACAATAATTGTGAGGTAAACATCTGATTTAAAAAGAGCAAACACATTTAATATAATAAATGTAAAAACTAGTTTGGCAGCAAATAGTGTCTTCAGTATGATGTTGAGGACATTGCTACTGCCTTTGTGTTTGTAAAATGTCTTGGCACTTACCTGTACAGGTACCACGTACAGAACAAATACTGAATACTGTATATACTTTGTCAGGGATGGAATGAATCAACTGTGAGTAACCACCCATTTAATCTAATCAGAGGAACATGTTGTTTAGTAATTGTAAAATTCGCCATCCAACCTTTTATATAACCATAAATCTCAGTACTGCAATATCATTGGTCAAATTGGCAGATGTTAGGATGCAACGCCCTGAGCAGGAAAAAGATCATTTCATTTGGTGATAGACAGTTTTGTGCAATGTAACTAGAGTCACTGTGTGGTATGATAGAACTAGAAGTAGGAATCGTGTTGATGCTTCAACATGTGCTTAACAGGATAGGGTTAGTGTGATTTTACCATTTGAGTATCTAAATCCTAGGGTCAATGAGGCATTAATCTATCATGTCTCAGATTTGGAGACTCAAAGACCTTTAGAATAAAGCAAAACCTTTTTTGGTAAAGTCAAGCTTGAAGGCACATTCCCTTGTCAACCTGTTGAAGGTGGTGGGCCCTTTGACAACATCATACAGTATAGTACTCACGAGTCCTTAGTGTACTGTTGATAACCTTGGAAAGAGAAGACAGCAGTTAAGACCTTTTCTAAATCCTCAACCCATTTTGAGTGCCTTCACAAAATTATATTATTTGAATACTGTTCCTATTTAGTAATAGCAAATAAAAACGATCAAAAGACACATATGACCTTTGGTTTTCCTTATGAAAAATAATCTTTTTACCTAGATAATCTTTGCTATAGATGGACTGAGTTTGAACATAACTAATTGAGCATGGTTGCTCATAGGTTCTGTAAAAAGCCTTTCTATTATCAAATATCAAATTTTTCCAAGTTCATCTTCTACCTTCAAAGCTAAGTAATCACTCCTCAACCATCTGGAGAGATGAGAACAGTGAGAGACCTCCTTTTCACTGCAGCACCTCCAGTTACACTCAGGATTTGACAGAATGCGGCAGGAAAAAAATGTCATCTGAATTCAATCATAGGGAGGTGGACCAACTCTTTCTTTCCCCCGAGAGCAGCTGTACTTGCTCAGGTGCAGAGGTTTCAGCAGCTCTAACAAAGACAGATGCAGTTTTCTAATTTAAGTCATAGATGTTGCTTATAATCTTACATCTAGCATTTCTCAAAGATATTGGTAGTTCAGTTTAAATAGTGTCTAAAATTAAATCAGTTTGCTGATATAATTTACCTTGTCTCTTCCTGCCTCTCTTCCCTCTCCAAATTAGTGGCCTCTGGTTCGGCAGGCTTCTGTTTTTCATGTTGGTCAGCATTAGTACTTTGTCCAAGAGGTAGGCAGCTGCAGCAGCACGTCCCCATCCCAGCTCTGGCATCTCCCCTGTCCTGTTTCAGCTCTGACTCCTGCTCCAGCTCTGACTGGTCCACCTGCCCAGACTGCCTGTATACTGAGCGACTCATTCTGGGTAGTGTATATCATCACAGAGGCCACATCAGGCCTGGTCTAATGTATTCATTACAGTTCTTTTGGGACAGATATTGTGATTCTGAACAAGCCTGACAAGCCTCTTTTCTGTAAAACAGACACCCACTGTATCAGCCTTTCAAACAACTCTTTGTTTTCATCGTCTTTATTCAGTCGGCTGCTTTAACCTCCAACTCGATTTGTGGGCCCAAACAATATGGTCCAATCTCTATTGTTTCACAGTTAAGGCTTGGATGTATTGACAACTGAGGGCTGTTTCTAAAATGTTTGCAAAGATACACAAATGTACAAAATGGAAAAAAATTTGGTGATGACAATGAGGTCCCTTCAAGTCCCTTCAAGTCAACATACAGTGCTTTGTCAGACTCAGCAACTGTGCTTTTTGCATTTAGTCAATATCAAAGATTCACACTTCAAGTTAAGGTCATGTGTCGTATGCATGTCTGTTAGATTAATAGGAAGCTGTCTCGTCCCATGAGGCACTGTTTTGTGTTAGAAAGGGAGGAAACAATTTGAAAAGAGGTCAGACACAACACTGTGCTACAATGATAAGAAATGTTAAATATTTTTTTTTTTTTTGTGCTTTTAGGTTTTTTGTTTTGTTTTTTTTTCACCTTGAAATGTATGCTCAGTTTTATATTTTGATTTGTACACTATTAGAGAAGAGGGATTACTTTATAAACAAGTAACACATACATTTAACATCATCTTTATTGGTGAATTAAATATAATTCAACTAATTTTGTGTTAACTGACAAAAAACAACAGCCCTAACCAGATACATCCATTATACACAATCTGTCACACTGACAAGTAAAATAATGCATAAAAAGAGCGCAGTTAGAGATTTAAATGTATTTTCAATTTTAGGACCCCTGTGTCATTGTTTGGAGCCAGCACTACAGGAAGAGGATGCAAAAGATTTTTCCTGTCAAGACTGACAGAGCCATTTGAGAGCATTTATTTTTAGCTTGAAGGTCACTGCCTGACGGGTTGTGACAGCGTGTTTCAACTATACAATAAAGACCAATACAATCTAACACTACACTTTAGACATGTCTACGATGCACTCACTGATAGTAAAGTCATTAATATTTACACATGTGCTGAAGCTGTATTGGGATCTTATTAACTGAACCATCTGTGACAAGTGATTTCCTTTGATGAGACTAATCATGTACATAATATATGGCTCGTTTTAATGACACATTCATGCAGCACTGTTACAAAAGCACCCACACTGGCATATGGACAGATATAACAAAATAAAATCCACACAAGACTGCTTTAGATAATAGCCAGACAGACAGATAATGTGTAAAATACCTGTGTTTCTGTCACTCTCACTTGAGCTGACAATTGTGCTGTCCTGGTTTTCACCTGTGTTGCCTGGTAAGAAAGAGCTCCCACTGATTTGTATTCAACAATGCGTTTTTAATCTTTCTTCCTTCATACATCCTGTATTCTTCAATATTTCCAAGACTGCTAAACACAGCCTTTATATACAGTTTCTTGATTGAACAAGGCATAATTTGTTACTAACTTCAACCAAACTCTCGACAGATCACAACAACAGAGTTATGTTGGCTTCATGTTTAATACCTATTTAAAGTGATGATGGGTTGTTTTCTTTCACTCTTCCTGTGTAACCAACAGGAAGGAGAGAAAGTTTCAAACTCAAAGTTGTAATATTTTGGAAAAGACTAAGTTACTCAAAACAGGGAGACAGAGTGTCATGCTAACGCACTATTTAATAATGTCACAATAAAATAAAAAGTAAATTACCATGTTGTTGGGGGGAAAACTCTTGAAGTGGGTGAAAAAAGCCAGTTTCATAAACAACTGTCCTTTATGTGCCTATACTAATTGATTCAATAAAAAGGAAACATACCAAAAATAAAATAAGTCTTAATAATAAGTTTTTTTTGTGAGATATTCATACAATTCTCCAATCTGGCCTTGCAAATAGACTGCTGTTTAGTTTTAGGAGATACTAGACATTTCCTGATGGAGTGCCCCACAGCACTGTGATCCAATTCAACAATGCAAACGGTGTCCTCAACAGGATACCTTTGTACCTCAATGGGGTCACTTCTTTCCTCGGGGAGCTATAGAATTGCACTTTTTCTATGCTAGTAGTCTGGTAAAGAGTTAAATGTAAAAGATAATAATAATAATACTCAGAACTCAGGTTTCCTGGCTTCAACTCGGAAATAATCAACCCCCCCCACCCCCCCACCCCCACCCCTAAACAGCAGATTTTTGGGACCAATATACAGGGCTGAGCTTGGGGAGAGCTATAAAATGCATTTTGATTTTTTGTTCTACAAGATTGCCAGAAAAACTAGCAAAGATAAAAGATAAAGCGATTTTGAATGCTATGAACTGCAATTTGTGCACGGTTGGGGAAGCTGCGGTCCTTCATTCACATGGTTGTCCGGAAATGGGCCTGACCAAAAATAGGCATTAAAGTGCAAGAATCACCCAAATGCCAATTGGCTAAAAAAATGCAAATATCGACTCACTGGTCAAAACTGCATTATTGCTGTATGGATATTATTTTTCCTGCTATAATGGCAAAGTTTAAAAATCTGTCCAGCCCTAAAGCAAACTTTAAACTAAAAACTACAGATGAAATAATGACACTTTTTTCACAGTGTTAGTACAAAAAACACTCAGTACAGTGCCTCTACAGAGCAGAGATGTCAGGTTGCAGTGAGGTTAAATAAATGTGAGTTTTACCACTGCAACAGCGTTTGAACAATAATTCCTTTGTGCTCTATAAAGACCAAATACCATCATTAACACTCAACCAAATCTGCCCAGCGTTGTCACGGCAGCACCATGTGGACTTCAGCCTTTCTTCAATGCCACGCTCTTTGGACAGCTCACCAGTCGACTGGAAGGCAGTGGCTCATATCGAGGCCCTGCAGGCCACAAATAATACTAAACTTCTGGCACTATCTAAAACAGCTTAGTTCAGTAGGTTTTCTGCGTTGACCATTATTAAAACTTAAACTGAAATGAACTAACCTGAACCCTACAGTTGTGAAGTATAAAGTGTCTAAATGTAAGTTAAATAATGATTTTAACAGCTGGCACTGGGCGACAGTCCAACCTAGTCATATTCCAAGATTGATTATGTGATAGGGGATAATTTCACTTGCTTTGAGCCATCTTTCTTGCTTTTTATCATTTGTCTGACACCTCACAGACAACACCAGATCTTATTTTATTTCAAAGCTGTTTTTTAATCAAGACTTAAATAACTCAAAAATTGTATATAAAATCCTGAGGCTAATTTGCAGAAAGCCCTTTTAAAAGTCATCCTAGTGAGCAAAAGACAATGTTTTGTGTAATGACCATGACAAACTCAGGACTCATACAAAAAACTATTACCATGGATGAAGCAAATAAACATCAAGAGACAGACTCCTTTACAAAGTGAAAATGACATTGCTCCATCACCACAAAATGATATACGGACTCATCCCTGAAACCTCCTGTAGTGTGAAGGTCATGCTCATGGTAAGTACAGCACTAATCTGCTATTTCTCAAAGTATTTGCCTATATTTATCCTAACTACCAACATAGGTGTTGTTAAATATGATGTTTAAACAATTAGGTCAACTGGACATTAGCTTTTGAGCTATTAAAATAACCTAAAATACTACAACAATCACAATGACGCTGAACCCCACTCCAGTGGTCAAACACTTTTTCTTGGTGTGTCGCTGACAACTGTTCCTGTCCCTGATCTAACTAAAACAAATTTGCCCACAAAAAAACAATGAAAAGAGAAGGAGGGTGCCGGATCCTTTCACCATGCCAAACGAGCTACAAATAGTTGACTTATTTAGGCTCTCTGACATTTAGGACCCATATATCAGACAACTTCACAGCAGCATTGTTCTCCCCTCTTGCACAAAAAGCAAAAACACTAAGTAGATGCATAAAACACAAAGGCTACTTTTATTCAACACACAATGTAAAGTCTCTACAGCAACACATCTGTCTGCCAAAACTATTCATGTACCATTCAAAAGTCAACATTTTTTGAATGTCAAATTGATTTGTTAAATATACAGCCCTATTTTAAAAAGAATATATTTAATTTATTGGTAACATTGTGTACAGGCCACACAAAAAGATTGATTTCATTTATAGGTCCCCTTCTGTACAGGCCAGATTTTTGTAACACTGTCAAACTCAAACAATCTGCAGTTATGGGGACATAAACCCATGATACAGGCCCTCTGTGTGGGACAAATGGGGCAAACTAAAAGAGCCATGACAGCACTATGGCTCATGAATCACAAACTTTAAACAAGGTACACTGAGAGGCATCTTTGTCTTTCAGGATGATCTTGCCTCAACTAAAGATTTGTTTCTCCATATGTGTTATACACAAAATTAGCCATTGTTAATATCATTTCTCAGGTTGCTAGCTCTCAGTCATAAGGAAGCAACCACTTAATCAATTTTAACTACACACGGGCTATATACAGACTAGTTAACCTAAATAATCTAACAATAGCATTGGTATAGTATGACTCACACTCAACACATGTACAGCACATGTAACGCCACTATGCTATGGAGAACATAAAACTAACCAGGCGGAAAAACACACATATCATTTTTGACTTTTGTAATTGTGTCCTCTCAGCTTCTGTAATGCAATCACGCCATGCATCATTGTCACCACATAGTCACACCCTTCTCCTACAACCTTTACAGTGTCAGTGGCACACAAACACACACACACACACACACAACTGCTGTACACCTTTCTAATGGAGAGAGTAGAGGTCCTGCATGGAGGATGTGAGGAGAATTTTAATAGCCTCCTGTCCTGCCAGGCGCTGCCACTTTCCCTGTTACAATGCGGACAGATAATTGCTTTCACCTATCCAATGGGACCCCGTGCGTAAATCAATGTTTTGTGCCATTTGCCAGTCTATGTTGTCTAAGGTCCTTTAATCCACTTCTGCGAGGGTTTGTGTGAAAGCAACTCTCACATGCCAACTGTACACTTCCATATGTAACGAGAATAAAGCATTACACGCACTTTAGCAACAACTCCCTCGTAGCCGGATTACATTTTACACGGTCAAACTGTGCAACAATGCGTATGCCACTCACTTGATGAAGTAGCTGGCTCCTTCGTCTGTGAATCCCTCTTCCCATCCTCGTGGTAGATCTACAACACCAACAAAAACATACTGAGCGAGCCGCCAGCGTAAAAAATGCCGCAGCAAAAACGTCCTCGGATGACCAACAAATCACACAAGTTTGCGGTGTACCTGAACGAATCATGTGTCCCGAGTTAACAGGTTCACCAGTGCGCGGATGTAGCCAAGTAGTAGTGTGAGTTTTATCACTGCAAGAAAGACACCTGTTACTGAACGGTAATAAAACAGCAAAACCTATAAAATATCGCGCCCCCTAAAACATGTTAACTTGTACTTAGTTCTAACAATCTTACTTTATAAAGAAAACCCTGCCGTCTCTGCAAACTCCATACGACCAGTGGTCAGGTAAGGTGTCCCGTCCGAGAGGTGCCGCCATGATTTCTCGTCTCCGGGCTCGGTTTGTCCCCCTCTCCCTCTCCGCAGACTTGTCCAGGGAGTTCACATCATAATACCACCGCTAGGGCTGCATACTTTTAAAGGGGACGAATACTAAAGTGCAGAGAAAAGGACTGGAGACAGACTTCCTCCGCGGCTCAGTTTTGGGCGCTGCTAAGCTGTTATCCCGAAGCTAGCACTTCGTCTGAGTCTGGTAGATGATAAACTAGACCCGGAATAATGAGTGAAGTCCACTGCGGAACAAAGTAGAGTAGAGCCCAAAGTGCGAAGGATGAAAAGCGCCGTCAGGTTTACTGGTTCACGAGTTGGTTCGTAGTTTCCTGAAGTTAGTTTTTAAAATGAACACAACAGAGCTATGCGCGCAAACGCCACAGAGTATATTGGACAAAAAAAGTCTAATCATGTAAATCTCAATCATCGCAAAACGTGTGTTGAAAAAGTAAGTGAATGAGTTGTGCGTTGTTTGCGACAAAACTTAACATTCAAAGTCACAGTAATATTTCCTGGACTTAAACATATAGGCTACCGGACATGTGGGTAGAATTTCTATTATTCCTACTTACTGTATTTCAACGCATCATATTCTTAGGGCTTCTATTAATTATGGTCTTTACTCAATGAAACTACTACTAGGCACTGCGGAAAAATACTATGAGGTGCAGTGTGAGTGGTAGCAACATCTGTCAACACTGTAAATCCTACTGTATTAAATAATAATTCACTTTGTGGAAACACTTGTTAAAAGCACTGTTAAGGTTAAAATTATATGTTAAACTTTTTATTTGTTTACATTGTCTCTCGTTTTAACAATGAAAATATAGAAAACATTAGGTTTGGTTCTACTAGATACTGCAAATACTGCAAGTTTGTTTAGAGAAACTTTCTTCAAAAAGGACATAAGAACGTGATGGCCATCAAGTGGCTCATTACATTCAAGACCATTTAAAACAGTGAGAGGGGGAAACGACACTTTTACATTTCCTATACCTGAATAAACTTGGACATAGTTGGAGAACAACACTACTGACTGTGAGAGAAAAGAAAAACATAATGTGCAGAGAGGTTCAGTTTTGAGGAGTAATTGCTTCCATACAGACAGAAACAGAAACATCCTGGCTTGCTTTATTATCGCTTTATCATTTCCTATAACTGCATTTTAGCACCTTTAACTCTGTTATACTCAATCAGACCAAAACACACCTCCATTCATTCAGTATGCATACTGCAGAGTAACAATCTGAGTACCCCGGTCAACCAATTATTCTTATTTTCCTGTGCTATGATTTATTATAACATCTTTCACACAACCACTTATCCATACTAATTCACACACTCAAATACACACACAGAGTTTATGCGCAGCCTGGTGCCGCTCTGCAGTGTAGTGCGCTGCTGCTGATGACTGCCTCTACTGATGCCAGTGGCTCACAATGCAGCAAGGTGACTCAATGTTATTGTCTTCTCCTCGGAGAGTCTTGCTGCTGATTCACACTTCACTCAAGGTGTTGTTAAAAATAATGTTGTGTTGTCAGTTCAATCAGTTTTTAATCACATTTGGATTAACATTTAGTTTTGGGTGTTGCTTTTATTGTAAGACATGAGACAAGCACATACATATCTTAAGCATAGTATTAGTTGGAAAGAAAATGCTGATGTTGAGTCCAAGTTTTTTCACGTTTACTTAGATCCACATTAGTCCAAAGACAATGATTAATTGCCTTCCAGCTCATTGAGCTATTACCCTGACATCTTCTGGCCAACTAGAATCTTATTTTAGTCATAAGCCAGCTGAGCTATATAAAAATGATTCTTTCACTTGAAGAATATTTTGGACCCAGTAGACAACCAATGTTTCACTACAACCAGTTAATTCATATATCCTACTGTTAGGCTGTTGCTTAAATATTGGTAGCACTCCCAGAGGTCATGCAATTCTATTTTGTTTATTATTTATATATTATATATATTATAAAAAATTGGCAATATTAGTTAGTAATTGGAAAGTTTTTATGTTATTTATTTATTTATTTATTTATTTATTTATTTTTATTATTTATTTATTTATTGTTTTTGTTTTGTTCAGTAGAAATTAAGCTTTAACAATTTGTGTTATAGGCTAGCAAATATAGTCACAACCACATATCCTGGCATCAGTTATCCCTTTAAGTGAATAATCATCAACAACTTTACAACATCACCCTCTGCTGGTGAGAGTGTGCCATCAGACAGATATAGTAGGAACACACTTAAAGAAAAATGTTAATTGTGCCTTATTTATTTATTTTATTTTATTTTTTACCACAAATGATGCTAAACCCATTGTTAAAACAGGTTGTTGTTGATCTCTTGTAGCCTATTTTCTCTGAGAAGATTACCATGCGTCAGGCAACACTGCTGTTACCATATTTTAATATTATTATACACAAGGAGTCCTAATTTATCATTTAACGCATGGCTTTTATTATCAATCGATTTTGTTCCGTCTGTTCATCTATTTTTCAATTTACTACCATTGATTGCATGAAACATGAAGAAGAAAAAAAAAAAAAAAAAAAATCACCGCCCACCTGCGCTCTCGTCACGTCGCCACGTAGGATTCAGTGCAACCCAGCGGTCTTTTCAATTGCACGGGGCGCTGGCTCGACCAATGGGGACAAAGGTTTGGTCCGAGACAACCCACCATGCTAGCTAGCCCATGAGGTTAGTAGCTGTTGTCTCTGCTGTTGATACTGACACAGACGGCAACGTATCGGAAACAGAAGATGGGAACCACAATTCGTATAAAAGTGAGTAAATAAGTGACAGCTATTGGTACAAGCATAGCATCTCATAGCTTTCATGTTTATCTGTGATCGTGGATAAATAAGTTATTCTTTCCTTGATTATTAATACCCGGTGTCGGTGGTCAAGCTAACACTTAATGGAAGCTTCGTTTGGTTATCATTAGATAATTGCTCAACCCAAGCTGACAGAGAGGATGAAGTGAGTAAGAATGAACTGGAAAACAGGCCACACAGAGTTTGTCTCAATATCCTGTTAGCTGACATAGCATTGTGACATAGAGATGTTGATATTTGTTTATGGTCATCAATGGTTCTCTTCCAGATGTGCTGGGCCCTAACCATCAGCTGGGTTATGATGCTACTTCAGCTGATGTGTGTGGAAACTGTGCCCATCAGCATAGACAAGACTAAAGTCAAAGAGCCAGAACAAGTAGAAACACCTCCAGCTAGTGTGGTGGGTACATCACTTATTAATGGTTAACTCTCTGCAATTGTCCCTCTCTTATAGCATCCATAATTATCTGTGTACAAAGAAATCACTAGTTTGATTTGGCTTCAACAATCAATCGAGTGTTTTACATTTAGAAGAAACAACAATTATGCTTTAATATTTTTAATCAAGATAAAGTGTGATTGTTTAGTACAGCATGATTGCATTGGCTGCATAGGATAGTAGCTTTCAGCTACCCAGGACCTGATAACTTTAGACCAGAGAATAACAGTGCACAGACAGGAGGCTCTTTGTGCTGTTGTAATATTGACATTTTGACAGTGATAATGAAACATATGTACCCTGAGTGTAAAGTCAAATATCGTTTTCTATTGACAAAAGCTTAACACAAATATTTTGTTACTGTGTTTGCATGAGCTTGAAATAATGTATTTTATAACAATTCATGTTACTGGTTGTCCGCTCTATTTAAAGAGCTAGACATCTGTTGTGTTAATTAGTACTTATGTCCTCTGAGTCCAACTCTGGCTAACACGGAGCATTAACTCATAACAAGAGCAGCTATGTTGAGTCTGTTTAATTTTTGCATTGTGGTAATTAAATATGATTTTTTTCTAGGACACTGGGCTCCATTATGACCGTTACCTCAAAGAAGTCATTGATTTTTTAGAGAAGGATCAGCATTTTAGGGAAAAGCTCCATAATACAGACATGGAAGACATTAAAGTATGTTGATTTTGTGTATTCCTTTCAATGTTGTTTATATTCATTGAATAACTGGTTTTCTGCTATGTACTATACAGTATTATCCTCTGACTGATTCTTTGTTGATATTTTGTCAGCAAGGTAAACTGGCTAAAGAGCTGGATTTTGTCAGCCATAACGTCAGAACAAAGCTTGATGAATTGAAAAGACAGGAAGTGAACCGTCTTCGGACCCTTATCAAAGCTAAACAAGATGCTGAAGGAGGGAATGGTAAGTTGTGCTTAGTAAAGACAATGTACAATGTAAATGTTGCCCTGCAGTATTGTTTTTACTCTGTTTTACATAGACATAGCAGTTGACCACCAAGCACTTTTGAAGCAGTTTGAGCACTTGAATCACATGAACCCACATACTTTTGAAGTGGAGGACCTGGACCGTCTCATCAAATCAGTAAATTCACAGTCTTGTAATCCTTTATTTGTGATTATTATCTGGTTATATTTTGTATTTACTCGTTTGATTGTTACTTTTTTCAATAAAGGCTACTAAAGATCTGGAGAACTATGACAAAGAAAGGCACGAGGAGTTCAAGAGGTATGAAATGATGAAAGAGCATGAGAGACGCGAGCATCTGAAGACACTTAATGAGGAAGAAAGAAAAAGGGAGGAGGAGCACTACGAGGAGATGAGAAAAAAGCATGCAGATCACCCTAAAGTCAACCACCCTGTAAGACACACTGGCATAACTAACGTAGGCAACATTAGATAGATTAGCTCATTGTAGTCTGTTTAAATCACAGGGCAGTCAAAATCAACTGAAGGAAGTCTGGGAGGAAGCTGATGGGCTGGACCCAGAGGATTTTGACCCAAAGACCTTTTTCAACATCCATGGTAATCTTTTGTGATTTCTAACAAAAAGGTGTCCTTAGACATTAGATTCTTATGATGTATATACTATATTATTTGACTGAGGAAATGTTTATATTCATCACAATGCAGATACGAATGGTGATGGCTTTTTTGATGAGCAAGAGCTGGAGGCGTTGTTCACCAAGGAGGTATTTATTCAGATTTGAAGAACTGTACGAAAAGCCTGAAATGGATTTCTGTGTCATTTCTCTCTTATTTCAGCTGGAAAAAATCTATGACCCTGCAAATGAAGAGGATGATATGGTGGAGATGGAAGAGGAGCGGTTACGAATGAGAGAACATGTTATGAATGAGGTATAATTTAAGTACATATTACAGTGATGTTGTGTTCCAAATGTGCTGCTTCAGTTCAGTATTTATTTTACTTTTTAAATATATGTGGGATTATAGTCTCTTCAATGTAACTTAGAACATGTTTTATTCTGTTTTATTTTTCTACAGGTGGATACAAGTAAAGACAGACTTGTTTCATTAGATGAGTTCCTTGTTGCTACTAAAAAAAAAGAATTCCTGGAGCCAGATAGCTGGGAGGTGATGTAGAGTGTATGAATATTTTGTTTTTTTTACCTTTTAAACTATATAAAATGACTTACGTTGGTATTGGTATTTGTGTTGTTCAGACCCTTGAGCAGAACCAAGCTTACACAGATGAAGAAATGAAGGAATTTGAAGAACATCTGGCTCAGCAGGAAAAGGACCTTAACCAGAAGGCAGTGGACCTCCAGAAACAGAGAGACGAACTAGAGCGACAACAGGAACAGCTTAACGCTCAGAAACAGGAGCTTCAGCAGGTCAGGATAAAGGCATTTAAAAGCAACACAACATTGTTTGGTTTGAATGCTTGTCTCATGCAGGGCAACTAATTTTGAGGCTTTAATATAGGTATATTATAGGATATATCCTCAAAATGAGTTGCGGTGTTGTTTAATTAAACTTCAAGTATATTATATTTTAAATTATACAAAACAACTTTGCATTGGTGTCTCCAGTCAAATTTAAAACATGTTTGTGTTTTTAAGGCTGTTGAGCACATGGAGCGACTGAAATCACAGAAAGTAGAACCACCTGCAGAGGTTCACAGTAAGTATCACTGCCCTAAACAACATAAAATTACTGCTTGATTTTACCACATGGGCGTTGTAATATGACACTCCTTTTGTTAAAGTTGAAGGTAATGCTATTCCAGAGGAAACTTTAGGTGATAATCCAGTACATGTGGCTCAAGAGGCCCAACCCCAGGAACATCAGCCTGTAGCTCTGGTTCCTCCCGAAGCAGCTCAGGCCCAACAGCTAAATCAGGATTCAGCTCTGCATGGTGCGCCCCAGACACACCAGGACCTGCCACCAGGCCATCAAGAGACCCCACCAGACCAGAATAATGTGTTATAGCATTTTGGTGGAAATATGAGGCAGAGACATTCGCACCGCTTCTGCTCCTGTGTGATAAAGGGACAGTCCCTCCACATTATAAGGCCTTTTTAAACATATGATTTTGGAGTACGGAGGACACTTGGAGCAGCAAAATAATTGATGATAGCTGTAATTCTTGGACTACAAAAAGGAACAGTAAACAATATGATTTAGAATGCTTGTACATTGTTGAATTACTACAGGGCATTTGCTAATATGATAATATTTGAAGATTTCCTACTGTCTACAAATTGTAATTTCTATAATGTGTCCATTTCAGTCCAGTTACAAAAGATTTTTCTTTCATATTTCTATTTTTATGATCACTTACCTTGTTTAAACCCACACACAAGGGAAAAAAACATATGTCATTGTTACAGTTCAACAAGAACGAGATATCATCCGTGACCACCATCTCCGAATATTGTTCATAGTTGCATATTTTTAACATAAACATGCAATTAATTTAGCTTTTATGCTCATTTTCATTGTTGGAACTAAAACTAGTTCAGTTTTGGTTGTCATAAGTACATAAAGATTGATGGTACAGTGTAACTGTTCTTTGTCTTTGGTGTTAAAGTTAGTACTAGTAAGTAAATACTATTGCAATATTGCCCTAATTCTGCAATGATAAGCTTCCTCAGTAGAAAGAGTATAAGGTCATAAATTGTGCAGATTTATAGAACAGGTTTGAGTGAGTCATTTAATGTTTACAGGCATTCGGTTTTCGCAATTTTACACATTTGTGATTTATTTTATTGATCACAAGTGATCATAATTTTAACAAGTTTACTAAAAATCTGGAACCTCTGTAACTCAAGTAACTTTAGGAATATTTTTCATTTTTTCATTGACACAAGCTTCTTTGAAGAAAATGTTTTAATTTGCACAAATTTGCACCGGTGGATATTTCTGATGCTTGCTGCTGGATTAAATAAATATTCTTTGAGAGATGTGCATTTCAGTTGAGTTTTTACCACACTGCAATAAAACTACAAGCCATACAAAGACTAATAATATAGCACAACTTTATTGAAACAGTCTCAACCAATGACGGTGTACAAAGAGTTGACGGTGCAAGAGGCATATGATGGGTAAAAAAAAAAAAAAAAAGTTTTAAAAAAATTGTTGCATGAAACTTGTAAGATTAAAAGGACAAAAAGAAACTGATCAAAGTAGAAGATAATGTTACTGATACTGACATACTGAGAGTGACGGTATTTTTTGCTTTTATTTTGTACAAAAAATAAATTAATGAAATCTTTCAAGTTTACAGGAAAAGCTATTATGTTATTTTATAACAGAGACTTGCTTCTACTTGTGAAATTCATCATACTGTGTTAAAATTGACCTAAAAAAGCCCAAGCAGGCTGACTTGGATGAGTAGATGAGGAGTTAAAAATTAAATGTTATAAAAGTAAGCTGGGGTTAAAACATTCAAAAAATCCTGAATGTTAAACGTGGCATTACTCCTGTACTTAGGAGCATTTAGGATCGCATCGCTTGTGCGTTCCCCCGAGGAAGGCTGCGAGGTCCTTGGGCGGCTCCCCTTTTGAAACCTTGCTCCTACAAAGAACAGAAGGACATATCATTGAGAATTAAGACACAATGCGAATACAATACATTCGAATATTATTAACAATGAAAGCCTTACTCTCTGGTAGCTGTTATTTGAGAAGTCCCGAGATGTATTAAATTGTGACTGACCAAAATTATTGTTTGGAGCATTTGTGAAAGGAGATCGGTAGTTTTCATATCCTCCTAAAATAAAAATAAAAGATCACGTTATGTTTTATTGACTATTGATGAACCTAATTAACCTAAAGTATCTTTGTGACCTAGTCCATGTACCTCTGAAACCATTGGAGGATCCTCTGTATCCATTTATCATACCCCGACCATTGCGGGGCCCACCTCTGGGCACACCCCTGCCATTGTAAAACTGGACTGACTGACCATATCCAGCGCCTCCTGTGGATTCTTCATGTACTGCAGAAGACAAGACCTGGTCTTGGGGCTGAAATCCACCAACAACTACAGCGAGACAAATAAGATTATTTTTGATTATTTTTGATTATTTTTCATCTTTTGTCAAATGTATGTGAATATCTATCCCAGACACTCACCTGATTGCAATGTCTGTTGTGGGATGTCAGACTGCTCAACTTTGGTTTCTGGCTGGCTACTAAAGCCTTGTGTGTAGCTACCCGGAAACTGACCGGCCTGTTTCAATGCATCCACTGGACTCTCTCTGGCTGGGGGCACTGGTGCACTCATGTTAAATACCTAAACCAGAAAGAATACCGTGTTTTAAAATATACAACATGCATACATTCTAATTATAAACATGTTGTTGTTGGAGCACACAGTGGCCAATGACCTAACTGACTTTTAATTTAATGAAATTAAATGTGTTGTACAAATTATCCAAACCAGGAAAAGGATGTATTGTAGATAAACTCAGATACAAAGCATACCGCTTGCACTGACTGGAAAGGTGCTGCGTTGACATTGATGCCACCAGTGTGGGTAGGTTTGGAGACAGGTGGAAAGGCAGAGGACAGGGAGCATGGGACAGGGGGCTGCTCAGAGGAAAGAGACAGTGAGGCCTGGGCAGAGATGAAAGGTGGAAATTTTGAAGGGAATAAAAAAAGGAGTGGAAGTAAAATGAAAGGCTCTCATTCATAACAAACACACTAAAATGCTTCCCTATAATCTTTGACATTAAGTTATTATTTTATTTGCAAAATTAAATTATCTTGTGTTTAATAACCAATAACCTAACAGGAAACATATTTATACACACTAGAACCATCAACACAGTAGTAGTATTACCATTTCCTCCTGCTGTTTTGCATAACTTAAAATAAACTTAAAACCACTCACTTGTGAAGGTTCCTGTTGCCCTGGAATTGCACATGTCTGAGGAACTCTGGATTCTGAATGCGGTGCTGTTTAAAATAAGTTACAGACACCAGTTAATTTCTGTGAACACAATTAATGTGTAATTAACTCCAAAAAATAAAATAAAATCCAAAACTTACAGGGACCACAGCTCAACTGCTGTAAGTCCACTGTCTGCACAGGCTTCATTGGCTGTGCAGACACAATGGCAGGATCCAGGGCCTGTCCGTCAAACTCCAACAGGGAGTCCTATAGCAAACAAATCACAATTTTAGATCAGTCTATTGTCAGTGTGTCCTCTGAAACCTGCCCAACATGTTGGTAGATTACTAAATTATGAGATTACCTTTGATTAGTTCAAAATCATAGTGTGTAGTATAGGTATTTGGTGAGCATGATATGCAACAGTAAACCCGAATTTCAACATCACCTGCATGAAGTTGTATGTTCCTTGCATTTGGGCCATGAGATCCCGCACAGCCTGCTTTCTGACCACAGGGTCAGAAGGAGGACTAGGAGTATCATGGTTCACAGTAACAGTTGGTTCAGGAGCAAGTGGAGCAGGAGGCTGATGCTGTAAAGAGTTCACCATCTATTCAACACAAGAACAAACAATAAGAAACTATTAAAAAAATACACTTTATTTAAGAAGTTATTCAAAATTGCAGTTTACCCGAGCTTCCATCGACCACTCGTCCACTTGAACTTTCTCTGTACTGCTGTATGCAGTTTCTGGAATAAACTGTCTGTTTACAAACTAGAAAGAAATGTAAAAATAAAGTAAGCAACATTTATTTATTTATTTACTTATTTTTAAAATAAAATATACTTAAGAGATATTACCTCTGTGGTTTCCACATTTATTGATTCCGTATATTTTTCAGTAACT
Organism: Bostrychus sinensis; assembly: GCA_020698575.1. NCBI lineage: Eukaryota > Metazoa > Chordata > Actinopteri > Gobiiformes > Eleotridae > Bostrychus > Bostrychus sinensis. The sequence goes on from CM036242.1 coordinate 26,754,945, forward strand.
GTACCTTCTAAAAAATTTATATATTTAAATTGTGTCTAACTTTATTTTTGTAATTTCGTACTTTGGCACTTACCAGGTTCTGGTGAGACTCCTGCTACTTTGAGCCCAACTTCCTCTGTCTGCTCCTGTTCCTCTGCCTTGTTACATGTGCCATTTTGATGGCTTTGTGCTCTGTCAAAGTAACCGCTAACCAGTACCTTTTCAAGAGTTTCCTTCAACGATTTGTCTAAAATAAAGACATTTTTTGGTAAGATTATTAACATATTGTTAAAGCAATCCTTAAAATATTACCTACAGGTAGTTGCTGTTACAGCCTTGTCTCTGCCTTCAAGTAGTTCCCACCAGTGTTGAGAGGCTTCTTCATATTGTTTACTCAACCTGCATGTCAAATAGATAATTTAAATATAAATTCAAATCTTTCTTTTTACGTCATTAACTAAAATCAGCAAAGGAGCGTTCTTATACCTGATATCATGGTTTCTTTCAGGTCCCACTAGTTTGTAAAATTCATCAAGCAATATGAGGTCAGCCTCAGTGAGTAATGGAGAAACCAGATGCATCAGACTGCTTCAGGTCTCTCCGGACATTTTCATCTCCCAACTGGTCCAGGACAAACTGAAGCTCCAGGACAGTTTTCAGCCTCCTTTGCTCCATTTCCTCTCGCAGCAGCTGTTCCCTCCTTGCAGTCTTTTTTACTGCCTTTTGAACCTTGACAGTAAAAAGTAATACTATTTCCAAATTCAGCACGAAGCAGTTGTCTATTTTGTATGATGACTCATTTAACCTCAGATATGTGCATACTAAGAATTTACATGTACTGTTTCACTCACCTCTTGGCCCATTGATATGAAGTTTTTTTGCAATTCACGAGCAAACTCAAGGTTGTTTAAGACCTCTTGGTACTTTGACAAGGCCTCCTTTAGAAAGGACAATAAAACAAAATTAGGTTTAGTCCTGAAAATCTGTGAATGTCATATTTTGTATAAAAACATTCTGCAAGTTTTTGGTTATTAAATACAGGTCTACACTACCACAACTGTACCTAAGCAACAAACAATCCATCCAGGCTTTGATCAGCAGGTCAGATCTAGTACTAAAATGCATACAACTGCAGAAACCATACAACATAAAAGAATGTCCTATGGACAGGTGCAACAAAAGTAAAGTTGGCTGACCTTAATACCCAGGGCTAATCAAATACAGTTTTTTACAGAAATACACTACACCCATTGTTAACTTTGAGGTTAATTTGCAGCCAAATGAATTGGACACCTTGGAGTTATTGTGTTTAATATATCATATTTCATTCATCCGAGGTTATGTACATGCCTTATAAAGAAGTTAATTCAGATAATTCAAAAACATGTTTAAACCTACAGACAGCAGAGAAAAAAAAATCTTGAACACACCAGCTGGTCCTGATTTAGTCTTTCCCCCTTATTCTTCTTGGCCTGGTAGTCATCCAGTTTAGACTGTAAGGACATGAAAAACATTTAAATACTTATCCTTGTGATGAGATAATAAATTTATAATAAACATACTTACCTTTTTCTTTTCCATGTTGCGAACCTTCTTGTCTATTACACCAAGAACTTGCTTCATGGCCTCAGAATTACTTCCACATCCCAGGTCTGGGATGGCACACTGAACAGCATTATTGCCAACTGTCGCTGAAGGCATCTGTAAAACAAAAATCACAAATCAATGAACTGGGCCTTCTTACCTATCGAATGCAGCGGAGACTGACACACTCGACTCTTACTATTAATTTAGTGCTATGCAACTGAAATATCTGTTATCTGCAAAGTATTTCAGTGTAGATGCATATGTCAACTCTAGTTACACAACCTTTTGGCAATTTGGAATTGAAAGGATTCTCATCTTTTTGCCAAACTGACAAAATAAGTTCAGAGCATCCATTAATGCGTTCAGAGATCGGCTGTAATTTACATCCCGTCTGTCTGTAAGGTCAACTCGCCTATTAGCCATACACAACCACCTAGTTATCTGTTTTAAGCTGGGTTATACAAGTAACGACGGTGCTGTTCGTTGTGGCACGTTTGGTCGACACCATGCCTCCATTTCCAGAGTTTTTAATATAGCGTATGGATATGTAGCTGGATGTGGTTAGGCTGCGTCAACTGTAACGGTAATGCTAGCCCGTTAGCCCGTCTCTCAAACACTTGTCTTAATCTCCCTGTCCCATTGTTAGCTGACTGGCTAACTGCTCACTGAGGACCGAGGCTGTTACTGTAGCGTAACTGGATGTCAACAGCCATGAAGTAATCAGAAACAGGTATTAAACGTTTTGTAAATAAGACATGATAAAATGACAGCATCTTAGCGGTGAAAAACAAAACGGTCGGGACGCTGCGACAGCTGGTATTGTCCAGCTGTCTTGAGTCAAATATTGTTGTGTAAGAAATACATTTGAACTTTCTGTAGGTAGTGGCATGAATTTCCTACCTTTATACTCTTTGTCTTCAAAGAGCTTTCCTTTGACAGATTTTACGTTAGCTATATGAATATATTTTTCTTTTACTTTCAGGGATATTTTCTGGAAGGATGCTCGGTCTCTCGACTCTCGCCGGCGGCCAATGGCTGCTTGGTTACAGTTGTGAGCTAGCAGCTAGCGGTGGCTACAAGGACCCCGATAGTCCTATACACATTGCCTGACCTTAAATCAAAATACAAAAAGGATCATGTGGATATGTTTGACATACAATAGAAATCAATGGCTGGGGGTCACTGTAGCTATCTAAGAAACACAACATGTTACCAGCGACTAAAAAGTAAGTTAAATTGCTCTTGGAGGTTGAGGCACTTTAGTTAACCTCAACAAATCAGCAGAGGGCGCTTGTGTGTCATCGTGGCAGGGGCAGGACATCCCAAAATTAACTTATTTTTTGAAGAACTGTCATCTCAAATGTAAGTTTTATTTTCATCAGAATTTTGTTTACATATTACTAGAATTTAATTAACGTTATATAGTGCACATGGCTGCAAATAGGCTGTAACTGTTTTTTTTTTTTGTTTTTTTTTTTCACAAGATTGTGATGGTACAGTGGAATTGTCATTATAATAATACCGAGTGACATAAACCATTAGGCCTAATGCAGTAATAGACATAGTGTTAGAGTGAAAAAAAACGAAAAAAAAAAACACATTGGACACCCTGAACTTACATATCTCACACGTCTCACATAGGCCTACTGTACGGTGTAAGCCTCCTCTCAAGGCTTTCATTCTGTGATGTCTAAACAGGGAGTTGGGGGCGTGTGGATCCGTAGCTTCGCTTTTTGATGTGGGCTCCTGAGTAATGACCGTACATCCTTTAGCTCTCCTCTCCTGCAGCACATCTGAACAGATTAAAAATGTGCAGAGGATTTATTGGCTGAAAAACCTCAAGGGCTTGCAAACCTTTCGGTCCTAAACCAATTGCTCCTTTAGGACTATATGCTAGGCCTTATATATATATATATATATATATATATATATATATATATATATATATATATATAATCAAGTCTTCATACTCAGGGAGGATGCAGTTGGCTCAAACGGAGCCAGAGGTACATTTGCATATGCATATGATTGATTTAGGATAAATTTTATGGAAGTTTAAAACCTCACACATTTCTGGTTTCCACTTGTTTGGTTCTTTACACTTTTATTACAGGCCTTTCGTGCATCCGAAAACCACACAGAAGTTTCTGAATTCAGTCAAGGCATTCGATGGGACTATTTTATTTTATTTGATATACGTGACCGTTTTTTTGATAGTGATGATATAGAGCTTCAGTTCAAAACATCTGCTTTGCATATTGTTTAAGAACAACAAGCTCATTTTCTCATAAAGTATCCATGGCAGCAAGGTCGCTCATTGGTTAGCACTCTCGCATTACAGCAAGAAGGTCCCTTGTTCGATTCCCAGATTGTGTGGGGCCTTTCTGTGTGGCGTTTGCATGTTCTCCCCGTGTCTGGGTGGGTTTCCTCCGTGTACTCCGGGTTCCCCCATCAACCTCAAAACATGCACAATAGGTTAAACCTCCAGCTAGGTATTCCTGATCAAGATCTGGAGAAGGGTACCCGGGCGCTGCACCGTGGCTGCCCACTGCTCCTGACAGGTTTGGGTCAAATGCAAAAAAAAAAGAAGCAAAAAACAATTTTCTTACGGGGACAATAAATTATACTTTACCTTAAGAAGACTAACACTACATCAGGGCAAAATGTTTAGACACATTTGTTTTGTTTCAGATATCACTGTGTTGAAGAAGTGAGAGATACTGTAAATGTTGATCTTTTTGCTCTTGCTTTGCGTAGTGATGGCTTCTGTGGTCTAACTTTACTAAGTCAGCACTGACCTGGTCTGCTTTGTGACAGGGAACCAGCTCACAATCTGAGCTTATCTGACCAAACTTCTATTTTAGACCTGCACCTTTTCCCAGATTGCATGGCCCAGAGGGTAACATGGGAGTCCAGCAGGAGGCCCATCAAAAACCATTTTGGAAGTTCTACTCAACAAATAAAGGTATAGTTTTGAATACAGTTCCCTCACTACAATGTCAACATTTTGGAAAAATAAAATATGCAAAGTCTAAGAAGGGAAACTAATTATTTGTGGCAGAATTCATACAGTACAATAGCACAAATACAGTCTTTTGTATGTTTCTAAAAGACTGTCATCAGATATTACAGAAAGGTCCTCCTTTTCTTTTAATTATATACACAAGTGCTGTGACATAGTTTTATGCCAAATGCCCTACCTGAACCCTTTCCATTTTTCTGGGCTTAGGACCAGCACATATTGTTTTGGAGTTTTTGGCCACAATGTGGGGGAATCAGACCCCTGTCCTTTCTTTCCTGCTGTGGATCTAACTACTTCACTGAGATGAATTGTATTTAAATAATGTTGTGCATTAATAACAGTGTGCTTATGTTAAATTCAGTTGGATCAATTTGAATCTAAGCCTAAACAACAACCCAGCACTTTAACTTTCTATCCATTTCAGCCTTTCATTCTTACCTGGGGTAATATTCATCCATGCTCAAAAACCAAAGCAAAAGTGAAGATAATGAGATGCACATTTCTTTTAAGCAAGTTAACATACTTTGATGTATCCACACTGCAAATATCTACCATCAACAGTGAAGCACCACAAAAATGTCTGACCTTCTTTACCTTTTTTGCCAACTATACACAGATACAAAACATAGCTCATCTTAAACTGAATAAATGTATTTTAATATAGGATACATTTGTAACCTATATATTACACATCTTTTTAGGGTCTGACGTAAAACTAACAACTGAAGACCTGCTTTATTGTTTCCTATTTGTGTCTATACAACATCAGGACACACAAGCAGCTCACGTCTGGTTTATATCCCTCACAAAGTCCTCTGTCATAACTCCTCTGTATCCCAGAATTCCCGGAGCTTCTGGTGGGACGTTTGCACAGAAAAAGAAAGTGTCTGGACCCTGTCAGCATCTCCCTGCAGACCTCAGTTATACAGGCACGCTTAATTAGATCAGCTTTGATTGGTATTTCAAATGACGGGAATAACATGAAGCGGTGTGTCTGTTGTCCCCACCCAGCTCTCACTGCCATTGAAGTGCTGTGTACAGTCAGCCGTGTCTGTTGAGAACATAGAGGATGATGGGCGACTTGGAGGTGCTCTGTAGATGATCTGGGGTCAGGCTCAAGATTAAGAGTGAAGAGCTTTTAAGGGAAAGGCAGGACTTTGACATTGTACAAAGCATCCATGACAGCATACAGATTTATTCAGAGCAACATGTACTTTTAGACTTCACTTTAGGCTCAAAACCAGTTCCATGCAAAAACCTGACAAGGAAAGAGAAGTCATCCAGTGAGCCGCAACAGGTTTCTATTTGGTTTTGGATTGCGTGTGAACAAGAGGTCAAGTGTTTCCCTCTTATCCATGTCTCTTCTGTAGTTGTGACCAGCAGATTATGTCATGTCTCAAAAAGCTATATTTTTTACCATTATAATGTAAACATACTGAACTTTACACAGTGATATACTAGTGTTTTACTTGCAAAAAAAAAAAAAAAAGGAATACAAAATACTTGGCATATTAATCAACTGTGTCACTTAAAGTTTATAATTTGTTTCAGTGGCTCCTGCTAAATAAAATGTTGTTTTGTTTTATTGTTGTTTTTAGTCTATTTTAAAGACAACTCAAAAAGCAGCCTAATGGTTAAATTTTAATAAAAGACAAGGAAAGTTAGCAATTGGCCATGGGAGAAATTATTTGGTGTGGATCTGGAAAGCTATTTGGATCCAGGATTTTTTACAAATAGATTATGCATCATTGCGAGATAGGGCTAAAGACACAAACTCCAGTCACAAGGGATCAGTAAAGGAACATGATGATTAGTGGATTTCTCTGAGATACATTATTGGGGATAATGCTTTATGGCTCAACTGATCAGAGCATTTAACCCTGAACTAGAAAAACTCTCTCCAGGTCTGGGCACAATATCTTTATTGTAACACGTTAACAGTTCTGTCAATAAAACTAAATTGCATAGAAGCATTTAAACAAAAAAGCCATTAACTAATTCCATATAAAACACAGTCTACCTTAATTTTAAAATGTATTGGGCTAACTGTAATGTTTTGTTAATCTTAATGTTAATCTTGGCATTGTGACACACAGAAAGATGCCCTCATCTTTATCTATACAGCAAGAATTTGGCAACTTTGTGTGAATGTTTTTTCTCAGTTGTAATATCACGGTCTACAAATATCTGATCAAGGAAGGGAAAACAATATGTACTTTTAGGACTGAGTTCGTGCCTCATGTCTGATGCGCACTATTCCATTATGTAGTTTAAGATGCAGATGAAGCGGTATCAGTGTGTGACTGTGCATTTATTGTGAAGCAGGGAAAACCACGGTGTAGAAAATTAGACTTGGCAACTTTCCCATCATCACTCACCAAATTATATTGGTTTTCAAAATACCACACAGTTGAAAAGTGATAACAGTGAAGGTTGTGATCACATAGAAAACATTCAAATTGTGATGCAAATAAACAGGCAATTTTATACCAACATCTGAAAGTGATAAGTGCAGATGAGCTTAGAGTCTGTGTTGAATTAATGTCTTTCAACACAGAAGATTAAAAGTATTAATTTAATCAAAGATACTTGACCCTTACTGTTTTCATTTCTTTATGTGTGGTGTCATCTGCAAGGTGGCAATACAGGACTTGTTTTAATTAATGTGGATGCTACTGTTGCAGTGCTAATCTGTTGAGTATGAGCTGCCAAGTGTTGTTTTATGCACATAATAACTTTTTTGTTGTATTTAAGTCAGACGCACAAAGGCAGTAAAGGTACAAATGAACTATAATGTATAAATGTTCATCTAATTCAAACCCATGATGCCTATAGGCAAGCTGTAGATGCTCTGTATATGCGCCACATGTTCTACCAACTGAGCTACAGCACGGCATGTATTGTTTTAGGTTCAAACAATATTACATTTACATATTTGATGTTATATAGCCACATATATTTGTCTTAAAGTGACCTTCAGTGGTAGGGAAACTGAAGATTGACGCATACATGATACGTCCATGGTTAAAAATGTCCTATGTGCATCAGGCATTTTTCTATATTGGGACCTCCAGGTATCTACTGTCTGAGAACCCTAATTTCTCTGTCTAAGTCCATTCTTAAATCTAATTATATCAAAAAACCTTTTAGTGGTTGTGTCTGGAGTCCTTTTATAGGAGCAGGAGTTGTGGTTCTGGTGTGGTTTAAATGCAGTCTATGGAAAGAATAGTGGAGGCTTCATAGCGCTGTCAGTAAAATAAAGCCATACAGATTGGTTACAGGACATGTTTTCTTCATGTCACTCAAACAGCAAGGACACAAACAGACTAAATAGATGGCATCCTTTTCCCCAGCCTTCCCTTCAACCTCACAACATACAGTACTTTCCAAAAGTTTTACTGAGGTGTGAAAAAGGTTGCTAACGTATAGTGCTTTAATAAATACAGAATTTTACTTAAAATTTTTGTTGTGAAAATTTCAGGAAAGGTCCAAGGACCAAGGACAAAATGATTAATTCTGGTGTGGATCCAGAGAAGTTTTTTAAGAGATTTTTGAAGATACTAGCTAACAAATTATTAGTTTTAGCAGATTATGAGATTTGTGGCTTAATGCAAGCATATACACCTGAAATAGAAGATCTTTGCGTCTGAGTGCAGGTCTAGGCACTATATCCTTACCATTGCAAGATAGGACCAGTGCCTTGGCAGAGGTCTACACTCTCTGAATGCTTCTAGTTTTTAATTTTTGTTCAATATTGTTTATTTGTGTAAATTGATACACTTTTCTTTGTACATAGCCTTTTTTAGATTGTTGCACATTACTGTATATATTAATGTTATGACAAAAATCTCAGTCCAAATATAAAAGCAGAGTACAGAAATAATCTGATAGTGGCCAATAGTGATTGAAAAGCATATATTTTAACTTATTAAATTTTCATAGAATAAATCCATAAAACCATAATTGCACTTGACATGATTCCTCTACAGTGTACTTCAGGACAAGCACGAAAAGCAGGACAAAGTAATTAGAGTGACCTTAAAGATGCAATCAAGAAGTCCTGCAGCAATTCTTTCCCTTTGTTCCACGGGACAATCTTAAGCGCTTGTGTTTGCTGCTTGTTCTGCAAAACAAACAAAAGACAAGCAGAGCCGGAGCAGTGATTAGAGAAATCAACAAATCCTCGAACAGGACATGAGCGCATAGGGCCTCCAGGCTGGATTGGGTTCTGTGGAAATGGTGAGTCAATGAGCTTAGAGGACAGTGGGGGTGATTGTGAGCTGGGCGGGGGGGGCAGGAGGGGCAGCAGTGGGACCCGAGGTGTGAACCAAGGGCCGACAGCGCAGCCTCTCTCAATTTAGTTTACCATATCCGTCATGGGAACATCACTTGTATTTTCTTTTCATTACAGGACCAATCTCTTCGCAATCCTTCCAAACAACAGTGGAATAACAGCTTATTTGCTCTGTGTGGCCTTGGTGGAAGGTGGAGTGGTTTGGAGTCAGTTTCAAGGCCCATTTGATCCTTGCCAGGTTCAGCCTTTGGTGCTGACAAGAGAGCACGAGAAATGTAATTTATACGTCCCATTGTTGAACTCAATTTTCCTCACCATTAACAAGTTGATTTGGTAATGTTTTGATACCAAATATGAGGATCTAGGCAATTGGGATTTATAAGTATTTTCTCTCTGTGACTGCTGGTGACAACACACTTTATTTCATTTTTTTGAGCTGATCACCATGTATGCAGTTTTAAAATGTAGTATGTGTAAGGCTAAATCCATTTAATTCCTTTCCTATTATTATCATTTTGCCACATTATGCCACGTTTCTGACCAACTAAACCACGTCATAAAGTCTCACAAAATCTCTATTCTAGCCATTCACCAGCTACTTATAGTTGCTCCTAGTCCACCTCACAAGGCTTAAAGACTCTTCAAAAAACATACAAAAATGTAAAAGTCTGAAACTTGTCCTTAATATGAACACAGTATATCTTGCAGGTTAAGGTTTATTCTCTTTTTTTTTTTCTTTTGGTTTCCTGTTCATCATCTCTAAGATAAAATAAAAAGTTGCATCATACATTTACCATCAAAAGCTCTCTGAATTAAATCCTAATAAAATTCAGTATTTGTTAAAAAAAAAAAGTGAAATACTGAATAACCAATATTTCTGTATATGGTATATGTAAAATATTACATTATATATTGTTGTATCTATATACATTAAATATTTCTATATATATATGTATATTACTTTACTTAGTATTGGCCACTAAGAACTAGTGTAAGTTTGTGAATACCCATCCAACTATCATACTAAAACTCTGTCAATGTGTTAAGCAGCCACTGTAAGGCAACATCTGCTTAGTACTGCTTGAGGATAGAATTTTTCAGAAAGGAAACCACAACCTACTTAAGCAATAAGATAACCTTCTTCAGTGAGTGTGGTCTGAGTAAATCAATAGTGTTCATAGAGGAATATAATAAGGATCAAATATATTCTTTAGGAGCTGTTTGCTAAAATAATGATGGTACAGCAGTTGCCAGAAGTCCTTGAGAAAGTTTCCTCTATAATAGCATGTGTGAAAACTGAGAACATGAAGCCGTCATTTTGGAAAAAGGTTAACACAGAGAGTGGAGCTGGAAAATATCTGTTTTAAGAACAAAACCCGGGACTTATCTTATGAGTGAATCAAAGGGATGTTTTGAACATTATGTTGACAATTATTGCCTCTGGACTGTGGTCCAATCCAGCGATTCAGCATGGCTTTCTCAAACGTCCAGACACTCTGTATCCTCCTTTTGTCTGGGCTCAGCTTTTAATGTAACTGCAATCAACCACAACAAGATTTCTGAGGCCCAGCGCTCATCCTTTAGAAATCCCACCAAACGTGAGTACTATTGGAATTCCGGAGCACTATGCCAACCGTGAAGCCTGCCGCTCCTCACCAGCGCTGCACAGAGGGGCAATTTTCCTCCGGCTGAACTCCCCAAAGCTGCCTCACCTGGAACCAATCTGTAACACAATCGAAGGTCCTGACTTGAAAGCCCGTTCTTTCCCTTTGATAGTCTCCTCTTGGTAGCCTGCATGGCGCTGGAAACAGGCCTTTTGTAATCTGCACATACAAAAGAGCCAGGGATCGGGACGAGAATCCACCCATCAAAGTGTATTATGCAAATAACGGGAAAACAAAGCTCAGATACTCTTTGTTTTTGCTGCTCTGCATTGGGAATTGGTCTGCCATTCGGAAACTTTAAGTGCTGTTGCCATTCATTCTTTTGCTCTGAATCATGTTTTATTTTGAAAGGATAACTTCTAAGCTAAGAAGACAACACTGAAGCATGTAGCGTGTAACTGTTACTCCGTTGTACTGTATGTAGGCCTGGGAGGATTACTGGTGTCCAAGGTGTTGCAGTTTTAAAATGTCACAATAATCATAGAAACCATAATTTCATGACATTAATTTATTACAGTTGACATATTTGGACATGATCAGACAAAAGCCAATGACATACAGTATTTTACAGCTTATCTGCCTGATATAAAATGACTGAAGGTATACTATTTCAAAATGACTATTAAATCACAATTTTATTTTGGACAGAGGACTTTGAAAATGAAGTTGTGTGTTAAACTTTTTTTTCTTTAGTTTTTTTAATTATTATTATCATGGCTTTTGCCTTTTTATTTGATAGAGACAATGATCAGACAGGAAAGTAGGCACAGAGATGGGTAATGACATGGATAATATATTTTCTTAAGTCCCATTTTCCTAAAGTATGTGCCATATTATTTTGTAATCGATAGCTCAAAATATACCCAACCAATCCTCTCAAAGCATTAGCCAACTAGGTTAATCAAATGTTAGCATCCGATGTGTTTATTTAGTGTTCCTGAGAAACTCAGTCTTAAGTCAACATGCCAAACTCCATTTCCGCCTTTCACATTTCTCTTTGAGTGAAAGGTCCCTCAAGCAAACCTCCAGCATTTTGGCCTTACTGTACATGGAAGAACTAAATGGTGTCCCTACCAGTGTTTTTACTACTGAAAGAAACTATCCACTCAGACATGTGCCAAGAATAAAGTGATTTCTGTGCGGCCGTTGAACTTGTTATTTTGTACATTCACAAAGAATACATGTGATTTCAATTGAGCAATTAGCAACAATTTAATCAGATGTGGACCAGCACTGGAGGTGGATGTAAGGCTCAAAATGAAAAGGACATTTGTTTCATGGGTCTGCAGTTGTGACATTGAGAGTCACTAGCTGCTGAGAAAACTTGGAGTGAAGTCTGGCCAAATGCTCCCCTCTTCATTTGGTTTAATCAACTTATCCTGTCAGGCTTTGGTGTTTCTCACATGCAAAGGCTTATTAAGAAGAGAACATTGCATTGTGGTTCTTTATCTGTATATCATTATGATGCTTGTTAGCTTAATGTACACGGAGAGCAAGGTTTCAGAAACATTTCTATGATCAAGACAGAGAGCATTTTAGTTTGAGAGCATTTTAGGTATTAGTATTGTTGATATATTTTTTTGTTTTTTTCCTCCATCTAACTGATATTTGCCAGCAGTGGAAGAATTTCTCAAAATCGGTACTCAAGGAAAAGTACTCAAAATGATTACTTAAGTAAAAATATGTAAGTATTGAATGTAACAGCAAAGAACTGTTGTTATGTTTGTAAGACTTCTATTGTTACCACTTCAACTAACAGCACATTTACTACTGCTACTACTTCTACTACAACTACTACTATAAATACTATAGCTAACAGTTATTACACCATGGCTAACTATCATGGCTACTTTAAAAATGTACTCAATAAAGTAAAAGTACTTTTTAGAAAATACCATTTTGCTCTGTACTCATTATAAATAGGACCTTTATATGTCTTGACTTGCCTGACCCCAGCCTCAGTAAGCAACACATGCAGATTAATTAGAATCACTTGCTCAGTGTGCAGCGGGATGAACAGACCATTGTTGTCAGAGAAAGCTCTTACAACCTGACATATATATGCAGAAATACATGCCCAAAACCTTTGGAAAAAGTGGGACATTATGATCATATCATTTTGTAATTATGGTTTTTAAGGATGCAACTTTCACTTAAAATAGGAAACACAGACTTGAAATCAATCCATCAAGATGCATCGTACAAAATGTGGTATTAAACTAATCTAATGATTTTGTAATACCTAAGAGACAAAAGATGGCTGCCACTTCCTCAATCAGAGCCTGCTTGTTCAATTAAAAGTAGCACCAAAAACACCATTGCAAAGTTAAAGCAAAATGTAATAATATGTGTGTAAGTAAAGGTACCATTATCTAATAAATAAAGGGATTAGATGTACACCTGAAAGGAATTGCACCTTGGTTGAGGACATCTTCAATGGAAAGCCAGCAAAAGGCTCAGAAATGTACTAAAAATAAACTTCATCTTTTAATCTCTTCTCAAGTAAACATACTCTTAGAAGTAAACATTCTCAGAAAGATTGTTACTTAAATAAAAGTAAAAGTATTGAGTTTTTTATTTTTTATTTGACCTTTATTTAAAATGAGGCTATAAATCATCACCAGAAATAGAAATGTTCAGTTTTGTGTGATTTCTTAAATGCCTGAAGTGTGAAGAAATGGCAATTGCAAATATGAATGCTTCTCCCAAATTCAATAAAGTACAAGTATTAGATTAGCCCTGATTAACGTCCTGTTCTGGTCACATCTTCTGGACATTCCTGTGCATTAGGCCAGTGAGAGCGCCCTCTGTTTTCTTTGGGAATGACCTTTGTAAAAAAGGTCATTCAAGTGGCAGTGTCTGCAAGTGACTCCTTTGCAGTGCCCTGGCTTAGCCCATATATTCTACGGCAGCGAGGTAAAGAAATGAGTACAAGAAACCACAAGTTAAACAGCTGGCCTCAAAACATCTTATTTTTGTTTGAAAAATCAAAATCAATGGTCTTTTTCTGATTGGACAATCAGCGATGCAGTTTTAGAACCAAAACAAAATAAACAAAAACAACTTATATTTTTAAATGTTAATAACTCAACTGTACCATTGTTATTAGTAAAACTAATATATTTTTTAAACATGTTTACATCATAGCTGGGGACACATGTGGGTCATTCTTATAAAATACAAAAAATATATACACCTCATAGCAAATTTAAGTATCACTTTTAAAAAATTTGAAGTGGTACTTTAATGTTACAATATAGGTTTATCATCTGATCTGATAATTATGTGCACTGCAAACAGCAAAAAAAAAAAAAAAAAAAAAACCACTTCCTGTCAACTTTATGTTACAAGCCAATAAAACTTCCAAAATGTAGTTAGTATAAATCACTTATTCTCATTAGGGGTCATGGGTCATTAGTGGCTTGAGCATATTTTATATCTATAATGGGCCTTAGGCGAGGTACACACTGGACAATGGCCAGTTAGTCACAGGGCTGACTCTAACGACAGACAACCATTCACTCTCACATTCATTCACTGGGGGCAATTTAGATTCACCATTTCACCTACATGCTTGTTATTGGACATTTGAGAAAGCCAGAGTATTCAGCTATTACTTCATCTACTACTTATATTATTATTATTATTATTATTATTATTATTATTATTGAAACTGCAATAGCCTACATCCGCATTTTGCAGTGATTTAGCATATTCTATCCAAATTGCAGCAAGAGTGATTGTTGAAAGATATGCATATGTTCGGTGACAGCTTTGCCCTCTAACCTCTGCCTAAAGCTGCACATACTGGGGTCCTGACAGTGTCCAGCGGCTGTCCCAGTCTGAGGTCCAAGTGATGACAGGGAGCCGCTCGCTGTGAGAGCCACCAAAACAAATAGGACACGCTTCTCTGCGCCCTCTTATCCTGCTCTGGTCCAGGTGAAACACATAGGATGCACCCTGCCTTCCTCCAACCAAAATAGGGTCAGGGTCAGAGGTCATGCGCCCAGATCACAGACAACTTTTATTGTTCTTCACAAATATGTCTTTGGTCTCTGGAGGATGGTATGAAAAGGATAAGCTACTCAAGAGCTTCTGACTGGCCAGCACAACACCTGTCTGGGTCCAGATGTTTCGAAAATAAAGAACATTACCTTGTGACATATTTAGTTGAATGTTACTAAAATGACCACTAGAATGACCATATTCACATGTGACGTCATTAATGTAATCATCAGCATCTGGATATGTGCAAAAAGCAGGTGGCTGTGAAGAGGGAGAAAACAAATTGCAGGACTTTTGAGTAAATTATTCAGAATACAGTGTCTTGGACTTGGAGATTGCAGCCTGCAACCTATTTGCTCAACAGTATGTCTCAGAAGTGGTTGGAAATGGGTGAGGTGCCAGTATGGTGTTTGTCAAGTCTCTGCTGAAACTCATCAGCGAGAAAACAAATGGATAACAATTTTATTTGGGGTGTTTCAGTGTATCAATCTGTTTTTCATAAAATATTTTAACATCATAATTTGTTTTTACCACAGAGTCATTCAAAAACTAGAATTAAGCCTCTTTTAAAGCCCATGGTACCTGGTTTTCTATTTTACAAAAAACACAGTAGAACAAACATTACACTTTTAACTCTCATATGAACATAATCCATCAACATCGAAATTCTCCATAAATGATCTAGACTTTTAGGGTTTGACACAAATTGGTTGACAAGCCAGTAGATGTTCAAATACACAACATCTACAATTCATTAGTAATACAGTATGTGGAAATGCAATAGAAATAAGTGACTTAGTGATATTATAATGATACCTCAAAATTTTCCAATATCAAAACTTTGTACATTCCTGTCGATAGTTTATTTTGGGAGTTTTTTTTTTTTTTTTTTTTTTTGGATCTACATTAGGTATTGGAATCAAAGCAAATGACCTCAAACCACCTTTTTATTATAATAGTGGTGAAAGAAATGACTTTTTATACTTCTTATAAATGCAACAATGTGCATAGATTTAGCAACTGCATACAGTTTGCCTTGACACACACAGTAGTTGAAGATTGATGTTAAATTAGCGTCCCTCTGTTGTGTAATTTCTACAGTGTGAACTTAAGTGGCTGTAGATCGTGTGGTGCCTGTGGACATATTTGTGGCCAACAGTGTGAAACTGAGTGGAGACCTCACATAACCAGCAGAGCCAAAGGGCTTGTGGCTGCTGAATAAATTATAGGTATAGTAACACACACTAGATGAGAGACGATACCAAACATGCCAAACTTCAGTCACTTGGATGCCAGTGGCTGATTGCTTAATCGGCAAGAGAGTGATTAGTGGTCACAGTTTCTATGTCTGATACACCATAGGGGCTTTTGATTCATGTTTTTGTAGCACAGTTTTACTTACTGTGAAGTGTGGAGCTGCATTGAAGGTGGTCCCTTTTTATTAAATTTACACTGAGCAGCTGTTATGGTGGAAAAATTAATATACTTTGGCATATCAGTGATCTACTTAAGCACATTTTTGCAGTTTGAGTAAATATTGATAGAAAAATCTCATAAGAGGACAATGTGTCATTTTTCTTACATTTACGATACTGTACAAAAGTCTTTTTGAAGAAAGAAAGGCAATGAACAAAGAAAAGTGTAACAAAAATACTATACAAAATATGTACACAAATGCAAAAAAGGAAGAAAAATCAAATCTAGAAGCAGTCGGAGAGCATAGACCTTTGCCAAGGCACTGGTCCTATCTTACAATGGTAAAGATTTAGTGCTCAGACCTGGATTCAAACTCAAAAATCTTCTAGTTTGGGGGTAAATGCTCTTTCCTCCATTGTGCCACAAACTGATGTCAACAGTAACCTACATCAACATCAGAATTAATAATTTTGTCTTTTTGCCCATTTCTGACCTTTCCTGCAATTTTCATTACTTTTTTGTGCTGTACTTTACATGTATAAAACTTATTGTAAAGAAATGCTTTTGTTTTGCCCACTGCGCATTACCTGGGTGCGCTCTGAATTCTGACGAAGCAGAATAATTCTCTCAACAGATCATATCAGTGAGGAGGAGGCATCCCCAGATCAGCACCAGACCTACGAGGTAGTCGCATATGGGACGCGTTTACACTGATCCTAATAAATGTTCATGTGTGGATAGTGTCTTCTATGTTGTGGGGTTTAGATAGATGGGGTACTGTCATCAGTTCTAGTGTAAGAATTTTCAAGGAGGGAAAAAGAATATATGAGGACCAGGTAGGGTTCAGACTTGGGTTTTAGATTCAGTCCTTTATGATCTTGTTTGTCCCCGGTTCATAGTTTGAAATTATTTGAGTATAGTTGAATTTAAAGAGCATAAACATATTAAAATGTGTCGTCACAGCGAATCAACTGTGCAGTGACAGTTTTTTTCATGTCGGATGCCCTTCACATCTCATCAACCCACATACTGTAACTGGAGTAGGTGAAGCGCCTTGCCCAAGGACATAACAACAGTATGCAGTGGGTCGGATCAGTAATGAATTGCCAACCTCCAGTTTACTGGGTGACCTACATTTAACCTCCTGCTCCATTGTTGCCCCCATTAACTGTTAGCTATAAAATGTAATCTGTAATCTATAAATTATTTAAGATTCACTTTGAATTTAATTATTAAAATACATTCACTTTTTTACAGTATTCTAATTAGAGATGCTGGTGTATGTCAGTATATAGAACCAATATGAAAACAGTTTTCCCCTCAGTGTAAATATGGAAACCAACCTTTCCATAAATACCACAAATAAAATGCACATGAAGTAATAAACATATTCAAATCAATATCTTCAAAAGAAAAATAATAATTTAAACAATAATAATGGGAGCATTTTTCAGCATTAAATCTCTAATGTTTTACCTGTTTCGTGTGTAAATATGCTGGTGCCAGATGTGGAGCTTCTCTTCAGTCAGTGTGCAGCAGATGTTTCACCAGAGCTGTCCACTGTCTCTGTCTGTGTTAGACAACATAACACACATCCCCAAGTCTTGACAGAAAGTAAGAACATATGATTTTAGATGGCTACCTCCTTGGGTGCTCCTTATTAAATGTAAAATAAAATCAAGCATTGTCATTATATTATATATATATATATATATATATATATATATATTTTTTTTTTTTTTTAAATATGCCGACAAAGACACTCTGAGATGAACATGATTTCAAATACAGGGCAGTATATACCGTTTGTGAACAGACACAACATTCACATTCAAATCTGGCAAAATCTGGCAAACAAACCACAAAAATAAAGAGACAAAAACCCATGTATGGTCCTCACCACATTTCTGTACCAAAAAGGAAAATCACACGCATACTGTGTGACAGCAGTGTTTTTAATTTTATGAAAATTTGTAAAACCACAATAATAAAACATCTGTCTAAGAACTGCGCAGCTAAATGGGTAGATATCTTTGCAGTCATTCTTGAACACTATTTTTATTTTAGCTTCTTATAAGTTGGATATTTTCACTAAACTGCTGTCTCTGGTTTCACGTTGTAGTGGCTCATTACATTAAAATTGCCTAATAGGAACAGAATTTATTTATTAACACAACCTGAGTCATGTTCTGTTCGTGAGTGCTTAATAAACTCCTAATAGACCTCCAGAGGTACATGATCAAGAAGAACCAGCAAATGATGTTTTCTTTTATTATGGATCTAATTACATATCCATTAATTTACAAGGGTCAAAATTAAATCCTTGAATATATTTTCATTAGGAAATGAGGCAAGGTTTAAATATTCAGATGTTTTGTGGGGAGATGCTAAACTAACTTGAGTTGTGTATTTTTCTTTCTTAATGGCAGGGGCATTTCTGAGCACAGTACTCAGCAAATATGTGGCATAGAGTCAAGTTTATTTACAAACATTCCCTGTTTTTACTGTAGTATTATATCAAAATACTACTGAATATGACCATACAGGCCTAGTGTTTCCCTGTAATCCGTCTGTTACACTGTGTTTAAGTAAGAAAATATATTACTTCAGCATTACAGCATCACACAATAAACAAAAGCAATGGGATATGACAGAAAAGCAGTGTTTGTATTGAGTGAGAGCTTGAGCAGATATTTTCATGTCATGATGAAACATTTGAGCTCATGTTTGCTCTGGGAAAGTGAACCAAAGAGATCCAGACCTTTTTCAGATGCCTCAAGGCAATACCCACGGACTCAGAGGTGAATCCAAAGAGTCAGTGTCATTCTCATCCTGGAGTATTTT
The DNA here is from genome assembly GCA_020698575.1 of Bostrychus sinensis. Lineage (NCBI taxonomy): Eukaryota > Metazoa > Chordata > Actinopteri > Gobiiformes > Eleotridae > Bostrychus > Bostrychus sinensis. Next base: position 26,773,756 of record CM036242.1, read on the forward strand.
AACCACTTAGCCATGTTAAAATAAAGGCTTTTTAATAACTCTCACTTTTTTGACTGCCTCAGTTTTCTGTTTTTGTACAATGTCCACAAATGTGTCCAATTCACGTTCAGTTAAATGAAAAAATATCCAGTGAGATGCAGAAATACATACTGGTGGAAGAAATGCTCAAAATATGTAATCGAGTAAAAGTATCACTACTATTTCTACCACTTCTACTACTGATTTGAACACTACAGCTACTACTTTTACTGCTCCTGATGTGAGTACTACATTTACTTGTTTAGAGATTTAAAATATAAAAGTAACATTTTCTTCCTCTAAATAAAAAGTATGTTTTAGATTTTTTTTTCTCCAAATAAGTCACTTTGCCCCTCTGATAAGCACCCACCATAAAGAACATATTTGGTTATCAAATTAAAAACAATCATCTTGTGGGCCTCAGTGCTTCCTGTGCTGCTTCCCGTTTTATATTCATTTCCATTTTCGAACAAAGCCGTCTCTCCACGCTGTATTAATGCCCATCAAAGGCCTCAATCAAGTCCCTTTGCCACAGGCTAAAGCTGCAGAGGCTAAAGTTGAATGTTGTCAGTGCAATAAGGATGTGGGCTCATGTGTCTTCCTTGTGTTTGCCTTTTAACCCCCACATTCCTAAATTTCTGAAATAGTAAGTCCGGTTTGGAGAGGCAGGGGTTATCGGAGCCATGACACTAAAGGGTCATTTGAATGCCATTGACCATCACAACAGTCTCCTCCATTATACTGTTAATACAATGTCTTTATGCTTCTCCAACCAGAACATTTACAAAATCAAACATAATTACACATGGCTTCCTAAAAAATTAGTCATGGTCCTGATTCAATATGGTCTCACATTAAATGTATCCGGGTTTGTGATGTATTTGGGAGAAGCTGGGGACATTCGGTCTCCCGGAAGTTTGTGCTTTGAGGCATCTCTTAGCCTGACACAAGAAAGACATTTCCAATACCATTTTCCACACAAAAGAGAAGTTTATAGTTTGGTATACTAGATATTATGGTAACACCTAACCACAGAGTATAAAGCAACAGTTGAGTATTAATCTATTATTTACAAAGCATACTTCAACATTAATAAACACAATTGAAATTTAACCTTTGTTATTAATGTTCTGAGTAATAAGCTCATGTAAATCAATGCAAAGCTATAAATATCAGTGTTAATTCAGTCAAAATGTTGTTAATTATCTATTAATGCTTTATTAATGCTAAATAGTTACTCTAAAGTGTTAGCAATATTATCCAATAAGTGGAAATGTGTGTCCTGGGCAGAAACAGACTGTAAAAAGTATAGGGCTGTGTGTGCTGGCGGGAACCTAGCAATATTATGATACAAGAGATATATATAATACAACATTTTTTGATATATTGATTTGTCACTGTACTGTAACAAGGATGATACGTTGCAATTTTGGAAAACCTCGCCTGTATCCTACACCAATCATTAATTCATCCATCCTCTTCCACTTATTCCCATTAGGTGACTGGAGCCTGTCCCAGAAATGATGGGCCCTAGGTGGGGTACACCCTGGACAGTGGACAGTAGTACCCCACTACATAAACAACACTTTATGAAATACATTTTATTTTTTATCAGAGCAGTGAGTACTGGAACTGTTTTTCCCAATTAACCTTTTTACAAATAAGCAACAAAATAAAAGTGCTTGCAGGAATTTTTAAAATGACAATAAAATAAATAAAATATATTGTCTGTTGGAGGTTTAAAGAGATAGAAATATAAGCCACTGACATGAATATTTGCATAAATTGTATGCCTTTTTTTTTTAACAATACAGCATAGCTGAATTAAACAATCCAAAGTGTTTTTTAGAACCAACATTTTCTTACACCATGAGTAAATCTAATTTAACCTTTAGAACAACAATTTTCCTGGAGTATTGTTTTGCTGTACCATACGCAGCCGTGTAAATAACTCAGAGTCAGACTCTCAGTAATCTTTGGGAACAACACTGTACGTTAAAAGACACTGCACGGTTCCTATAATGGGACAATTACAGTAAGTAAAGAGAGTTTCCTTGTGAAGTGAAAAGAGATCAGATTGCTCTTGTGGCTAAAGCACAAACCACCCTCTAAACATGCCATTGGGAATCAAAAACACATTATTTTTCATCTTTATTTACAGCGGTTACACACTTCCTGGGGCTTCAGATAAAAAGCACTTGTGCATATATTTCTGACTGCTTCTCCCCTCTAAATAATACTCTTACATCTACTTTTTTGCAGAAACTGGAGAAGTATACAAAATCTATACTCAAGTAAAAATACTGTTATGGCAAAATATTATTTGTAAAAGTACTCAATCAAATTGTTTCTTACTAAAAGTAAAAAAGTATTAAATGTGAAATTAACTTATTTTCAAGCACAATCTACATCTTTTACTATTGTTACTACTACGGTCCCCAAACCCAGCTCAAACCCAGGTGTTACTCATCTGCCACCAAGTTAAAAGAATATTTTGTCCTGATAATACTCATTTGGAGAAGTAAAAGTAACATTTGTTTTTCAAAAATGCAAAAGTAAAAGTATATATTTTAGAAATGTACTTAAAAGGAGCAAAATGCACTAAATTACTTTTAAACAAATCTGGATGTAATTACTTACCTTTGCTTTTTATTAGACATAACCAGCCACTTGATGTTTTAGGCATAATTTTACTTAATGCATAACTAAGTACATTTTACTAAGTACATTGTATCAAACCAGGACTAAACCAGAACAAAACTAAGGTTACTATTTGGCCCAGGTGCATGAATGAGTAGCTGTATGATAAATGATTATGTTGTGTGTCTCATAGTCATAAATGATTCCTGGTGACAGTAGGAGGAAGAGGCCTTGAATGAAGAAGTTTGTTTGAATGAAAGTAATTAAGCCACTTTAAAGATGCACTATTTTTAGCATATAGTTGCAAACATGACATCAGAAGTAAAAGTGTGCACTGTTTTCCCAAAACAAGACATATAGAGCGCATTTGCGCTGCATTGTCCCACTGTTGTCCTCCTTTTATCTGCTCACACGCTTCATATGTTCAACATGTGTCACTGGACAGAGCTTGGTCAAAGCGTTTTATTTCTTTACTTTAACTGTTGTGGTGGGTATGTGTCCACTTTGTTTTGTTTCTAATATAAAATAACATGCGTCTCAGGGTGTATTCAATGAGACTGAGGTATTGAGAGCTTTTGCTTTTGTCGATTTTAACAAAAACTTTTTAGAAGTCATTGTACATTTATACTCATAAATACGTACAAAATGCATTCAGTGAATAGGCCATGTTGTTGTTGTTGTTGTTGTTGTTGTTGTTGTTGTTGTTGTTGTTGTTGTTGTTGCATAATTAAAGTTTTGTTGTGAAAGCGCACTTTAGAAAATTGTGACTTATTTACCTGTGTACAGCCCAGTGTTTGATACATGGAGGCAAATAAATACATTTCACAATTTGTCTAGACTTGTAAAGATTAAATGTTATCAAGCAATATCTCTATGTTGAGCTAAACCAGCAACTGAGCTCAATGGGCCGAGTATACGGATGGTTTGGTCCTGATGAACCGTTGCAAATAATGCGTAAAATCGTGCCTTTTCCACCCCAGTGCTATCACTCATCATGGCTTATGGCCTGTTCATATCCACACTGGTTTCATGTCATGTGTTAACCCCCCTCCTCTTTGCCCCATCTAATACGTGACCTCACTGCTTCGTGTCATTCAAATAAAATCACATGGGAATCAAGCCGAGGAGGAGAGCTGTCCCAACTATCTCAACTATCTCGACACAGACATTTAGCGGGAGCTTGGTCAACGACAGTGGTTCCTGGAAAAGATCTGAATGGTTTTATAACTAAAAACATCTGCTGTGTGTGAGGTATAGGAAGAGGAGGGGTGTTCGTGAGCCCCAGAGAGAGCAAGAGAGACAAACTTTTCCTCCTTTTTTTAAAGCATGAACGCAGAAGCTCGCGTCCCATACTGCGACATGACATCCATGGATTCTTATTATTCTCTCTCCGCAGCACAAAGTCGGGACCAGCTCTTCAGGACGTTCCCCTCCGCTGACACGCACAGATACAGTCCTTTCCTGCTCAGTAACAAGAGTGAGACTTACGCGGAGAAGTGCCACTCATTGGACGCAGCATCAGCAGCAGCAATTACGGCAACAAGTGGTGAGGACTCTTTCAGCAAATACCAACTCTTCAGGTCTTCGTGTAAGACGCCCCCCGAGGAGGACAGAGCGCACGAGGAGTCAGGACACAACGGGACAGTTGTCCACTGCTATGGTGAGTTAACAAAATTATGGATGGTTTAAAGAAAGTCTCTGTTAAAGTACAATTTGTAGGGACAAGAACTAAATTCTCCAAAATAGTAAAATGTATATTATATCTATGCATATAAGTGAAATGTCAGTATTTTCTGTGCAGTAAAACCTGTGTGACAGATTGTAGCATTTTTCTAAAGCACAACATTGATTCTTGTTTTATTTACGTTTTTGTGACACTGTCAGACCGACTGTCAGCACTAGTGGACATCAGATCTTATGGTGTCAGTAACAATGACATATAACGTGTTTTATATTTTCACTGTAATAATTCGTGTAACTTGACTCGATAAGCAACATATGGCAGCATTTTCGAGAAACAAATGTAATCTCTGCTAACGCTTACTCCTAAATCCTTCTCATTCAAGCTGGGCTATGTAAACATCTTGGTGTTTATAAAACCTCTTATATCCTCTGTATCTGTAACTTTGGCACATATCCCTATCCCCTCTTCGGTCCTGGTCGAAATGCCTCTGTGCGTAAAGCGGTTAAGACTTATGCGCGTAATATCCAGTCTCTCACATTTTCTCTTCGTCAAATCGCAATTACATTAGTGCTGTGATTTAACGCGATAATCTGCACTACAATCCTTAATGTCGGGGCTGAGACGCACAATTGAATTAACACGTTTTCAGATGAGCTTCAAACTGATCAGATCCGCGAGTCCACGCTGATTGGCTCCAATTAGGACTGAGTGAGGCCGCGCTGTGACTCCGGCGCGAGGTGGCTGCGGATCACAGGTCTAATAGGACTAATGATGATTGGTGCTGTAGCTGTAAAGAGGCTAAATTGTTGACAAATGCTGGGTCGACTTGGGTTAAATCCTCTTTATTCTAATCCCAATTTGAGCGTTTAAACAAAGAGCGACAAAGTGGAAAAACAAAAAGAGGCCTTCAGGTTTTTGCTGCGACAAAATAACACATAGTAAACCAAATGTAATATACTTTCAGATAAAAATAAATATTGTGGTTCCATGTTATTCTTTTATGAAATTAAAGCGTCTTTGTTAAGTATCGCAACAAACTACACACCAAATGGCCTATTGCTGCCCCCCGTTTCAATTTATAGGCTTTCATAAAATAATATCTGTTATATTAAGCCTAAAAATATTTGTATATTCATGAATATACGTTTTTATTGTCTGTGGCTATAGATGAATTGAAGAATAAGAAACGTATCGGTAAAAGCAAAATACGCACAATTCAAACAGCCTGCAGCAGAACGTATTGGAAACAATTGTAGAAGTAAAAGAAAAGTAAAAAATAATAGTACAATAAGTAAATAATTAAAAATACAGTGTATTGACCCAGATACGTCTTGTTGTAGTTCAAGTTCTAGTATAAAGGTATATTGTTATTACCATACTTTGAATAATGATATTTCTGCATTTTTACGCATGAGCGTTTTAGTTAGCTATGCTGGAGAAGTCTTTCCATCAGCTTTACGCACGAGGTAGAAGTTTATTGCGGATGTTATGACAGTTTCTGGAAAGCGGCCTCCGCAATATCCTTTATAGCCTCAAAATATTAGAAACATATCAAGCCTTCAAAAATCATGCTGCTCCTGCTTTTAAAAGTTTTTTAATGTTGACATCTGTATAGGACTGGAGTATATTTGAGTTAATAAGTACATTCATGTCAATCAACAAAGACTCTATTGATCTAAAAGACAGGCAGAGATTTTCAGAGGTAAGAAAGTAACTTTTACACAAGTAATATACTGAAGTAGTGTTTGAAGAAAATGAGTAGTAGGCAAAATAGTAGTGTGTAGTAATAATAGTGGAAGTATTATTAATAGTAGCAGTACATAAAATTTAAATTGAAACCTTTTTTCACTTTTACTTGAGTGATAATTTTGTTGAGTAGTTTTATGTCTATTTGAGCAATATTATTTTGACACAACAGTACTTTCACTTGAGTACTGATTTTGAGTACTGCTTTCACCTCTGGAGATTTTAGACAATTGACACAAAGACAAAATTCACCACATAACAATTTTTTACTTTATTTAAACTCCAGTTGTATTTCTATTTCACAACACTACAGGATCAAATTGTCATATTTACTCTTTGAAGGCGCCACTTCTCTAACATCAGCGGAATCACAGTGAAGAAAGCAGGAACAAACATGTCCGCCGCACAGACGAGAAGACCTCTGACATTAATGCAACTCAGATGTCAACATTGTGTTTGCTTTATTTTGCTGCCCTCAGACCCAAACATCCTCCATCTCCTCTGTCTGATCTGATCCCAGGCCAAAATCCTTATAATTTTGACCCAGCAGTAAAATCAAATTCATGTGGCCTAATTCCCTGACACTTTTTGGTTGTTTACCTTGTGATTAAAAGATGACGCTATAACCCATCTCTCTTAGCTGTGTTTGGACATAAATTAAAGAGAACAGTAAAATATGCAGCGCTCACCAAATTTGAGAAGAAAAATGATAAATGATTCCTGATGTTTTTATTGAGAAATGTTAGGCCTTGGCTTGTTGCTTCCTGGCTCAATTATTTTCATCTAACCTATATTTTACATGACCACTGAATCCTTTTGTATTGTCAAAGGAAAACTTTTGTTGTGTAATTTATGGCTTTATCTATTGAGTGAAAGGTGAAAATAATTCAGAGTGAGTTTATTAATAGAGACATTTTTGGCTGCTGGGAAACAGCACCTAATAAACATGCACCAGAGATAGAAGTAACACTCAAATTCTGTTCACAAAGGTACTTACTGCAAAATTATCTTACTCAAGTAGTGGTAAAAGTACTCAATAAAATCATTACTTGAGTAAAAGTAAATGAGTACTGAGTGTAACTACCCTAGTACTACTACTAGTGCTACAATAATACTAATAATACTGCTATTGCTAATATTATTACGACCACCACTATTATTGGAAGAAGTACTTAATTTCTTTACTCAAGTAAAAGTAAAAGTATCACCTTAAAATTTATACTTAAGTAAAAGTATAAAAGTACCCACTTTCAAATGTACTTGTACAAGTACAAAAAAGTACTAATACTAGTAAAAAAGTAAAAGTATTTCACACAGACTCGACAACTCATTAATCTGTTAAATGTGAGGGATTTTGCTGATTGCAGATGAAATGAACAAACTGTTGCAGTAGAAGAAACTGAATCTGTCACTGAGGTCGTCTGTCTTTATTATTCTGATGTTTCTAAAGGAGTACTACTTTACTGCATCTGTTATATTTAAGTACTGTGTATCTACAATGAGGGTACAACAAAAACACACAAAACTCAAAAACACTTTGTACTTTAAACCAATTCATAAATGTAGTGGAGTAAAAAGTACATATACTTGCTCTAAAATTTAGTGAAGTAAAAGTACTCCTTGTAAAATTTAGTAAATTTAATAAAGTACAGATACATGAAAATTGTGCTTTAGTAAAGTAACTAAGCATTTTTACTTTGTTACATTCCACCACTGCTATTACTACTATTGCATATTAGCACTACTATTACTAGTACTACTACTTAGTTGTGCTACAAGTACTAATACTACCAAGACTGCTACTATTACCACTATTACTGCTACACTTTGCTACCAGGTCACAAGGCAGAAAAATGTTCATTTAGAGATTTTACACATTTACTGCATCCATCTTAGTCCCATATTTGTGATCCCCAGAGACCACACACTTCTTCATGTGATGTGTCCAGGTCTTCTCATGGGCGAGTCTGAAGATTGTGACCTTTCACCTCTCTTCTCTGCCCTCCTCACATCAACCAGACCAGGGCGAATCCATTTGAAACCCCCTTAGAAAAGCTCATAGTGTTGGACCAGACTTTCTCGCAACATTTGGGCTCCAGTGTTGCACAGTAAACATTTAACAAGACTGGGACAACAAAGGGCGTGACTTTTATTGTTGAAAGTTGTTGAATGGTGGCACTCATTAAATTAGGCGGCATTAAATGTGTACTGAACATGGCAGACATAGTATAGTTACACCAATTACAATACAACAACTTGGCTTCTTAATACTTTTAATACTTTGACACTTGTAGCATCCAGGGCATATTTGGTCCCCTGCCACTCCCCAGTGCAATGCCTTTGTTGCCTTTTCTGCCTTCCCTCATATTTAACACAACACAATTGCAATTTAGTATTGAAACATACATTTATCCCATTTGGGTAGGCTTGTTTTTTTTCAACAACCTTACCTATGTTTGTGCCTAAACCTGAATAAATAAAAACCTAAAAACAAAATACAAATGAAAAATCACATCCAAACCTGAAGTATTTACATTCCCAAGCTTGAAATGTCCCAACTTTTTTCAAAACATTCTCTATACATTCTATCTCATTCTCTATCAAATCAACCACAATCTTTTATATACAGGAACATATTTAATGTTTTAAACTTTGACGCTTGTGGAATGAAATAGAAATTCAGTCCCCTGTTACTCCCCGGTGCAATGCCCCCATCATCCTGCCCCCGTCGCCCTACCTTTCTGCCTTCACCATATTTAACACAACACGACCGCTTGGCCTCTCGTAATGGTCCGCGTGCTTCGATCAGTCACAACGGGCATAATGGGAACCAGCCAGACTCAGCCCCAAGCCCAGACGAAAGGGGCACACTTCAGCCGCTCCCTGACATGAGTGAAGGTGACAAGGACTCAGGATCATTTTACCATTTAGCTTCAAGTTTTGGCAGGACAATTTACATTAGGCTCAGTTTGCATGGCCCAAGTGAGAGAGAGAAAAAAAACTTTGGTCTTTGTGTCACCATTTTCCTATGTATCACTAAAACAGGACAAGAGATTAGCAGAAATGAAATATTTTAGCTGTCGTATGGCTAAAAATATGTATTTTCAGAGGTGGAGGAAGTACTCAATAAATTTGACACAGATTCAAAAAGGTGCATAACTGAGAATGGTGCTGTTTATAATAATGAAACTACAGAACCAGTGCAACAGAACTGAACCTGTCGTCTCTCGTTTTCTGCAGTATTTTGAATTTTGAATTGAAATATTTTTTTCTCAAACAAAAACAATTAATGTAATCTAAAACTCAAAATATTTAACAAATGTTGTGGAGTAAAAAGTACAGATATTTGCTTTAAAATATTGTGAGGTTAAAGTAAAAAATAACCCTTGTAAAATCTAATATTAAGTTAAGTACAGATGCATGAAAATGGCACTATACACTAACAAAGTATACGTTCGTGTTGTTACTACTCATCCATATTCACATCCAGAACAAGTGTGTATAGTACAGTCCCAACAAAATATGCTCATGCACAACTTTCCCCCTCTGGAATGTTCTGTTACGATCCGACAACAAAAACAGCAGCAGCAGCAGAAGAAGAAGAAAAGCCGTGTGTTGCTCTAAAGTTAGATGGAAACATTTAGAAGTGAGACGGTGGAGACAGGAGACACACCGAGGGGAGTGTGGGATCACAGAGCTAATTTATCTGTCTTACAGATCCTAGTAACTTTTTTTGTCTGTGAATTTTGGGGAGAATCAATCATCTTCATTCAGTCAACAGAGTTTAATTTCAAAGTGAATGGAGACTTATAACAGTCAGCAAAATCACCCATTTAAAAAATTGCTTAGCCAGAGCAGTATTTGTGAGAAATTTGACTTGATATGAAAGCAAAGTCATAAAGAAATGTGCATAAAAAATATTTAGGAAGTGTTATAATTATGTAATTGTGAGCAAAATTCAAAGTCAAAACTAGAAGCACCACATAGAGCACAGACCTACCTGCAAGTTAAGACCTGCCAAGGCACTGGTCTTAACTTGCAATGGTAATGATGCAATGGTAATGATCTTTGAGTTTGCACACCTGGGTGCAAACTCAAAGATCTTCTCGTTCAGGGGTAATTGCTTTTTTATTGAGCTCCCTTATATCCCTAATGGTAAACAATTAATCCACTAAAACTAATCATTTGTTCTTTTAGTGAGTGAAGTTAGTATTTTTGGTTTATATTGGAAGATATAAACCTTAAATCCCTCCTACATCTAAACATTGCACTGCATTTATCATGTCCTTGGCCCATTACTGACCTTTCCTAAAAATGTCATAATAAAAAAAAAAATCTGCTTCTTTTGCACAATTCTGTACCTTTACCACCAATTTACACTATCAAGCTCTAGTGACTTTCCTATATTGTGTAACTGTGCATCAAAAGGTGTTGATTTTTTAGGCCAAATTTCGAAGAAGCTGATTTTATTGTGATATTTTGCCCATGAAATATATCAGAAATGTAGTCATTTATTCCTACCAACAATAATTTGAGAGACAGAAATTCACCTTGACATCATTTCGGCGTTAAACTCTGCTTCCTCCTGATTTCCAGTCTATTCATAGTGTGTCTTGCTGAAAGTGACACCACATAACATTTATATAATTTGTGGTTCAGTCGTAGGCACGCACTGGGCATCTGTGTGTCAGAACAAATCTATCCAAGCAGGACTTAAGATGTATTCATCGAGTAAGAGCCCTTTTTTCACTTTCTAAACTCATGTTAAGACAAAAAAGCAAACTCAGAATGCTGTAAAAACAAATACTTCTCTCACACATGCAGTTCTTTCTTCCCAGTCTCATACATCTTTCTAGTATTTGGGAATTTTCTCTGTTCAGTTTGTGTAACAAGTTGTTAATCTCTCGCAGTCTCCGTGAGTGTAATTTATGGGGCTTCCTCTTAACACCATGCATTGACCCCAGTCGTCCCAGTCTATAAATGAGTGAGGGAAGCTGCCCTGTCGCTTTACGGCCAGTTAAATTAGACTTTGATGTCGGGCCCTTCGTTTTTAACTGTGCTTTAATGGCTGTCCTGTCCCAGTGTCTGACCCTGTCCCAAACACCACTGCAGCACTGACGTCTCTCCACACGGGAAGTGACTCACTGGTTTAAGAAAGAGACCAATAGTCTGTCTGCGGACTGCTGTGGTTAGATTGAGGTGATGCATTGTAAATATTACAGGAGATATTTGTGTCCTTTTTTTTTTTTTTGTGATATTTGAGTTCCTCTGACCTGTTCTCTTTGTTAGTTGCTGTCTTTTGTTCCTGAGGAGCCCCTGATTTGTCTGTGTGTCTACACTGTAGTGATGCAGTCAGCTCTCCCCAGGGCTAGACATCTGTGATATCCAGTAGAAAACACAAAGCTCATAACAGACTGCATTTGTCCAGCTTTTAAGATACACTAGTATTGTACAAAATATAACCACAAAATAGTATTTACATTTAAATTACCCCAAAAGCCAGATAATAATGAATGTACTTATATAGGACTTTTTAAGATACTCAAAATCACTTTACACTACAAAGAACACATTTTTTTTCATCTAGATATAAATGGTCATTAATAGCTTACATTCAATATTATTTTCTTGCCTTCTGGATTTTATAGTTACTGCACAAATACCCAATGAAATGAAACAATAATTTAGTCCAGCTGACTGAACAATTGGTCACAAGATAAAACTATAATTTTAGCAAATAAAAAATCCATAATTCCTATAATGGAAATACATCTTTTTACTGAGCTGTGACTATAAACTTATTTATTGGTATGTTTCACAGTTTTACTATTGTTTGCGTGGGCACTGATGTTTTTAAGTGTGGCTTACAATCAATAACTGCTTGCAGATGATAGTACAATTTTCATATTTAACAGTTTATGCCTTCACTGCAGAACATTATAATTTTCCAATAAGCAGATTTATTTTTGTATGACACATTATGTACCAGCAAAACAAATCCATTTTAACAAATAGCCCATAAGTATTATACAAGCATATGTGTAAATAAAGCGTACAATATAGTCAAGAAGAAACCCAAGTCAGCAGAACCAGAGTTGTCGTGAATAAAAACCAGTCATGTGGTGCTTGGCCCTTTGGAGATGAAACTCTTTGTTTTCAGAAAGCTCTCCCTGTGTTCTCTACATATGGTGCTCACTGTAGGAGGGCCCACTGCTGTTCACCTGGGGCAGAGCTGCAGACTCTTACAGCTCCAGCAGATCTTACCAATAACAAGCCTGGGACTGTCACAATAGTCCAGCACAGCCAAAAAAATATCAGGGACATGGATCCAAACAAGGGGCTTTGATCAGCGAGCGGCCTGACAGCTCTCTGGTGGGGGCCTGCCGTGCTGTCCAGGGGAATATGGTGAAATAACTGGGCAATATTTACGCTGGGATAAAACACATTCGCTCCCTTCAAGCTCTAACAGGATATGTGTTAGTCATGGACAGAGAGACATGGCTGTGGCTGTTAGACCCCCGCCGAGAGCCCCGCCACCAAAACACAGAGTCCTTCTCGATATCTGTTAGGAAAACATCCCAGTGATCACAGAGCGCTCGGGATCCTGAGTGGTCTGCAGGGAAACCATTAAGACAAGCATAAATCTTTACGGCAATACTTGAACTTGAATTGTACGTTGTAAAAGTAACATTATCCATCCATTAGGAAGAAAGAGCCTCACTAAATTACAATGAAACCTTCTATGCCTAAATGTTATTCATGGAGCTGCAACAAAATGCTAATTTAAAGAGAAAGTTCTGCTTGTTCAGGTTATGAAGAATGATTAAAAGATATTCGTTTTTATTAGTACAGCTCCTATAACAGTTGCGTGACGCATGACTCCTGCCAAAAATGGGACAAAAAATTGTAATGTTTGTTTTTAACATATTAATTACTTGAAACCAAAAGGACATGAGTGACATACTTTGATCTGACTTTAAGTTTTTAAGTTATATATGATATAATACACATACATACAGCTGGCAGAACCCTTAAGAAACTGCTTAATATCAACTGAGTCAAAGTTTATGTTTTATACTTTTTTATTTGGAGGATATCACATACACCTTTTTGGCCCTATTAATGTTTTGTCCAATTTCTGATATAAAGATTACTGTTACCATATTCAGTTGCGTCTTTTTATCTCTGTGTTCGGAAACAGGCCTTTAATTGTTATGAGGAAACTCTATTATGACCATGAAAGCAGTAACAGGAGTTCATCCAGGGCTTTCATTTGATATTTTATCTCAGTTTTGTCCAAAATGTCACTTACCTCTCAATGTGCACATTGCTTTAATTAGCAAATTAGAAAAATTATATTTCTAGTTCTAAAGTTATACTATAATTTTGTAAAACTCATTAAATTACTCCATGTGTACTATGTCATGTTGCTTTGAAATTTTCCAAAAATGTCCTTTAAATGTCCACCTTTGACCGTGACGTGAGAGACCCCTCCTGTGATAGGCTATCCATACTCATCACCTCTCAGATCATTACCCAGCAAGGCTGTCAGTGGAGGGAGGAGCGGAGGGTCACTGGGTCCATGTGTCGCCTTTCCTGAGCTGACAAAGTGCTGAGAATCAGATAAACAACTCTCACGCCTTCTGGCTCTAACCTGACGTGTTTATGAGTGGGCAGATGAGGCTGGATTGAAAATAACCTCACCATAGATGATACTGGAGCAGTCTCCACTGTACTAGGCCAGAGATGGACATGAAGCAAACTGTACTGAGCAAATGTTTTAGGCTGGTGTGAAAATTCTATTAGATAGGAGTGGTTTAATAAATGCTAAATTTTATTTTATTTTATTTATTTATTTTTGTTGTTGTTGTGAAAATGTGGAGAAGTACTGGGTCTAGGACAAAGTGTCCAGTTTCCAGGAGAGTTTGAAAGGATCCTGTAACATTTGGAGATATAGACTGAAGATGTTAAAGAACAAATTATAATTTATTAGATTCTTTACTATTGTGAGGGTTTAGGAGTGGCTCAATGGAAAGAGCATTTACCCCTGAACCAAAGATATAGTAGGAGTATAGTAAGATAGGACCCGTTGCTTGGCAGAGGTCGCTCTCCAACACACTTTTATTGCAATTTTATAACTGTATTTTTGTACATTTTAGCCATCCCTAAAAACCTGTATGACTGTATGTTTTAATCTAGAGATGTGAGTATAAGCTATAAGCTTTTAGTGACAACCCAAAAGAACTGGCAGCTTAGACAAGAAAGCTGGCAGGGACATCACTGTGGAAATTTATGATCAGAGAGCTGCCTGAGGTTTTACAGTTAAGCTACAGCCTTCATGAAACCCAAAAAAAGAGAAAAGGGAGCTTATAAATGAGTCTGGAATCAGGCAAATTAGTTGTGACAATCCCACGGCAAGGTGACTCAATGCCCACATGTCTGTATGCACCAGTGAGATAAATGATAAATGTGTGTTGGGGTGAGACGTGCAGTGGTGAGGGAGTGGTAGTAAATAGCAGCGACTTTTCTGCCAGTCTGAAATTATGGCCACAGTGTCTGCTTTCCAGAACATCACACAATCATCGTCGAATTATAGCGGGATCCTAGAGGCAGCCACACATGGAGCACCGCACGCCAAGCCATTTCACAACCAGTAATGTCTTTGTTCCACCCAAAATCAAAATGACATAAATTATGTGCTTAAGTGTTTCATAAATCAAAACAATAGTAAATATTTTGCAAGATAGTAAAATGTATGTTATGCCTTTCCAAAAACACCATGAATGAATTGTGCCTGAGCCCAAGGTGTCAATAAATATGATTTATCTGTTTTGCATTTCAACCTGGTTTCTATGAGTAACGGCCAGAAACCTATAACATACAAAACAGGTGTACTGGTGGTTAAAAATCCAACACAATTTTACAGTTATGTTTCCAAATAAAGGCTTAAATTTAAAAATGAAAATTTTATTTAGACTAAAATGCACAATAAATGTAGCAGTACAATTACTATGTTTTTTGTTACTATTTTGATATATTTATGAAAGTTTCAGACAGTTTTACTTACATGACACCTCTCTAGATGATCTGCATTATACATACAACCATATATGTCATCATCTATAATATTCTATATAACAAATATGTTCATGCAATTGAGCACCACTGTGAGGTCTGAATAGTGTAAATAAAAACAATCATTTGTAAATCTCATGAAACCATTTTATATTAGAACAAAATCAGCTTATTTGTAGAATATTACAAGCGTCCCATACATTCAGTAATAACTCTGCCTTTACAAATGTCCCTTTTATAGTCTGTCATCTTAGTAAAATGTTGCCAATGAACCTAATTAGCTGCAAAATGTTTTCTGTTTTTTAGCATTACCTGTTTTTCCAACTTGTTTTGAGTTGCGTTGATGAGCTTGAGCTGTTTTCTTGTAAATTAAATGTGTTTGTTTGACCATTGCATCCTGATTCTTTTTTGAATTTACAATGTCCAAACTTACTGAGAACAGTCCTTTTCATGTAACATGGGAGAAGTTGCAATAACAGAGTATTAAAACAGAGTCAATAATGTAATACTTATATTTTGCTGTGTGTGGTTTGTGTGTGCAGGTAAGGACAACTCAGGTCTGAGTAACTCTGGTGTGGTCCCTGACTCAGAGCCCGCTGGGATGGACTCGAGCTTCTTGTCTGGGAAGGAGCAGAGTGTGAAGGGTGCGTCTGACCGAACGCCGGGCACAGACCTACCCTGTCCTCTGGATAAAGGCGACGGAGGAGAGAGCAACAAGGGCAAAAAGAGACGCAACCGCACCACCTTCACCAGCTACCAACTGGAGGAGCTGGAGAAGGTCTTCCAGAAGACGCACTATCCTGATGTTTACGCCCGCGAGCAGCTGGCTCTCAGGACCGACCTGACTGAAGCTAGAGTTCAGGTAAAGATGACATTTTATTGAGGGGTGAGAATTTAATGTGGCATAAGTGACATTTTGGGCAAAATTGAGATACAGTTACAGATACAGTACATTACAGAATTATTCCTTATTATTTTTCAAGGACCAGAAGCCTATCTCTAAACTTAGGATTCAGTCAGTGCCAAAGAGGCGTAAGTGCATATACTATACTATTCTTATTAAGATTTTATGGCCAGTGATGTAAGTTTTAGTAAAATTTGAATTGTTTTACTAATGGAAAAAAAAAGTATAAGTACGTTGTTATCTGTGTATGGATATTTTAGCTTTTAAGACTAAAAATCTTTCAAAAAGTCAGATCAAAGTGTGGATCTTTTTTGCTTCTCCTGTAAAGCTAAGAATGTCACTTACGCCCTTTTGATCTCACCCCTCATAAATGTTATGCTGTGTTGATGTTATGCTGTGTCAACTGCTGTGTGTTACAAACCAAGCGCTTTTGAGTCAAATAAGCAATCTCAAATGAACGGGACATCTAAATATTTAGTGGATGGCAGTGATGGCTTAGTGATAGGCTTAAACTAAGGTTTTGACAGATTTTATATTCTGTATTATACACATTTATATATTGTATCCATTTAATATGATTTTTTAAAATTTAAAACTATATTTTAACACATCCCAAAATGCATGTGCTCAAAAGGATTTCTTGAACATCTGTAGCTCTCCAAAGATAACGTCACTCACAGAAAAACATGAGAGATTTATCTGGTAATGTGGGAGTAGTGTGGAGAGAGTGGGAGGAGTGGGGGCTCACAGAGGCCAGGGGCCCACAGGGCTGAGGCTGGAGCTGCCTGGGCCTCAGATGTGCACTTTTAGAGAGCACATTTTTATGAACAAATTACAAGGGCAGCTTAATTCAGAAAGATCATACCAGTGCCATTTTTGTTATCAAAACTATGGTCTGCATTCGGCTGGTCAGACCTCCCCACTGACCTCTTGACCTGATATGAGTACAATCTGATCACTACTTCTGTGATGCATTCCTACAAGTGGAACAAGAAAAGCGACCTCCAACTATTTCTATATGAGCCAAGGGTGAATGTGTGTGTGCCATGGGCCACCAAAGCCCCAGGATTTGCAATGTTTTTCTTTCATTAACTTCCTGTTCAGACAAGAATGTGTCCCTGCTGAGGTCTCTGGGGTAGGTGTGAAGCCTTCCCAGGGGCTTTGAGCGAGTTAGCCATTGATATTTTAGGCTCACTTTAGTCAAACAACCTGAGAATAGTATATCTAGAGTTCTGGGGCATGTGGCCTTTTGTACCCACTTTCTTGTGAAAAAGGTAGAGGAGTGAGGTCTTTTACACGGCTGGCTGCTGGGAGAGAGACAGGAAGTGTGTGCGGCCGCAGGGTTATAACTCAACCCCTGAGGCTCTGAAGGTATGCCTTTCTGCACATTTTATCACAGACTGGACTGCTTCAGATGGACCCTGCTTTTATGGCCCTCACTCTCCCAGCGGTGCTCTTAAACACTCCAGCTAAAAGATAAAAGACATGAGATGCCTTGTCAGTCAAAAAACACGCTGCTCTAGACTTGACTCATTCACACGTGAA
Organism: Bostrychus sinensis; assembly: GCA_020698575.1. Classification (NCBI taxonomy): domain Eukaryota; kingdom Metazoa; phylum Chordata; class Actinopteri; order Gobiiformes; family Eleotridae; genus Bostrychus; species Bostrychus sinensis. Next base: position 26,791,368 of record CM036242.1, read on the forward strand.
CACTCACAGCTCATCAATTCAGCGTTCTGGGCGAGACAAGGATTTTACTGCTGGAGAGAAGTGCATCACACTTTGCAAGAAAGACCAGTTTGAAGACGTATGCGCACGAGATGTTTGTTTGGGAGAAAGTGGATCGATTTTAAGTCATATGTACTGCGGAAACGCAAGCAGGTCAGGGGTCAAAGGTCAGGGGTTTCAATAACACCACATATCTATGATTTGCCTTTGAGCTCTGAAGGCCAAGATGGTATCTCACACATGGGGACCCCAGATGACCATATGTAACAAAAAGATTAGTTAGTTTCACATTTAGTTTAAACAACTTATGTAAATGCTATATACTGTAAATCAGAACATCTTACAGTACAGTTGCATTCTTTGAAATACCATTTTGATACCATTATGTTTGGGTAAGCAGTATTTGTGCTTGGCATATTCAAATAAATATAATAACAAATCATTACATACCGAAACTGACAGTTTTTTGTGATTGATGCCTGTTGTGTCTATTTCTTTAAAGTATTGCATTCAAGTTTTATTGGATTTGATGATAATTAACTACTTTCCTGTTGGGTTTTCCTGTTCTGGGGTTGCAACAGGAAATTATGTGCCGCCTAGTGTGCAGTGATTCATAAATTGATTAGGCATAGGTTATTACACCTCATGCCCTGATGCAACCCTCTTCAGAGAGTAACCTGGCCTGTGTCCCTTTGTGGCTGGAATAATGATTGATTAATATACTTTATTGTATATATATATATTACTAACATTAATGAACTTGGGTCAGACCAAACTAGAGTCATCATCCTGAAATAACACACTGTCAACAAGCAGATGAAGTTTCGCAGATTTCTGTTATTGTTTTCTTTCTAGTAATAGTAAAAGGAAGTTGCAAACTATTTGGTGAAGGATTCCTGGACGAGTTGAACAAACTTAAATTTTAATGAATAACAACAGTGGTCAGAGGTGTTTCCAGGCTGTTATTAGTTCTTATGGGTGATGGAAAAGCGAAGCCAGGCTCAGGCTGTGGATTTCTGTAGACTTTGGTTTGGGAGCTGACGTGAGTGACAGGAAGAGGCGGGTTATCAATCCTCTGAGCCTCTGAACACTTCAAAGTCTGGTCGGCCCGGTACAGCTCTCCTGCTGCGGCCAGTTTGCCATTTCTCTGCTCTTTGTCTCTGGGGCTGTAACATAAATAAGGGCTCATTGAAAGTCCGCCGGCTACTTAAGCTGTCAAGGTCTTTACCAATTACTGTCACAACGCTGGGTGTGTAACACAAAAATATGTTCCTGCTCATTTAATCGCCAACAGACTTGGCACAAGGCAACACTGGGCACATGAGACGAAGGGATGCTGGTAAAACAAACACAGAAACCATACCTTTACATGGGTAAGAAAGAAAAAAGCTTTTCAGTTATCTAGGCTTGGGACTGTCAGAAAGCATGTACTGGCTTATGATCTTCTGTGACTATAGATTAAAACATATTACATTTAATTACATGCGTTTTTTTTAGTCTTTTCAATGAATACCTTTAGTGGGACTGAACGCATGGAGAAGCATGAATAAAAAAAATAAAGGATTGTATAAGACAAGTCAGAAGTAGAGCTGTCACTGGTATATATCCAAATATTGTATGAAGAAAAGCTTTACAGACCAACAGTGAGGCCATATATTTAGATGTCATCCACTCACTCTGAGGCTAATTCAAATTCAAATAAACAACACTCTCAGGTTCACATGTCAAATATGATTACAGAAAAATCAGGAAAAGCAGGACAGCCTCTTTCAGCAACAAATAACAGAAATGTTGCTCTGTAACACATTGTAGCTATGCTGTGACTACTATATACAAAATAAAATATTATTCTTTCGGGTTGAACAGACCAGCCATTCACTCATGACAGAAGGAAACACACACACTGCTAGACAAACCAGGGCACCTTGTGGCTCACCTGGTAGATCATGTATTGCAGTATCTGGAGACCTGGGTTTGATTCACGGCTTGGGCGAATATGCTCCATGTCAGTCCTCCATCTCTTATCTGCCTGTCTTTGTCAAATAAAGGCAAAGGGCCAAAATATGTATCTTAAAGTTTTAAAATATTAAACTAAATTAAACAAACAGGCAATTAAGCATTTTTCATGACATAATTTGCTTTCTTTGTCCAGGTCTGGTTTCAAAATCGCAGGGCTAAATGGAGAAAGAGGGAGCGTTTTGGCCAAATGCAGCAAGTACGAACCCACTTCTCCACAGCTTATGAATTGCCTCTCCTGACGCGCCATGAGAACTATGCCCAGGTATGACAGCAGTCTTCACCACAAGTCCTTACAGTGGATGTGGACTGTAATGTGAGGACCTATACCCTGTATTGGCTTTGGTTAGTCAAAGAAACAAAAAATCCTTTTTCTTTCCTTTTGGCTTTTCCCTTCTGGAGTCACCACAGTAAAAAAATCTGCCCCCTATTGTGGAGTGATTTGCATATTGATTTGGCACAAATTTCATTCTGCATTTGACCCATAAAATGTGCTCTAACATATGTACTGTATGTCCTTTTTTTTGGTGCAGATCCAGAACCCCTCGTGGCTGGGCGGCAGCAGTGCGGCCTCTCCCGTCCCAGGATGTGTTGTTCCCTGTGACACGGTGACCCCCTGTATGACCCCTCACCCTCACTCTGCCAGCGGTGTGTCTGACTTCCTGGGTGTCCCGAGCTCTGGGGGTCACGTGGGTCAGCCTCACATGAGCAGCCTGTTTGGAGGCTCTCCTGCTGGGATGGCAACGGGCATCAACTCGTACGATCTCAACATGGACCCAGACCGCAAGTCGTCCAGTATCGCCTCTCTGCGCATGAAGGCCAAGGAGCACAGTGCCGCCATATCCTGGGCAACATGATGCGTTTACTGCACCTGGGACATTTTTTAGGAGTTTTTTGTTTTTGTTTTACAAACCCCTGCATGAGTTTGTAGGGCACACATAACAACGGTGAAGGCAACAATGACTACCTTTTGGAAATTATGCAAATACACAGACAAGCTTTAGTCTGTCAGTGCCTTTTGAATAAAAAAAAATGAAGGAAAATATGGTGCTGTACTGTAGGATTTTAAGTTTAGTACTGAAAATAGGAACATGGCAATTTTACATGCACTTATAAGATTTAAATATAGACAGTTGTTTTGGTACAGTGCTTTTAATGTTTGTATGCTTTGCAGGTGCTGTTTTATATTATTTAAATTTGTTTTCTTTGTATCATTTACTTGCTTTTAAACGGATTTGAACAAGCACCCTTAAGCTGAACCAAATACTTCTCTTTATCTATGCATCATTATAAATCACATCGGCAGAAGCTATGCAATGAAAAGGACATATCATGTAGCTTGGTGTGCAAAAAGGTGACAGTAGCTGGTAGTGTTTCCACCTGTCGCACAAACTGGAGAAAAAGATGAATAATAAGCATATGGATGAGGAAGTGGCCCACTGCTCTCAGGGCTGAGCAGCCTAAGAAGCCTCTGAACAAAACCAGCTCTGTTTTCAGCCAAAGACACAGGGAGAGGACATGCCTCTACTCCCTGAGTCTCCTCCAGTCTACAAGTGCCTTCCAGTCAGTCCCACAGCCAGAAACAACACGGAAACCTACGGCAGCCATCTCTGAAGAGGAGGTGTGTTGACACTTCAAACAATAAAAGGATGGGACAGACTTTCAGGACAAAACAGCAAAACAGGAGAGCATGTCCAGTTGTACTTGTGAGACATTTCTTTGGGTTGTTATAAGCAGAGGAGGAAAGTAAATAGATACTTTTACTCAAATACATTTTTTTAACTATATGTACTTTCAGAGTACCTGTATAATTTTAAAACATACTTTTTTAACATTATATAAGTAAAGGAACTTTTGACCTATGTGGAGAGTCGGTCAAGACAGGATTAGGACAATGATAGTAATAGATTTTAGTGTGTAGTGCAAAAACAAACTTAAACAATTAATTTGAACTTAAAATTTGGTACTTATTTATTTGTATGCAAGTAATGACGTTGTTTTTACTTCAACTTGAGTAATATTAGTTTATTTATAAGTGAATTCTAATTTTGAGGAATTTTTCCACCTCTGCTTATATGTCCCTGTAAGTAATTTTTTTGGGAGAATTGATTATTTAAGACAATACATTCACCAAACTGCTACAATGTGGAGGTATTATAAAAAAATATTTCTCATCCTTTCAACCAACTTTTGGTTTGTTTTTACACTCAGAATTGCATTTACTTTTAATAGAGATAAGTGGAATAGCAATTTTTTAAATGAGCAAGATTCATTTATTCATCTTCTTCCACTGTAAACAGTCATGGGTTGCTGGAGCCTATTCCTGCAACTATGGGCCTTAGGTGGGATATATCCTAGACAATGGCCAGTTAGTTGCAAAGCAGACTCTTAAAAGACGTTGACAGACAACCATTCACTCTCACATTCATTCACTAGGGGCAATTTAGAGTCACGAATTTTACACAGTATAGGTCTAATACAATTTAGGGGGGTTTGTAGTGAGCTTAAAGCATAACAAAAGCTTTGGTTTTCGTAACCTGATATCACAGTGCACCTTTAGTCAGAAGAACCCCCACCCCCCACCCCCCCACCCACCCCCACACACACACTTCCTTAAACTAAACCACATTTATCGGGCTTCTGGGCAGGTAGAAAGAGAAAAAGGTTATGAGCTGTCAGCAAAGCAGCCAAATTACATACAGTTTTACCCCCGGCTCTGTATTCACGGCATAAATATGATTCAGGATGTATGAGAGGAGAAAAGTCAGAGGCTCTCGTTGGAAATGTGAACACGGGGGCCCCAGTGGATCCAGCTAAAGGGGTTGGACGAGGGGCGAACCATGAGGACGTCTGCTGTGTCCGCTGTTCTGGGAAAAGGACAGTGCACACAGCTGCGCTCAGGGGGTAAATGCAAAACAAACATGCCTTCACATATACTTCCCTCTCAGCTGTCATGGCTCCGCTTTCAAAGATCCAAAGCCCCTCCTCGCCAAATCCTCGCCCACCTTAACACACACACACACACACACACAGACATCACTGCACCTCACCCTTCACTCGGACTGTTCACTGGTCTAAAGCAGCAGGGTCCAACTCTGGTGCAAGGGGCTTAAGGGTGAGGCAGAGCAGCACTGCAATCCCAGAAAGGCGTTTTAATTAACTCTGAGGCATGCCAGTATTGTGTGTCAGGACAGAGAGGGATCATTTAATGAAAATGTCCTCACAAGTATACATTTGCTCTCTCAGGTTTATGCATTATGTACTTGTGCTTTTGTGTAATTTCTGATGTATTTTTAGTTCCCCTATTTTGTTATATCTTTTCTTGATACTGCACTTAAATTCTCTAAAGCAGTGGTTCTCAACTGGACTCATTATGGGACTCAGTTTTATTATAGTCATATTAAGTTTAATTTGTATTGACACCATAGAGACACATTCAAAATAAATTATATTATAGAAATGTGAATGAGTTCAATTCAAAAAGTGAAACACAAACATATAGAATCGGTACACACAGAGTAAAAGATTTTTTTTTTAGCATTTTATATGGTGATTAACATTATATTGTTAAGAGATACTGAATTAGAGTTTTCATTAATTGTAAGCTGTATTCAATAAATGCCTGCCAGCGACTGACCATTTGGAACCACTGCTCTAAAGTCTTCCAATGCAAGGACATCAAAAGGCTAATGCTCCTGTGTGCTGTATGACTTGGAGTGGCGTAATCAACTTGTGTTTTTGTACTACTGAAGCCATACAATCAGTTCATGAGCAATTATTTTAAGAATATGTTGTTGTGTGGTTGTGTATACCTGGTGCATGCAAAACTGGATGTGTGTTAAAAATCCTCTTTTCTTTTTAAGTTTGTTTTATTTGAAGCATTTTTGAGTTGAGATTTGTGTTATTTTTTTTTCTCAATATATAATTCATCTAAATTTTAATAGTTTGGTTCAACTTTTGTGGCTTTAAGCTTTTGTTGACATATTCTTGTATTGTGTGTGTAAATAAAAGACAATAAGTTATTGCACTTGAAGTGGTATGTGTCAAGTTAAAAGAGGCAGAGTATGCCCATAAAGATAAAAGATAAAAGCTTTTTGCCATAAGAGATTGGGAAGATCTTCCAAAGCCTGTTCCCTCGGCAGACTGAGCAGTGTTAACAGGGCTGTAAAGAAAAACATTTGTATTGGCATTATGAGACCACTTGAGTCACTTCCTTTTTTAAGACCTGACTTTCATGTCCTGATATAAAGACACTGGTTGGTCTCCACTTGTCAATTGAGTGAAAAAAATTGAGTTTTATTGCTGCCAAAATATAGTCAGCCCTGAAGTCACATTAAAATCTGTTGGCATTTTAGTTGCTTTGCAAGAACACGAGTGCAGTAACAGGCTAATCGTCATTTTAAGTGAACTACAACAGAACTGTGTCCTTTTGAACTAACACTAATAAAAGTGGATTATGCAGAGTATATTAACACCAGGAGAAACACTGCCAAGAAGAGCGGACAGGCCCCAGTGTCCCAGTAAAATGCACCGAAACAGCTGTCTAAATAATTCATATAAAATTATGTACGTGACTGTTAAGCTGAAGTATTATTGTGGTTTTATTTATCATGTATATAATACAAAATCATAAATATGTACACACTGTACATAAAGGCCAAAACATATAAGCCCAAATACAACACAAGTCTAAAGTAAAAAGTCAATATATTAACACGTAAAAAATATGCAAATCTACAAGTGAATTCATGGACCAGCAATTAAAAAGAAGCAATAAAAACTATAACAACAGACAGATGGATCTCATTTCCAGTAGAGTGTTTAGATGCTAGACACACAGGTCTCCTATTTACAAGAAATATGAATAATGCTATGAGGACCACTGTACTTTAACACACTGCACACAACAATGCAAAAAACAAACAAACAAAAAACAACAATAATAAAATGCTCCAGTAGATCAGCAACAACAGTTATCAGCAGTTACTAAAAAAAGATGTATGGCACCAGGATTGCATATAATCTGACGAAGTTTGTTGTACATGAACACACAACCTCCAGGGTGTAAAAAAAAAAAAAAAAAAAAAAAAAAAAAAAAAAGTCAAGTTAGATATGCATTAGTGATTGGTTCATAAAAAAATGAAAAGCATGACCTTTGCTTTTATACAGCACAGCTAAAAATTAAGAGGAAGCTAGGTAGGACATCATAAATTATATGTATTGGACAGCCCTGTTTTTTATATTCTATATTCTGTATATACACTATACACCGTTTCAAGAGCAGTAGTTCCCAACAACAGTAATATAATTTTTTTTGTCCATTTGCTTCAAAACCATTTTGGTGATAGTCCTGTACAAGTCAGTTGTGTAACATCAAAGCAGAGTTGTAGACAACTGTACAATAAACTAAAACGTTTGTCTAAATATAATTTGATATGTAATGAATGTAATATGTAGTGTAGATATGAAAGGATGTTGGACTGCTGCTGAAGGGGGTGCAAAAAAACTGTGTTGAAATTGTGACAAGGTGCAGTAGTGCTGCAGGCTGTTCAGAGGCTGCCAATGTTGGGAAAGCTCTTGAGCTTCTCTGGGAAGTCGTCTTTGTAGAGGACTGGGTCAGCACGATGCTCCACTACCTTCAGAGGCATTGTGCCAAACACTGAGGCAAACTTGTTGATGCATTCAGATCTGTGGAAAAATTACTACTCAGTACATTCTTTCAATATATAAATGCACTTTTCATGGATATGTAATAAAACCAAAATAATTATATACTAATATGGAACCAACAAACTTAATTTTTATTCATTCATCTTCTTCCGCTTACTCATGTTAGAGGTTGTGGATGACGAGAGCAACTCCCAGCAACTATGGACTTTAGGCGGGGTCTATCCTGGATAGTGGCCCGTTAGTTGCAGGGCTGACACAGAGACATGCATGGACAGGCAACCTCTCACATTCATACATGAGGGGCAACTTAGAGTCACCAGTTCACTAAACACAGGTGGGAGGAACCCAGGAGAGAACCCACAGTAACACAAAGAAGACATGCACACTCCACCCAGAGAGCTTGTGTGATGGCCGGCCTGAGGATCAATCTAAAAACCTCCTTGCTGAAAGGTAAGAGCACTAACCGCTCTGCCAGTGTGCCTCTCCTACATTTCACTCTTTCTAAATTGTTTGTCTTACCTCTCAACCATGTGTGTTTGATCCAGTGATAACCCATCAATGGCTGTACATTCAGGACACTTAAATTTCTTCCTGGGGGTCACCTGCACACAAAGCAATGACAAAAGGTATCAGCAGCTCATACACTGCCTGTATTTCCTTAAGGAACTGGTGGTAAGTACAAACATCAGTAGAACCATGGGGAAGGGTGTGACTTGCGATTTGATGGCAAGGTGTGAGTGCACGTGTGCTTAGAAAAACATGCTCCAAAGGGAATTGCCAGTGAGTGACACCCAGATAAGACAGGTTAAGGCCAGGCTCGGGCCCCTGCACCTGGACAGAGGGGCTGATACGAGGGGGAGGTTCAGTCAAGACGAAGGGTGAGATCTGATCTGGCCCAGAGATGCTGGCCTGCTCTGTCAGCCTGTGAACCTAAAGCAGCCATAACGGTATAACAAATATAAATGTACCTTTATGGGGGCTTTCCCTGTGATGTTAGCTACCAGGAAATTCATGGCAATGTCTTCACAGTTCATGTGAGCATCCACCCAGTTCTTAATGTCTCCTGGCATCTTATATGTGTACAAATAGTTGAAGTACTGAAACACAGACAAGTTCAAGTTCATATAAGATGAGAAACAAGAGTAATTTATAAATTTAGTATATCTTTGTGCAAATATCTGGTGAGACACGGCTGTTAAAAAATGTAGCTGAAACGGCACAAAGTGCTTTGCGAGGAAAATTGGTTCAGACATCAATTAAACCCCCCTTTTACTCCTCAAAAAACAGGTCTGAAGAAAGATAATGTACTTATTATATATAGTGTGTATGTATGTATATTATATCAAAAAGAATAACCAAGCCATTTCATCATTTATTTATGTAATTCACTATTCTTATGTGTCTAAACTAAAAACTCAAAACTATATCATGTTACCTTGTGGTAGAAAGCAGCTCCTGTTAGCACCATTGAGACCTCATTGGTCCACTCAGATTCATACTTCCACTTCCCCATTTCATGATCCCAGAGATGTAACCGGCCAGGATAACCCACTAGTCTGTCTGGGAACTCCCTCCAAACCTAAAGACAAAAAGCTATGTAAAAAGCAGTGAAACAGCACCGTGTGATTGGCTACAGCTCAGATACTTTTGAAAAAACCTGTCATCTGTACAGACAGACAGCTCCTTTGAATTGGTGTAATTATCTTTAAACTGAACTCAATTTCATTAAATGGCTTCTAAATGCATTCAGGTGAGGTTGGTTTCGGGCTAAGTGGGACATGGCAGGTATGTGAACATGGAAAACATCACTACAGGACTTGTCATCATTTCTCACACATGAAACAGAAAATGAGAACAGGCTGTAATCCCCTGAATGACTTTAAAATCTAGGATCAACTTAAATTTGCTGCTGTTAGGTGGAAGATTGGAATGAAAGAGTCACGTTTTTAGGTTTTTTCACCTCATAGCCAAACTGCAGTTCATCAGACGTCAACATGATGATGTCATCATCAATTGCCAACACCGCCTCGGTCTCAATCTCATCATAGGGAAAAAAGCGGTTGCTTAGTTTGTTCTCTTTGGTGCGCACTACTTTCAGAGGGACTCCAATCTTTGGCCACAGAGTCTCTATAGAGGATAGAACAGAGGGTTAAAACAGTGGTAACAAAGATTACAAATTAAATTTGACCAACCAGCCAAATAATTCTCTATAAAATTAGTGATGATAGAGTAGATTTCTTTGTTTTTGTCGTCAGGTCAAAAGGATAGGGTTAGGGATCACACTTAATATAGACAGTTGAAGTTGTCTAAGCAGTGCTGGCACTCAACCTACTCTCACTGACTTCACATCATTGGGCAAACCTCAAGCACGTGCAAATTTAACCACACTACAATTCTTCACAAGGCCCATCAACGAAGTGTTTTTTTCAGGAGAACATTTCAAAGACGTTGGGTAGTGTCCATGGCACGGACCATGGTACAGATAGATCATACACAAATGTGTCCCCTCATTAATAGTGTAAAAGCCCTTGGCAGACCATGAGAGGGGCTTCAAGTCATCCTAACCATGTCTGAGGCCTGCTGTCAAAAGCTATTGTCAGGAAAACTGCAATGTTAAACTCTCAGAGTCTCTCCTTTCACTCTGTTCATGCAGCTGTCAACTATGTTTTATTTATGATATAAATCACTATAGCAACAAAACTATAGTAAAGGAAATAAAATTGACAATTTTAGTGAAAGGTAAATACATAAATATAATATAAGGTAAGCTCACTGAAATATTAAACAGATAACCTGACATTATTACAACTGGGCACTTTGGTTGACCTATAATGTGAATACTACAAGTCAAAGTAAATTTGTTTAATCAGCACTTGTAAACAGTTGGCTGCCACTACGCAGCTTCTGAATACATCATCTTAAAGTTTGATTGTGATCATTTCAGGCTGAGCCACAACAGAGTGACCCGTCAATGGCCCCTTGTTAATTCTAATGGGTCACAAAGCTCCAGCCAGGCCCCACTGACGCCCCTAATGAAAAGGCAACTCGCAGCCACGAGGGAGCACTTTAAAGTTTGTCTCACTACTTCATTACACAACTTATGTAGCAGCAAAACAGATTCAGCTCCTGCTGAAGGATATTTGAGGCTAAGCTTCTGGTTGGGTAAAATAATGTACATTAGATATACTGCATAAAAGAAAAGTCTTTAGTATGTATATACAGGGTAAGGGAAATACATGACAAACAAGACACTGTACGAATCTTGATATTTTTAATCATATACATTTTAAGCTTTATTAAAAAAATAAAACATTACACTTTTTTTTAAACTCTTCTGTAATTAAAAAGATTATTCTTCATGTAATAAAACATTTCATTAGTTAGTTGGTACTATATTTGCTTCAGTATGCATTAGATGTAGAGAAGCATGCAAACTTTAACAAGTTAAAGGATGCGATCCGAACAGCATTATTGGATATAGATATTGACACTCACCCTCAGGTGGACTCTTGTTCTGGTTGTTCCACACTACAAGAAGTTTGGCCAAACTGGGCACTTTTGAGATTTCAGTGATGACCCGGAAGAGACTCTCCACCCGGTCATAGGTCAACACGACTGCAGTAAAACCAGGAGCCCGTGGTGGTATAAGAGGCAGGAATAGAGGGCTGTTCACGCTGGCCCATTTCTACCCAGAGCAGGAAAAAATGTGATTAGAGTGAAAGTAGATCTATTTAAAGCTACTGTGAGTACTTAGATATTTGTCACTATTTGTCATTTGACTATTTGTCAAGTTTTCCATTTTTTATGTGCTGTACCTGGTCAATAAGGTCACCTTTCAAAAACTTTATAGTGGAACAAGACATATCCTGTATCAACATAATAAAAATAACATAGGATTCTAATATCTACGCATTGCATATACACACATTTTTTGGATCCCAGGTCTCACTATTTCGAGATCCAAAACAGACCAACTCACTTAAGCAGATACATTTTTTTTTCCCTCCATGTAATTCAGACTTCAATAAATCAAAATAACATTTAAGCGTGGCCTAACTCAATTTCTATCAGGCTCTTTTGTAAATAGTCTTTCACCAAATAATTTAAATGAGATTTCTTAAAAACAGCATTGTTGAATATTTTTCAGGATGAACCCAATCCCAGATACTTGGAAATATCAAGACACCATTTGGGCCTATTTCAAAGGCTTCCATGCTGGTTTATTCAACCATCTCTCTCACACATTTGGCCTGTGGGCTTCTTGATGTACATTTAATAGCCCCCCCTTTGGCTCACAGGTGACCACAGTGATTCAGTGATGTTTGTCTGTTGACAGGTGGCCACAAACTGAGCCACTGTTTTTTTTTTTTTAAACATCAGTCACTCCTTTGCAGTAATAAAACATTTTACCATCAAGTGGAAACTTCCTTGTGATTGTAGTAACATGGTTATTTAAGAAGTGGGAAAATTATTTAACCCAGAGTGAACACAATAAACTACACTAAATACACTGAGACCACTTAAGTCATGTGTAACCCAACCAGAATAATTTACATTAAAAGAATATTAATATTGTCACTTAGTTCGTAACAAATATGAACTGTTGTTTTCAATAATTGACTTATATCTAATTGAACCCGTCACAGAAGTATTTTTTTCCTCCTGGGCCTTTCTACAAATATTAATAGACTGCACTTAGTGCCCTGTATGAACTCTTACTCCATGACCATTTCCAGTTTGGTACAGATTTGGAAGCCTTTCAGAATAAATCTTTGTTGACACCAACAGCTCTTGTCCATAACAAAACTTATACAATTCTGACAAACACTGAAATATTAATTTTTACTTTTTACTGTTTTGCACAACTTACTAACCATTATCATTTTTATTTTAACACAAGTCTGAGATGCCTCAAGCTTACCACTCAAACAAAAAGCAGCTTGTCCCTTTCTGAACCCCCCTCCAAAAGCACCAACGATCCTGAAGAGTCTGTTTTCAATTACCAGCCAACTGACTACAGAAGAAGGGGGAGAAAATTCTGCCTGATTTATTTAGTGCTCTTGTAAGTTCTTCTCACCATCCATTCATGGAGCCCATCGAGAAAACACTTCATCCTCATTTCAGGCTTTAACGGGCAAAGGTCTGTAGCCTGACCCACTTAACCTTGGTGGGTTTGGGCTGGTGCTGGACTGACCTGAATGACAGATTGCTCTAAGAGTTGTTATGTATCCAAACGCTGCCCTAAATGTTTCATGTTTGTTTCAGGTATTAAAAACTGACCTTGTTCAATCAAAAGTACAGAAAAGCTACACACTTTCCCATCAAGAGTACTTTTTATAAACACAATGACTCAGACTTGAAGGAACCCATTTTTACCACAACCGAGGGATTCTCTGTGTTCAGAAATGCTGACACAAGCTGGCTGCCTCAGAGCTAGCTGTGAGTAAACCACAGTGAGGAGCTGTCACTGTGGAGATTTAGAGCATGCATGGTTTTCACTAAAAGTGTTTTTAAAAACAATTACAGAGGGCACAGGGCCAATAAATTAGACAAATTAGTATATATAAGAAGGAAAAGACACTTGTGTCAAGGTACATACCACAACAGGTGGGTTGTTCCATTGCTCATATGAGCGAGCGGCGTATGGGTATATTCGATCATTGATTATCTGTAGTGTGGTCAAACCAATAGCCTTCATGGAGCTGAAATAAGCCTCCCAAAACCAGCGGGCCTATGTTCAGAACAGACAGGACTCAGTAAACATGCTAAAAGTGAGATGCAGATCACTCCTATAGCATTAGACACTTCCAATGAAGAAATTTTGAACACCGACATATTTGAGGTCAAAATACACTTTTTACAAATAGTAACTTGACCCAAACAGGAAACTTGGGCATTGCTGTGTGTAGCCTATAGCTTAATTTTCTTGGCCCATAATCTATTAAACGTCACTGGACAGCCCAGAGGCGAGACAAACCTATAAGGGTTAATGAAGCGTCAAACAGCACTGTCTGCTGCCGCAAGTCCTAGAGCTATATTGCTCTGACTCCACCCTTGAGCTCCTAAAATGACAAACAGCACTGTGGAAGATGAATTCAAGTATTGTGTTACATTTACATCTCTCCATTTTTTCCAATATACCACTTTAAAAAGCTACTTTTGTATCCTAAAACAAAAGGCATTGTCAGTCTACAAACTGTTCTGGTTGTAATATACTGTAGCAACACTGTAACACAACACAAAATAGCATTTATTTTATTGGAAAGGATAAGCAGAATCCAAAAAGATTTTAGTCTCAGAGGGGGATTCCCAACGGCCCATAAATCACCCCGTGATGAAAGTTCCTTATCCGGCCGGGAGTACGCAAAAAGCAAACTTTGCTGGCCTGAGGGGTTATCCACCACCATCCACACTCTCCCAGTGCCTGCAGGAATTTTTATGACCGGGAAGTGGAGACTATTTCTCTCTTTGAAAACTAGATCTTGTCCTTTTGTGATTAGTCATAAATTGGGCTTTTGTCATAATTGATCTAATATGCAGCTTTGTAATCAAGACTTAGGAATTACCAAAATTATAAATGTACAGTAAAATAATGCTTTGTATCTAACTGTTCATTCAGTTTTTAACTTCTCCTCTAAGACTGTCTATGATTCTGGAATATCTAGACACAATAAAAAAAAGGAGGAGGTAATAACTATGTGGTGTTAAACTCAATAAAAACAAATAGGATTGCTATAATTTACTTAATAATTTTCTAAAACTGTACACAAGCATGCAAGCAATTTGTTCACAGAAGGAACTGCAGAGACACATAAAATGAAGACTGTTGAGCCCTCTGCTGGTCAAAACAATCAGAATTGAAACACCGTTAGAAAGTTTGGTCTAAAAAAAACAACAAAACAAAACAAAAAAATTTCCTAATCTCTTTCTCTGACTTTCTCACGCTTCTTCACGCTTTAGTGTTTGCAGAGTGTAAATGACCGAACAGAGTCTTCTGCTCTTAATGTCTGTTTGACTAGTCTAATTGGTAAATGAGTTCAGAGTTGACACAAAAGAATGAAGAGCAGCTGAACTGGTGCTCTTCACTCTCAGCTACTTTCACTTTTGTATATGATAGATTTAGCCACTGAAAAAAGGATTTACTTAGTAACACTATCACAATCACAACTCACAATATCGCAACTCAATTTCCTAAAAGATTTAAAACAAAAAGTTAATTCCATAAATAAAAATGAGTTTTAATATAATGATTTGGTGCCAAATCATTTTGAAAATTAATAATTGCTCAGGAGTACCTGAACACCTCATGGATCTGTACACATTAGTCATTATTATGTCAACCTACCTGTCTTTGCATCTCCTCCACTTGTCTGTGAGGTATACTTTTTAGGATGGTATACATTTCTGAGAGTTTCTCCTCTGGAATAACCACAGATGCCCTAAAAGACGAAAATGCAATTTAATTCAAATGGCAAAAGCAAGTACATATATTGTCTTCTGTAAACTATGTAAACAAGTACCTTTTCCAGTCAAGTACTTCAGAGAATGGCAATATATAGGAGTCAGCAAGGATAACGGGGACACATCCAGCTTGGAGGACATCGCTCAGTGCTGCTTGTCCCAGTCGAGCTCCTCGTAAAACAACGCAGAATGAAGACTCCTGTAGGACAAACACAACTGTTACTGTAGGTATTTCTACTTTCCAACTATTACTCAGGTCAGTATGTTACATTTCTTTACAACAACACAGCAACACAGATTTCAAGGTTCTAAAAAGAATTTCTCAAGGAAGGATCATTCCTACAACATACAACTTGATTGTAGTCCTTGTTCTCACCTGCAGGATCTGTGGGTAGTCGTACACCTGGCCCTTGTAACAACGTTTTCGAACAGAGGCAGATCCTTGTGAGAGGTTGCTGCATTTGTCTAAGAGGAGCAGTGCTTCTCCATTTTCTTCTTTTAAACGTTCAAGTTCAGCCCGATACTCTCTGTGAATAGCTGTCTGAGATGACAGAATAAAGTAGCGCCGTGGCCTGAACAAAGATAAAAAGTAGGGTGATATTAGAAAATCCTAGGATTTGCAATAATTATGTTAAATATTGTAATAATAATATGAAAAGTCATGAAGACGTATAAGACTGCGGACTCACTGACCAAAACTAGGGTTCAATCAAAACTTGCTAAGGACAAAACCAGGTCTAATTTTAGGTCTGAGTCAGGACTATTTGATACTGGGCACCGGACATTTATTTATTTTGACAGTGTAAATTACTGTCTGACTCAGAACAATAACATGATTGCCAAACATTTAGTATTTTGCACTAGGGATACTACATTTGCTGATTTCACAAAAAACTATAATTTGGCAATATAGTGTACAGCCCTAATACAAAGGTTAAATAAAGGTTTATGAATCATATAGTATAATGTTGTGAGAGTAATGCCTAACACTAACACAAAAATAATGCAATTGTAATAAACTAATCTCATAAAAGTCAAAATACAAACACATCAGGACATAGTGAACTTACCCAGGTTGTTTCTCCGGCAGTTCAACATCAGCTGAAAGTGGGCTGTAGACCGGGATACTGACATCATAGCCTTGTCTATAGGTCCAAGTGGAGAAACCACCACCAGCAAGCAAAGCTCTGACAAAAGATGAAGAACCCTATGTTGTGACATTGATTTAACATGCTGAAAGGTTTGACTGAAAAGGTTCAATGTAAAGCACTAAACATGAACATTCACTATTGCTGCCATCTTTAACTGCCATGTGAGACATATGATGACATCAAACAGGTTTTAATAACGGGGATGGCGAAGAAGCTCAATATAAAATTAATGTAATAAAATGTAAGTGTTGAAATGCATTTGGATTTCCTCTGAGATTCTGGCAGTGTTAATGTAAAGTGAAAACACAGTCCGTCACACACGCCTGGTTTTGATAAGACTCTATGTCAAACCAAGTCCAGCTGAATGAATTCCTTAAATCTAAAGAGAGTGTTCAGCATCTTGCTATTTTAACCCATTTATTCTAGCATAAAGCACATTTTATCTTTTTCTGCTTTGTCAGTGGGAGATTTTTATTTTTTTATATCACATTATCAGATACAAGTACCTATCTCTAGGCACATCCAGAGCAGTATTATAATCCGGAGGTCCACCAGGTAACATGTTGAAAAGCAGGTGATTCATGCCTTTGTCCCATCTGTACAAAACACAAAATTGGGTTTAAAAGAAACATAATGTGAACGGTTTTGATCTGTTAGCCAATAATGAAGTACGAATGAAAGTTCAAATGTACCTGGGTAGCATTGCCAGAGCCTGGGCTGTCTCTCTGACACGTAATGAATTCTGATTGAGAACATCAATGGAAGGAATAAAAAGACAAGCTCTGCTGACATCATCTGTGTAAAAGTCACTGTCAGAGATGGCACTCAGCAAGTCGTTGTATTCCCGAGACAGTCCTGTGCTGCTAATGGGGACTCCAACTTCATCCACAAACCTCTGGAGAGGGTAAATGTAAACCTGCAAATATAAAAATATCAGATAATGTATTACATTTCTTTTATACATTAACTTGTAAAGATATATGTACACTAATGCAATTTTAATACATACAGACAGTCTTTTTACTTGCATATTGTCACAATTAGATATGCGATCACCATTGTCCTGCTAAGGTTTACACTGAATGTATGCAAGAAATGAAATTAGCTGAATATTAATTAATTAACCAAAACAACATTGAGATATACTGGTACCTCATTATCATATATAATATCAAGATCAAATGAGTCATTAAATGCATTGAATCTCTTAAAACTATGTTTGTTTTAATGCCAGCATCCAACTATTATAATCTAATTGGATTTTCATATTTTTCAAGTATTTTACTGCCAAGAACATTTTGGTGAAGACTGAAACAAAAAAAAAAACAAAACAAACAAAAAAGATAAGAAAACAGTGATTCTGTGTACTTTCTGACAAATGGATTTTAATTGGTGAAGCAAGACCACAATGAAATGTTAGCAATTTACTTGTTACATGTTGATACTCAATCTAATTTTTGCAGATCAGTTAACCATGTGATTTGCATGTGGTTACCTTTATTCGGTTTTTAGGATTGTAGCCACATCTGTATACATCAAAACAGGTATGCATGCGACAGCTTAGGTCGCCCCTCTCAGGGATCGGGCTGGAGATGGGGAGTCTGACCAGAGGCGCGTCGTGGACACTGCGTTTATCCAGAGTCCAATCAGCAGACGACTCAATGGAGTGGGGCCAAAACTGAAACATCCCTGTGGCTATGAGTCCCAGCAGCACCACGGAGAAAAGGGTGATGTAGTATATGCGGTGCTTGATCTTCATCCGCGGAATAAGAGCTGGTCCCCGAGAGCTGTATTTGCTGGAGGCATACATGGCTCACGCCCTGCCTTTAACCCAGGCTCTGTGAATAAAAACGCGTGAATTATGAAAACATTTCCAGAACGTGAATCACCCACATTACAACTAGTAACGCCATGTTTTGCTCCTTTAATTTGACTAAGCGTTCAATTAATAATAAGAATGACATTAATAACTGACTGAGGTGCTTTATAAAAGCAAGCTAATGTTGTTATTTTTATAGGGGGCTCATCACGCTGAGGTTTAAGAAATACATCTTACGGGTTTAGCATCAAGTAAAGCAGCTGAGAAAGCAGCTGAGCTAGGCTAGCGACGGATAACACGAAAACTACAACAATCCTCAACAGCCTATGTGCAGTCGTTATATCACTATAAATAACCTACCGTATCCTTTGATTGAGTTGACAATAACAGATCAGATGTAATCAATTCATGTTAACTATAAACAGCTAGCTACATTCCGCAGAAACATTAGCATATGACCCAGAACAGGAAGTGTTTGTTCTTCGTGTTTCTAACTACACAGCCGGGCCTGTGACGCTTTTCTTCCTCTAGTGGAAAGTCACAGCACTGAAGACAAGAGTCCGGTATAAACCAATTAACCGCAATATACAACATATTAAAGTAATAATTTAACACAACAAAGTTGTAAATTTAAACGTTTTAGGTTTATTTTATTACAGGCAGGGAAATGGGGGACAGGGATTAAATACATTCTCTTTGTGGAGCAGGAGGGGAAGGGAAGCAAACCAGATAAACATGGACAAGACAGTTGAATTATTCTTTTTTCCCCCAATATAGACCAATTAAATATCTGCCGATAGTTTGAATAAATAACTTTCAGATGATTTATCTATAGGTCATTAATGGTATATTTTAATATAGCAATCTTCTTACTGTTTACATAGTTCTTTTCTATATGCATCTATTGGAAATATTTTTAAGACATCTGCATAAATAATTACATATAGAGAATGGTGCTGTACACATGGTTAAAATATTCTAGTGCTTTCTTTCAGCAGTGTATACTACTGGCTGCAAGTAAAGCTCGTTAAGGTAAGAAACTGGTGGCCTAACCATAGTGTATGTAGTGAGAGACTACTGGAACTGGCAGCATGTTGGATAAATTTCAGGCTGTAAACGGGTTGGAACAGTCTGCTGTGAGTAACCACAGCAAATCTCATTCCAAATAGAGAAACTGTGTTGATCACTCATGGCATCAGACTTAGCGGTGGCACTGCACCATAGGTCACTGTGCACAGCATGTCTCATCACTACGCATCGTTTGTTAAAAAAAGAATGAGGATATTGTCACCATGCCATTGCAAAATGTTAAATAAATATAACTGCTTGGAAAAATCTCCCCAAGGTGTGTCCATCAACTAAGATATAAACCACTGACATCAAACCAATCTGTTGCAAGAGCAATAAGGATAATAATACCACCAAATATAGCAATAAAAGTGATAACAATATTAACAGTAATAAATAATGCAAATGTCAGCCACCTGTAATGTTCAGAGTGATGTGTAGGATTGTATGTCACATGCTTAAAACTGGCATGCCTAGTAAAGTTTACTTCTGTAGTCCATCCTGAATGGTGTTTGACATGAACCAGATTAAAGGGAAGCAAATGCTTTGACATCCAGAGCACCGTATAAACAAGAGAAATTATCTCCTAAGATGATTTTTGATGCCTTCCAAAGCTTATATAATTTCACTGCATGATTATTGTGGCCTAAGAACAAGACCAGCCATGCTACTTTGAAGTGCATAAGTCGTGCAGACCCTGACCTGGGCACATTGTGAATAGCTACCTAGTTTCAGAAATTTGGCCAGGTATTTCCTGTTAGTTTTTTTGGCCAAGCAGCAAGGACCCCAGGTCGAGGTGTTGTGGTTTGAAGTTCAAAGCCACAGGAGTGTTATCAGGTTGAATTTTTCTACTGTGCTGCTGTTAGCAGTGAACAAAGGAACACACAAAATGGTCACGGAAAAAGAAATGTGAAGTAATCTTCATAATAGGTGCTGCAGCACTTAAATAAAGCAATATTCATATACATATACAAAATTACATCTTATAAATACATTTGGCAATACATGTACTTTTTTTTTGGCAAAACAAAAGGGGTTAGCAATATGAAGTGTGCAAGAGTAGTCAATGTCAGTCTTAGTGACAATTTCTCTTGGAATTAAAAAGTAAACTTTCATGCACTATTAAGAGTAACCAAAATACTCAAATAAACATCCATTGGTGTCAGTAATAACTTGTCACAATCACAAAATTTGTAAGACACATGAATTCTCACCAATAAAACACATTTACTCTCTTTTTTGTCAAAGTCGATTCTTAATAGACCTGAGGATCCTTTTGCAATGTCTTCTCTTTTGTACTAAGTGACAACATGTCCTTCATCACATTCCTGATTTTAACAAAATAAAAGCTGGAGAAATCCTGTAGCTGCTAAGGGTAGAGGAAGTTGATGTGCCTATGGTAACCTCTTCTAAGAAGTATTTTTTTCCCTGCGTAGGTAATAACTATTCTCCCTTTTAATGAATTAGAAACATGTATTTCTGACACTGTCCCTTTGTGGACGACATCACATTCTTTTGGAATGGTCTTGAGAAGCTACAGTTATTTATATTCACCCAAAAGCAGCACAGCCCCCTGGCATGCAGAGAGAGGTATCATTTTTCCAGTCATTGCAATAGTGAGAAAATGCTATCAACAACATCCATTAGAGATTCCTGAAGAATGTATAGCTTGTGAGTCGTAATGTCAAGTTCTGGCATCGTATCTCTGATGGGTGACTGCATTCCAACGCATGCACATACTGTGATATGTTATCAAAATTTCAATGCCAGCATCCCTCTTAAAAGTCTTAGGCATCCCGCTACACCATTGACGATAGTGTGTTCTCCTCGGGACAGTGGCAGGGTGTGGATATTCGAAGTGGGTGTATGGCTGTTGGGACCCCCTCTCCAGGAGACAGGTCATTGAGCTCCTCTGATGATGACAGAGGGAAAGAGGGCGACAGAGAGATGCCTGATGAGGGATCAGCTGATCCAGCAAAAGTGCGTGGGGGTTTGGGGACCAGGTTAGGCTCTAGTGTCGCTCTGGCCAAAAGCTGTTTGTCATCCAGTGAATGTCCGTCTCCCATACATTCACCTTGACCATATGAACCCCGGCCTGACTCCGATTCCCCATCAGAAAGATCTAAAGGTGGTGAGCTGCTGCCATCCAGTCTGAAAAGAGAGTCCAAGTACTGAGCAAACTCCAAAACTGCCTGGCTTGTGTTCCCATTGGAAAGCTGTGGTGGTGGTGTAGAAGCTGCCAGATTGGTCTCAGCTCGTTTTTCTGTTTCTTCTAAGTCCCATCCCCCTTTTATTCCATCCACAGGTCTTGTATGAACTTGTGGACTCAGAGGAGCAGTAGGAGTGCTTCCTGGGCTGTAGACACCAGGAATCTGTTTGTACTCTCCATCAGGAAGCATCTTTGTGTTGGTCTTTGGCTCTGTCTTAAATTGCTGAGCCAGCGCACTCTGATTTAACAAAGTGGGAGAGTGATGCCCACTGTAGTGAGGGGTGGCCGGGGATAGTCGCATAGGGTAATCTGGAGTAGATGAAGATTCAAGATTGGGTGTAAAGAATGGTCCAACCTCACCAAGATGCTCTGGTGTGGCCTGGCAGAGGGAGTCAGCAGCTAGTAGTTCAGTTCGAGAGCTCAGAGATGGGTTCTCTTCTGGTATAGGAGCATCCAAAGGAAATGGCAGGCTGCCCAGCATAGGTGAACCCCTTAGTGCAGCCGAGGAGCGTCTTGAGTCAAGGCTATACAGGGATTCAGCATCAGAGAGACTCTCCATGACTGCCAGAGGTGCTTTGCGGTCCCTCAGTTCAACTGTAAGCCGCTCCCGAGCTCCACGCAGCACAACAGGTACCGGGGGAGGAGGGCACTCAGAGAAACCATCCAGAGATATTTCTGACTGGGCACAAGAACTAGACGAGAAGGAAAGAAAGGAACAGCAATAGTGACCAGGAAAAAGGGGGAAAAGGATTTAGGACACAGCTCAAACAACAGGTTAAAATAACTTACAAAGGTATAAAAAGGAGAAAAAATGGATAGTGTTAGTATGTAAACAACAGTCACCTAAAAACAAAAAAAAAATCACCACAAGTGAACACACTATAAAGGACAGACTACAATCCCAGGGTTGTGTTATCTAAGCTACTGCATTAGTGTATGAAACAGAAGAAGAGCTATTCTACATTAACCATGACCTTGAGGAGTTTTACACTGACTTTGGACAGAGGCTAAACCAGTGAGGACGAAGAGGGAACTCAATACTACCATATGTAGTTATCATTCTGTGGCCAGACAGCGTGCATGCGTGCATGAGAGAGGAGTACATTATGCAAAATTAGTAATGACATGCTTTGCTTACCGTAACAAGGGTTTTTGTCTTTTTTTGTAACCATAAGGAACAGACATAACAATGATTTTGAAAAAACAATAAAGTAGTAATTAGTAGCAATTGGAGTTAAGCAGTTAGTGAAAAAGTTTATGACTGAGTGCTACTGCTGTTTACAGTGCAGTTACAAGGAAGAAAAGCTGAACACATAGCATCAATGCATCAAACACCCACAGTTGTGCCTTTTGTACTAACCGAACACTACTGTTCCTGCGGTGGTGGGTGGCAGGCGTCGGCTGCTGAGATGTTGTTGTTGCATCCATGAAGACGGTCTCTGGGTTCAGGTCCACCTCTGTGGGGCTCACCATGATTTTAGCTGCTGACAGAAGAGCTGTTTTGCCTTTGTTGTAGTTTTCCAGCACCTGTTTTTAAGAACAAAGTATATAGCAACATCTGAAGTGAATTTGTAGCATCACTAGTAGACTCTGCAGAAAAGAGGAAGGGTTACTAATGAACAAAAACTACAATATTATTAACACCTTTCTCACCTAACAAAAAGCATAATAAATGTCTAATCTTGAAAAACAAGCGAAATAAAAATTTTAATTACAATATACAGCATATCAAAACATATAACATTGTGAAAATGCTCACAAACAAAATTTTCAAATGTTTTTGCCTCTGTAAAAAAAATACATGTAGACCATAGATTTAGTACAAGAACACTAAAGTGTTTGCTGTTTTTTGTAGCTTTAGGGTCTAAAACACCAACAGCAAATGACAAAACTCAACTAAAAAGGTTAAGCTTTATTAATAAAATACCTCATGCAGACAAATGTCATACAACATGAATGTGACATATTACAACATATACAACATAAAAAAACACATGACAATGCAATAAAATGTAAACAAAAATGGGTTTAGTAGTTTAAAAATCAATATAATGTATAATGGTAATATGAAATGAGGTTACGGATCACATGACATAATCAAAGACAAGAGCAGTGATAGATGAGCAGGATAGCACTGCTACAAGTGACAGCCAACAGCAAATATTTGGCATGAGCACATTTAAACAACTGACAGTGGCACATTTCTTAAATAACAAACATGTACGCTCAATACACTGAGACCACTTAAAAAGCAGACTAAACACATTCAGCACTGCATCCTTATAGTCATAGCTTTAGGTGGCAAATACAATACTAGACTTTATAACATGCATAGTGTAGGACAAATACTTTCAGTTTTCCAAATCTTCTTTATATTGAAAGGGCCTTGGATTTAAGACATTTGTGCGCAGATAAAAAAAAGTAAATAGATTTTGTTGGTACGCTTTTTAGGGATCATGATTTAGTAAAGGTTGTATATAAAAAGGAAAAAAGGAAAGGTAGTGAGCAATGAGTGGTATGGCCACACCAAAGTACTAAAACAAGCCAGCCAAGAATGAAAAGTGATGTTATGTGGAACTTTGGAAGAAATCGGGTTACTATGGAAACATTGTGAACACAAAGAAAATGTGTTAGCACAAAGCGTGGGGTTGGTACGTTCATGTCTTAGAAAACCCAAAGCTGTGAAAGAGGGTGCTTAAGTAAGTGATAAATGTCATTAGAAGCGCAGCCTGATTTTCACAAGCTTTAAAGTTATATTTTTGGATATATATAGACACCACCACTGTCATTAAATACACCACTAAGCTGTGGTTACTTGCACCATCAATACATAATTATCTAAACGCCACAGACACCTCAGTTACTTTCCCTTTAACAACTCTTAATTATCAGAAAAGTATTTTGTAATGTTTTTCAGGAATAGCAGAGGTATACTATCTTGTACCCGAGAATACACTTGTACATTACAGCCCTAATCTTGTTGTAAAAGCTTTGGAGATGCTACGATTTCATTACAGCGTTCATTGATTGATTCAACAGATACAGTTTCAGAAAGAGGAACTGCAGATAAACCAGTGTGATGGGGCTGCAGTGGAGGGCACATGTCATCCCTTTCAAACAAAACTACTTCTGGTTGAGGGCCTGTTTGACTATTTGATGACTGAGGTAAAAAAGTCAAGCATTCGTCAACATCTGAAACAGAAGCTGTTGCAGCATTCAGAGAGACAGAGTTTAGGTTAGTCTCTTCAAGAGAGGCATTACAACATTCTTTTGTACAGGTGGGAGAGGGGGCATCACTGGAAAGAGAGTTTATATCGGTTTCAGAGAGTACAAGTACAGCTGTACTGTAGGCTGGCTCTGGTTCCTCTGCTTCCAGGATTTCCTGCTCAGACAGGGGACAAAATGGTTCCAGTACCTGCAGAAACACCATATAAATCACACAATAGCCTAACAGATACAACACTACATCAGCTTTCATTATAGTTTACAGTTAGGGATGTCAGGATTAACCAATTATACAATTATTTGCGAATATAAATGTCACGGGAGGATAACCATACGGATTTTAGAAACCATTTATCTGGCGGGGAGCTCTCGTGTGTCACTTCTTGGAGCCCCTGGTACGTTTTATTTGGTGTTTTACGGAAACTGGTGCAGCTTCTCAGTGTCTCAGACCACTGTGCGCACCCCACATTATCCCACCATGAGTCAGACTCGTGCTTAACCCCGTGCTCGTTCTTGCCATTCACAGCATTCACAACGCTGCTCCTTTCGTCTCCCTCTCTCGATACATGTTTATATGGTCCTAGTAGCTAATCAATAAAATAAAAATTTCTAAAGAAAGGGTCAGACAGTTTAGCAGCATTTAATAAAAAAATAAATAATTGTGAAAATCATATAATTGCAATATTTGACAATAATCGTGACACAAAAATTTGACATCGTGACATCCCTATTTACTATCAACATATGACATAGACAGAGATCGTGGCACTTACAATTCCTGAGCCACAAGAAAGTGCACTCCCAAAGTAACGCCATGACATGCAAACATACACATTAAAAGATCTGTTATGTGAACACAATTTTTAACCAAAGTGACACAAAAGGGCACAAAGAGACAGGAGACACCAAGGATCAACCAAGAATCAAGAATCCATGCCTTCAACCAGAGCAATAAGAAGAAAGATGTGGTAAGTTTGGTGTTATTGCTGGACCACGTGCAGAAAAAACAGTTTATAAGAACTTTTTCCCAGGGACCTTGATTTAAAAAAAAAAAAAAAAAGAATAAAAAAAAAATTAAGTGTCAAGATTTGTTGATACACACAATTGAAAATAATGTGTAACACTGATAATTCACTCATTCACTGTAAAAATTATTGAGAACCGTTAAACACAACTGACACTGAGTTATGCAATAGTAATCAAGTTAGAAATAAAGTTAAAGCTTTTGAAAAGACAGTGACCCCATGAGCATCAACAATGAGATAAAAAAAAAAAAAAAAAAACAGTTACATGCAGAACAGACCTTATTTAGTCCCTCCATCACCATGTGGGGCATGTGCTCATTTAGCATGGCAGGTGATATGATGACCTCATCAAAGACCTTGTTGTCGCCCCACAGAGCGGAGTATGTGGGCTCTTCCTGACCACAGCTGAGGAGAAAGAGAACCAAATAATATAATTAATGCAATGTTTACAGTCAATGTTTCTCAGCCAATCACTGCTAAGACAAGAAAATAACTATGTATACCATGTAGTTTGTGATCATTTGGAGCAAACTTAATTTGTCTTTTAGTCTGTGATGAGGACTAAATGAAAGGCTAGAACATTGGGATGTATCTTTTCTCCTGTACATTATTTTTGAGTGGTCTTTATATTTTTGTCACCAAAAACTCTATACTAATACATAATTTATAAACTATGCATCATGCTCTTGTTTATTGGATGTTTTGTGTGTGTTCAAATATTGTAAAGAATTACCTCCTTTTGTATTGGACATGAAACCATGACTACGGACATGTTTATCTTGTAAACCAAGCATTTTTGTATTGTCACAGCTGTGCATAGCTTTGGGTTATCTGTTTTCATACAGCTTCTCTTTTTGTGAGCTTGCACACAAGGACTAATCCTAAATCCAAACTAAATCTCTAAATGGATGATTGATTACACTTGTGGAATTTGAAATAAATATTTGGATTTCCTCACCATGTCTCTGGGGGATGGTTGTGCACAACATGGATGATCCTGCCAGGAGGATAGAGGGGGGTGGAGGCTGAAAGGGCAATGCTGAGGTCACTGGGGTGGAGCCACAGGCGGCTGCTGGGGGGTGCAGCGGGCTGGGCCTGAGGATCTTCATCCTCCAGAGGAAGCTCAGATTTAGGGATGCATTTGGTGCCTCCTGCTATTATCCTCCACTGTATCAAAGACATGATTTTTTTTTTATTTCGCATGAAAGGGGAGTATAAACAAATCCTATGATTACAGTACGTTTTCACATCAAGCACATATTTAACTCCAAGTGAGGAGACTTGAATGTAGCAGCAGATGAAACAAGACCTTCATAGCATTATAAAAGCAGAACAAACCCGTCGCTCAATAACCCTCTGTATTGGTTTGTAATAAAATGCTATTGCATTATTGTGGTCACCTTTGGCTTGTTACTTTTCTGTAATACTTCCAGAAGGTGGCGCCGAAAACCCTCCAGTTGAGAGAGCCCCAGCCTACAGACACATAATATTATAAAAAATTTGTATCAATGGACAAAGATAACAAACTGGAAGAGTAAAATTGGGTTAAAGAGATACCTTGGTACCAAATCTTTTCCCAAAACCACAGATGTGACAAACTGTTTAGAGTACTCCATGGCATCCTCACTGAAAAAACAAAACATGCATTACATATATTAAAGTTGCAATAGACACATCTTTCTTAACAATCTAATAGCAATAATGGGGACATCAGATTGTCTTTTATGCAACAAAATATGCCAGTGGTTTATACACTTAATCTTACATGTCCACATGTCTGTCTTTAAACATTTTCGCAGTTTGGAACATTTCCATAAATCACACATTTAAGTCTTCACTACTTCTGCCACAATGGGCTGCTTTTACAGGTCAAATTGTTAACTTCCCAACAACAATAAACATGCAGAATGTAAAGTAATGCTCCTGGGCATCTAAACATTTAGAAAGCAAAGTTTTTTAGATTGACCTAAGAAGGCCACCAGGCGGGGAATAGGAGTAGCAGTGAAGGGTAGGATACTGGGGTCTGAGCAGGAAAGAGAGGATGGCAGCAGTCCCTGCACCAAGAGAGTGTCCAACAATAACCAGTCCGTAATGCATGGTGCCCTTGCTCTGTAACAGAAAACACCAATATTGTAGTAATAAAAGAGCATAATGGAGAATAAAAATATTGTGATTAACATTAAAATACAAAAACATTATTCAGTGTGCCAATCTAAAAACAGACTGTTGAGTCATGTACCAAGTCTCTTCCAAAGGCTTGTGACAGGATCATTTCCTGTTCCAGTTTCTTCTTAATGTACTCTGCTGAGTAAACCATTCCCTGTGAAAAGTGAAAAGGAAGATGAGGAATTAATGTTAGCGGGAAGTCAAAACCATTCATCTTGTGTTAAAATATCCACAGCTTGATTCTACCATTAAAACTGTCATAGTGTAGGGTCCTGGATAATATTACTTATAAATACACAGCAGAGAACATGCACTTATCAAGAACTGATAGTTTGATGCTGAACTGACTAACCTTGTGGCCGAGCCAATTTCCATGTTGCTCCTCCACAGGCAACCGCTCAGAGTCCCCAGTCAGATCAGTCAAGGCATCCTGATCACAATAAGTAGCAAGAATGAATGGCTAAAAATATCTTTTAATAAGTTTCATATGTCCTGCATAAATGTGCACCAAAAAGACAAGACATTCATGCAATTATTCACACTGCTAAATAGACTGCATTTATGTCTAAATTCTAAAATATAATTTATAGAAAGTTGAACAGCTAAACAGGGAACTTAAAAATCCTTAAACAAACTAGCTGAGTTTTCAATGAGAAACTGAATCAAAGATGGTGAACGAAAGTGTGAACAAAAGTGTGCACAAAATATGAAAAGAAATCTACCTTGGGTGAAAGTGTTCCTCTGATGCTGATGACAACCTTCTTTTTTGCATGATCCACTGCCACAAAAAATGGAGTCTCATAAACCTGTATGGAACAGCGGATAGAGAAAGTGGAGAATTGCATCACATGAACTAAATACCTTATTACTTAAATGAGAGCAAAACATGTTTGTATTTCAAGTTTTAAAGACTTAATATAATAATAAGAATACGTTTTTTACAATGATATCTTCACACCAACTAATTTCCAAAGCCTCTGACTGCTCATTAACTAGTTGTCACAATACTTACAGCATCATGGCAGGATGTGTAGACAATGTGGACCTGCTTGAGATCCCTGTCCAAGAAATGTCGACGAATAGCCAGGACGTTACAGCCACAACAATTGTCCTCTTCCACTGTTACTGACTGAGACAACCGAGAGCCAGAAACAGACGTGCAGCTGCAGTCAAAAAGCAGAATTAGGACACAAATAAAACCTAATATGATAAATTATGTTAACACAATAATGTGTTAATCTGGATAAGAGCGTGTTTAAAGTTTAGTTTACTAGTGAGTGATGATGTCTCTGTGGATATCGACTTGGCAAGTGTGGATGTAGTTTGTGAAACGTGATCTTCATTAGAGAAGCGGCATGGATAGGGAAGCTAAACAACTGTGTGGGGTGTATGTTTTTGCTTACGGGCAGGAGCTGGCGAGGCGGCACAACCCACAGGCTGGCTTCCTCATCAGGTACATGGGCCAACCATACGCCGCAAGTGCAAAAAGCATATAATAGCACACCTCCTTGTACATGTTCATTTCACCCTAGGACAGGAGCATGCAAAATAGACAGATAAAACTAATTAGTCATACCATACATCAAAAAGATCACTGACAATTTTAAGCTGAGCCATAAAACTAAAGGTTAGTATAAAAATGATATGCAACACAAACATACCGAGTTCTTAAGGTCCAGGTATCGAGTATTGCGAGTCACAGGCATCCCAGATAAAAAGGCTATAATGTCATTGTTGGCCTTCAAAAGAAACAACAACACATTTTATATCCCATACAATGAACACTTCTTTAGACCCACTAATATATGTTTACCTGGTCCAGGATTGCAGACCTCTTAGACCTCTGTCTCTGGCGCAGAAGTACCAGGCCGGCAATAATATCACTAGGCACAATGTCTAGATCTCTGAAAAACTCAGCAAAAAGGCTGGCCACTTCTGAATAAGCATCCTGATGAGAACACAATCAAAAAACGTCATGTGTTTATAACAGCAGATGAAGTATTACATTATTAGCATTTTGTTGATTTGAATTCTCATTTCATGCAGAATATAACTTAAGATAACAGTGAGATTTTACAGTGAAATTGATATTTTTGTGGCACTTTAGTCAGAACAATATGTTCTCATCAAATCAAATCAGAAAAATTTACTAAGTATAAAGTATGAGAGCAATCTGAACACACTTATATAACATCCAGAACAGAACGTAACATTCTAGTGAAAAAATACATTTTTATTGATTTAATTGTGTTAAGTCAACTACAAATGCTCTCTGTAAATAGCCAAAAAAGAAGCACAATTGTCTTAAATGTTTAGTGACTCACTGATTGTGTATCCTGGGCTCTTGTACAGCACATGAAGAACTTTAGTCTTCTGCTCCAGCTGCTGGCTTGACCTTCTTCTAGTCTGTGTCTAAAAAAAGTAGTCAAGTTTAATGTTATTGCCTGTGCTACAACAATTTTGAAGTTCCACAAGTGATAAATCATGTTTTCTTGCCCATTAAACTTGTTTGTACCTAGGGTCTTTTGATTCTACTTAAGGTACCTGAGCGTATATGTTGTAAGGTTCCGCTGCCTTCGACGAGTAGCTTTGAGTTTAACAAATGTCCGACCAGTGGGATCAAAGGTGCACATAAGAGTGATGCAGACACTGAGTATCACAAGCCAATTACATGCAACAATGCCTGTAAAAAAATAAACTAGTTGTTATAAGATTTGAACAAAAATATACAATCTTCATTTAGGTGTAACCTGCTCACCTAAAGCCAGGTTTTTGGCCGTGACATCCGAGCATGGCTGGTAATACTGAAGCAGCCAGGCAATTCCAACTACAGCATAAACTAGCTCAACCAACAGAATGGCTAAAAGTAGAAAAAGTGATAATAGAAATAAGTGTAAAAAATATATTTATATTAAGTTATAAATTATGTTGACAGAGAATCCATACCAAAATAATGCAACATAAAAAAATTCAAATGTTGAGCCTTACCAAGTCGTATATAGAGAACATACTGCACAGCTTCCCTGGGCTGTGTGTACAGTATACTGCCTCTCATGCTTAACCACATGATGGCACTCTCACAGATAAGGCAACTGACCAGGATGCCCAAGTATCCCCGGCCATGGTCCACCAGCGTCACGGAGCAGGACTGGTCCGAGCCGTAAGGTAGGCCGAACAGAACCACTGACAGAACCACCAACCTAAACACAAAATAGAATCAACAAAGATATCCACTTGGTTCAGAAGTGTGATAAAATTAAACATGCAAAATCAATACTATGACTGAAACATGACTCACCAGATGCAGTGTAGAAGAAAAAGGAAGAGGGCAGGCAGCACCAGGTCATCACTGCCGACTGACCAGCGCCGCCGAAACATCACCATTCCAGGCATTACTGCCCTGTTGGATCATAAAAAAAAAAAACAACAACATATAACTAGGCTGCTAACAATGAATATATACTGTATTATAATATACTACTGGCACAATTTCTGTGGAAAACAAGGAGCCAGAATTAGTTCAAAAATCACATCTTAGCGTCACATCACAAAAAACAAATTATAGGCTATTTCAGAGATAGTAAAAAAAAAAAAACTTCCAAAGTGAACAAGCATTTACAATAATGGCAGGTAATATGTGACAAAATGGGGAAAGGCATGTAAAGAAAATGTTCCAGCTTTGAAAAACAGCTTAACAGATATAAGATATAAAAAGTCTCTTTTCTGTCACTCTGTTCATTCACTGAGTAAGTTTAAAGAAGGTGCCTCTGGGCTGAACTGAAATGAACTGTAAACTGCTCTGTAGAGGAAAGCAACAGGACAGTGGGACTGAGCCACAGGGTTTCCTATTTGGGCTGATGCGGCCTTTGTGGGCAGTCGCTACTTTTTAATGCAAGGACATTTTTGTTTTACTTTAAATACTAAATAGTAATATTACCATTTTTATTACATAGTAGGGTACAAAAGTAACAACTCTATACTCACATTAATCTCTACTAAACATACAGTACATTGTGTTGTAAATTCTCTGTTTTTATAGTTAATTTTATTTGTAGCAGGTTGATTTTAATACCAAAAAGGTGGTATGTGCAAGTAGTACACTTGTAAAAAATAATGCATTAATATTAAAGCACTCTCAGTGCTCTTACTCAGATTGCTTGAGTACAGCCAAGTACAACAAAGCACAACAGAAGTGAAAATTATTATTTTTTTTCCTTTGGCATTGGTTTGCTATAGTCACACTTCTGCTTCCCAACACTTATTAGCTTGTTACCATAGCACATTTAGCTTTGAAAAAATAAAGTGTGATTTTTTTTTTTTTTTTATAGTGTATATTATTGACATACATTAAAACTTCTGAGGCTTATAGTTACTGGCCTGAATCAACCAGCTCCACTTTAATATCCTCTGTTTTTTGTTGTTAAAATGTGAACAGTAGCTCATTGTGGCTTAACACCTGTGGTGTTGTTTTAATTTGTGCTTCATAATGTCCTCTGAAGGGCTTTCTTTTAAGTGTAAATGATAAAAAGCTGTGGGTAGCCTTGTGTCCTACAACAAAAGATACAAATTGTTTGATTTATAGATATCTAGATCAAGCTGCCCCTCTCTGCAGTGCCAACAAAAGCCATGCCTATTAAACCCAAATACAATATACAGTGGGCGCTACTGAACATTATACTTTTTCCCCCTGTTTTTATGCATGGACCAAACTGGCAGAGCGTGTGTGGACACAGTGACCCGGCGTTCCTCTGGTTTCAGCAGTTTATCATGTTTTATTTGTGTGTAATTGTACAGTAAGTCAAAACTGAAACTGTAATACTGTACTATAACAATAAAACCTCAATACCAGGTACAGTTATAGTAAAATAACAGAATTTCTGAAATCAGAAATCATTCATGCATTGAAAAACTCCAATATTACACAGTTAAAACTGGTGAAAAGGTTTTTATTACTAAGGAAAACTATGTAAATTGTGCAAAACTTTTTACAGCCCACCGTTTGGTCTTTAGCAACAGCTAGAAGTATGCACATTTTAGGAATGCATCCAGCGAACGCATGAACATAAATACAGAAATGTTATGACAAAACATGCAGCATTGATCACTGTCATTGCAGATTAAAATTGCAGACAGATTTTAATTTCAGGTCTGACAAATGTTTACATATCGTGTAGAACAAATACAGCCTGTTGGTAGATGTTACTGTAAGAATTTAACTCAGAGGTGAAACATTTCAGCAACCAGTGCAACAGTCAAAGGATCCATCATAACAAGAAGATCACATAAGATACATAGCAACCATATGCACATGTTAAGGGAAAGATGTTTGTTAACCCTTGATTGCAACTAATGAGCAATGAATTGTTAAACTGGTTTTAAAGGACCTAGTTATTTCCTGTGTTATAAAGTACTCAGTTTACATAAGGATGTTTCAAGTCTTTCCAGACCTACACAGAAGTTTCTTAAATTGTATTATTGCATTTGATCATATTTATGTCATTTTGTTTATTTAAATCTTTTTCAGTAAAAATACTAATAAAGTATACATTTTAAAGTGTAAGCACTTTCCAAATCTTTATAGAAAGTCTCTTTTGGCTGCTTCCTTTTATCAGGGGTTGCTACAGCAAATCACTGGTACTTCCTGAACATCCTCCCCAGACACAACCATTTGCATTTATCTGCTCATGTAAGACTTAATGCATAATTATGATATATACCCTATATGCATTTTACCAGCATCACACCTTGAGTGCAGAACAGTACTTATATAACACTAGAATAAGGGAAATAGGGTCAGTTCATTTTCAAAGCAGTGACAGTTTTTCATCAACTGAAGCAACAGTAGCAGGTGGTTTCAGTTGCTTTCACACCTTCAGCCAAGCAGCACGAACAAAGCCATAAAAATGAGTTGTGGCAGTGTTTATTTGGACGATGGACTGGTTTGCTTACAGCCCTCCAACTGTGGTTTGACACCCCATAAAAGTGCATGTTTTTCCATGAACTGGACTCCGAAGACAAGAAAAATCAACAAATAAAATTAAAAGCCAAAGTACAAAGTAAAAAACAAAAAACTCCTATTTAGCTCCAATTTGTAGCTGGGAAATTCAGTCAGTTTATTTGAACCAAAAAATGTTTCCACCATACTCTAATTTATTGGTGCCTGAAAGTAAATGGATATACTTTATATATATCCCACTGCTTGAAAATATTTAACATATGGAAGATCTATGTGGGATCAAAGGCTTTTAAACAGCAATGAGGATTTCTTTCCGTTTGCGTAATTTTGTGGTAAAGCAACAAAGCAGAGGAAACAAGGACATGTGAATGGCTACATGTGACTCACAGCGACTTGTAAAACTCTTTCTGGGTTGAAGTAAAGAGGGCAGTGAAAAGGAGGGAGGAGATATAAAACCACTACCCCATAAAATCTCATTTAGGCTGCAGCAATCAGGCCAGTCAAATCAAGCATATCTCTACACTGAAAAACACTGCAGACTTGACCGCTAGGGACTCAGTTATCAGCACTCTGCTCCAGGCCTGTTTGGCTCAGCTCCCAAAAGAGATGGCATGAGTGGAACAAAACATTAATGTCACTGATATGATGGAAACTGGATCTACTATTTTACACTTTCAATAAACTGCAATATGCCTTGTATTTGCCAGGGATTTTTTATTTGAGCAAATGACTGTTACATCTATACAGCCATGAACCACAGCAGTCATTGAGTATCAGCGTGGTTACAAGTTCAAATGCCTCTAAAAGGTTAGTAGATTTTGTCTAAAACAATACTAACTGAAGCGTATGGTTTGTTTTGGTTGGGCTTTTGGTGGTTTTTATGCCAGTCCCAAGCTGGGATAAATGGAGAGGGTTGCATTAGTAAGGACTTCATCCAGTATTAAACCTAAGCCAAATCAAAATGGAAATGACTGCACACTAAAAGTCAGATGATTTGCTGTGGCCACCCCAGAAGGGAAAAGCCAAAAGCAAAGCTCAACTGCAGGCAGCACCTCCATTTAACCATCATTTAACCTAACTCTTTCATTATCTGCTCAGAATAATATTAATTAGTTAAGTGAGTTTATTTTGGTCACATAAAAGTATGATTATGCATACAAATGCACTTACAGTACATGACATACAGGACATACATGTACTGTATGCACACAGTGTACTGATACATACATACTCTCAATATAACCATGAATATCATCAACTTTTTTTATTTAAATATTTTTGAGAATTAATATAGCAATAAAATAGCTCTATAATTTCACTCTTATACATTTTTGCAATGTTAATTTTGTTTGGAAATTCACCAGTTTTAAAGGACAGAATGAAGATGTAACTCAGTGGCTCTACTATGTAATAAATTATATTTTTAACCAAACAAAACGCCAATATCGGTACAATCAGTAGACATTTCATACTGAAACCCTTAACAAATATCTGATTCAAACACAGTAATGAAAGTCCTGTTGGTCATACTACCCTATCCTAATTTTATGGGTCTGGAATTTTATTTGCTAGATTATTTTCAACATTTACAAAATAGCCATTACATTCGTCATGTCTTTTGTGTTTTTGATGTGACCATCACTTGAACAGACGGTTGTACTTTTTATAATGAGAATTTCTGATAATATTCCTTCTTACAGTTTCTCATAATACTTACTAATTAATTGTACTTTCTATATTTATCTTATTTTTGCAAGCTTTTTCACTGACTTTTGTATGATTTTTTTGTATTGGACAGTTGATGCAGCAAATACAGGCAAATGATCACTTATATAGGTAATTATATCCCCAACAATTAATTATCTGTCAGTGTTGTCATATCTGTTGGCAGATACATGCATAGGATCGAACAATTCTTCAAATCATTACAAACAATAAAATAATATTAGACAACAATGACTAATAACATGGACAGTGAGGAGGTTGTGATGCAGATATAGCCAATCAATAGATGCTGAAGGAATCCAATCTTGTGTGCAACCAATTAGCACAGATGCAATGGATTTTGTCACTCTTTTCAATAGAGAAGACTTTGGTCATTGTCACTAGTCTCAGCCTCACATCGTCAGTACCCTCCTTTGGGGCGTTTCCATCCATCACCCCTGGGATGTCACGTATCAGAGCTGCTGTTGTTGCTGTGGGCTTCTGCTTGAAAGGTAACACACTAAACGTTTTTTCAAAGTCTTGCTTACAGTCACAACAGTCTACAGGGTTTTAATGTAGAGGGCCTGGACGATAAGAGAAATATTTCTTTTTGCATAGTCTACTAACAGCATGCAAAGCCCACAGACCTCTGCTAAGGCAACATGGTAAAAAGCTCCTGTATACACACAAAAACAAGTTTTTTCCTTTCTCCATTTGTGACATTTCTTGAATGTTTAATGAAAATGTTGATGAGACAGAAAACTGACCCCATCTTGCAGTGAGGTATCCTGAAAAAAAGGCCTGGATCCAGACAGCTTTCTGGACACACATCAAAAACTAAATTTCTTTCTTGGCTTTTTCTATATATCAGTTCTATACATGAAAACCTGACAGTCGCTGACAGAAAGACAAACAAACCAACATTACACAAGCATAACCACCATGACAGAGTTAAAAATATTTTGTAATTGAGTGAAATAATGGAGCTTACAACATGTAGGATAACTGTGTGGCTGATGTCCCAGTCTCTTGTATGACAGTGCTTTCTGTATAAAGAATGACTGTGTGCAGCATGACTGCAGACTTTCACGCTGATCCACAGCAAGTGACTCTGACAGAACCACGTCTGAAAAGCTGTGACATATCACTGCATGAGAGCAATGCTTTTGTGCTCCACAGTGTGTACTACTTTGTGCCAGGCCCAAGCCTAGACCCACGTGAGGCAACAACAATAATGTAACAACAATGGCAGCGCTCACGTCAGTCATTATGGCTTTGTCTTTGACATGGA
This sequence comes from Bostrychus sinensis, assembly GCA_020698575.1. Taxonomy (NCBI): domain Eukaryota; kingdom Metazoa; phylum Chordata; class Actinopteri; order Gobiiformes; family Eleotridae; genus Bostrychus; species Bostrychus sinensis. The sequence goes on from CM036242.1 coordinate 26,828,147, forward strand.
CTTACTGAACAAGCCAAAGAGCAAGCTCACTCTCTGAAACTCACTTCATTTCATAATGGCTTTGGGCTCGTGCAATTCCCAGATAAGTAGTGAAGTAATGGAATCAAGATTTAATACACATAAATAGGTTTGACCGTCCGACATTTCCTTTATCTGGAAAACCTCCCCAGACATGTATAAATTACACTAACTGGTTTTAAATCAAACATATCAAACACTATTGATGCTATTAAGAAATCCTATACTTGGGTGGATAAAACAGTACTGTGGAAAGGTACACATGCCTTCACATATTTACATGTAGGACATGGACCGCATCAAAAACCAATGTACACTACAGACATAGAGCACAGGACAAGTGTATGTTGAATAGTAAATTAGTTTTGCAAAAAAGCAAGGAAAGGCTCAATAAAATTTCTGAGTACATTAAGCGACACTGTCCTCTATGATCTGTAGGGTTGATGGCCCCTGGTCTCTTAGTCGATTAATTGGTCAGTGAGGCATTGATCAACTAACATTTTTCTGTCAATTAGTTGCATCCACTCTTTGCATCTATTAAGCTGGTCTAATTTATTGTTTGACTTTATTTAAGATCACAGATGATGTTCAGATAGTAATATATTTTACAGACTTGTTTTTCAAATGTTTTAATCACCTAATTAATGAGAAGTCCCTTGTTTGCATAAGACTCTGTTAAGTCCCCCCACCACTCCTTTTGTTGATTTCGGTCAATTAATCATTGTACTGGGCCTAACTTTGGTCAACGAACAATTTCTTTGGTCGACTACAGCCCTAATGATCTGAATATGTCATAAAATCACAGCAAAGGGAATGGTTGTTGAAAATGATAATGTAGAACAACCAAAAAAAAAAACCAACCAAATGTAGTTGGTGTAATACAGATCTTATAATATAACCTTAAGATAAGTCCATTTCACATAACCTAATACAAAGACAACTACTCTAGTGTATGTTACTATACCTTTGCCATAAAAACATTAGCTTAATAATACCTCAAACAGTTGGAGTTACACAGTGCTGTGTAAATACTTAAATTACAGCAAAATCCTATCTCTGTGTGATTCTGATGAAGTAAGATATTTCAAAATACAAACATCAAGTTTTGTGGACTGTTGTCAAGACAAGCTCCCTTGAAATACATACAAAAGTCTGCTTATACAATACAGATCTATCAGGCTCCTCTGCTCTCAGTCATCTCTCCATCTGCTCCAGCCTCTCTCTTTTTATGCCTGGGTCAGTGTTACAGTCAGATCAGGACTGTCTTTGGCATAAGTCATGTCTTTGGCTCTCCTGCTGCTGCATGCAATGACCCTGTCCCTTCAGTTTCTGTCACACAGCACCGGATACTGTCCATCCTAAAGAAAGAATCACTCTTCCTCTTTATCTTCAGCCTTCCCATCTTCACACTGTGTTCTTCTCCCACTACCCACACACTCATTCAGTATTCATGTTTTAGAGGACATTTGTGAGCATGAAACTGAGCATGTGCATCTACACAGTTTTTGGTGCAGATTAAACCTACATTTTTTCCTCTCTTTTACCTCTGCCCCCTCCTCTTCTTTATCGAGCTAATCCAGATTCTGGTTTGGTTTCGTGTTGCTTGTCTTTTTTTAGACTGAAAGCCATGTGCCACTCACTCCTACTCTCCCTCTGCCTCTTTCTCCATCTTTTTCTCCCACTGCCACCCACTCAATCCCTTTCACCTCGTCCCACTCCATTTTCTCTTCTTTTCTTTTATTTTCATGTGATAGTATATGGATGTCAGTGTTTGTGTATACATGGGTGCTTTTTGTGTTGGGGTGGCAACATATGCACTCCTGCCAACCTGTCTGTGGCTTACTGCCACAAACTATGTACATATTTGTCCATTTATTAGCTCTGATTCTGAAAATAACTGCTGGATTTTTGCCCACACACAGACACTAGTGCAGCATGTGTTCATGCAATGCAGTTACCACTCCCGTATGTTGCTTGGTTATCTATGGATTTCCATAATGCAACTTTCAGATGCTTAATGCAACCAAAAATACTGCACTTGCACTAAAGCAAATACTGACCCAATGAAGCAGTGTGTTGTAATGATGTTTAATGTACCTATCATTTAATATGAACTTAATGTACCTTTAATTTAATTTAGCTATCTATAATAGTGATATATAATTTAATCTGTAAACGTCTCAATAGTTGCACTATCAACATGATAAAGGTTCTCAGAGAAAGTCTGTCCTTGCCTTGTCCTGTTGTGCACATTAGATATTGGCCACTTCTCGTGTAGTAATGTTCCTCTGTTTACCTTTCTCCTGTAAGTTGTCTGAGAACTACATACTCAAGTGTCCCTCCCATGTAAACAAAAGAGCAAAGTGCTGAATATAAGTAAAGGAAAACTGGTTTACAGATACATTTAGTGTCACATCATTTGAGAGGATGAGATAATTCAAATTTAAATGGAAATAAAGATGCAATCTTTTATTTTACCTTTATCAAACTACACTATATATAAAATGTATCACTACCTGGTCAAAAACCATATTTGCAACATTGTAATTAGAAGAGTCTTATACCAAAATGTATTCAGATACACATTACCAGGCAAACTAAAGAAACATCCCAGGACTCCCAGGAGGCAGTACTTTCCACCTCAGTGCTACCCTATAGGGATAACTCCGAACCAAATGTAAACACTGCTGTTGACAGTATTGATGTTGCCTGAGGAGCTGCAACAACTCACGGTGAGAAACATGAGAATAATCCTATCTGGATATAGTTGACATAGTATGTAATGGTGAACATAAGAACATAATGCTATTCATATAAACAGTTTCTGTGAAGAACAAACTGGACAGGATGGATTTCATGGAAACTGAGGTTAACTAAATAGTCTGTAAAATGTGGCATGTATGCTGCATTGTGCAGATAGGCGCCACAAATTGGGTTTATGGTCATTGCGATACACTTTTCTTTGTAAAACAGCGGGTCAATGACAATGCTATTGCCAAGATCACACAACCTACTATTTGACCATTTAGGGAAATTTCCAATTTCTCAATCATGTCAGGTCTGTTGATCTTATTTCTTGTCTTGATATTTAACAGATAAAAAGGTAATGTCAAGTGGTCTTCTCTCACTTATGATTTTCTACTGTTATCATTAAACCATGTTATTTCCTGGGCAATAAAAGTAGGCATATTTATCTGAAACTTTTGATGACAGTTCATAACAAGGAAAAAAGTCAATCTCACTACCCTTTGTTGTCTAATTGTAAGGAAAAAGCTGATCCAGTTGTTCCCTCTTACAGCTGATTTTAAATATTTCTTTAAAATAAATGGGTATGAAAAGAACATGCAGCATTAAGAGACAGTATGGAGTTGAAATGGTTTGAGACATCAGGGATAAAGAAGTTGTGCAGTGATATTCAGAAATATCAACAAAACTATTTAAGTGACACAGATACCATGTAAACAGCACATTTCTGATGTCCCATAACTGTGAAGCAATCAATGGACTGCAATATCTAACCGACCTCTTGGTTACTACTGTGTCTGATAACCTTTGTGGACAATAAAAGGCAAATGTCATATAAACCATGTTTTCAGTTTGGTATAATAATGCAGTAGGCTATATTAGTATGTCAGTGTGGTGTAAAAACCCCTAAATCAGAGACCATGTGGAAAAAGCAATGCCCATCTTTACGCCTCAAGTCTTGGTTGATTTGGGTATCTTTAGTGTTCATGCATATTTTTGTAAGAGGTGGCAACTCTCGGAGCACACTTCAACAAGAGGTAAAAGCCGGGTCACAGCTACCTGTCCTGTAAGTGGGTTAGCAGTTTGTCTGGTGTCACTCACCGGTAATGTTCGCTCACCTGTATTTTGACAATGCCTTGCCGAGACCCACTGCATCGGTTCCGCTCGCTGTCCCATATCCCCGGGACACTGGCTCAGGGCTGGGGGTGAATGCTCAAACGCTTCGCGGGCTGAATTATAATATCCGTGCCGTCGTCATTACAACAAGCGGATAAATGGCCCGCAGACATCAAAGACTGGTGCTCCCTTGGTTATGTGCCGACTGTCAGGCTGGCACAACACATGCCATCAAATCCTAGTCAATGCTAGGGTTGTTTCTTGTCCTCTGTGGACTGGCAGCTTGGTTTTCTGTTGAATTGCAACACGTCGTCGGTTGTGGCACCTCGCTCACTGGCTATGGCTCATTTTCCCCATGTCTCCGTCGGAGCACGGCGTGATCAGAAATATCCACAAAGAGAATAGTCCCAATGGTTCAATAAACCACACCGCCTGTTTGCTTCTTGTATCCAGTCAGTCAACCATCCACGATTTAAAGCTTAAGCACGAATAGCAGCTAACGGCAACAGCATTTCCCGAGAAAGTGGCCCATCCCCTCAGACATTTTCCCCACCGAAACGTACGTACGTAGCCTATTTGCTATTCTCTTCCGTATTCGGCTGCGCAAAATATTTCTTGGTTCGCCGTTTACGACGTTCATCTGATTCGTTTTTTGTAAAAGCCAGACACTCTGCGGTTTCTGTGGAGAAAGAGCGCCACTGGTGGTTTGTAAAATCAAGGAATAGGCCAAGTGATCCAGAGAAATGTGTTCTGACACAGAAACGTCTGGGACCACAGTCATCCGTACAGTATAAGGCCAATGTGTGCATCCAAATGGGTTTGTGTTTTTAAATCTGCCGCAATATTCAGTCAACCTTAGAGCACACTGGACAAAGAGAATTTAGTAGCCTAAATATTATTTCTTTAGCTGAAGCCACCACAATGCTTTGCACATGCGTATAGCTTAGGGATGCAAGTGATGCAAAAGCATAGGCTATTTGGAAACAGATTTATAGCGATTGTATGAAGAATAATTTGTGTTAATTTCAAATGTGTGAATTGAATGAAGTTACTTTATCTGAAGAAGACTGACGTCTAGTAAGTTTAAGTAGCCTAAAGTCTATGCTGTCTTTTAAAGACCTCTCCTTGCTTACCATGAACGATTCTTAAAAATGTAAAAAAAAAAAAAAAAAAAAAAAAAATCAATGGCGTAGTAGAGAGCTGTATTGCAGCATTTTTACATAGAGGATATTTTTTAAACTTTCATTTTCAACAGGAGAGTAGGTTGCTGTTTTGATGTCAGATCAGATTATGACATATGGATCAAAACTATAATTTTTATAATTTATATCTAAAATCTCACCCCTTTTGCTTTGTATTCCAACAGTGCTTAAGACTTAAACTGTTCAATAATTTTACATAAATGTACAGTAGAATCCAACAATCAGGGAGTATTAGAATCAGATCCCCCCATCGAAATTAACAGATGGTACATCCCATTTTCTCCTCCCTTCTGCTCCCAGTGTCCTCCATCTCTAAACGCCTTCTGTCATTTTCTTGTATTGAGGACATTCTCATTTCTTGTGACTGCAGAGATTTCCCCTGCATCTGTTGTCCTGCTTTATTCCTCGCAGCTGCTGTAGAGGTATGTAAGCCTTCATTTCCTCAGTGACATCACTGCAAAATTTAGTAAGGAGCATGTTCTTACTGACATATTCACTCTCTTTTCAGTAAGTGTTTGTTATGCTGCACTAATTCCAGTTACTCATCGGCACATGTCCCTAATTCTCTTTCAGTGGTTTGAATTTTCACTCCCCTTTTCAAACAGTCATGATCCCGTTCTTTCCTCCATCTTGTTCTGTTTATATCCTAGAAATGACTCATACCATTTTGTTATGAGAGCCAAAATATCAAGAGAGATGTTATAACTGCTCATCACTTGTTAATACTAGGGTATTAGCAGTATATATATATATATATATATATATATATATATATATATATATATATATATATATATATATATATATATATATATATATATATATATATAATTTAATTGGAGCTATTGCACCACCAATCAAATTCACCCTCATTTCATACCAAATTCTACCATATTCTGAGGAAAAAATGCGCAAAGCTGTAAAATAATAATATCCTCTGAAGAAGAGAATGCCATAGCTGCAGCAACCAAATTATTTTCTCTTTCTTTGGGGACTGGACACTTCCCATCTCTGTCATCTTTGTCCCAAGGTCACACTTTAGGCCCAACTACGTGCTGGCTGACAGTCAGTACACGCACCACTGATGCTGTTTCACCAGATGATGATGTGCCTAATTTAGAGAATCTACCTTTGTCTGTTTGATGTTTCCTTTCAGTGAAGCAGCACAAAGCTGACCTTACAAAGAGTCCTCCTGGCCAGGCCACACCTTTGTCTCAGAGTCCATGGAAGCCAAGGCCAAGTCTGGGGCTACAGCGCCCAAAGCAGCATCTAAAGCTGAGAAGAAGGAGGCCCCTAAGAAGGCTGAGCCTGCCCCGGCCACCCCCGAGCCTGAGATCTCCCCTCCGCAGGATGGAGCAGCAGAGGCTGAGTCGGCAGCTGGAGAGGCCTCTGGCACAGACTCTTTTGAACACCTCAAACCATATCTAATTGGTGGTGCCATCATTGCTGCTGGAGCCATCTTACTGGGAATGTTACTAATGGCAAGGAGAAATTAAAAACAAATTATCACAGTATTCTAAAGATAAAAAAACTTACTGGCTGACCCATTAATAGTATCACATTGTGATTGGTTCACAGACTATTACTGTACAAATGGAGAGCTGTTGTACATGTCATGTAATCTTTCGCAGTTTGCGTAAAGCTGCATACGGATGATAAATGCTAATGATTTTTGCATGAATCTTCTCACTATTTTAAGTAAACTACATAACCTCAACTCTTTCATCAGATTTTGGAAAATGCAGTATGCAAGGTGCACATTATAGCGCACAAAACAGAATTGGTTCACTTTAATAATTTACACTTAATCTAATTGAAAAAATGAATTTTGTTGCCCGGTGTTTTAATTTTTGAAAATTTCCTATTGCATTAGGCAGGCCTAAATGTGCTTAATAGACATCTGGATGACTTTAAGATTGAAACTGAACATATCTTGGAGAGTTTTAAATTGAACAGGTTGAGCATGTATAAAAGGAAATTCAATGCTTCTGGTAAAATATATATCAAAGATCAATAAGCTTCAATGATTTATATAAAAGCTTCACTTCTCAGTCTGTTTACAACTTTAAGTAGATACTTAGCAGTAGTTGGCTGGTAAGCCATAAGTGCTATCAGTTTACATAACTGCTTACAAAATCTTCATTGTGTTTCTCTTCAAAAATGTTTATTGCTAAAATAAATTTACAATGTTCACTGTATTTGTAAGTTGAGCGATCGATAAATTGTGTAATTTGTTGAATTGTATGAGTCAAGCAAAACACATACTCACCTCCTGTCTAGCTGTACTGTCAACAGAAAATGTAAAGTTTGTGAAAACATTTCTGTTACGTAGATAGTTAAAGCCACAGACATTCCTATTACATGATTACATGGGTTTACTCACAACGTTTATGTAGGAAACAAAGTGTATCTATAAGAGTAATAGTTTGAAGATATTTTGTAACAACACCCCCTAAATATCCAAAAGATGTCATCTCCAAAAAAAAAAACAAAAAAAAAACATTTTGCATTGTATAATACAGTGTACCAAAAATACTTATTTACCTAATTTCAACAGCGTATGAATGCAATAATTCAGGTAGGATTTCTCATTTAGCACATGTGCTGTAGCAAGTCGAATGACCTAAAAGATCATGTCATAGCTTGTGAGATGTAGCAGTGACTGAGCTGTTACGGACTGGTTGGTTTTAATGATGTGTATGATGGTGATTATGAAAAACAGTTTCAATTATTTTTAATATTAGTGTTATTTTATTCATTAACAATGCCCTTTGCCCCATAAATGTATAATAGGGCTGTAATTCAACTTTTATTAAAAGCAGTGAACCAACAAAATAATGTGTTGTGTAATTTGTCTAGGGACACCTATAAAAAAAAAAAAAATCTGTGAGGGGTAAACAAACCAAGTTTGAACAGATTTGGACACCCTTCTTAAACATTTTTTAAATGACTAGACTTGAGTGACTGATGAACATTTATTTTAACACCCTACCAGTTAACCAAAACATATCCAAGATACAGTTATATAATTATATGTATAATATGTGCTTAAAGTACATACTCTCAGCTGTAATTTGAGAGTATTCACGCCCAAATCATACAAAGGGTTTAGGAATTACACGTCTTTAATGTGTAGCTGCCTCTTTTTGAGGGGCTCAAAAGTAATTGGACAGATGAACATGACCATGAATAAAATGTTCTTTTTTTTATACTTTGGGGAAAATACTTTGCAGGTAAAGACTGCCTGAGCCCATGGACATCACTAAACACTGGGTTTCCTATTTTATGTTGTTTTGCCAGGTTTTTATTTCAGCTGTCTTCAGTCTTTGGTCACTTGTGGGTCTTTCTGCCTTAAGTTTTGTCTTAAACAAGTGAAATGCTCAATTTGGCTGAAATCTGTTGGCTGACCCCTGCCATTGCAGAATATTTCACTTACTGGCCTCAAAACACTCCTGGGCTGCTTCTGCAGTATTTTGGGTCATTGTCTATCTGTGCTGTGAAGCACAGTCCATGAACTTTCTGGCATTTCTCTGCATTTGAGCAAAAATTATATCCCTATACACTGCTTCTGTCTTATGTCACATCTTCAATAAACACCAGTGACCCAGTGCCATTGGAAGTAATGGACGCTCATGCATCACACTGCTCCACCATGTTTTACAGAAGATGTGGTGTGCTTTGGATCATGAGCCATTCCAAGCCTTCTCCAGACTTTTCTCTGTCAGTCATTCTGGTACAACTTGGTCTGAGTCTCATCTATCCAAAGAATGCTGTTCCAGACCCTGGCTGGCTTCTTTAGGTGTTTTTGGCCAAGTCTAATGTGGCCTTTCTATTGTTGAGGCTGATGAATGGTCGGCACCTTGTGGTGAACCCTCTGTATTTTCTCTCATAAAGTCTTCTGGTTATGGTGGACCTAGACACTGATAGACCTACTTTCTGTAGAGTGTTCTACTCTAGGGTGGTTCTTGTGAAGGGATTTATTCACCATTTTTTGATCCATCCTAAGAATGGTGTAGTTCATGTCTACTGAGATACCGTATGCTGTGATTTCACAGAAATGGCTTTCAAATGCAAATGTAACACCTGGAATCAAGTCCAGACCTTATACCTGCTCAGTTTATGATGGATTAATGATGGAAATAGCCCATGAGGCTCAAGAAATAGCTTTTGAAGAAGCTGTCCTAATACTTTTGAGCCCTTTGTCCAATTTGGATGTGGATACTCTCAAATTACAACTGAGAGACTGCACTTTAAGCACATATTAACTGTGTTTTAACAGTTTTGGTAAAAAAAGCTAAAATAGCAAAACTTGAGTCAATGTCTAAATACTTATGGACCTAACTGTATATGCGTGTCTCTCTCCAGCCCGGTAGGTGGCGGTAATGTTCATTAAGTCAGTTTTGTTAACTCAAAACTTCAACAAATATCGCCGGAAGTCATTGTTATTGATGCCAGTGGGATAGCGTGCCTTTTGCGGCTAATCCATATATTGCAAAACTTTCAACATAAGCAAATTTTAACATCGGACTTGACGGTGAGTACCAAAATAACGCTCATTAGGAATAGGGATTTACAGTTTACAGCCAAGATGACGCCTGGTTATTTGCGACTAAAGCAAACCCAGTCATCCAACTGTTAAGCTAACCTGACGAGCTTTGCTCGTAGAAAAAACAGTATTGTACTGCTGTCTGGAAGTAATGCGTTAAAATAATATAGACCATTTAGGATGGAGTCGCTAATTATACAAGGGATGTCCATTTGTTTGTAGGAGCCGCAGCCATGATCATCCCAGTCCGCTGCTTCACATGTGGAAAGATCGTTGGTAACAAATGGGAACCGTACCTCGGTCTTCTTCAAGCCGAGTATACGGAGGGGTAAGTTCAATACATGATCATCAGATTCCTCGAATTGCAAATTAGCCACAAATAACAGTTGTTTTGCCTAAAAGACCCATAATTATCAAAAGGTATCGTATATTAAATATTGTAAATGAGCGTTGATCAGTGGTGGTTAGGTAGTGAAAACAAATGACTCGACATTACTGTTGCTTCTTTAGTGATGCCCTTGATGCTCTGGGCTTGAAGAGATACTGCTGTCGGAGGATGCTTCTGTCTCATGTGGATCTTATTGAGAAGTTGTTGAATTATGCTCCGCTGGAAAAGTAATGGAGGTGGCCCCCTTGAAAGAATTACACGGACTTTGTTGTTTAAACACTGAGATATTTTAGCACCCCTTTGCTAAAAGCCAGCCACAATACAGATATTTTATGTGAGTTTGACCACATTTTATAAATAAAACAAACACAGCATTACTGTTGTACTTGTCTTCATTTCAGGAACCCATCTTTATAGTGTTTTAACATTTAATAAAAGCTTATATTCATTGCAATCTTTATAGTGAATAACACAATTGACATTGAGTTGGCTATAAAAATGAGATAAAATTGAGTGATTGAGCCCATATGCTTAAAGAAATAGAAGATTTCAATTGTGATTTTTAGTTTTACATTTAATACAAAACTGAACATTGCACTATTTGTGTTGATGAATGTGTCTAGAGCATGCAAGTATTGAAACCTCATGTCTTGGCAACAAATCTACAACTGTAAATGACTGCAACTACACAATATCAAATCAAACAGAAAAAAGACGCATCTCTTTTATAGGTACCACATCTGTCTCACCTTTAAATATATCCAGATGTTAGCTGAACAAATAAAAAAGTCCTGTCTTCATACCCATAACAATTCCTCAGTCTGTGGGGAAAAACAAGACAAAAGTTACTAAAAATAATTTGACTTCTTGACAACTGTATGTCTCTCATCAACAAAGTGGCACTGACGCAGTGTTAAGAACTTAAAAATATGTTTTAGCATAGCAGTGGGGGGAAAAGTGCATGCCAAAGAATTTAATCAGAATATACTAACAGTTTTTAAGTGGACCTCACCAAGTTAGTAATACTGCCCTCGTTTTCTGTCTCGATCCTTAGAGTGTGCCTTGCTTCTTTCATTGCTCCTGGATCGGTCTCTGTGCCGTCGATATGTCCGTCTTCCTTCTTTGCTTGAAGATTTCTCTCTAGCTCGCTCTCTATCTCGCTCTCTCTCATCACCAGATACACTGCTACTTCTGAAATCCAAACATTTAGCTTCAAAATGTGTAGCCTATTTTTAAACTGTAGACATTAATACAGACCTGCTGTAGCCATAACTTCCTTGGATGGACACTAAACAGTCTTTCAGAGAGGTGACCAGGGCTTGACAGCGATCATCTCTATACACTTTGGACTGCTTAATGATAGCAATTGCAGTTAGAAGTGTCTCCATGGCCACCCTCAAGTCTCCTGAAACACAAATACATGTTTTTTTTTATATGAATAAACCTCTGAAAAGCATAGACCATAAACATCCTGTTTATACAGGACATTTACATCTAGATCAGTCTGTATGCAATTTTGATACCATGTTATACAACATTATTCCCTATCACCTAATGTTCAGTCTGAAAACACAGGTGTAAAGTGGGTTTGGGGAGACTGTATACAACTGAGAACTGAATTTGCATTATATGTATTTAAGCTGATTTCTCTTTGTACTCATACTATCCACTGCACCTACCTGTTGTTGCTCCAGACACGGCCTTGCTGATGGCACTACTAGCAACAGCTCTATTCCTATTTATTAGGTCCTCAAAGTCAGCATCTGCTTGTCTGTAAAACAAGAGAAAATGTGTGATGCATTTTGTTTCAGGATAATAATACCCATATTTAAAAATTAACAGGTCTGGCCTGCAAAGAGGTTTGTTCAAAACTTCTTTCCAAATAAAATGGGGTGTAGTGAAGTGCTGAAAGGTTTTGTCACTCAGATTTGGTGGCTAAATGAGGACGAATTCCTGTAGCCTTGTTCCAAAATCTGACAAGAACCAGAAGTAGGCAAACTATAAATAAATCTTCTGATTTTATTATTATTAATCTCATAAGGACATTTGAAATGCCATAATCCTAGTGGGCATGTACAGTAGAACAAACATTGTACCACTTAATTTGAACATTCATTAGTTAAAAGGGAACATGTGCTTACCTTTCTTCATTCTGAGACTTGCTGCTGCTGTGCCCATCCCGTGATGTGCCAGCCTTTGCAGGATTCATGTTTTGACTTGGAGGTGGTTGGTTGGGAGCAGGTGTCGGATGGTTTGGGAACATAAAGGGTAGCAGAGGTGGCGGTGGCATATGTGGTAAGGGAGGAGCTGGGAATCTCAGGAACGGGTTGGGTAATGGTGGAAATGTGTTTGTGAATTGGTTCAAAAACTGTTGAGGCATAGTAGACGTGAAGGGGTTCTGTGATAAAAATGAAAAATCTGACTCTTTCATATCATTGGAAGCAGCACGTAGTGGGGAACCTGAAGAAAACACATTGCTTAGACAAAAATAAACTTACCAATTATTTTATTAGAAGTTTTCATCTTTAGTTTCCTTACATTCATTTGCTTGGTCCTCAAACAAAGCGAGGTTGTGGCGATTGGCAAAACGGCAGAATATCTTTTCACCACCAAGGCTACATTTCGGTACTTTATCTAATAATAATTTCATTGACTCCTCAGAAGTCACCACCACTTCAACATATCTGGAATGGATAGAAGAATATATTCTTGAGTGAACAAATAACAAATAACAGCTTTTACAGCTAAGGCCAGTATACTTGCTTACCCTCTTGACAGTCCATTCACTTTGTTTTCTGCAAATTTGATTTCAGTCATATCCTTCACACCAATAGTTTGGGCCAATTGAAATATGTCTTCATCTGTTATCCACTGCAAGAATATATAGGAACTTTATTTAATTCACTATAGATGTCAAGTTAAGTGTGCTGAGAGAATAATATACAATGTAAATTGTGCATCTAAATTTTAATATGAGACTAAATGTGATGTATTTAATTGTTCTGAGTCTGGATCCATTGGGCAAAAGACAAAACCAAAATGTTCAAATGAAAAATACATTGCTTTTCAATTGTGCCAAAAATACTCCTCAATTTCATATAATGAATTTTACTAATAGCACTATGCCAATCAGAAAAACATGTTACATGACATAAACAAAATTCCCTTAAAAACAAAACTTAATTAAAGAAAGACTTATGCCACTCACCCAAGGAAATTTTCCAATGTATAAACGCAGTCTTTTTGGTGGCCTTGAAGTTTTTGACATGTCTGGTGGATTCGACTCTAAATCATCTTTGGCTTGTGTTTTCTTTTGTGATGCAAATGTCTTTTCCTGACCCACCGAGCCAGTCAGTACAGCGTCAAAGAGATCGTCCTGCACATGAGAAAGTAATTTTACTTATTCATTAATCATTATTTAAGGAACACTCTTGTGTTGATGTTGATTGTTACTTTTCTTCATTTATTCTACACTTTAAAGAAAAAAAAGAGAATGTAGAGTGCAGTGCCCGTCTAGGTATAATTCACCAAATGTTATTATAGTCCTACATACGTACGTGCATGTATTATATATTTTAGTTTAGATAATTTTATGGAAACTCTACAATGCACCCTTTAAAATGCGAAAACAAACAAACAAAACAAAAAAACAAAAGAAAAGTCTCTCGTTAACTAAAACTAACCAACATAAAGCACAAAGGGGTACAAGTTACAGGTTGTACTCTACAGATGCATTTGCGACACTAACCTCATCGCTGAAAGGACCAAAGGTGTTGTTGCTTGCAGAGGCTTTGGCTGCAGGCTGTGCAGCAGCCATCCCGTACTTCCAACAAGATCGAATTAAGTTTTTTGATGCAGGTTTTCTATTTATTTATGCGTGGGTGGCACGCTTACGTTTTTGAGGATGGACAACAGGTGTCCATTTACTTCTTAAAAACAAACGCCCTGCTTTTTTACGGTTAGCCTACGTTAACAAACGGTCCCATATAATTTGCTGTAGCTAACGTTTGTAATTGTTTACAAACCGAACATAAAGGAAGCGGACAATCCTTATTACTATTATTACAATAAGCAACACGGAAAACCAAGAGTGGATGCTGATGTATAAGTTCGCATCGAAGTACTCTTGTTGTTTTGGACCCCTGTATATTCGCTTTGCAAGTGGAAAATGCTAATGTTGCTGTTTTCCGTACGAAAACGTTTCGTGCGTCAAAGATATCATGCCGGTCTGCAACTACAATGACAATGGTTCCTAAGGGGGGGAAATATAAAAATATTGAAAGCTAGACAAATTAAAAATTCCCCCAAAATTATATATATAATTATAATAAGTAACCAGTCAAGTATTACCTGTTCATTTTAACTTGTTTGTATCGTCAGGTGCCTCAAGAGGCCAGAGTTCCGCCCCTTCAGGTTTCCGTGTGCTGACGTAAAAGTACTTGTGTTATTTAACCGGCTCACATTTAGACATCAGGAACACTTTTACCGTAGATGTACCACAAGGAAGAAGAATAAAATGCTATCTTCTATTGCTGCAAGAAGAGTAAGTTATTTCATATTTTCTATCTTATTTACTAGCTATTTGTTTTGAGGCACAATGCTACATTTAGCATGTGTCCCTAGCACCAGTGGCTAGGCTATAGATTTTTAACCATGCAGTCTACCTAACTTAATGTAATAACCTTGAGGTTAGTCCTTTGCTCAGTGCCTTGCTCTAATTCCCATTGAAGTCACCAGCATCGGTAGTAGTAGGCTAATGTTATTTGTCTGGAGGACACTTGCACAACAGAGTGTGTGATGTAACTACTCCTGTTTTGTATTTTGCGTTGCTTTTATGAAATAATGAATTGATGATGTGTTATAATAAATTTACTTCATTTCACTCTAATAGTATCAGAATCTTTAATTCCATTACGGAGGATCACTTAAAATCTATAATCTGTTTTAGAGAATTATATTTTATATATTGTTTGAGATACGTTTTTTATGTATTCAGTATCTGTAAATTAATCTGCTGTTTTTTTGGGTTTTTGTTTTTTTTTAATTCTCAGATAGTTCCTGGGCTTCTCCATGCAGTATGGAGACCTGGAGTGACAGGACTTGCATCTTCTCGTGGATACCGTGGTACTGCACCAGATGACACTAAGGGGGACCTGATTGAAATCCCCTTGCCTCCTTGGGAGGAAAAACACAACGAACCTATAGACATAAAACGGCGGCGTCTGCTATATGAGAGTCGCAAAAGGGGCATGCTTGAGAACTGCATTTTGCTCAGGTAGGTAACTCACTTTTCATTTTGTCAGCTATACCAATTTACAGTGGTTTTCTGATAACTGAGAGTTAACCTAAAACAAGAAAGAAAATTGGCCTAACCTACTTTATTCTTTATTCCTTTTGTAGCCTTTTTGCAAAAAGATACTTGAACACAATGAGTGAGACACAGTTGCAACAGTATGACAGGATTATAAATGAACCAAGCAATGACTGGGACATCTACTACTGGGCCACAGGTGACAACATTAAGCTTACACTTATATTGTGATAAATTGGAAATAATATATACGTAGATGAGTAAAACTTGATTTGTAATGTACTAGTTTTAGTACCATATAATTCTATATTTTTTATGAGGCATTTGTAACTTAATACATTTGGTCTGTTCTCTTTTAAATTCTAGAAGCCATGCCCACCCCAGAAGTTTACCAAGGAGAGGTCATGGATATGTTAAAGGAGTTCACAAAAAATCGCAATCATGAACAGAGGCTTGATGCACCCAGTTTGGAGTATCTGGATAAAGAAAGCTACTAACCTTTTTCTAACCCCCTCAAAGACTGAGCACTGGATAAAAAAGTGTCAAAATATTATCTACCATACTGTTTTTAAGACATTATATTGAGCTATGAACAATACTGTAATACTATTTGATTTATGTATTCATCAAAACAGATTTCTTCAGCTTAACAGCAATTAAAAAAATAATGTTTTGTGTCCATGTTTGTATTATTAAATAAATGTAGGCTACATTGTTGCATTTTGCTGTATGATGCATTTGCTTTACTTGTTAAGGTTTGCATCATGTTACTGGAGGTTGCAATAATTTGAGCCAGGCACGTTATATCATCTATATCTTGTTATGTCAGTAGATGGACACCAGGTGGAGGCAGATCACCTTTCATCATTGACAGAAGTGAGTGCAGCTGTGTCTGTGCCAGTGACAAGCGGTAATTTTGACTAAATTCATCACATTGTATCACACAATCCTTGGCAATATATATAATTAAATTAACATTTGAAAGGGTTTCCGTAAATGTGCAAACAAACTATCTAGTTAGCCAATTGTGACTCTGTCTGCAGTAAAAAAAATTGCTGTATTTTTTTCTTGTGTTTCATAAATACAAATCATTGTCTTTTTCTCAGTTACTGAATCTATTTATGACTATTTTTGCCAGTGCGTCATGTTGGTTTAGTGGAACCTTGTACAGAGATCAGGAGGGAATGCCCTCTGGTCAAGAGATGTGCACAGAATCTTAATACACAACAAGTCTGCATGCACAGCCATTGAATCATAATGTACAGATGATCCACTGCCATTCTGCAAGCAGCCAGTGATGAAAATATGAGCTTGTTGTACTTAATGCATCTACAGAGAAACTGGTTACATTATATCTCCAACTTTGAATGTTTAATGCTGTCAGAAACAGAAGAGTAATGTCGCAGGGATTTTCCTGTGTCATTTTCTATTATCCTATAAATAAAATGTCATTCCTAGGCCTATATTCACCTTACTGATTATATGCAGCCTTTCCGTTGATAACTGCTCAGTGTGGATGAAAACGGAACCTTTGGATTTTACGTGTGCAGGCGTGTGTTTACTGGTGTGTATCTTATTTCTAATGTATTTTCCTTTTTGGCCCACACACACCTACTGTGCCTCTTGGTACCTCAGTTGCTCCTGTCATCCTCAACTGCTGCCTTCATGTTGTGCCAGCTCTCTGTTTTATCCCCAGCCCTACTGCCACACTATTTTGCAATAAACAACCAACCTGGCAATGCAGCAGCCAGCAATTTCAGTCATTAAATAAGCTAAAAACTCTGAAAGAAAAACATGTTTAAGTTTTAGAGGAAATTAACTTTCAAACTAGTACAATTAAAAAAAAAAACAAAAAAAACCCTAGAGATTTTTTGGCTTCACGAGGTCCTTGGTCCATTTCCAGGCAATAGTAGTAGAAGTATTAATGGCAATAGCTGTAAATTTTGCTGTTTACTACTTAAGTAACTGTAGTAAAATATAGTTTGAGTACTTCTATCTCTACATATACTGTAAGTATGAAGATGGTAAACCATATTATTTGACCCTTTTGATATAGATGCAGATCACAGAGATTATTGTAATAAAAAATAATCAAATGCAGTGGCAATGAGGGTTAAAAAGTGTTAAATCTGTGCCACTTTTTCAAATGTGAACACAGCAATAGACTTGGTGATGTGAAGTAGCAGAGTAGCCAGGTTCCTTTAATAGTGGTCAACAATCTGTCCCAGTAATTTAGAGGTTTATACTTACCTTAAACTTACCATAATTGTTCTCAAGGATGATTGAATTAAAGAATGCATGACATACCAGAAATATATTGTTTTATGTACACATTTATATTTTATGTACACTGTACAGCTTTCCAAAAAATAAATAAATAAATAAACGATCGATATGAACATTGTGCACTCCACAAATGTGTAACTATAAAGGGAACTTAGAGTGGAAAAAGGGGGCTGAATGATATCAAAGATACACAGATATCAACAAGCCCAACCAATGTTTTTTTTTTTTTTTTTTTTTTTTTCATACAGGACACTTAACAAATTATTTGTACATTATATCAAATAAATTTGTTGCTGGTAAACCTCTCTTTGTCTCAAGTAGTATCCCCAAGAAGAATGCCCAAGAAATACCACCAAAGATTTGCCACTTTATAGTATTTGGCTAGTGATTAAACAATTGTAACTTAATTTCTTTAAATCCAATGCCACCAAACCCTGAATGGAAATGACTTATTAGGTCTTTGGAATGTATTAGTTTTTAATTCACACAGTACAGTGGCACTGAGGGTCAAGCCACAAATCACAATGCACAATATCAATGTTTCTTCTTTGTTTATCAACTGTCAATGAAAAAATGGCAAAAAATACATACACCAGACAGGCATAACATTATGACCACTTACAGGTAAAGTGAATAACAGACATTATCTCTTCATTGTGGCACCTGTTTGTCGGGGGAATATAATAGGCAGCATGTGAACATGTTGGGCTAAGGAAGGATGGGAAAATGGGCAAGCGCAAGGTTTTGAGCAAAAGCCAAATTGGGATGACTAGATGACTGGGTCAGAGCATTTCCAAAACTGCAGCTCTTGTAGGATGTTCCCAGACTACAGTGGTCAGTATCTATCAAAAGTTGTCCAAGGAAGGAACAGTAGTGAAGTGACGACAGGTGACGCACATGGGGAGTAAAGGCTGGTTGTGTGGTCCAATCCAACAGATGAGCTACTGTAGCTCAAATTGCTGATGATGAAGTTAATGCTGGTTCTCATAAAAAGGGTGGTCATAACATTATGCCTGATTGATGTAGAAATAACATGTCACATGGTATTATGCTAAAAACTGCATTTAAGCTCTGGACAAAAAGGAAAAATAGGCAGAAAAAAAAAAAACAGCAAAATTATTTAGAAGATATTGCTTATGAAAAAGGAAGGAAGGTTAAGCTTTTATCTTAGGAAAATACCCTGGTTTAGCTCCATTGTGCATGTTACTTCACAAATGAAGGAGGCTTAAATTGTATTTTATTTCGTAGCAAAGCTCTCAAAAGTAACAGTGATGGGTGTCTGTTGTATTTCACAATTTCCTTAGTTTTTCATGATTTGTGTTGATTCTACAAATTGTTTTGCTTCATGACTTGTTGTAACTGACCTTCAGGGCCATTGTGACAAAGCCATCAGGACAGACAGATGACTGTGTTCCCAGTTTATTTTGGGAAGCTCTGACCTGAGATGCAGCTAAGAGTGATGCAATGACGTGATGATTATATCTAACCCACCTTTCCCCTCTGTCCTTGACACTAAGGGAAAGAGTGCATACAGTGAAGGGCAAGGCTTTTATAAGGCACACACAGGACATTTTGTGCCAGAAAGCATGTGTGCACAGCGGGGTGGTTTGTGGAGAACGTCATCTGTAGTGTTAATAGGTTCATTTTTTGGCATCAGCCAGTCTGATTGGTGGAGACAGGAACAGAAAGGACAAAATATTAGTAGCTGCTTCAGAAATTTGTTTTAAGAAAAAAATGCAGCATTGTAAAGCTTGTTTGTGATACCAATAACCTTTACTTTCTAATAACACATTGTCTTTGAATATAAAACAGACATAAAGAAAATAACCCTGCTATGAAGAGAGGTTTGGTCCGGCATCAATATCAACAAGTGCAGTGACTCCTCAGATGTGACACTTTAAAAAAACATATACTTCTCTTTACATTTGGACAATTTCATACAAAATGAAACTGGTAAACAAGGTTCAGTATTAAACTGGAAGTTAGTGCAGATACACACAGAAAAACCTAAAGCACATTAAACACAATCACGCTCAAACATCGACACTCACACACACACACACAGTACATATACACAAACAGTGGAATGTAAAAGCATTTCCCCCAAATATTATTACTTCAGATATTAGTATTCACTCAGTACATTTCTACAGGACTTAAGGGAGGTCACACTGAATGTGGTCATAACAAGAATATTGCCTTTTGATTTGTTTTTAATGTGCAATGTAAAGCTGAACATGGCAAGGTAAAATTTTTAATATGAATGTTTAGGATTTTGATGAAGACATTTTTATATCAAATCACTGAAAAATAACCTGACACTAATGTACACATTATTGCACTCATATTATTAAACTATATTCATTTCATATATCACATTTAATAACAAATATTTGTGGAGTGCACATTGGCAGTAAGTCAGTATGTATGTCCTCCCTGTTTTACCATGGGATCTCTCTGGCCATTTCTGTTCAAAGCCTGTAGGTGAAACTAGGACAGATTAATTGCTTCTATGGACTGAATGTGAGAGTGAATGGTTGTCTGTCAGAGTATGTCTCTGTGACTAACTGGCTGTTGTTCAAGGTGTACACCGCCTAAGGCCAATAGTTACTGGCTTGGGCTCCAGCTACCCGTGACCCCTAACAGAAGAAAATGAATGAATATTTGTGAGTGGATGTCGACATCATGTTATCATAGAAACATCATAGAAATAATTGGAGAAATATAATATCTCTCAAAATATGCCTCTCAAAGAAGCTAAATGAACCAATCACAATGTCTTTAAAATATGCCAATCATTAAAATGTCAACACTTACATAAAATGTCACTATACTGTATGTGGCTGCCATGACACAGATACATTCAGGAGCCTTTTGTCTTTGAAACTGAGGTGTTGGAGAAGGGAAATGGGTATAAACTATATGAGTATATTGTAATGTCTTGTACAGTTAGGCCACTTTCTTTGTACTCTGTAACATTTTGTGAGACTCAGTTTGACTCACTTTTAATAAACAAAAGTGACCTCCCTAAGCCTTCAACTACCTTCACATCTACAAAGTGATAAAAACTGACTACTTTACCCTCAAAACTGGGACCATTGTTGTTTTATAACATTACCATTAATTTAGATGTGCAAGTCCAAAACAGCCACACTTACACTATCCCACTTCCAATTGTCGGAAGCTAACTTTTTGCTTAATCTTGTCGTCTGGAAGAACAACATGATTCTCTAACATCTTTTGCAAATCAACAAAAAAAGACAACATGAATCTCATCCATATTTTGTTTCAGGATTTTTTTACACTTCTCATCAAGAATCAAAAAATTAAAATCTGTTTTTTTTTTTTTTACTCAAAGAACTTCATTTTGGGGTTACAGCACATCACCCACAGCACGCACAGACAACAAAGGGTTTCCAGCCAATGGAGAATTATTACAATGGTGCCACAGAACAAGATCAACAAGTCAAATCCCATCTCATCACATCTTTTCCTTTCCTGATTTTTGTGACGAGGCAGTGACAGTAACCGAAACAGGACAAATGGTCTGACTTCGACTTATCCACTTTTTGGTAGGCAATTGATAGTCACTGGTGGCAATGGAGGTAATGGTCCGACTAAAGTGAGCAGTTGTCAAGGTGAGAGAAAGCCATAGGGAATATGAGTTCTCCTGTAAAGAGGGGTGAGTGATCAAAGACATTTTTAATTTGAGACGGAGGTGTTCAGGTGGGACTTGGAGCTTGACAGGGGTATAATGAGGGCACGAGATATCAAAGAGGCCTGAGAACAAAGAGAGATGACACGGATCATCTGCAGACTACAGCTAAAGGAAAAGTGTGAGGGCAAGGGGTGGATGTTGGTGTCTGGGTGGAAATGACTGTCAGCTGGTGGGTCAGTGTTCCACTTCAGGCTTTGAGAGCATGCCATTGGGCCACGGCAGTGCGAGGATGGCCTATCATGTCTTTCCAATGTTTTACCTCTGCTGGGCCACTTTTCCATGAAAGATAGATCTGTGAAAAGAAAGCGAGAACTTTAAAAGAATTTGCAAAGCTTTCTGCAAAAACAAAATTAGATGCGTATCTTGCTTACACAAATAAGCTTGCCAGTCTAATCTGACTTTAAGTCACAGGCAACAAAAGAAACCATTAGCGGAAAAGATTTCACTTGCGCAAAGGCTAATGCTTACACTAATGAAGATCGAATACTAAGTAACTAATACAAAAAGATCACGCTGAGCTGATAGAGAGATTTGCATATGTCACATGCAGCACAGTACAAGCTTTCACTCTATTGAATAGCATCTAGTTATTTTAAGCC
This sequence comes from Bostrychus sinensis, assembly GCA_020698575.1. Classification (NCBI taxonomy): domain Eukaryota; kingdom Metazoa; phylum Chordata; class Actinopteri; order Gobiiformes; family Eleotridae; genus Bostrychus; species Bostrychus sinensis. The sequence goes on from CM036242.1 coordinate 26,850,076, forward strand.
TAAATGGTACGTGTAGGAAGATAATTTATCTGGCTTCCTACAAGTCAATTACATGTCTATGAATAACAGCAGCTCTGTAGCTCATTCATGCAGCACACAGGGTGGAGATGGCTTAATAAAGGAACACTTTACTAATGATGTGTCAGCATCCTGCTTAATATTTGTGAACACATCTCACTGATCGTTAATACTGAATACCTAATGGATTTTCAAATCATGATATAAAAATTATTTTATTTCCTTACAAATTGTAGGCAAGTTATAGCCAATACATGTCACGGTCTATTGTAACCATTCAGCTCCATTAGCTAATTAATTAGAATATTTATGGGTTGATTCGATGTGCATGTGTGTATGTGTATATGCCTCCACATGTTCCTAGGTTACATGACCATACAGGTTCTTTCACCTCCTGTGTCCCTCAAAATCACATCTACTCTAACTTCTTTACTTCATTGTACTTAGTCTTCATAGTATGTTTACAACTATTTCCAGCATATTTGACCATTCAAACGCACCTGATTACGACTGTCACTTGAGGTAATTCTCTTCAGTCACCTTTGATGCACTTTCATTTGCTCTAATTAGCTTTAATCAGTTTAAATAGACTAAATATTTGCAAACCTTTTCCTCTTATTTTCACCCCACTACACAGATACTACACCACCAGTTTATTTGCTCGTGATTCAAATCTTCTTATTTACAGCAGTATGAAGCTAATGTTATAAAACAATAATGTGGGCTATGGATGTGATATAAACCTATTTTATTCCCACTGATTATAAAGCAATGCATTGTCTCACTTGCTCTTATTCATTCACATCTGTGCATTCTTTTTAGACATTTGGTCCCAGCAGGGGTCAGTAGAGACTAGATGTGTGATTTGCCACTCATACTATTTGATGTTGTTAGAAAACCCAGAGGAGGAGAAGAAGAAGGAGGAAGAAGAAGTGGAAGGAGATACCTTTCCAATGACATCATTGCGACTGAGCCTGTCCTTGTCCATGACGGTGATAATTATGGTGGTCTCCCTCAGCACGTGGGCAGGCACATCGAAGGGGAAGGACTCGTTGAAAACCGGGTTGAGACAGCGCTTCATTACCACTGTCTTCTTCTTTTCCACGCGCTTGTCCTTGTGCATCAACCACACTTTTACATAGGGATCTGAAAAAATTAGAAGGACCTAGCTGAAGTGTTTGCAGGCAGTGGCTGTATAAGAGATATGCTGACAGTAACATCATTCAAATATACACTATTTCTTCAAAAAAAGTAACAGTCATAAATAAAAATAATTATCATGGACAAGTCTATATACTCACTTTTTTCTGAACTAAAAAAGTGAAATAAATTCACTTTTTACCATACTTTAATACACCGTATATGTATTTTTACCTGAGGTGCCTCCGATGTCCATGGCTTTGAGATTACGGGCCTTGATGATGCTCACAGTGATGGTGTTGGCTGTAGGGTTGTAGCACAGAGACACCAGAAGGTCCCCTCGATTCCCCTAAAGACATCAAACCAGCAACAGTAACACCTTGATCCTCATTCGTATTGTTCTTCTCTCTTTTGCATACTGTGCTTTTGTCTGTGTTTTTTCCCCCCTATCCACCTGTCATTCCTTTCCATATTGCCTTTCTATCTCTACTCTCCCACCAGCGCACACCACCACATCTCCCCAGGGAGCGCCACGACTGCCAGCAATGACATCACCCATTACTTTCTGCCCCATCTCCTCATCTAACCCCACCCCCCTTCCCCTCAGACTCACGCTGCCATCGCTGCATGGTTTCAACTCCTTCCAGAAGGTCTGCATGTTGGCCAGGTCCAGTTTATTCAAGGGGATGGACACCTCTCCTATTGGGTCGTTCCTGCTGAAGCGGTCGTAATCGAGAACTTGGAGGTATAGTGTTCTCTGGACCACTTTCTCATAAGGAAAACCTAAAGATAGAAACCACAATGGTTAGGCATAACATTAAACCACCTGCCTAATATTATAATGTTATATGTTATGACCACCTAACTTGCAGCCCCATACCCCACAAACGTCAATGCATGGTGTATTCTGACTTCTTTCTATCAGAACCAGTTAACTTCAGCAATTTGAGCTACAGTATCTCATCTGTTAGACTGGACCATATGGGCCTCAGCCTTTGCTCTCCATGTGTATCACCTGTCGCCAGTTCACCATTTTATTCACTTTTCATAGATACTGACCCACTGCAGACCGGGAACACCCCACAAAAGTTGTTGTTTTGGAGATGTTCTGTCCCAGTCTTCTAGATATCACAATTTGGCTTTTGTCAGACTTGCTCAAATTCTTAAGCTTGTCCATTTTTCCTGTTTTTAACACATCAACTTGGAGACAAAATTTTCATTTGCTGCCTAACATCTCCTACCCACTAACAGGTGCCATGATGAAGAGATAATTTCCATTATTTGTTTCACTTATCCGTAGTCATAATTTATGCCTGATCAGTGTAGCTAGAAAGGTATTGCTTATAAGATGCAGGGGTACAAAATAGCTGCATACCTTCAAACAGGAAGGTCTCATTCCAGTGAGGGTTGAGATTCTTCCTCTTTACTTTTGTCTCCAACTTGTGTTTTTTATCCGGCAGCAAGTACAGTTTGACAAATGGATCGGAGGTGCCAGAAAAGTCCTTAGCGGGCAAATCCTGGCCCTTGAGAATTTTGACTGTCAGTGTTGAGTCTTGAAAACTGTATCCAACACTGAACTGAATCCGACCGAGCTTCTCGCACACCGGACCTTCGTGTTCGTCTTCCTCTGAACCAGGAGACAACTGGAAGAGAAATAGATCATTACCTTTAAATAAAGGTTAAAATTTGTATAATGTAGGGTAGACATTTTGTGAAGCAATAAAAAGCAACACTAGTTAAAACTGATGCATCAAACACATATCAGTCTCAAGGTGTACTTAGTAACACACCAGATGTTAATGTTTACACAATATGCACATGGTGCACATGGTTATCGACACATCTCAATGACTTCTAATCAATACAGTTGAATCACAGTTGGTGATTGAATGTGTGTGCGCAGAGCAGTGTAAATGCCATAGACATACATCAGTCAGATGTCCAGTGCACCAAATCTTCGCCAGGTTTACACATACTGTATCTAAATGCTCACACTGGGATGAAATGACACACGAGGGGCGCTCACTTCCATGGCAACTAAGAAAATTAAATTTGCTACAGAGGACCACTGTGCATTATGGATGAAAACTCCAGATAAGGCAACAAAGAAGACTTAAAGTCAATTCAATTAAATTTCCAAGGTCACGGAAGTAATGCAAGACCTGGCCCCACAGATGAACAGAGAATACCTTTTTATTCAATTGAAAGAAAACACACAGGTAAAAGAGCTGCAGTCAACTGCAATGGTATTGTATGAATATGGGTAAAGTGCGAGACTTTTTGAAAATGCAGTTTCTGTGTTATTTGAATTTTGATACAAATACTAGAACCTTTAACAGCTTAAAAACTCAACTACACATTACAGAAGGAAAAAAGTGAAATCTTAAACAGAACTGAAAATTCTTCCTCAAAAACATACTGACAATAAACATTATTTTTACAGGGAGTATTGGTAAAGTGGGACACTTATATATGGAATATTTGATATGAAAACACACTCGAATATAAAAAACAACAATTATACATTTTATATAGGCTGCAAATAACAACCACCATTAAGGAACACAAAATTTAATTCATTAATTTAATTCATATGAACAATATAGCTAAACAGCAATATATGACAGCTCATGGAGAACTACAAATTTAAAACCTCACTGAAAAGCTCTGAGTCACTAGAAAAAGTTGATATTTAAGTAAATTCTAATTTAAAACTACAGTTAAATGGCTCATATTTGGGGGGACAATAAAAATTAAAAAAACACCACTGAGCCACCATTGAGTTAAATGACTGAAATGGTTTAAGAAAAGTACACTGTCCCTCTTTACACTACTGGTAAAGTGGGACAGTGTCAAAATCACATATATTGAAAAAGAAAATAAAGAAAAAACATATATATATTAGAGATGTAGATTTTTATAGATGTAGATTTTATTCATAAATATATTCTAATAAATAATAATTTTACCAAAAATTAATAGTGTTTTAGTTTTTAAAGTTCTTTCTTCACAAATTACTGTCATTGAACACACCTTTACTTTTTTTTTACTGCTGTCTTGGAGATATCTTAGTAGATTATAATTTGCCACACCCTAGGAAGTGATGCCATACCCACAGAACCTATGATTTTTTATTCTGCACATCCTTATTATCAGCTCAGTATGTTTTTAGTAAATGAACAAGACATATTGAAAGATAATCATTCATAAACTTAAGTCTTGCACTTTACCCATATTCACCCTACTTATTTACTTTACAGTATACACAGTGCAACCATAGACCAACGCAACAAATAGTGTTGTCAATATTGAACGAAAGTTAATAAAACAAAATTTGCATGTATAATAATCACAAGCTTCAACATAACTGAGCATTAGTATCTTAATAATAATAATACATTTTATTTATGAAGCACTTTTCTAGACATTTAAAGATGCTGGACATAGTTGCATGAAAAACTAACATAAAAACTAAATCTTAACTAATACGCCCATTAAATACTTTACCAGTGTCTTGGACTCCTTATATAATTCTTATCACTGTGGCCCTTTCTCAATCTAAATTCTATGTGATACAGTCTGAATCACACAGTATTGCTCTTGAAAGACCAGAGTGTTCATGGCATATTCAAAGACAGATGAAACACTCGCAGAATAGCTGAATTCTGGCATCACACTAAAAATCCAATCCACCCAGGACATAAAAGAAAATAAGGCAACTATGAAGTTGAAGACAAGCATAATGTTAGGTCACATGGCCAGCATCTCTGATATGACAGGGGCAAAATGTGTACATGGCTGTGTGGAGATGAGGGCCTGATTATCTGCTGGAGGAGCGATCCTCTGACTGATGGTGGCTTAGCCTTGTGGCAATGGGGAGAAATCTAGTTTCAGATGTGTTATCTGATGGTAAAGAGCTACTGTAGAGGCATTACTCAAAGAGCAGTTCCACAAATGTAATATCCAATTTTATATTCCCACACATTTGAGCCGGTCCCTCTCATTCTTTATGCTCAGAAGTATCACATCTTATTATGCAGCAGCTGCCCAGACCAAATTGCTTTCCAACCACGTTCTGCATTTCTCTTTTTCTTAATGTCATCACTTCTTATCCCATTTCTAAATATGTCTCTCTCTCACTTCTGAAATCCAGGTAACCAAAGTCCAGTAAAAAAAAAAAAAGAGTTTCCATGCCTGTTGAAATAAATAAAACACATATAAGCCATGGAAAGTGACCCGAAGTGTGAAGTGAAGAAACACACGACACAAGCCATGGCTCTGTGAGAATACACAAAATAAAGAAGGTGTCAGAGTGCATCTTGATAAAAACCATAGGATGCAGGCAAGCACCTTCCCCCACAACCTCTTTTATCTCCACATACGCAACTGTAGAGCCAGACTCTGTGTCATGATGTAGGTCCTCATGAAATCCCCTGCTGCTGTATTGTATTGGAATCCATTTATTGTGAAAAAACTATACTGTATAGGGAATTAACTAACCTAGGGTCATTTATTATTTTTTTATTCCATACTGGATAAACACTGAGCCTTAACAAACACAAGCTGATGCAGCGCTATTGGCACTGAATGATGTATACAAGTGTACACTAATTGTAGTCAAAGATAGTGGCACAGTTATTTTGTCTAACAAAATAAAAATACAAAAACAGTACTTCATTTACATCTACAGAAATGTTGTTTTCATATGGTTTATTTATTTTTTGAGTCAATTGTTCCTCAAGTTCCCCAGTTAAAGGTGATTTTGTTGTGGTTTTACATTGCCTTTGACTATGTCAAAATAGAGCGGTGGCCCCTTATTTTAACAATAATTTATCATTTACTTCTTATTTCCTTGTCTATATCCTGCCATTACTTTTATAGGGGCTCAAAAGTGCTAGATAAATGTTATTAGCTTTAGAGGGAAGATTGTGTAACATATAGGCCTTTGGCAACACTGCCCAGAACAAGCATAGTCATTAACCACCACTGCTGTGAGATCCTCAGACTCACCATGAGGCCCACATAATTACACAGTCCTCATAGACATCTCTGCTCCAGTATACCCATGCAGCACCCACAGCTCTGCATGTTCTTTTACAGCTAATTACCAAAGCCTGTTCAATAACCTCTCTTACAGTCGCAATACTGCTGTTAAAGTCAGGCTGGTGGTAGCTGTGGCGTGCACTGGTCCACAGGTGGGATGAGTGGAGTGGGATAAGGACAATCCTCCAGAGAGATGAAAGTGTGGTGAGGAGGAGAGGCCTCTCATAAGACAACACTTTAGCTCTGAAGGAAGAGTGTAGGCATGCTGTTCTTCAGGTCCTCCACAGAAATATTCAGACTCTTTTTACTCTCTTTACAGAAGCCTTATTTTTTAAATAAACTGAATATATACAGTATGGCAACAAAAATTTAAATTCATCCAGCAGTAGAGCTCAGGAATTTAAATGTCAGTGTAAAGTACATTTTGGGGCTTTTTTAGATAGAGAGAGGGGGTAATGACCATGTGAACTACTGATCATCATAAACTGATTATTATACAAATAACTAGTTTGTTCCCTGTCCATTCATGTTTGATTTCAACCATTAAACTACATCTGAATGTGGACAGTAAGAGAATAGATTTAACACCAGAGTTTGTACCAACATATACAGGATAAGCTGCCTTTGTAACTATGTAATTTGAAAAACATACAACCAATAAGAGTTACAAAACCTAGAGTTGTAGTCAAGATCATAGAGATCGAGACTACGACCTTTCCAAGACTTTTAGAGACAGAGACCTGGTTGAGATCATGATCAAGGCAAACTGAAAGCAGGTCAAGACCAAAACTTATGAACTAACACTAAATAAAGGAAATCATAATTAAAATCAATGGCTCAAATACATTAATGATTATTTTTAAAGGAATAATGATGTCAACAGTCACCACCATCAAATAGAGACAGATTATAATGCTCTTGTACAGGGCTTGTTTATAGAGAGGTAAAATATTGGATTGGCTTGAAATGAGAGGTTATGCTAAAAAGTGAATAAGGATGGCTGGCTAGAATAACTATTTAAGGCTTGCAACCATGATCAAAGACACACAAAGGCTTCAATTGCCTTTTTTTTTTAAAGCGTTCATTATCAGACCCCATTAACAAAGATTTGTGTGTACTGTTTGGAATAATGTCCACTTAGTGACTTACCATGAGCATGTCACTAGTGACTGAGTTGGCTAAATCAGAGACAGAGGAGTTGCCTTCGTGGCCCTGGCGACGCCCGGACTCGTCTGGTGTCTGGCCTCTCGGACTGCTGCCTGGTTTATTACCTGTTCTGCTGTAATAGAAATAAACAAACACAGATTAAATACATATGCAGTCAACTGGGATATAACTGTACTTACATGGAAGATTGTGAACAAATAACAAAATGCAATGTGAGATAAAATTTTGTAAAGTATCCGTTTTGATAGATTCTCCCTTTCAGGATCTTACAGGCTTTGTCTGTGAAATTAATGGGGAACAGCATAAAACAACTTAATAGGTGCATCTCTCATTATAATTATGGTGATTATGGTTCAGTATCTCATAAAACATTAATTTAAATAAGATTACATAATCACAATTAAAATTAATAAATGCTTGGCATATTTCACTGTGTGTATTGAATGTATATATGCATTCACCTTTTCAATTAAACTGAAATAATGTAACTTTTTCATGATATTTTGATTTATTGAGATGCAAATTTTAAATCAGAGAATTCACAATATTTGGGTGCCTGTATCAATGCACCTCGTGTCAAATGAAAGCAAAGCCATATTATATTAAAACCTCTCATTACTAATTTACACATACCAGTCTAGACATATTGACAAATGATAACTTTTTGTGGTGTGAAACTCCAGGCACAGAGAAGAAAAAAATCTGTGAGTCACTGAGATGAAATAGTGAGTAGAAACTGTAAAACACAATGGTAAGAGAAGATTATTTTGAAAAATATGATCCGGAAAGAACGATAAATTTGAAGGTTTATCTGTTGTGCAAAAGTGAGTACGAGGATTTGTCTTTGTTAGGGCTCAAAGGATTAAAAGAATGAAACAAATAGATCCAATAGATTTAGGCAAACAGTGATAAACAAACATGTATCTGAGTGAGAGATCAAGATGAAAATAAAGACAGGATAAAGGTCGGAAACACAACCAAAGATTAAGATATGGTTCGGGTAAACCTTAGATACCCCAAAGCAGCGCAAAGACACTGAGTGACGCATTACATGGGTAAAGAAAATAGAGGAAAAAATGCATATACAAGAGACCAAGAGACGAGAAAGAGAGACTAAACTGTAAATAAAAAACAAGCCACACAGTATTCACACTGAGGTGAAATTATAGCTTTTAATATTAACCTTCAAGCCATAAGAGAACAATGTGTTACCTCAGAGTAATTACATAACACATGGCAGGTCACACACACAACACCTGACAGGCGCGCTGTGCCACTGACTTCACTCCCACCAGCTCCCAGTCCATCAAACCTGCTGCTATTTTCATTATTTATGCAAGATAAACTTTAAATCCATTGCTTAGAGGGCAACAAGACATGTCTGCCTGTTTTCATAATGGCTTCACAATGAAGAACAAATTCAAACCAATAAGTAGCAAAACCTCAACATCACAAACTACTAAAATAATACAATAATGACAGGAACTCTGCATGTGCATTATTGGTCATACTGTTATGTGTTATGACCCCATGCCTAATATGCAGCCCCATACGCAACATACTGTGATGCACTGTGTATTCTGATACACCTAAACCAGCAATCATTTTGTTTGATCTACAATAGCTCATCTGTTTGATCGGACCAAATGGGCAAGCCTTTGCTCCTCATGTGCATTACCTGTTCACAGCTGTTCCTTCTTTGGACCACTTTTGATAGATACTGACCACTGCAGACACCCCACCCAAGGAACACCCCATAGTCATCTAGCCACCACAATTTGGCTCTTGTCAAACATGCTCAAATCCTTATGGTTGCTGAACTTTTTTCATCAACTCCGAGAACAACATGTTCACATGCTGCCTAATATATCCCACCCAGTAACAGGTGCCACGATGAAGAGATAATTTCTGTTATTTACTTGGCCTGTCAGTGGTCATAATGTCAGACATTGGTACAGGATTGGTGTATTTTGTTTTTAAGACTGGAAGTTAGCAACTGCCAGTAACTTACCAACATGTATTTGGGAAGCATCTCTTCTCTTTTGAAGACAGTAGCTGCAGCTCCATGGATAAAGTCTCACAGCTGGCTATGGCAACCATAATATATGCCTGTCAGCTGGGTCTCTAGCCAAAGAGTCTATAAATGCTTACTTGTAGAAGTGGCTGGCTCTGTGGCAGCCCATCAAACCCTACTAAATCACTCCACAACACACAACACTGACACTGCGTGGATTTGTGACAATCTGTGTACATAGACAACATAAGGCATTTCCTTTTTACTTTATCATACAGCTCTGGATATGATGCAAAATTGTATGTCCTATAAATCAGGCTATAAATCATCAGAAAACCCCCAGCACTGTAGTCTGGAAATGTCTGTATGCACCTTACAGTAGACATGTTACTATACTGTCTATTACAGCTCTTGCCAAGATAAACATCTGGGATTTGTCATTAATAACATTGAGAAGGAAGCTGTCAGCTGAGGAGAGGTAAAATTAACAATACAATACATATTCTGTATTTATTATAATAATAATTAAAACATTTTTATAAAACTTTGTATGGTTATAATTTTGTTCCCCAATTCCTTTGCCTTTTACTTATTAAGATGTTTTTAGCATTCAAACCTAATGTACTGCCTCTGTCTTCATTCACCCACAAGCTCCACAAAGAACCAGGTCTTCTTCAGTGATATTTATCCAGTTGCAACAGCTTTAATCTTAACAAAATATTTAAAAATCATTACACAACACTTTTGACATACAAGGTAAATTAACACATAGTATTGGCTTATTGTTGCTATTTTGCTAAATTATTCTCATCCTGCTTTGTCCGCTTGCCTTTATATTTCAACATCGCTTTAAGATATTTAAGCCTATAATCTCACAGTAGTTTCAAATCCATTAGTTGCCCACCTGAATGAGTAGCATCCAAAGTAGTTCCACATTCCCCAGTGATTCAGAGGTCATTATTGGAGCTGTCATGTGTGCATCAGAGTCCACACAGATTAACTCCTGCTGACATGAGGAGCAGATATGAACCGGCTCCTGCAGTCTCCCCAAATGATGACTGTTGACAAAGAGTTGGCCCGGGGACGCTGGGCAGTTAGGCATGGTAAGTGAGTTGGACACATCCAAGCATGCAGGGACACATACAGACTTACACACCTGAACAACGAGCACACACAGCACAGCGCAGCACTGGCCGGCCATAAACAAAACATGACTAACTCTAAGTCTGACTAACTCTTTATTAGGCTGACCTTAAACAACCCCCTGCTTTATATAACAGCCACTGTATATTAGGTTGGTTGACGTCACCAAATGACAAATTACAGGGCTTTTAGAGAAACAAAATGTAATGCAAAGTGGTTAACGCTCCTGGCTCTCAACGAAAAGCTAACTACAATCTCTCAAAGTGTCTGTATTTTACATTGCTTCTTCCCACTGTCAAAACTGTCCAGAGACATGCATGTGTTAGGTAAAAAGGTTAATTTAAATTTGGCCCCTAGTGAATGTGAGAGTGAATATTTGTCAGTGTATGCCTCTGTGTCAGCCCTATGACTTATTGGCTATTGTCCAGGCTGTACTCTATCTCAGGCCCGTAGTCGCTAGGATTGTCTCCCCTAACAAGAATAAGCGTTAGAAGATGAATAAATTAATATTGCACACACAGTTAAAAATTAAGATAATTAACTATTTTGGTTGCTGCCACACACTCTAGCTTAGCTAGCGCATTTTAAGGGAGCTATGGCACCCCTCTGTTAAGTCCCAGACCCCTAAATGCAATGAAGTACTTATTAAACTATATACAGTACACACCAGCTTGGCACATGAGAGAGACAGCGTATGTTAGATGAGGAGACAAAGTCAGAGAGGCCAGACAGAGATGGTTAGGAAATGTAGGTAGTAGGGATAGAGAAGATATCAGTAAAAGGATGCTGAGGTTAAAGTCAGAAGGGCTATAGTACGACCAAATAGGAGACAGAAAACATAAAGTTAGTTTTTGCGAGAGAAGAACGTATAGAAGATAGGGCTAAATTGTAGATGATTTGCTGTGTGACCCCTGAAAGGAAACAACTGAAAGAAAAAAAAGAAGACCTGCTATGCTCATGAGCAGCTTAGTGACAGTTAAGGATGTCAGGATTAACTGATTTTATTATTACTTGCAAATATAAATGTTACGGTAGAATAATTGTAAGGATTTCAGAAGATAAGGTTTCTCTCCAGTCCTTAAAAAAGTCCTTAAAGGTTCTTCAGACTAATCAAGAACATGAAAATTAAATAAAATATGTCTAAAACAACCAGGCAGGTTGACAGTTCAGGAAATAGTATGTAAATAACAATTCACCTAAAGTTTGTTTAACAGTGTAAATCAAGCATTTACAAAAAATGCTCAGTGTTTCCTTACATGATGTCAATAACTGTGAAAAAATTTAAATTGTAATATTTAATTTCACAATAATTGTGACACTAATTTTTAACATCCGAACCCCGTAAAATGGCTGCGTTTTCACTAAAAGGGGCCATATTATGCTTTTTTCACGCTTTTTGAAAGAATTTTGTAAACCTTTTCATTAGTATTTTATGTTTTTTAACTTAATGTATATGAATGGAAAATATCAGAGCATAAAATGGCTATTATAGCAACATGGTGCTAACAGACAGATAAATGAGCTTACTGCTTCGTAGTGATAGCAATTGAAGAGCTGAAATTATCATAATGAGTCCAGGGAAAGTGTATGGGCTTTAGATACGAGCAAGAGCACTTGGTTTCACGTGTCTACATAGAGCAGTGAGGCTGACCGTTTTAAGCTCTTAAGGAAAGAGACAGCATCAGCACACAGGATTATTCAAACATGCATGAATGAAACTAAATACTCCTCCAGGTATGATTTTAAGGTGGAAACATTATGAGATGGTTAAAAGCTCATTAAGTCAATTTAGCATAATAGAGGACCTTTAACTCAATAAATTTTTCAGAAACGTTAAATGTTAATAATATTTTTGGCTCTATCAAATATCAAAATAATCTTCTTTAACAAATAAATCTCCATGTTATCCGTTGGTGTATCTATAACATAGCGATTACATAATTCATCCTCGAGGTGGTTGTAACCATGACGACGGTACAGTGCGCACTGAGGTTGTACTCGCTGTCACGTACTGAAGTAACCATAGTAACAGGAGCCTAAAAAATATCATGGGAGCTCCTCCGAGAAGCAAATTCAAAGTAGCAAAAAGCCCATGAGGCAAAGGAACTAAGCATTTAGAAAGCCTTTGAAATGCCCCTTAGAACTTCCTCCACCTACTCTAAGACCTGAGTCTGCAAAAAATACCACAGCAAGATATAGTGCCCAGACCTGGGCTGGGGATCTCTAGTTTAGGGTTAAATGCTCTTTGCTTTGAACCACAAAGACCCTTTTCTCACAACAATAAAGAATCCACAAAATGATTAATTTGTTCCTTTGCTGAGCCCTTTGTGTCTGATGTTAGTTTTTGCAATCTACTTCCCTTTCAGCTTTCCCCTAATGTGGTTGTCACCGAAAATCATCTGCTGCCTAGTGTGCAGAGATTTGCATATTGATTTGGCAGAGGTTTTACACTTGACACAACCCTTTCCATTTATCCAGGCTTGGGACTGGCATAAAGAGTACACTGGTTGTGTCCCCGCCTTCTGACAATCGTACAAAATAAAGAAAATCTGGATCCACATCGTGGAGCCAAAACAAAATTTCTTTCTTGGTCTATGACTGACTGGCACAAGTAATGAAATCTACAGAGTTCAGACTATATGTAATTTTAAAGGCAATGGCTTCAAGCAGATGATAAGGAAACACAAATGAGCGCACACATGCAGTCTTCAGTGATAGAGGGTGATGTCCCTGGAGAATGACATGATTGGATCAAAGCATGTGAAACTCAAAACCCTGACTTTTGACCTTGTGCCCTCAATCTAAACTGAGCCGTCTTGTGTGTAACTGGACAAAGCAGGTTGTTCCTTCCCAGGGGATCATGTAGGGGCAGACCTTTTATCTCCTCCTATGTCGTGTCCTTTGTCTTCCACGGAAGTCTATTTGGAGCTGATTAGGAAGGGCTGAATAAAGAGTAAGAAATGAGCTTCGTTTGCCTGGCTGTTAAATTTAGATAATGTGACTAATTACTGATGATGAGAGCGGATTAGGGGAAGTTAAAATGAACACTTCAATGTAAAACACACTAAATATAGAAAGGATTCAATCACAAAATGATATATGCAAGCTCCAAACAACCTTAACAACACATTAATCACACCATATTTCAGAACATTCAGAGCATATACCCCTGAACTAGAAGATACCTAGTTCAAATCCAGGTCTCAGCAATATATAGCCCATTGCGGGACACGGCTAATGCTTTGGTCTTGTGCTTCTAATTTTTAGTGTTGCTGACAGTACTGATTAAGTCCAGAGTTTATCTTGCTGCCAAACTGAAGAGTCGCCATGTCTCTAACAATTTTCTTACATTCACATTTAAGACGTTTTTAGCAATAGCAATGTTTTTGTAATTTGGTCCCTAGTGTATCATATATGCTTGCTGGATAATACATAAAACGGTCTACTGGGAAATCTTATTTCTTTTCTTACATTCCGCAGTGTTGACTGATTTGTCAGTATGGCTGAGTTATTTACACTGACGGAGTTGCTGTGGCATCATTCAATCACTACGGCCTTCAGCACACCCCAAGAGAAGTGGATTAGGTTAAAAAAAACATGGAAAAAAGGAAAGAGAGCAAAAAAAAAAAAAAGGCTTTAATACATGCAATTAAATAAATAGGGGAGGGGGAGATTAAGGCAGAAGGCAGAGGTGAGCAGGAATCGAGGACCGATGAGGAGACAGATTCTTATTGAGAAGCCAAATGAGGGTTTCAGAGGCGTTGAGCCGCGAGAGGAAAATGATGAGGGAATGGAGAAAGGAATTGGGAAGCAAGAGGTTGAAGGGAAAGTAGATGGGTGAGACTATGAGGGATGAGGGTTAGCACCAAGGCCAGGATCACAAGTGAGTCCCCATAAACATACTACCCTGATCATACAGCAGCCTTAGGATGCCACAAAACGCAATATAGGTCCCATGTCCCGTGATGGATGAGTCTGGTCTCCAATGTCAGCCCACTCAGCGCTCACCATCAACAGGGACAAATCACCGGTCCCCTTCAACACGCAGGCTAATACAACTAATGGAGCCATCTACAGTGTCCGTCTGGAGGGATGCTCTTCCAATGGACTTCCTCTGCACTCAGCTTGAGTTACATTTGTAGCCACCCGATCTGGCTATTTGTAAATAACTTTTTTTTTTTAAAGCCTATGAATCAAACCTTTCTCTAAAATTAAAATGTTCTAAGTGCTCCTGCCTCCCAGTAAGGTGGTTCTCTCTATGTACTCCAGCTTCCTACACCATTCAAAGATATACATGTATAAAGTGGTTTGGTAACTCTAAAAAGCCCATAGTGAATGAATGTGAGAGTAAATAGTTGTCAGTGTATATATTCATTTCATAGATATCTGTCTATTTCCCTGTGGCTAACTGGCCATTCTCCAGGATGTATCTCACCACAGGTCCACAGTTGCTGGGTTAGATAAATAAAATAATTGTGAATCATGTAAATGTGTGGGTGAATCAAAATTTCTAGTGAATAAATGTGAGAATGAATAGATGTCTGTCTATTTATCTCTGTGTCAGCCCTGTGATAAACTGGCCATTGTCGAGGATGTAGCCAATCTAAGGCCCACAGTTGCTGCAATAGGCTACGGTCATCCATGGAAATAAGCAAAAGAAGATGAATGAATTCAAATGAGATCAGTGTCACCTTTGCTCTTGTGTTCCCATTATTTCCCCTAGGTGGCTTTTCTTAAATCAACTCCCTGCTTTGGCACTACAAGCAGCAACCTGGGGAATGCTGAATGAGCTCCACACTTGTATCTGACAGTTTTTTTTTTTTCGTTTGTGCTGACCCACATCACTTTTTTCTTCCCAATCATCTCCTCCTCCTTGGCCACAGTGGAGAACCAGGCTGCCATGGGGACAGGCAGTGGATGTAGCCCAGAGAGTCATTAGGGGGCTTGACTCACTGTGATTGCTGGCTCAGATGCACCAGCGAAAGCACCGGATATGCCAGCCGATAAAGAGTGGAAACAACTTCCTTCTTGAAATACTGTACAGTTTGTATTGTGCGACCCGGCGAGAGCATTATGGTGGCCCCGCTGAGATTATAGCTTTGATTTCCAGCGAAACCACCCAGCAATTTACTCAAAGTTAGCAGCTCTGAGGAGCAGTTCCTATCTAATGTAAGAAAGTGTTGACTAGTCATCTGTCTCTATCTTTTGTAACAACTGTATACAGATTTCCACTACAGCCCACTGCAGCCTGGATCTAGTTAAGCAGCCTTTTATTTTGACCTTGTAGCCTATTTCAAAGAATGCAAAAAATCAATGTCACTTAGACCACATATTAAACCCTGATGTGCGGCTGTGTGGAATAGTGTTACTAAGTTACAAATATGTGACAATTATAACTGCAATGGTGGAAATCTTTCATTTCTACCATTCCATTCCATTTTTCATTTTAATTTTTCAAATTTTTATTTCTTGGTTTTCTATGTTACTTTTAGGGCTCCAGAAAGCTACTCTAACTTAGGTTAAGCAGTGACAGTTTTTGTTGCAAATCACTGAAACATAAGCATGCAATTATGATTGCCAGACACATTGTTTGTCAAAGTTTGAGATCTGTCACAAGTCACAGAAATAAGGAACGGGAGATCATAGTACGACAGGCAAACATGACTTTTCTTTACATGTAGCTTTTCCATATGTATGGTTATTGCATAAACTTATGACTTGCAGCGTGACCTCCACTGGCTGTAGTTGAATACATGGTGCACATGCATGCAGTGTGAAGTAGTTGTAAGAAAGGAGTTGTCAGATGATGTACAGTATTCAGTGTCAGTTCAGTGTCATTGCACATCAACTTGGTAGAAGTATAAAACATGTTGGCCATTTTATTTTTGGTTGAGGATGTGATTTTTTTTTGTGTTTGTGTGACCTCCAGGACACAGTGTCTGCAGAGATAGCAGGATGTGCTTTACAATGACCATCCTTATCTGTCTCTTATGATTTAGGACACTCTGGTCCTGATAGATGTAAATGTAAGTATTGTTTCACCCTATAGAGCAGATTTGTTTCTGTGCTTTTTGTTAAATTTTCAATATGCTAATTTTGGGATGTAAACTTATCAGTGACTAATGGTACTCCTTCAGATGTATTACAAACATGTTAAAAACCTGGACTTTTTTGACATTCCTTTCATTTACAATCTGGGTGAGCACAGACTGAATGGAAACACACTTTGATATGCTCCATTTCATAAACATTACGCCCTACATTCAGGGTAAAAGGATGTCTGGGGCCAAATAAGCTCTTTTGGGCTTATTTATGTTTATTTTGCATCTGTGTGCGCTTGCCGACTCTCCGAGCTTATTAAGATTCAGCTCGACGAGGCAACAGCAGCTTTCTGAGATGATAATAATAACACAAAAAGCCTCAGAGCTCTTGTGGTAGTTATCTGCAGGTGGGTGATTATGTCCAGTCAACCACAGGGCCTTGGCCAGTCCACCACACTGGCCCCAAACCACTTACATAACGTCAAAGTCAACACTGGAGGACAACTCACTTGAAGAAGAAACGAGAAAATCTATGCACTACAGACAGAAAGACAGAAAATGTACTGAATGTACTCAGCCACAACATGATGACCACTGACAGGTTGAGTAAATCTTTTCATCATGGCACTACTACAACAAGTTAATGCTAGTTTATACAGAGATGTGTCAGAATACACACTGCAGAATATACACTTCGCAGTTTGTTGAATGTGGGTGCATATTTGACAATAACGCATTGACTGACATGAGTAACAATAAGGCTGGTGGTCATAATGTTATGTAGCTGTAATTACAGGCACATTGAATTTGAATTATATTTTGTTATCTCTATCTATCCCATATGTTCTAGTGACGAGACAGCTTTGCCTGACAAGCACTCAAGTTGCTCACCCTCTTCACAGATTACATTAAACTTACAGGCAACAAAAAGCATTGGTGATAATGATCTGTTTACACTGGCAGGGTGTACTGTAGTGTTGAGTATCTAAAGATGTGATTACTGCTGTCAGCACATGAACTAAGCCCAGAGCTATAAGACCTCAGAGATTGACAGACGGTAAAGTAGATCACTATCTGAGTGTGTTCTCTGCCTTCAATCCACTGTTTAACTCTATTATTGTTTTACAGTACAAAGTGTTATAATGAATGCATTTGTTTATTTTGCTGTTACCTTGGAGTCTGGAGACTATCCTTGCTTCAATGCATCCTTCTTTCCTTTTGGCTTTTCCCTTCCATAGTAAATAATCTGCCTTTATAGTGTGCAGTGATTTGCATATTGATTTGGCATAGTTTTTACATCAGATGCCCTTCTTAACACTGCCCTCTTTATTTATCCAGGCTTGGGATCGGCACAAGGAGTACACTGGCTTGTGACACCTTGTGGCTAGATTATCCCTGCTTCAGTACATTGCACGATTTATTTTAATGTTCTCTAAGTAAAGTAGTCTACTCATGCTTCTCATAACTTATAGCAATAATCCTGAACATGTATTGAAACAGGAGAAAGAAATAAACTTTTCTTTAGCTGCTAGACACATAAATCCAGAACTTGTCAGTTATGGGACAGTGGCACTAAACCACCGCAACAATGTGCCCCAAGCATGTTATATTATAATTATTTCTATTTCCCTTGACTTTAAAATTGATCTTGACAAATGATAAAAACACCACAGAGCCTGAAAATCTCACCTCTCCACAATGCACAAAGATTTGGATTTAATTCTACTATCCCCGACTATCAGAGGTGTTGTTTTTGAATACTGCTGAATGCTCTATTTGATTTCATTAATAAACCAGCAAACTCCCAAAGCTCTGGATGCGTCTATTTTTATCTATTCCCATATTTCACTAGAAAGCTGAGAGCCAAAGGTTTCCTCTCTCTCTGGTTCTATGTTTTTCCAGTGTGTGACGGCGTCTTGTCTTGTCACATATATCCCTGGCAGGATGATCCCGTCCCATGGTTCGCAGTTGACTGGGCTGCGTGAAAACAGCCGGGAGCAAGCGGGGGCCAAGGGAAGCTTACTACAGGGCTAACTACAGAGCGATGAGACAGACACAGATGATGACAGAAGGCTGTTATTAGTGGTGGAAGGACACTAGACGAGTTGGCCCACGCAGCCCCTCCGGATAGACGACGGATGCTGCTGGCTCCCTTTGATTAGAGTTAGGTGCTTGACACAGCTCCAGAAAGTGACAGAGAAAAGCATGATGGTGGGGGAACATGAGGTGAAGATCGTCTCTACTGACCCCTGGAGACCTCCAATGGAGAGGTATTACCACCATAAAAATGTACAATAAAAACTGGATGTATTAATTAGGGTTGTACAAGACACCTCTGAAAAAAAAAGAGACTCTTTATTATTTTTAGTTGTAAAATGGTGGGCTGAAGATGTATTTTTGTGGCCTGCTGCTGCATATTTCTCTATAAAGGAGATGGCAGTCATATTGTTATCACAATATTCAACATAATTATTGCATATCGCAAGTTTTTCTAAAATCATGCAGCCCTAGTGTTAATCTCACAACTTTTTAAACAGTCTGATATTTTTCATCAGCCAAAGATCCAGAGATGACCCAGTTTGAACAGCACACTTGGATGCACTGCAAAGAGGCTTTGAAAAACTTAAAAAAGATATTCTTGTAACAAATATCTTAGCAGGGTTATGGAAGACAGCACCCATTTTTTGCTTGGCTTTTTCATGTTCAAACAGTGGGTTAAGCCTTCATCACTTCAGGATTGTGTGAAATTTATGAAAACACTGGTGCAGCAGCTAAGATGTGTCTCATTGGACTGAGGGGGCTCTCACTCTGACAGCAATCTCTACTGTGTCCAAGCATGTCTAAGGAGCATCATTTGTGCCTTCACACTCAATGACAAAAGTGGAAATAGTGGAAATATAGCTTTGGATTTGAAGGTTGTTCTGTTTTGTCAAGGGCCAACTTTTTTTTCAATTTCATACAATGGCTTTGGAAAGATTTGATGCCAACTACCCTTTTGTTCTTTCTTTTGTTAAATCTTTGTAATCATTGCATAGTGTATTGTAAAAAAAAAAAAAAAAATCTGTAAAAAAAAAACAAAAAACAAAAAAAAACTTATAAACAAGATATCATTCACTCCAATGAATGAGGCACCAACCACCACCAGGACGTGAAATTAAATGAGGCGGAACTGCTAGAAGTTTAAAGCAAGCTCCACACTTCAGTATGATGTCATAAACATATTATGTCTTTTTTGGCTTTATTGGATATTGCAGTTGAGTATATGCACAGCAGCTCTACCAACCGAGCTACACTGCGGCACGAGCTACACATTTTAAACATAATAAAAGCAGATATACTGTTGTTGAGTGGTGGGGACAGAAATGCAATTGGCAACAGATTTAGTTGTTACACCAGAAGAGGCGGCAGAAGGTAAATCGAGTAGTGCCATTTCAAGTTGCATAACAAGCTGTATGCAGGTATATATTGAAGCACCAAGTCAACAACAGAAGGAAGTTGTTCCTTGTGCTTCTGTGAGATCACTATGGCAGATGAGAGCTCAGCATATTTTTGCCAAGTGTTTCATGCAAAGGAGGCTTATTCCTAAGTAATGAGGCTGCCAACTACTACAGATCAAACCTGTGGAGCAGACGCCAAGCAAAGGTCGACAATGCCAACAGATAAGGCTCAAGAGGCCCCACTAAAAAAAAAAAAAAGCAAAACAAAAGCATGAAGAAAAAGGAATAAAACTGAATTGTGAAAAAATAAGTGTTATTGATTATAATCTATGAAAAATGTCTGTCCTTTCTTCCCTGTTACCTCTTTTCTGGTGTGGTTTCGTTTTCTTTGTTGGCTGGTGCTTCTTGTAGATCAGGGAGGTTGGCAAAGTCGTCCTGCTCAGCCAGACCGATTGCTAGAGACAGAACAACCATCTTCCCCTCTCTGGATACACGCACGCATGAAGTCACATGACCACACAGGAAGCACACAAGCACAAGACACACAAAGCACAGTGTTAACCACAGTACAGCAAGTTAGATGATAATGACTGCATATTAATTCACAAATATAGGGTTATGTATTTCAAAATACAACTGTATATATTCAGATGGTTAATTGATTATTTTTATGATCACCAGAGCTAAAAAAGCCAACAGTATGAAGTGTTTTTTATGTTACACATACAGTAGATTACTGTATTGAGCAATGTAATTCAATATGTGACAAGACATATGGCACAATTGTCTCAGAGGTGTCCAAACTTTTCCAAGAGAGACAGATTTGAAACTGTGAAAATGTCTACAGGGTCAACAGTGCTTATTGATGTAGACGGAACCATAAGTTTGTAATACACATTTAAATGCACTGAAATTAGTTTGTAATAACTTCCCAATCACACTGTTTTTAATGGCAGTGCAATTCCAAGTGCACACCTTAAATTGTATTTCATTTATTTCAATAGTGACAACATGCAATGTGCTGTATAGTGTAATACAATGGCTCTAAACTGGTTTAAATATGTGATTTTTATCCTTTTTTCAATGCTATTGTGACCCACCTATTACAGAGCCAAAGTTTATTAATTTCTCCATTTATTCCCTTAAGGGGTAGTGGGTGACTAAACCCAGCAACTGTGGGTTTTAGGCGGAGAACATCCTGGGCAGTGGCCAGTTAGTTGTAGGGCTACACCCAAAGTTATTTTCCACATTTCATGTAAACAATGGAATCTTTAGGCAAATGCCAAAGCTATTGTAATGCTTCTTGAGAGTGTTAGAGGGCCTTATTTTATCATAGAGACCAAGGGCTGTACAAAATCTTTCCAGATGCCATGACTGGCCTTGAGGCCTGACTTTGGACATTATCAACTCTAGATATTGTCATCTCTGTTACTAATTTCAAATGTGTCTTGGTGTATTTTGGACTATTTTAGTGTAAGGACGATTGTGCCAGTGTTTGTCAGATATTGAAGTCCTGAAACACTGATGTGCTTCTGTAAAGCCCACATGAGAAAAGACCATGCTCTTCTCTTTCCCATGCAGTCTTTTGTGGCACATATTACTTTACACAAATGCAATTCCTATTATCAGTAGCCAACCTATGAGATCAAAAGCACATAGAGCTCATTTGAATGGCCTTTTACCCAATGCTCTTAAAATCCATTAAGACGAGAAGATCAGTACAGAGGTATCTGTTATTAAGAAAGTTACTATTAAATTGAAATGGCTTGGAGTGGTTAAACAAGAAAAGCAAGCAGTGAAATGATATGCATTAAAACAACAACCGAGATAAAAGAGGAAAAAGAGGAAAAACCATGAAATTGAGGCAAAAAATTTAGTGTTAATTCCATCCTTCCTTCTGCTTCCAACCAAGCTTGGGGTTATATGAATTATGTTTTACTTGAATGTGCTGCGGTGAATTGGAAAAGGCCATGCAAACAGTGACCTGAACAAATAAACAATTGTCCACTGTGGACCTTGGTTATTTCACAGTTTTGACTTAACAACCCACAAGGTTCTGTTCATTTGTTATGCCGTTTCTCTTTTAAAATGCCTCTTACATAACACTCTGATCCAAGGACAACCTTTCCTCTTTACCGCTTCTCATTTCAACAGTAATTTCTTAAAGGCCAATTTCTGTTAGTATTGGTGTATTATTAATGTTTTACCAGTGGTAGTACACGGGCTGCTGCAAAAATACTTAGGAGTCTTTTCCAGCTTAAATTTTTTTTTTTTTTTCAGTTTTATTTAGAACCAGTTTTATTCCTGTTTTCTTCCTGCCTTAAATGGGGCTTATATTTGATGCTTAGTCTTGGTTTGGATACAGTTTAGTCTAGGTTTAGTCCAGGTTTAATCCAGGTTTAGTTCGGCATTCAGTGTTTTATCTGTTACCTGTTTTATCCCTTGGTTTGAAACCTGGGTTAAACCTGAGTCAAAACCTCTGCTTATTTTAGTTTATTGTTGAAAATGAAGTGTTTAGATTAATATTTGTAATATTTAGATTCTATTATGAATAGTACAAACATGTGTAACAGTGCCCAAGAACAAAACTCAAATGTCAATATCTTGAGCGTCATATTTCAAAAATTTGGAAACTTTATCTGTTTTGTTCTTAGTTTTCATCTGGTCGTCTTCCTCTTATCTCTTCATCTTGCTCTATTTCAAGCCTGTGTGTGCTTGCTTTTGCTCACATTCTGCTCAAAAAGTGGTTGTTTGTTGGTGAAATATTGACAACGTGAGGCACATATTAGCACTTGAGAGACAGCAGCCCACTGGGGGTGTGTAAACAGTACCAACATGAGGCTTGTCGATAAGGTGAATGGATTTGTATAGATGACCGAAAAAAACAACAACAACAAAAAAAAACTAAATGACACATGCACTCCAAGTAGAGAGGATACAGAAATCATTACCACATACACTACTTCTATTGATCAATAATGTATGTGAGGTTGCCTGGTTTCACTGTGTGACAGGTCTGTTCCAAACACAATATAATAGTGGACCAAAGGATCAGCTGCTGAAATACGCAAAGCAGTGAAGGCTGGCTCCAGAAAGCCTCCAATTCAAAAACATGTTTGCTCTATTTATGTAATATTTTTATGTAATACAGCTCCCCTACAAATGATTGTAATAATATTACAATTTTGGATGCAGAATAGACTGTAACATGCTTATTTAATCAGTATGTAGTTGGTTATGTGTATGTTACAATGACTGTGTGGTTGTGAATGGGTTAATATGAGTGAATAAAAGTAGATTCATAAAAAAATATTCTGAGAGTACATCTGGCTTTTCACTGTCTCTTGTACAGCAATAAACAAGGAAGAATGAGATCAAATCAATGAGAAGTCAAGGCCACAGACGTTTTAGCATTAACAGCTTGGTCCTCACTCTTATCATGATTAAGAAGTACTCCAAAGCTTATTTTTATATGCTTCATATAATAATGGACAGACTCAAGGATTGTTGGGGTTTTTCCTAAACCAGTCCCTACAATGTGTTGGATAATGTGTTTTAATTCAACACTTTAGTCCTTGATGTCACTAGTTTTATGACTACACTTGCCTTATTTCCACGTATGGTAATAGTGTGCACCACAGTCTTTTGGTTCAGTTTTATTCAATTAGCATGCATGTGTGCTACTCCGAAGTGAGTAAACCTTTAGACCAGTGATATGTGTGAACACAGAGACAATGGTCTATGCCCCCTCCCTGTGTACAGTCTGAAGCATATTTCATGATGATTCACATGGACAGAGAGGTGACTGGCCTGGAGACAATGATAATAGGAAGACCTGTGTGTTACAGAACATGAGTGTCTATGTTCACGGCCACAGTGGAGGAGGCTTTTATGTATACAGTAGGACATCATGTGCAATCAATGTTTTATTTCAAGCAAAGTAAAGCTTTCTGTAGGTTTTCAAGAAAAACAGATGGTAGACAGCAGTTCAGTATTTTAGCATGAACCCTGACAGTCTGCAAATATATTTTTTTATTATATTTCCATAACTCCTTCTGATCGTTTACCAGACATCTACATTTTACATTCTTATCATCACTCAGCTTTGCAGAGGTTTATATCAGTTACATAAGCATCATGCAGGTAAGATTTGCGGTGTATTACAAAAATGTACCATAAAAAAGATGAGGTAATAGTACTAGAAAGACTTTGCAGTACATCCAGACTGAAGCGGACAGACTGAATGAATTAATCACAGAGTCACCCTATAAACACATGCTAGAAATCTATCCATATTGTCCAGTATTCTATTGGTTTTAAAAAGTCTCATAAAACAAGCTCAAAACAATGGCAAAAGCCCTCTGATACTCACAGGAATGACTTGACATCCAGGCCTCTGTGGCGGATCTGTTCCATCATGTGATCCCAACTGCCCGGGTTGGACCTGGACCGGCCCGCCCCTGTGCCTCTGTACCGGGACACTCCGGCCGGACTACCCCGGACCCCTCGTGGGCCCCCACGATGGCCCCCACCACCTGGGCCTGTGTGCAGCTGACCCAGGCTCTGTGAAGTGACCGGGGGGTCGTTAGGACCCGGAGGGGGCTGGTGGGTGAGCGGCTGTTGGAGGCTCTGCTGTCGGACCAGGGGGCGAGGGCGTGCCACAGCCGAGGACGGGATGTGCTCCAGGGTGGACGCAGACGACAGGGAGGCATCCCCAAAACTGGCCACACGCATAAAAACAAGGAAAACATCAGTCAGAGTTACATAACAGGAGAAGGCGCATGAAAAATACAAGTACTAGGGAATGATAACTTGTAGAAGAAGGAATGATTAAAAATAGAAACGGGTATGCAGAGATCGTGCTAATACACTGTTGAGGGAATATGCAAGTGGGAGAGAATCAACGGGAACTGAACAACTGAGAGCACAAGAAGTTGGAAGTCAAAAAGAATACTTACACATTGTTGCAACCTCTGTAAGAATAACTGTGTTGTAATGTAAATTTAATGGATATCACAGTTTGCATTAGGGTTTGTATAAAATTTGAAACTGTGATTTTCCAAAACAAGACATGTTTTAAGAAGAATTTAACTGTAGCTGAAGTGGAGATCTCATTTCCGTGGAGTGAGCTCCTGGTCCCTATGTGCAGCCCTAAATTGTTTCTGAACATTACCTCTCCTTAATTAGCCCTGACCTACTTGTGCTTCGTGTCTTTTGCCTCCCTGGTCTTTTTAAAGCCCATATCCTCTGCTCCTGGTGCTCTTCATCTTGTGTCTCCAGTCTCCCCTTTTTCCTACATCCATCTATTTCCACACACCTCCAATCATTCTTTTCCTCCAAACCCAGTCTCTTAATTACTGCTCAGCAACTCACACAATCATGTAATAGTGCTTCACCTCTTATCCTCCCCTCAATCACTGGCTGGGCTGATGACTGTAAGCTGGTGCTAAACAGCTCTGTCTAATAGTGTGCAGGAGGATTTATTGCCTGGACTTGTGTTGTGTTAGCGGCGCTCTCTGGTATTAACTCAGAGCAAACTCGGCTGGAAAGCCAAGAGACAAGCCCCCTGAGGAGAGGAGCGCTGCTGGATCAAGTAAACACACAACCAAGTCCGTGTACATGCACTCTGGCTCTCACATACACCAAGCACCCCATTAGGTATCTCCCGAGGAAACACTCTCAGGACCTGTGCATAATGTCTGAAATGAATAAATGCGAGTCAATGAACTGGATTCTTCTGTTGGATGCGTGTCAAGCACAATGGCAGCAAAGTCAAGAAGGATGCTAACTTAGATTATACTACAGTTTATTTTTCACACAGGAGCCGTTTTTGATCATGTTGCGGGTTTAAAATAACTTATTGAAAAAAAAATGAATGGATGGTAACATTAAATGCATTTTCTTCAAAGGTAAAGTATATGTTTGTGTACACTACAGGAAGATTTTATTTGACTTTCTTCTGTTTTATTCAAGCAAGTTAGTGTTGAACAACCTCCAGCATGAACTTTAATGTGGATGTAGTCATTCATTTTCCATTTTTGCACTGAGTCTTTGTGTGTCATATAAAATGCGCTATATAAATAAACTTATTAATTAATTAATAATGACAGAAAGTTATTATAGTGAACTGTTATATTTTGATATCTCGCACTGTATGGCTCAGAGAAGCTGGGGCTGTTGTTTCTCAGACGCCATAGGTGTCTAAAATGTACAATACACACTTGTTCACAATGAGCAGTTGCATAACACCTAACTTCTACAAACTTGATTAAATTTCAAATACACCAAAAAACATCTTAATCTATTCAATTCTAAAAAAATACTTGCATGAACTTTGCTAGCATTGAAGCTGCAGCATAAATTCACCCAGGAAGACTCCTTCTCATCTCCTGCCACTCCTTCACTCCCACGATTTGATTCTACTTCTACAACCTCATAGCCAATCTCTCCTCTGCCC
Organism: Bostrychus sinensis; assembly: GCA_020698575.1. NCBI lineage: Eukaryota > Metazoa > Chordata > Actinopteri > Gobiiformes > Eleotridae > Bostrychus > Bostrychus sinensis. Next base: position 26,876,536 of record CM036242.1, read on the forward strand.
CATCACCACCAAAGTGGCAAAGTCTTGTCTGACAAATAAATCTAGCAGTGCATCATTTATTAGTTTGTGTACTTTATTTGAGTCTGGTACCAGTGCATGACCAAACCAATTGCAATAGGATGCCACAGATAACTTCACTTACTTGATAATCCTATCTCGTATTTGCTGGATTGCTCCCCATCCCGTTTCTACTCTGATGTGCAGATATGAAATATGAATACAAATATCCAGGGACACCCTAAAATCTCTTCACCGCAAATGACCCAACAAACATACTATCATAAGTGACATCATTATAAATCAATGCATCTGGCTGAATCCACAGTGGCAATAGGCCAGACTTCTGGGAGCCAGTCCATGTGCTAATAAATTTTAGCAGTCTGTTTGGTGTCATTCGTTTGGCTTTTGATTTATGATTTACAAAACTCTTTCCTCTTTTGTTATTTGTCCAGAGTATGTTGTGGCTTTTTTTCTATTATTCTCATTAGGTACAGTACACAGCAGGCCTGTGGGTTTTTCATATGCTTTGAGTGTTAGCCCGCTTTATCTGCTGTATCCAATTACTGACTCACAGGGTTATTTTCACATTTTTTCTTCCTTGAAAGTCAATTAAGATGACTATAAACCTTGAATGATTTTGTAATTAAGGAAAATTGAAGAGAGAGAGAAAAAAAAACAAGGTGACAGAGAGTGAAAAAATAGCAGCAGTGAACAGGGGGAGACAGAGGGGAACACATTAAATCCTGAAATAGAAACCAATTCAGAATGTGAAATACAAACAGGCAGAACCAGAAGGCAGAGAGAAAAGGGTGCGAAACAATACAACCAAGATTTAACTGTGAGGAGGGTTGCATTTAATGCGCATTAATAAATACTATTTTTACATTTTTAATCAGTGAAGTCTTAACCATGTATATAAGAAAGTACAATTAAAAAGACCAATTTTTTAAATGCTAGTGTATCACAAGCATACATGTTGGTTGCTGAATAAATTTCAAAGTTAAAGTTAAAGTTATTCATTGAATGAAACATTGTCCAAACTATTCTTGGTAAAAAATATAAAAAAATGGTATTTGTACTAGAGATTCATTTCTCTTGTACAGCCAAAATTATGTTTTACTTTAAAATATAAACATAATGCAAATGCACATAGTGTGTTGACTTTTTGCATCTTTATATTGCATGTCTTTACTGTAAATCATTTTAAACTATCCTAATAGCTTCACATAAGAGGTTTTCCTTGAAACAGTTGTGGCAAATGTGACTGTCTGAGGTCTCATTAACAGTTTTGTTAGATTTGGAAACTGGCTTAAAATACATTTCAAGGGGTTATGTGTGATTTGCATATTTGTGAGTACATGCGTAATAATCACTGACTGTGCCGTAACAAACTCTTGGTCACCCCTGTCTCATACACACCATGCTGGAGCAGTGCCCGCAGTGACCCTCATGCATGCCCACGTCTCCGTGCACCACTCACTTGCTCAAGCGCAGACCTCCGGCATGCAAGTGGCTCTGGACCATCTGCCAGCGGCCCGCCCTGCTGCCACCCGTCACCATGCTGCGAACGCTGTCACTGCGACTTGGCCCTGCCCCTGTCCCAGAACAAGCACCACCCCCGCCGTCACTGGCCCCCGGGGAGGGCCCTGCAGCACCCTGACCACCCTTATCAGCCCCACTGGGACAACCGGGGCAATCCACAAAGAAACACGGACAGACAGCCAAGAGGGTACAAGGAAGAGAGGAGAACGGACAGACGCACAAGACCGAGAGAAGTATCATCAGTCAGTTAGTCAAACCAGGGGAAGGGTCCAGCCACAAGGTCTAAGCAAATGCCTAGATGAGCTGCAACCTGTTCACAATTAATACCATATGAGATACAAGAGCAATTTCTTCCACTAAACCTTTTAAAATTTCTAAAATTGAGGTTTACAAAGGTTAAACACAGTACCTGCAGTAACAGATGATATTGAGAAAAATGCTTTAAAGTTTTTTTTTTTTTTATGTGGTCCCTCTATGTACACTATATTTCCAAAAGTATTCCCACCCAAATAACTGAATTGGGATTATGGTGTGGGGTTGTTGTTAGGAGCTGGGCTTGGTCTCTTATTTCCAGTGAAAGGAACTCAGCACCAAGAGATTTTGGACAATTCCATGCTCCCAACTTTGTGGGAACAGTTTGGGGATGGTCACTTCCTGTTTCAACATGACTGCACACCAGTGCACAAAGCATGGTCCATCAGGACATGGATGAGCAAGTTTGCTGTAGAAGAAGTTGACTGGGCTGCATAGAGTCCTGGCCTCAACCTGAGAGAACACCTTTGGGATGAATTAGAGCAAAGATTGCGAGCCAGGCCTTCTCGTCGAACTTCAGTGTCTGACGTCGGACGAGAACGTCAGACACGTAGATGTCAGACGTAGATAGATGCTAAGGGTGGGCCCATGTCATATTAAACCCTATGGGTTAAGAATGGGATGTCACTTAAGTTCATATGTGTGTAAAGGCAGGTGAGCTAATACTTTTGGAAATATAGTGTATGTTACAGGTATATTACTGATAGTATATTAAATTATAGAAAGTCAAAAGAACTTTTTATAGATCAAAACCATCACCAACAAATTGGCCTTTAACCCCTAAAAACACATTTATTTGGCAATACAGCAGCCACAAAATGCCTAAGTTTAATGTCCGAATTATGCCCCATTTTTGAAAAATCATGTTGAAAATGTGCAGTAGCTACAGCATCCACGTCATTCAAAGGCAGTGTGCAGGAACTGCCATGAGACCATTTACTGCACAGCTGTTGCACAATTGCTGTGGCAATTTTGTAGCTACTGTAAATTTTACTGTAAAGGATACAATTAAAACATAAAAACCTATACCAAATAAAATACTGCATATACATTTTTCTCTCTCAAAACTCAGAAAATCTAGATAATGTAGACATGATATGCAACTTGTTTTCCCAATCCACACAAGAACAGCAATGACCAGTGTCCCTTTGTAATAGACCATAATGCCTAAATAATGAAGCAAATGTGTCATTTTTTTTTTATTTTGCGGAGCGCACATGCCTCTGATGATAAAAGAGCTGATAATTATCTATCTCTCAGCTGCAGCTTTGTGGAGGAAGACAAATACAGTCGCTGCAAATGAGATTGTTTACAATGTTTCACACACTGCCGGCAGAGTGCTTTAAAGTACACTCCACATTATTTTTCATAACAGTGCCCGCCCCGGCTGACCTAGACTCACAGTACAGTATACAGTGCAACTATAAACAGACATACAGTACACTGACTCACGTATAGACCACACAGAGGAACATCTTCAAACAAACACATTTTTAAACATACATTAGCAGCCTATAGTGAAAAAAGAAGGAAGTCAAACCATTAAGCTCGGTAGAACAGGATCAATATATGCTGAAAACCATGATAGCATGATATCATTAGCTTCCTGGTCTGTAACACATTTCTAGATTGACAGCTTTATCATTTTTATAGGTGTCACTCCTATTACACGGTTGTATTATATTAAACAATAGTTTTATCAAAATAATGAAGCCAATATTGTATGCAATGAAATCACAATAACGGCTAATCACTCCTGCTGCCACTGACTTATTTTACAATAATTTCAACATCGCTGCACAGATATAAAGTTAACTGATCACCCGGTGGTTTCGAAACAGTCAAGTGAGTTGTAATTAGAGAGGATCCTAATGGAAATGCCTCAGTGCCATGAGCTGAATGTAAATGGCAAGAGTAGAAGTAGTTAACAGGAGTTCAGTGTGCAGCTTTTACACTGGGCTTAGGGCCGGTGACTCAAGAGAAATATAATGCAATGTAAAGGGAAATGTGGTTAGGACAATCAATACAAACATAAAGAAACACAGCTACATGAAACACAAACCCTCCCATTCAAATTAACCATTTAACAACAGGCAACCCTCAGACAGAGCCCTTAAAATGATGCTAAACCTGTTTGATTTTAAAGTTTGCTAACTGTGAGGCAGGTGTCTTGTATCTAGTATTTTTTCTAGTATTTCTATTATTGTAGAAAATAGTGTATATTAGGATTGGACAAATGTGTATTGTCATTATCCTGTGAAGACCACATTTTAATTTGCTTTAAAAAAATCTACCTGACTGATAAGACTGATAAGGTTAAGTGAAAAAATCCTGCAAAAAAATTACATATAACATTCTTTTAGTGGTACAGTAACTTTTAGGAAACACTGTTATCCTAATAACATCCAACTGTGACTATAGACAATGATTTCTGCAAACGCTGCCATTTTTTTAAAGTTCAAAATTAGGCCTCATGACGCACCATTTCCCAGGATTGTGTCTATGTTCCCACATTTCTTTATATTCTTTTAAAAATTAGGCCCTATGTGCCCTCATTTCTAAGATTCAGGGTTAGGGGTTAAGGTTTGGGGTTAGGGTAGAGAATGGTTACGCTTACAGTTGTGGGAACAAAGGGCTTGACATGTGGGAACACAGGGTTGTGGAAACATAGGGCTAACCCCTAATAGACCCTTTTCACGTGACGCCAGACAACTTCTGTTTTGAGACGATGGGATGTATCTTCATTTCCGGTGCCGCGCTTCTCCCATAAGAAATTCACTCAGACTTTTTCAAAATGCCGTTTATAAGTTTACACAATATACAGCGATTTTCAAATGAATATTTACCCACAAAACGTTCAAAACCTGCGAAAGGATATTAATTCTTCAACCAAGGATACTTGGATTATGAAGTGAGTGCTTTGTTATGTAGCTAGATAGCGCTAGCAACATGGCTAAGTGATAGAGCTGCCCTATAAAACAGTGTTAGATCATGTCATGATCTGAGTTTATCTGAATATTTGACAATCTGCTTATCAGGAAATAGCACTGGATAGTACTACAGTATATTTTCATTTAGTAAAGCTCTGTGCTCGAACACTGACTCTGATGTAGTGATCAGTCTTTGACAAAATAATAGACTTTTCACATCTACTGCCAAAACTACAAACTAATCTTTACTTTAATTCATCAGCAAATCTCTGTACATCATGTAGCCTTATATTTGGCAAATTTTTAAGACTCCGAGTAAATTCCATACTGGCGAGCAGCAGCACTGGAAATGAAGATACATCCCATCGTCTCAAAACGGAAGTTGTCTGACGTCATTGTGACAAGGGCCTATTCCCAGCTTAGGAGAATTTGCTCCGTGTCATTCCTCATTTCTCCCTGATTTCCTGACCACTGTCTGTGTATGTGTCTGAATTTCCCTGTCAAACAAAGAGAGAGAGAAAAAAAAAAAAAAAAAAAAAAAAAAAAAAAAAAAAATCAAGTCTCTTTGACATTTGAATACTCAGAGTTGTACAAATGTAAAAAGGCTGAGCTCTGTAAACTGAGGGTTGTCCGTTACCATGGTGACGCTCCATGGGCTGCAGGTGAGAGGTGAGCAGTACAGCAGGGCTGTAGGGAACAATGCTATCAAACCTTTTATGCTCCATGAAACCAAAATATCATGCTTTTTTTCTGTGTTTGAATGTCCAAAGATTTTGTGTGGTCTTTTTAATATATCTGTAATCTTTCATTAAATATTTATATATTGTCATTTTTAGCTAAGCAGAATCATCATTCATAAGTGCTAATTTAGACACTGGTTCTAATTTCTGACACTCTTTTGGGCAGACCTTGCAATCACAGCTATATTGAGGGATGGTGCAGCACATCTCTATCAGGTGCTGCATGACCAGCAGTGCATACTAATCACCAGCTCGCCATGGATATGCCCAAATGCAAAAAAAACAAACAAAAAAAACAAAAACATGAGGATTACAAAGGATGAGTGGAGACTTTGGTTTCAAAAAGATACAGAAACCAGGCTGAATCCTAACATGAAGCTTTTGATGTGAGTTTTTCATGTTTAATGTCCTGATTGACATTTGTTCCTTTGGTGGACACAAAGAGACATTCTTCATAATTTGTGGTTTCATATAGAGCCTTTTAGTCTCTATGAACAACAATTTGGCTGCAGACCACAGAACATTTTATGTGGAGGGATTATCATTAGCCACCATACTTAGCAAATTTTGTATAATCAAGATAGTTTTAGCAACTGACAACCAATCATTAGCAAGTGTGTTGACATTTAGCCATTTTATTTAATGCAGCAATTAGCATATAAAATTTGCATTTGAGCAAATTTAGCTAATGGCTAAATAATTATTGTAACTTTTCTAAAATTGTATGATATACAGCAGTTTGACAGCATATGCTCAACTTTTCTGAATACATCACTCATGCTGTGCACAGTTGTCCCTTACCATCCTGGTGTAAAACTCACTTGGGTGTGAGGCGAGGGTCTCCGTACGGTGCATAAGGAGACATGTTGAGGAGGAACTCTTTGGGCGGGTACGAGCTCCACCTCTGCTGTACATTACTGCTGTCGTTGTTATTCCAAAAGTCTCTGTCTAGATCACTGTGGTCGGAGAAAAAGACAAGGTTTAAGAACAATTAAAGAAGAGCAGATAAAAACAAGACTGAGTTTATGTTTGTAAAAGTCACGAATCAGAAAATTGTTTAACAAGGCTCTCTTCATTGTTAAGGTTAAATAAATGAGTTGGCTTTACAAAATCTTGTGTAATGTCTTCTTTCCTTTAGGCTTTTTCCTTTTGGAGTCGCCACAGCAAATAATCATCTCCTAGAGTTCTCATAGATTTGCATTTTGATTTGACAGGTTTTTGAGCCAAATGCCCTTTCCTGGCTTGGGACCTGCACAAGAGTACACTGTGACCCCTTATGCAAGTTGTGTAACTACCACAAACACAAATCTATAAGACAAACACATCTGTCTTATACTCACAATAGGCTACATGCCTAGAAAAATAATTTACATAAAATATTTTTGAGTAACGTTGATTCAAAACAATATGACTAATTTATATAAGTATTTTTGGGATTTGTTTTCAGGGATTACAAAATACAAATACAGTATACAGTATGATCATTGTAAACATGGTGGTTATTCTGTTTTTGCTTATTAACCATTCAATAATTCATTGACATAGCTTATGCCCTGTGTGGTCTTTCATAATAAGGGTTTTTATATAACAACGTTCAATAATGTGCTACATATATAGAGTCCCGCCAACACAAGATGGAACAAATGAGGGCATTATTTCAGGGCACAATTTCTGACCTCGTGAGGTGCTGCTAGATTAGCTTTCTGGTCAAAAATAGCTTGTTAAAATGTGATAGTATCTCCACAGTGTATCCTATTTCCATACGTCCACATCCCTTTGACACCTACTTGATGGCTTTATTTTCCCCTCGACCTCTCACAGATTCGGGAGAGCTGGCAGCCTCCACCCCAGGCAGATTTCTCTTTCCCTGCAAAGGCAGACAGACAAAGAGTAAGGACAAGTGGGTGGATCTGAAAACCATGTCTTCGTATTTGTACACTAGCGTTATTTTCCTGCTACTTTAATGTTCGTTATGGTTCTCCAGAATGCATCAGGTTTAAAACGTGTGGTAAAATCCAAAGAGAAGAGCCACAACTTGGTGTGATGCCAGCATTGCACCCTGTCTCAGAGGATGGGACATGACAAAGAGGGATGTAATGGTTATTTAAATACAAAACAGATACATGTGTGAAACAAAGCAAACAAACAACCGTAAATTGGCTACAGAATTAATTGGACACATTAAGATGGAAATCACTGTTTGAAGATAAAATTCATTATTGACTAAAGTTATGTAATAAAACTGATGTAGTCTACTTTATGTACTCCAAACTTCAGAGGGACTTAGTTTATTATTGCACACTGCACTAAGTGCTCTTTAGATTGTAAAAATGGAGGTCAGCCTGTTGTCAATGACAACCCTGTAAAACATATAAGGAGAGGTAGACAAGACACTGACAAACTAAATAATTACCTGTGAACAGTAATACTGGCAATAATATGACTTCATTACAGTATTGTAGCTTACTTGTTTTGTGTTAATGTATACATTGTATATGAAATATTTTACTTCTAAGTTTACTCATTGCATGGTTGGGTTGTGATTGTTTAGGTTTGTTTAAGCAGTACACCATGAAGAACTGTATTAACTTAAACAGTAGCTATGAGTAATCAAAGGAAACAGTATTTTAATGACTGCTTTTACACATAAGGTTTATGTTCTAGTTAGACATGGAGGCATTAGGAAAATATATCTTTTAATTCCTGAGTTTACTTAATCTTTTCTGTCACTTTACCTATATCAAATATAAGTTTTCTGTGTGCCGGTATAGCTCAGTAGAGCATGCAGCGCATATACAGAGTGACTACAGCTTTACCAAATGTCTCTCTCTGCTCTCTCTCTCCTGTCACTTCTCCACTGTGCTATCTAATAATGCATTAATAGGCCACAAGAAAATCCTCCAAAAAAAAAAAAAAAAAAAAAAAAAAAACAGTGGGGAATGCACTCATATATTTAATAGATGCATCTATTATTATTATTAAGATATTGCTAGTAGTTAATACCTATTGACTTTTAAGTATCTTGAATTGTACTCGTGAGTGCTACCACAGTGCAGTACATACACCACTTGACATGCATAATATTTGCTTCATTGTACCTTAAATATAACAGAAGAGCATACATTGTGTACCGACGTTTTTACATATTCTGTCGTCTGGGAGCAGCAGCATGACACCTGACCTCTTTGTTTATGTGACCACAGTCTTAAGTGTGCTGTAGACAGGTGGCCTATATCTCTCACTAATGCATCAACAAGACACTCTATTATTTATCAAGTTACATCTTATACATCCAGCGAGGCACACGTCTTTTCAAGCAGGAGCCAGGCTGGGGGTCAGACCTAAACTGGACTTACACTGAGCCACCGCTGTTTCGAAGTAGACACGCAGATACAGTGCTTACCGCAGAGAAAATCTGGGAGGGAGGGATTTCTACCAGTCAGGAATATGCTATCAAGAGCAGCTCATCTATGATTAACGGTATCATAAAATGTGCAGAAGGCAGTAGGAGAGGGCGGAGAAGGTACAATGTTGAAAGAATGTGGGTGGATGTGAGAAGGGAGGTACAAGAAGAGGGTAGCAAGCAGCGGGGACAAGAGGGACAAGATAGAGGCAGCTCAAAGCAGGGTTTGAAGAATGAACTGCACAGATGGGATTTGTGTGGTCATTATAGCCTACATCTGGGTCATGTCTACTATTCTAATTTTATAACACAATAAACAAATGTCTTTTTTTTTTTTTCAAAAGGGAAACTATCGGCAAGTCCGGCAAATTCCCCCTTTGACCAATTCTATGTTCTCTGGTTACTGAGCAGAAGCTAACAACCTTAATACAAATTAGATCATAGTGGGTTATCAATTAATAAACTCTGAAACATCTGCTCCAGTATAGTTATAATACATGTTCAAACTAGGCCAGCGTACAGACAAGTGTGTGAAGATAGTTCTTACCTTTGTGTCCACTTCCACTAAATAACCAACGGCTAACCCAGAAAAGAGAATTTATGACAGGTCTTTCAGGTCAAGTATGTCACAGGCAGCTATAGGTGTGTAACGCAGCAACACAATATAGCAATACTGCCCTTTTCATTCATGTTTTACATTTACACACATTATACACAGGGCTTGATATTAACTTTTTTGCTCACTGGCCACTGTGGCAATTCCATGTCATAAGTTACTAGCCAGTTAGTGTTTTTACTAGCCAAAATGTAATTAGTTCAGACATTTATTTTTATATTTTATAGCATATGATAAGCTTAATTAAATGTAGAGCATAAAATCCAACTGGCCAACGTGGTTAGTAAGAATAAAAGCGCTACTAGCCAAAATGGAAATGCCAGCATTTGGCCAGTTGGCTAGAGCTAATGTCATACCCTGATTATACATATATTTCAGAAATGCTTAACATATTTAAAATTTTTACACAGGGAGTGTTCTCTCCAGGCTTCCTTCCACTGAACTGGTGAACCTAAATTGTCCCAGTGAATGAATGTAAGAGTAAATGATGTCTGTCAGGGTATGTTTTTGTATCGCCCTGCAGTAACTGGCTATTGTCCTGGGTCTGCCTAAGGCCAGTAGTTGCTGTGGTAGACTCCAACCCCCCATGATCCTTAACAGGACTAAGCAGAAGATAAATTAATAAAAACTATATAAAAAAAAGAAAAAATAAAAAAAATAAAAAAAAAGTACAAAGATTAAATGTGATGACAATTTTGTTGCACATTTGGAGTGTGTTGTTGCTATTCCAGTAACTCAACTGTGGTTTCACTAATGAACATGAGGTTTTCTTGTCTTTTTTTGTTTTGTTTTGGATCATCTGGATAAAAAGCACTTTTAGCACTAATGGATTCAGTTCCCGATCGATAATTATTACAAAAAACATTGCATTTATTGTGGCAGAAAATAGCCTCCGAAATGTCACTTTTTACACCCTGATGATTCTCCTTCTCCAGTATCTATTATGTATAAACCCTTTCAGTGTTTGTAAACAGAGTAACAGCACTCTAAAAATGGTGCCATAAACTAAGTAGAGTGTAATATATATTTCTATGGAGAAATTAACATTAGCCACCAAACATTGCTACTTATGAATCAAGAGCAAGTTTTGGGACCTAACAACCAACTGACTCTGTATGTGTGTAAAATCAGAATTTGGTAAGAATTGTCCATTGTTTAGCTGTTTTAATTTACTTTACTTTAATAAGTATATAATATATGGTACAAGTTAGAGAAATGTTGTGGACCACCATAGTTTGTCATTGTTTGCTCGGATTCAATCCATCAATTACCACAATAAGTTAAATTTAGTAAATGGGAGATCTGGGTGCTTTTCTTTCAATTTTTTTTTTTAAGCAAATACGTATATAAACAACAAGTATTTGTTTTTGCTATCAAACAAAAATCGTATTTGATGTTTTATAGTTTGCTAGAGGTATAACGATACATTTATTTTTTTATTCCTATGATACAACTCGAATTGTATCGTTTTCTTTTACAATAATCTTGTAAATATCAATATTAGGAATTTGCATGTTAAAATAAAACCAGATACGTCTTTTTGGAGGCAATTTTTGTGTTTTTGATGAAAAAAAACAGCTTTGCTTTGCTCTCTTTCTGCCCACATAATCAACATAATTATGTTATGCTACATAATCCACCCTGGTTATGCAAGCTTTAAGTGTACACTTTTATGACTTTGGGCAAAAAGTTTGACTGTATCAGCATGAAGGTGAATCATATTGTTCTAAATCAGCCAATATTGTTCATGAATTGAAACAATGGCAATCGATATGTATTGGATATTGCAAAAGTGTATTGATACACCCCCAGAAAAAACACTACTCATGCAAAAATGCATGATTCAGTCAAAGGATTACTAGTACTTGAATGTTTATATTTTTACTTTAAGACTATTATTATGTGATATAATACACTACAGAGCATTAAGAAAGGTTATGGAGTATATATAAATATCAGGAGAGGTGAGGCAGACAGTGGGCTGATTCTTTGGGTGACATTGTGACAAGGGCATAGAGATAAAGTGACAAAGAGACGAATACGAAGCAGACCATTCGGCAAAGACAGCAAAGGAGGGTGCCACAAAAAACAAAGACGGAGACATAGATAGTGTGAGGGTAAACAACGATAAGAAAAGGGTTTGTTTGTCTGGTTCAGAGGGCTTTTGTAACTTAACATCAATTGGATTTTATGGCGGATCTAACAAAAGTATCAGTCGAGTGAGATAGTAAATATTAGCTGTTTGTCTTTTATATAGAGTGAGGGAAACTCAGTGTGTATTTATCAATTGTAGCTCAACAGTCACTCCAATGATGAAAGATGCAGTGAGATGCACAGAGTATGCACGCACTAAATGCCAGTGGATCAAGTATAAAGATGTGGTACTCCATCTATCCATTGACCCACAAAGCCCTTATAAATGTTAAAGAATACACATTTTCTTTCCATTCAGCATTTACCTTTCCTGGCCACTATACAGCAAATCATCTGCCTCTTAACCTAGAGTGATTTGCATTATCAATTTGGCATAGGTTTTAAGTCAGATGCCTTTTCTGACATAGGGCCAGATTTAAAAAGATGGGTGCTAAATTGTGAGTACAGCTTAAAAAAAGTGTTTGCTATTGCCGTGTTGCATGTAATTGCTGCCACAAATCTGATATGTAAATGAGAATTTTGCATGAGCATAAGACACACCAATAACGGGAGCAAAGCTGCTCTGGCATCTTCGACTGCACATTTCCCCATAGTAGGCTACGGCAATGCAAAAGTCAATATTAGAGTCCAGCCTCATACAACATGACTACATGGACTGTAGTTGACTGAATATGTTCACTGTCTTTGAGGGATAATCATTTCATTGCATTTTACTTTCTCCTATTAACTTTGCATACTCCATCCTTGTTAAATGCCTCATGCGATTCTGGCACTGACCAGAGTCACATGACTTATTTCCCGTCTGTGTGAGACAAATGTACAGAGAGGAAAGTCCTATTTACTAACCCTTGTACTAACAGTTATACAAAATGTATCAAGCAGTCTCTATTCTGTGCTGATGGTAATCAAATAAATATAACAATGAAGAAATATTTTCAATGTCCTCTGCTCGATCCAGTGCCAAATCCACACAATGCACCCTTGAGCCACAGACTAGCTGTCAAGCGGCGCACCGAGCATTGTGAGACAATGGGACAAACACAAGTAAGTCTTCATGTAGCCTTTACGCTGCATTTAAAGACTATGCCGTCCCTGTAAGGCGTTACATGAAACAGACTAAAAGCCCAGAGACAGGAGCTGTAAAGGCTGCACTTCAGTGGGATATAAGCGAGAATCATGGAAAAAGTGTTGCAGGTAAAGTCTTTCTCTTTGTCACTGCTTCTGCCTTCAAATCAACACTTTACTGCTGTATCTTTCTAAATGAGCCCCATTAAAGCATTAAAACTTATCGTCAACACGCCATCTGTGCAATAAAAGCTGCACTCTTTCCTCCGCAAAACTTTTGCACCTGCTCCTCCAACGTGCAGAATTTCCACGTGCTTTTAGCTCCTGTACTTGTGATAAATCAAACAGCAACCACAAAGCGACTTCATTTGCATTTTCAGCACCTTTAATTTTGCGTGTTCTGGTGAGAACACCTTGTTTTACAAATTCATTAAGTCACCAGAGCAAAATGTGTGTTGCGCTCATCTAGCGCCTGAGAAAGACACTAACCTCAGCTGAGCCTGGTTTTGCTCCACTTTTAGCACGTCTTATTCATTTAGTGTGCATGCAAACCTTTGATAAACCTGGCTCATAATCCTTTCCCTTAATTGGGAGTGGAATAGGCAAAAAAGAACACTGGCTTATGACCCCTTGTGGCTGGAAAATGCGAAAGAATCCACTAAAACTAACAAATTGTGCTTTTACTGACCCCTTGTGGTTGGAATTATTTATCTGTGGTCCTTTCTCAATGGTACAGAATCCATTTAAAAAAGTTCTACAGCCACAGATGAGAGTGGCAGGAAAATAAACAGAGAGTATGCACATAGTAAATGCCGGTAAATCAAATATATAAATGGGGTACCACTTGCTAACACTGTCGCTCATTAGCATATGAATCATTAGCATGAAGTTGTTTGCTGCAAGCAGAGGCAATGATGCACCAAGCTTGAAGATGTGTTTACAGAAGGCACCAAGGTTTTCTGATTATGTTTGTTGCATGGGCTGGGCCAAATATTCGGTTTCTCTATGACTCAAAGACACTGAGCTATTCATTAATAACATACAATGAGAGGGATCATTATGAACATCCAAGGCTGCAGAATCGCTGAAAAGAGAGAGAGACTACCCACACAACAGTACCACATGTATGGAGTAAGACATGATGAATATACAAAAGGTGGTGCACAATGTTTCTACCCAGTGCTGTTCTAATTGTCAGCATAATTATTAAGATTACATTTTTATCTTCCAGTACCACTGTTGGTGTATGTTGATAACCCAAAAACTGGTTAAAAACCTGACATTTATAATCAGCAAGGAAGGAGAAGAACCAAAGTGCTTACCCTCAAAATCTGGAACAAAATAAAAATGCTACCTGAACAAGACTTAAGCCACCACATTAATAATCCTATGGTCAGCTGTCTTTGCATACTATTTTTAGCGTGTATTACAGTATTACACATTCATTGGGTTTTTTACCTCATTAAAAACAATGTGCACCTACAAACAGAATCTGAGAACTATTGTCAGTAATTGCCTCATGAAAGTCTCCATGATAACTGTGCTGAATTGCCAAAACCCACTTACCAGTTTGCGTTGACACCAGGTGCAGACTCCACACAGTGCTACCAGCCAAACGGCACACAAAATGAACACGACTGACACCAGGAACACACTGAGTGACACCGTGCCTGTGAAAACACACACACATGCACAGAAAGATATTATTAGCACCTTTAATTATGGATATTACCTGCTGGGGAGCCTGATTCATGAACTTCACTGGTGCAACTCTCCTCAAACATGCCGCAATGGTGAAATAATAGTGACAAAGCCTCTTTTAATAGAAACATATAGGTATCATCATCTGCGGTGGCCTGTGTGCCTACATATCTTCCTGCCTTATTCATCATCATCATCTGCCATCTGTCATCAGAGACAGAGACAAATGGAACAGGGATATGGCAGAAAAAGAAGACAAAACCAGAAGTGCTTGGAGAACACAGACCTACATCAAGATAGTGGCTCCATTCTACAATGGTAAAGATATAGTCCCCAGACCTGGGGAACCAGGGATCTTGTAGTTTGAGGGTAAATGCTCTAACTATTGACACAAAAAGTCCTACTGTACTGTATATGATAATGTGAAAGAAGAATCCACTTTTTCTTATTTCCTTTCAGCTTTTCTCGTTCAGTGTCACCACAACAAATCACCTGCCTCTTGCGCAGTGATCCACATGTTCATTTAGAATAGGATTTACCCTGCAACCCTCTCCATTTATCTGGGCATGGGACCAGCACAAAGCATACACTGGCTTGCAAACCCTTGTGGTTCAAAGATGTTACAAAAAAAAAACTTTAAAAAAATCCACTGAAGCTAACAATTTGTTCCTTTACTGACCCCTTGTGGTTGGAGTTTTACTTACTTTTTATCTTGCAAACTGACTGACAAAGAAAGCCAAAAACCAAACCAACAAACCACACAGAAGTAAAAATCCTCCAATGGCCCAATGTTCCATGCATCTTATCAATACAAGATATGCACTCATGTCAAGCGATCCTATCACACAGCCAGAAGCCTTGCAATTACCTGCTTCCGTCCCCCTCTCCTCTAGATCATAAATCCTCTGTAACTTTGTTCCAGTGGTGAGGGATGAAAACTTCTCCCACAGCCTTATATTTCTCATCTCTATTTCATTTGAATTACCGACTCTCAACTGTGTCGTTCCGTCTGTTGCTCCAAATGCAAAGGCACGTTGGCAAAACAATGTGAGCAAACAGTGAGCTCTTAACCAGACTTTCTCATCTGACTACTGATTCTCACTTTATCCCGTCATACTCTTATCCTTTTCCCTGTATGCACCTCAAACATTGACAAGGATTAGAAGTACATAAAATTGATTAGACAGAAAAACATTGCCCTTATTACCTGTATATCTTTCTAGCAAAGTTTTGTTATTTTTTGTTTGTTTGTTTGTTTGTTTGCTAGCAAAATAATGCCTATAAAAGCTTGGGGCATAGGGCTTGAGCAGCTATCATTAGTGGAAAGATTCTTGGTGGTATTTTATTTGCACAAGGCTGGTGAGTATCCTTGAGGCTAAAACTTTCAGGAGACTTACAACTTTGTATAAAAGTTAAGGCAAAATATTAATGGTGTAAAATTTTCAGTTGCAGACAACATGTTTCCAGCCAGCAACACTCTGCAGAGGAAGTCATGTTTTGTCTGTTTTGGTTTAGTGGATAGCAAATTGACTCAAAAAGTAATGGTCAGATTTTCAAATTTTCAAGGTTAGTAATGGATCAAGGAAGAAATTATTAGTTTTTGGAGCTGGATGACAGTCAGATTCTCAATCATTGGCAACATAACTGTAAATGTTTGTATGTAGTCTTGGCAGCAGTCTGCTCACTCTGAGTGCTTCTGGTTTATTTTTCTTAACCCAGCAGAGCCGCTGTAGATGTATCATTGCTAAACACATAAATGTCTCAATTGCACCATTGTTCATTGTTTTCCTTTCAATTTACACCAACACATTGTGAAAACTGAAAAAAAAAAAAAAAAAACTGGTAAAGAAGCTGAAATATCTGCCGCTAAACAAAAAAAAAAAAAAAAAAAAAAAAAAAAAAGTGTCTGAAAGAAAAATGACTCCTTTCCAAAATGCCAAGCCTCCATGTGTGGGCACAAAAGTCTGACAGTTTTTCAGTTTGTGGGGTGTTATCAACAGGGGAACTGGGTGAGTTCAGAAGCTAGCCACCAGTGAGAGTCAATCCTTCTACAAGTAAAAACAAAATATAACAAATTAACAAATTGTGCATCTAACAAAGGTAATTCATGCTACAAAATTACATACATAAATTTAGCGTATATGTTTGCTTGAATGGTGCATAAACAGCTACATTGCTAGGCATAGGCAAGTCATTGTACAGTTAGACAATTTTCTTGTAGCTCATTTTGAATTGTTACTTACAAGCTCTGTGAACACTGTTGGCTGGCATTCATCAGGCTGCAATGTACCAAAATGACAGACTCTGAGCAGTAAAGGGAGTTCTGCATTAGCCCAGTGAGAACGCTTATTATAGTACTTGTCAATTCAAACCCCTAGGCTCAAATTTCATTATCAAGACCAAGAACTCAGCCAATAAAATAAGCCAGCTTCTTGTTCAACTCACTGTTGACCCATCCTTGCTGGAAATCCTGCAGCCAGTTAGTTGTAAGATCATACAACATGATCTTAGTGGACCAAGCTACATTTGTGGTTCAACTCTCTCTAGACCAGGTTTATCTGATACAGAATTTTTGTATTACACCAGGCATTGCACCATGCCATTATTCTGCTTTAGGGCAAGACTTTTGCCAAGAAGTCAAGAAGTAGGCCCTTCTAGACCCAGCTGCTTCAACGTCTCACACAAAATTAATTGCCATCTGTTGCAAGAACTAGCCTCATTAGTAATAACTAGCCTAATTGTGGTGGAGGTGTATTTTAAAATTTGTAATCAAAACCGTGCTGGTCCACCTATGGTCTATTGGCAATTTAGAGTTAACAATTCACCTTTGGATGGTGAGAAGCCAGAGAAAGATAACACAATGACAACATGCAGACTTCACTCAGAGAGTGTTCTTTGGCTGGCTTCAGGGTTAAAGCTAAAACGCTCTTGCAGAGAGGCAGGCCCACTCTACCACCATGCACATTATTGTTATTCAACAATTCCAGACCTCCAGACCTTAGTATGTCACACTACAGGCTAATAGCTCACTCATTAAGATAAAATTACCAATATACAGCCTAATTGAGAAAAATGGTGACAAGAACAAGAAGACTTAGGACAATTCCTTACCATTTTGCAGTTCACAGTAGGTAATAATCCAGTTCAGTTTATTCAAAGCCAAATGTCATGTAATACGTCTTTATTAGCAATACAATTAATGGTTTGTATCATTGTAATTAATCATCTTACTTTCTGTGGCCCGGGCTTGTCTGTTTGTAGTTTTGTTCTGGCCCTCTGATCCAATACAATCCTGAGATAACCCTTAAACTTATGCATAAGGGGCATTGTGGAGAACTGGAGACAACAGAGGAGGAGAATATGCATGTCACATACAGCATGCACGCAAACCATTCTGGCATCAACGTGCTTTGACTCCAAATCAACTTTTCCCTAATCTTGCAAAGCTTTGGAATATTTCCTTCATCAAGTAATGGATTTTAGTTGCATATGAATTTGTCCAAAAGCAAGCTCTGTAATTGTGTTGTGATTTCAACCGCAGTAGCTCCAGTAAAGAGCAACGTGTGAAGAGAAAATGGGGTATAATGGCTCTAAAAAGCTAAAATTTACTAAATTATGATCACAAAACCACTATATTTACATGTAATTTGTCATAGCAAATGCATGCTGATTACAGATGCCTGGTGTAACTTCACTCAAAAGACCTCCACAAAGGCATTATACCTCCACCCTGGATCCACACATGGATCAGCATCCAAACCAAAATCTAGTCAGTAGTAAATAAAAATAGTCTCTGTATATGTAAAGTCAGTTAATCCGCAAGTACATGTACTGTCCACCTCTGTCCTAGTGTCGTGCTCCACTGATATAATGCAGGTCACGGCTGGTTCAATAAACATGGATTAACTCCAGCTGCAGCGCCTCCTGTGCTGTGTTTGGCTTCACACTGGGAGACCCCTGTGGCTCCAAGTGTAAACAACACATTTTGTCATAACTCCACACCATCAGACACACTCGCCCTCCTTCTGCATTTCATCATAAGTCCCAGCATATTTCTCATAATCAATTAAATGAATGAATGAATTAATGAATGAAAGAAGTAACACTTTTACTTTTAATTTGTGTAGTGGATGCTCTTCGCTGTACAGGCATTAACTGCTTTTCATGTTTCCCACCGTCTATGCTCATTTTTACTCTGCTGGTGATTATATAATTTATGAAGCATTGATTAGAGTTGTTCATTTGAAAAATAGTCTTCATGAAGCACTCAGCTTGTGTGGTTCCACTCAGCTACAAAGAGATACAATATGGCTAAGATAATAGCTACAATAGACATAATTCATGCTAAGTTCTTGTGTTTCACAGATGTCTACTCCCTAACTGTTCTGAGATAAACTGAGAAACCTTTTTACTGTTTGACTCAAATTTATTCAACTAAATAGTCTATAGCTAAATGTGTACAATTTTTTTTACAAAAACTTTAACTAGAAAATGCTGCATGCTTATGCTTATTGCTGTCTATTCGATTTGTTTTTCTTAAGTTGCAGGGCATTACACTAATTAGATCTATGCAAAAACTAGATGCAGTATGTTTAAGATTTATTTTGGTATCTAAAAAAGCAGACAGAAAATGGAAGAGAGAGACAGGAGAATGACATGGAGCACATCCACCTAAGCCGAGAATCGAAGCACAGTCGCTTTGATATGCGGTACATGAGCCACCAAGGTGCGCCTGCACTGATAATATTTATTGTCACAGTATGTGTAATTTTGTCATATCCTCAGTCTGAATGCAGTGTCTTTTACAATCTGTCTTTGCAAAACATTCTAACCTGCAGTCAAGCTACTTCACTTTATTTTTAGCTTTCTCTAACGACACACTTGCAACCTTAGTTACGCAGATCTAGCTCTCCAAATTTTGCAGCAACATATTAATATATGACCCTGTACAGCACAATGTAAGAACCACCAATCACTGCAATTAACTTTGAATACAATGTAATTACCCAATGCAATTACATTCAATCTTTTCCTGCTTGTTGTCCTTCCTAATTTGGTCGACATTTCCCCCTTATCCTCTTTTTGTCAGGCTTCCTCTCCTATCTTTTCCTCCTCCACTCTTCCACCTGCTGTGCTTAACTGCGGGCTCTTCACTCTGCCCTGGTGTTAGCGCCTGGCACAGCTCGGAGAATAAGCGCTATTAGTCACTAGAGACCTCCGGCAGAGTGGGTAGCCTCAATGTGAAGAGGTCCACCGCCACAGGAGCTGACCCTCAACAAGCACAGCAGAACTAGTGGTGACCGGTGGGAGGAACACTGCCATCCAATTATGCGCAAAAAACCAAAGGGATTTGAAAGGGAGAAAGCAGGGCACACTGTGAAACATTATGGGAGCATAAAAGCACAGTGTTGCCTTGTACAGCTCTTTCATTGGCGCTTGTCTTGTGAATTGCTAAGCTGTCAAGCTGTAAAAAGACTCAAGTATGAAAAAAAAGTTTCACAGTGTTATTTTCAACAGTGCGATGTTTTTCTCTCACACAGAGATTGAGCTCAACTATTGCTCATCAACTAGAGCAACAACAAAGCTATGATCACCTAAAATGCAGTTGTAGAGTTCCCAATGTCCAATTGAAAAGGGTTATTTAGGTCCTGGAGTGAGCTTGTGCACCACAAAACCATCATGTTTGTTAAGCACACCCTACTGCTGTGCTTCTTTACTACACTTTACACACCATGCAAAGTTCTCTCTATTTTACAAAACATTGTTTTGCCTCATTTAGCCTCAATACATTGTATGTAACTCCACTCTCTGCTTTTATTTTGTATATTGTGTTATTCAAAGCATCATCACTCTAACTACATCATCATTATTATCCAAAAAGACTAGATTTCATTTGTATGATGCTCACCACACCCAAAAAAATTAACACTTGAAAAGGTGCAAAGATTTCAATACACCAAATCGAACAGGACACTGTATGTGGGTAACTCCTTAGGTCTCTGCTCAGAACAACTATAATACAACTTGTGATTTTAGGATCGTCATGTACTCTGTGCCCATCTAACCCCATCCTCTGCATCCTCTTCTCTCACAACAACTAACTTCCTTTCCTCCTTCACTATTTCCACATTTCTCCTCTTTGGTCTTCCTCTTAGCCTCCTACCTGACAGCTCTAACCTCTGCATCTTTCTGCCCATATTCACTATCCCTTCTCTGTCCAAACCATTAGTCTGGCCACTCTTTATCTCCAAAATATCTGACATGAGCCCATGAGTTGTCCTTCTGAAGTCATGTTTGTAACTCGCAAGTATAGCTTTTACAGTCTGATGCCATTATTGACACAACATTCTCCATTTGTCTGGGCCTGGCGTCGGCACAAAGAATACACGGGATTGGGGCCTTTTGGCTGTATTCTTTATCCCACAGCAGTATGGCACAGCAAATCAACCTAATGTTTTTCTGTTTGTATTTCTACATCACTAAATGGCCTCAGGTCTTTAGTTTTGTTTCTGGAAGCTTTCACTATTTTTGTCCAATATTGTTAGCTTGCTGAAGGAACAATCCCTGGCTGGAGTAAGTAAGTATACTCAGTAAATTATGTTCTGTCGTATTATACTAACATACTTCTTACTATCATCACTAGAAACTTCATGACCACATGCTGGAAACAACCCTTTTCAACTGCATGTGTTTCAAAGCTTCTAACTTTATTTGTATAGACTTTATTTGCTATTACAATTTATTCTATAAGTCTAATTAAAACGGCTCTATGCACATAACCTACTTTGTCATGCTTCTTTTGCACTAAATGTTTGCACAGAGCCAATACTTTCTGATTTATTTTCAAAGCCAAACAGAGAGAAAAATACATTGAAGTAATTGGATGAGATAGCCTTGAGATATATGTCTGTGAAGCCTTACTCTAGGTATTGAACTCAATTTGAAATGACTGGGACTAACAGGTTCTGCTGTTGGAACAATATCACCAAGAAAGATTTCACATCTAATTTAATTGAATATATGGAATAGGGTATACTATTGACTGTCTGAGAATGAGTCATTCTGTGTACATATAGCAAATACAAATCCTCTTCACAGCAGTGAGTCATCTGCCACATCAAAACAAACATAAATGGTGTCTCAAGTGTGACTATACATATACATACACATATTCATTCAGTCCAATTAGGTAATTTGAATAAAGTCATTTGAGGTATAGTTGGTAATCTTAAAAATCCATTTCTGAAAAACAAAAAAAAACAAAAAAAAAACGATCTACCAACTATCACTACGACTTTTACTACTGTCTGCCAACCTGGTTGAACCCACTACCTTCTGATTGCTAGGTGTGCATGTTACCCATTATGCCATTTATTTTATCATTCCTGATAAAATACTCAGACCCATTATCACAACAAAAAAGGTTTAAAAATTTAAAGGTGCTATATTATGCAAAATTGACTTTTCTGCACTTTCTGCCATGTTATTATGTTGTTCTCTCATCAAAACCATACCTGGAGTTGTTGTTTTTTTCATTCATTCCTGATTGAGTAATCCTCTATTCTCTGGCACAGCCTTTCTGAGGTCTCAAAACGCTCAGTTCTTCAAGCCCCCACCTCTCGCATGAACCCCCGTCCATTCCAGTTCTGCTCTCATTCATTTATCAAAAAAAAGGTGTGCAACTTTGTTTCCACTGATTCCTCACAACTATTTTTATTTTATTTTATTGTGGTAAAATGGCATCATACAAAGTTTAAGGAAGTAAACTGCTTTTTTTCAATGTTTCTGTTCAAAGACTGTTCTTGTTGTACAGTATGACTTTAATATAAAAACTACAATACATTTGGTTTGGTAAATTTTGTTTGTTTCTTTTCTATTTTACTTTCTTCCCTCTCCTCCCCCAAAAAACCTAAGCTGTTGCCAAACCATCACTGCGACTCATTGAAGTGAGCCGTCAGGAGCGTTGAGCGTGGCAGGTCCCACAGGAGCCGGGCCTCCACAACAATGGACACTTTCCTTTCTGCAAATACATTTCCGATTCTCCTTTTCTATACACCACACCGGTTTATCCAGGGAGATGTCTGAGTACTGCTGAAGCAATAGGAGAGAGCTCAGATTTAAAAAAAAAAAAAAAAAAAAAAACTTCATAAGATTTGGTGTCACAGTTGTTGAACTGAGGGGGCCTTGTGTTTTGTTTCTGCACAAAAGAAGATGTAAACAGACTGTTGTGTGGCGTCTCTTTGGGCCCTTAACAGCAGAGAACCATGACAAGCCTATAACCTAATACACCTGACGGGCAGGTGTGTTTATCCAGGCAAAACATCCCAGCAGCCTACAGCTCACAAGCATCAAAGGTAGTTTCAGGGAGAGAAGCGGCCTGTTGTCTCTAATGAGGAGCATAGAGCAGTGCAGAGAGACAAGGCAGAGGCTGTGGGTGAATGGACACTGCTCAAGAGTCATTATGAGTCCAAACCCAGGTGCTCAAGACTACCACACAAAGATGGTTTCTTGCAGAGAGACTTAAACTCTCATGAAGTGGGAGATTGCTGAAGGACTTATACTGAGAACAGAAGAGGACAGAACTCGACAACTCCAGTAAATTTTACAGTGACATCAAAAACTAAAATTACAAAATAGATTTACTATATTTTGTTCAAAGGTGAAAAGGGTACTCAAGAACTAACCTTCAAAATAATACTGTAAGTACAAAAGTATTGAATATAAAGTTCAGCCAACTCAGAAAAGTAAATTTACTTTAAAAATGTACTAAATGTTGTAAGTAATTTACTCTCCAACTTTAGTGTTTAATTTTATCTGTGCCAAATATTTCAATACAGGACACTTACACAAAAGTAGATGATGATGATCACAATATTTTTTTCTTCATTCCTTCCAATCAAAAAGCATGTAGATTTGTTTTTTTTTTTTTTTTTTTTTGTAAGTTTACTTAGACTAAAAAATGTTTATTCTAGCAGATCAGTAGCAGTTGATTATGCCCTGTTTAAAAAAAACAAAACAGATGGAGCCATTTAATATAAAGTACTGACCCATACTTTCTTTGCAGCAAGACATAAGAATTGAGTTCAGACTGAACTATTACATTTCAAAAACTGACAGACACCGAGGCTAACATTAGTGTAAGCAGCTACACTTGACATGTTACACTTGAGCAGGCCTGTGAAAGATGAAAACATCTATCCTGACAGAAGAAGCCAAATCTCACCCTGGGACCACCTTTAAATTATTTATACTGAACATATTACTAGAGCAAATACATTTGATTTTTAGTGGATAAAACATATTGCATCAACAGGAAATATAGGGAGAAAGTTAGGGGGAATGTCACTCAGCAAACTGGGCTGAACTGGGAATCAAATGTTGGCCACTACAGTTGTTTGCACCAGGTGAGCCACCAAGGTGCCCCAAGCAACTCAATTTATCGGACTTCTTCAGACAAATAAATCATTTGTTTCATAAAGGTTTGCCCAAACTTTGGTTGCCACAGGTAACTCGCTATAAAATGTCTTCTTTAAAAGATGGTGTGCTGGTTTACTGAGGTCTACAGTTAGCATGTATTTTGACAGATTAATAACAAACCACACCTCCAATATTCCTCATTATTCTTAGAATTTTTCAGTAAAACATGTGAAGAATTTGTAATGTAATGCAAATAGTGTTGCAATATAAGTCTGTGGTTGTCACTTCAGTGTATCTGTATCTTCATTGTGATTTTTATTCTTCAGCAGCAGCTGATTATAGTCAACAGGTATAAATTGTTCAAGCCACACCTTGATCAGCCAGCATTTTTATTAGTTGGCAGAAAAATAATTTGTATTTTAACGCCTGATAAGGCCCTATTTGAATTACAACAAGCTTTTACTCTCATTCAGAATAATTTTTATCATTTAAAATTAGTGTTAAATGCTGAGAAGACAAAATTCATGTTGTTCTCAAACACAAAAACAAAGCCTGACAATCTGCCGCTTGTGACTACATTACAGGGATCTCAAATAGAACGGGTCTCGAATTACAGATATCTTGGATTTTTAATAGACGAGTCCCTCTCTTTCACCTCACATATTCACCAGCTGGTAAGGAGGTTGAAATTAAAGTTGGGTTTTTATTTTAGAATAAAATCTTGCCTTTCTTTTGAAGCCAAAAAGAGGCTAGTTTCTGCCACTTTTCTACCAGTGTTAGATTATGGTGATGTTTTGTACATGCACGCTTCATCTCAGAGCTTACATGCTCTTGATACTGTTTACCATGGAGTGTTGAGGTTCATCACAAACTTAAAATCCCTCACACATCACTGTCTGCTGTATGAAAGAGTTGGCTGGTCCTCTTTGTCTTTGCGCAGACTGAAACACTGGCATCTCCTTATTTACAGGGCAGTTTTAGGTCTACTGCCACAATATTTCATAGACTTCATCCAACTGAGATCAGGAGACCATAATCTCAGGTCTCAGAGCTTCTTTTTGTTGTTTGTCCCCAGAGTCAGGACTGAGCTGGGAAAAAAGGCATTCCGATTTGCTGCGCCTTTCTCCTGGAATCAACTACAAGCTGACTTAAAACTGAAAGAACTGGTTTCACTATATATGTTTAAGAGGCTCTTAAATGTCTGGGAAGAAAAATCCTTGTGCTGCAGATGTTTTACCTGACAAACTGATTTTATAAATTTTTTATATTAGCTTATTTATTGCGGGTTTTTATTTTTTATTTTTTTAATGATTTTAGTATTCTACTGTATTGTTCCAAGGTTCTGAATGTTTGTGTTGAATGTTGTTTGCTGAAACGTGTAAATGAGCTGCTATCTTGGCCAGGTCACTCTTGAAAAAGAGATTTGTAATCTCAATGAGGTTTTTCCTGGTTAAATAAAGGTTAAATAAAATAAAATAAAAAAAATTTCAGCCTCTCTGCACCAATTCATTAAGTCATCTGCAGCTTTTGGGAATGTACAAACAAATCGTACAGCATCCAGCGTAGCATTTTGATGAAGAGTTGTTTGTTAATTTTACAGTTGTGAGTAATTCTCTGTTACTGATGACAGCCACTGAACCACTGTCTGTGGCTCCTCCTGTATTAATATGCAGAATTGTAAGCTCCATGCTAAAACACACAACGAGAGCCTGAGCTTGAATTTATGATAAGTCAAACTCATCCCAGAAGACCTACTCAACACACGCAGGTATTTAGAGAAGACAGACAAACACATCCTTTACTGGTAAACAGTAGTTTGGTGCATTCAAGCACAACAATATTACCATTACATTTTCCAAGTTTAGTTTGAGGGATTTTTAGATTTTCTGGGAGCAGCACAGTGAACGTGTGAAGGCCTGGGGCTGTTTTATGAAAAGAAGGTAACTTGATCAGGGACACGCTCAGGGACAAGGCTGCTACTTCGAATTTATTGAGTTTTTTTTGTAATATTTTCTGACTTTTGAAGATGGCATGCAGTATGTCAGTGAACAATATACACCAATCAGGAATTTTGGTATTGTGTTATAGTGCTGTAGTCAACACCATACTAATATAGACTAAGACCAAGTCCAGAGTGAACCAAGACCAAGACAAGGCTAAGACTTTCAGGGTTTGGGACCGAGTTGAGACCAAGACCAAGGATCGGACCACACAGGCCAGCCTTTGCTCCCCTCCTGCATCATCTGTTCACCACTGTTCCTTCCTTGGACCACTTTTGATAAATACTGACCACTGCAGACTGAAACACTCCTCAGGAGCTGTAGTTTTGGAGATGCAGTGACCCAGTTGTCTAGCCATCTCAATTCCACCTCTATCAAACTTGCTCAAATCCCTGCCCATTTTTCCTGCATTTAACACATCAACCTTGAGGATGAAATGTTCACTTGCTGCCTAATACTGTACTGTACTGTACTCTCATCCACTAACACAGGTGCCATAATAAAAAGATAATCTGTATTATTCAGGTCACCTGTCAGTGCTCATAATTTTATGCCTGATTGGTGTATTTATTACTGGTTTCAAAATTATAAACAGGGCAACTGCAATTTGGAGAAAATGTATTAAAATGTACTGTACCTATACTCATTAAGCTTTATCATTAAAGTTGCAGGGGCCTGGTGTTAAGACCCTGGTTACACCCTGGACAAATGGTAGTTAATCACAAATGACCCTGACAAAATACACTGCACACATTCACTATAGGCAATTCAGAGTCATCACTTAATCCATATAAATGCATGTATTTGGATAGTAGGAGGAAACCATAATACCCAAAGAAAATGATGTAATCTATTTTAAGTGATTTTTTAAGTGTTAATCTTCTGAATGTGCCCACTGTAAACCCCAAAAAGGATAAAACTATAAAATCTAGAAACTGTTTAACGCGCTGTGGCATCCAACTTATTTACACAAACATTTTAATTTCAAATTAGCTTTCTACTTGAGCAACAAATTAGCTGGATGAATGCCAGCTCACATGGTGGTTTCTCTCTCTGTGTCTGGTGGCTTCAGTTTGCTGCATTAATAGTGTCTCACTGTCCTATTCCTCTGAAGTCCACATTTCAGATTGAAGGTTTCAGGTCAAACGTGGCTTACTCCATTTCAAAGCACCTCTCACACACTTACACACACCAAGATACAGGCTTTAGCTGTGTTTGCATGGGGTGTAATGCCACATACACATTGTGGGTATCATCATACAGAAATGCCCAGGTGCTGGAAGTGTTCACAAGACAATCCACTATTTTATATTTCAAAGCATTCAATGAGATGAGTGAGGAAATTACCAGATTTGTGGTGGCCCTAGAGCAGAAAGCCATTACTGAGCTTTGAATAAAAACACCATTATGCGGCGGCAGAAGCATATAACAGAACTGCAGCGAAGACACCAAACACAACTGTATTTACGCACAAACAAACCTTGGTGTTTTCACTGTGTGCTCAGAGCACGCAGTGAAAATTCAACACACAAGTTTTTCCAGGAGTGGATGGACATGCCAGCCTATTCAAGCGACATACTGTATTTGCGGCCACTATAAGGAAGTCAATTCAAGTTGTAGTCTAAAGGCCAAAAACATTCACAGCAAATACATACTTGTTTGGGAGTTGTGACTAGCTTTGGCCGATACTTAAAAAATGTTTACAGTCATTTGGAAGTTTTTATTACTTTCTTTCAACAGAAGTAAAATATACTGCTCAAAAAAATTAAAGGAACACTTTGAAAACACATCAGATCTCAAAGGAGAAAGCAGTCAGACTGGATATCTACTGATATGAATTGGGTAGTGTTTAAGGATGCCCCATTGTTTGATCAAAATTAAAATTATCACCTGCTGATATAGATTTTAAGACACCCCAAAAATCAGTGAAATAACAGTGTGGCAGGATAGTCGTTGGTACTCAGTAGTTTGTATGGCTTCCACATGCTTGTGCGCACGCTTGACAACATCAAGGCATGCTCTTATGGAGACAACAGATGGTGTCCCGGGGTATCTTCTCCCAGATCTGGCCCAGGGTATCACTGAGCTCCTGGAGGTTCTGAGGTGCAACCTGGCAGTGTCGGATGGACTGAAACATAATATCCCAGAGGTGTTCTATGGATTTTAGGTCAGGTGAGCGTAAGGGCCTGTCAATGGTACCAATTCCTCCAGGAACTGCCTGCATACTCTCGCCACATGAGGCCTGGCATTATGGTGAACCAGAAGCAATCCAGGATCCACTGCACCAGTGGACGGTCTGACAGTGGGTCTAAGGATTTCATCCCGATACTTAATTGCAGTCAGAGTGTTGTTCTCTAGTCTGTAGAGGTCTGTGCATCCTTCAATGGATATGTGTTCATGCTGAACAGTGTTACAGGCAGCATAACATTTTCCATGGCTTCTCCAGACCCTTCCACATCTGTCACGTGTTCAGAATGAATCTGCTCTCATCTGTGAAGAGCAGGGCCCAGTGGAGGAGATGTTCTATGATAAATGCCAATCGAGCTCCATGGTGCTGGGCAGTGAGCACAAGGGCCACTAGAGGACGTCAGGCCCTTTAACCACCCTCATCAAGTTGTTTGGTCAGAGACATTCACACCGGTGGCTCGCTGGAGCTCATTCTGTATACTGCTCTAGCAGTGCTGATCCTTTTCCGTCTTGCATAAAGACGCAGATACCGGTCCTGTTAATGCACTGTGGACCATCCACAGCTCTACCTGTGTCCTAAAATATTATCCATGCTCTTGAGACTGTGCTGTGAGACACATTAAACCTTCTGGCAATGGCACATGCTGATGTGCCATCCTGGAGGAGCTGGACTGCCTGTGCCACCTCTGCAGGGTCCAGGTATCACCTCATGCTGCCTGTAGTGACACTGACCCCACCCAAATTCAAAACAAGTAAAAAACAGTAACAAAAGATGATGAGGGGAAAAAATGTCAGTGGCCTTGATCTATAAAATCATTCCTGTTTTGGGGGTGGTCTCACTGATTTCATTAACACCAAAGCAGTTGATAATGATGAGCAACAACCTCTGCTATGTAACTGACCAGATCAATATCCCAAAAGTTTAATTTAACTTGATGCTATACTCTGATTAAATAGTATTCCTTTAATTATTTTGAGCTGTGAAAAGTACAGTGAGTTGAGTACAGTGAAAAAATTACTTTTTTTTTCTTTGTTTTTTTTTACCAATAATATCTCAGAACATTCGTTTCCAAAGAGAAAAGTAAATAAGGTGACACAGGTTTAAATGTGAAAAGCAATGTCAAAGAAATAATTAGAGAGAAATGACATTGCATTCAGTTGGCTAAAGTCTGCGTAACTTACAAATATATAAAAATTCTACTTGTTGCTATGAAATACATATAATTTTCCTGATTTCTGGCAGATATCAGTACATGCTGCCAAACTCCTCTTGTCAATCACGGCTGAGAACAGACTGCAAACATTACTCCACAAAACCACCATAAAAATACATCTACCTTTTCTTTTATAGCCAATCCTGTTCTCTATACATCTTTCTGAACAATGTAGAGGATTATTAACCCTGACAAAAGACCTGTTTAAAACGTCTGACATCAAGTGTTTCTTTTTGCCTTTATTCCTTCAATACACTGCATATTATTCCGTCATAAATACAGCTCTGCCCTTAATTTCAGAGCTGTGGACTCAAGCCAAGATTCAAATAGTAATCTTCTCAGTGTAACATCGGAGCAGCGATAAAATCAGTCTTCCATCTCAGCTCTTCCGTTGTCGGTCCACTTCCTATCTGATCTGTCTGTTTGGCTGGATATCTAGGCTTCTCTCTTTCTCTTTCAAAGACGGATCTGCGCATAAGCGCACACACAGATATATATATTTTATATTACACAATAGAAGATATGGCTCTGGAGAGTGTCATTATGACAGATGGAAAAAAGAAGCGTTTATTAAGAGTTGATGACAGTACAAGATATCACTGTACTATTCATTGAGCAAATAATGGAGTCAGAGATCTGTTATTAGGTTACCAGTTCACTCCACAAGGTCACTCATTATCAAATATACTGTAGCAGCTAATGAGTTTATGTCTTTGTCAAAGGTTCAACAACAGTTCAATACCAGTTTGTGTCTTAAAGGTGAGTCAACAGTTTTTAAAATTTTATATATTTATAAATACCTATCTTGACCAATCACATCTCAACATGTCATAGATACCACATAAATGCTAATCTTCTCTGTATTAATCCAATTTTAGTAAATGGTTAGGACTCCTGCCTCTGAGCACGGAGGTTGTAGGTTTGATACTATACGACTAACTACAATATCTCTGAGTAGAGTTTGCATGTCCTCCCCATGTTACAGTAGGTTCTCTCCAGATATTTGGGTTTCTTCCCATCGTCCAAAGACATACATGTGTTATAGAATTGGTCTAAGGCAACACCAAATCATTTAATAATTGTATGGTTGAAGAAAAGTTGTTTTTATTTTCTACTCTAAAAACAAGCTAATGAAGAAAACGCAAATATTCCAAGTATGTGGAAAGTACCTCTGTGAGGCAATGATAAATGATAAATGATAAACAATTTCATGGTCTAACACTAGATTTCACAAAAAAAGCTATTTCATCCATTGTTTTTTTTTACTCGTAATAACACTCAGTGGGGGTCTCAGGTAATAGCAACTGTTGATGGCAGTCCTTGTCTGTGTGATGCTACTTTACAATGACTGTGTGCGTATTGTTTCTCCATTCTGCCTCTTTGAGCTTGGTACAGTCTCAACGCTTTCTCAGTGACATCAGGGCCTGTCCAAGTGAGTGGCTTTGACAGCAGGGTCCACATGTGTCTGTCTGGCTCTCCAGGGGTCTGAGTGGGCACCCATCACACAACTCCACCTTTAACTGTTATGTTTGCTTTCCTTGACCCACTAGTTGGATAAAAGCATTAAGTTCCAGCACTTGTGTCAGTCATGCATGAAGATGGACAGATGCAGGATGCGCATGTCATTACACAAGGACATAGTTTGTGACAGCTATGCATTAGGAAATGGACTTGTGATAGAGTGGACTTGGACACTCAACAGCCTCGGGAACTGTCCAATAATCAGTCAGTCCCATCTGGGTGACAACAGAGGAGAAGAACGTCTTACTATCCAATGCTCTTGTTTGCAACCATTAAAAAGCACTCAGGATGCCCACATAACCCCTCATGGCAGTATGTTAGAATATATATGTGATTAAACAGCTTCAGGTCAGAAAGTAACTGGACATTATCACACTATTGTTTTATGCTGAGTGAGCAAGTTAAATTACTATGTATATGGCACGAATACAAAGAACTTAAAGACAACCATTCAAAGTATTAGTTGTAACTGGCAGTCCTAATGTAGCCTATATTTTAGCAGGGATTTGAATAAATGTTTACTAATCTACTAGCATTATTATATAAATAATCTGTGAAAACAAATAGACATTGAGATGTCATTAAGACTTTATTACTCATGAATTAGTAATAAATTAATTATTTTAAAAAGTGAAAAGTAAAAGAAAGTGTGTATTTTAGTGCTTGATGTATTGTTACAACATACAGCACAAAAAAGTCAAACAAGAATAGAAAAAAAGAAACCAAAGTGAAACAGATAAATATTCCCAATCCAGAACCACAATGTTTAAGAAGGTGAAGATAGTTGCTGGTTCTAGAAGTGTAAAACTTTTATTTTTATGTCAGTAGATTAATGTTTTACAGTGACAAACAGATCTATGCTATTGTTGTGGAACAGCAAGTTGCAGATTCTGGTATAATACCGAAAGTACAATCAGGTAATGCTTCTTAATTTGCAGTGAATATCTCTTGGTATGCACATTTCAGGAGCGCTTCACAAGGCAGTTCATTTCCTAACGTCAATCATTCAGTCAATATTCAGATTATAAAACTCTGACTATATTAGGATTTATCCATCAAGTAGGATTAGTAACCTCTGTACCAAAGGTCTGCCATTATTTCTTTTTATTAGCCACTTAAGATTTGAGCCTTTCCCACAGCTGACTCACCTATTGGCATTTCATATTGGCTTTGCAGGCATTTAGGATGTGTTCACACTTGCCGTGTTTGTTTCGCTTCAATCGAACTCAGGTGCGCTTCCTGGGACAGTCCTGTTCCTTTGAGCAGGTTTGAACGCGTAATCTGTCTCAGGTGTGGACCAACGTGGACCAAACTACGGACTAACACCAGGGAAAGGAAACAGCACTGTTTACCAAGGGCATTGAAACATATGTGCATCTAACATCACTAAAATACAAATATACTGTAAATAAAAAGTATTTAAAAGGTTGCTAACATTTGCAAACAAACTGAACTGAGCGAGCTGAAACTGAACTGAAACACTACTGAAACAACACAGATTTCATATTAATTACAGAGAATGTGTTCAGCCAATATCGCTGTTCTGAACTTGAATACTTTATTAAATATTAATGAAAGTGCACTGTATGATATTGTTGGGATATATGGAGCTGAAGAGGCGAGGTTTGTTACCGATCACTCAGTCAGTTCAGTTCATTTGACAGAGCTCAGTGTGAACTAGAACCAGACCAATGACATCATCAACACAGACGCAGACTTTTGCCCCAAAGTGCAACGAGTCCTGCGGACCAATAAATGTGAACACACCCTTAATATCAGTTGTTGCTGGATAAAAAAGATGAAGCCAGATAAAAAGGGGGCATTGTAAATCATGTATTTGGCCCACATGTAAAAAGTTCTTACAAGAAACCTTTAGATACCTAGAACCCTAATACTAATGGAGATACAAATGACAAGATTTAGCACTTCCAAATAAGTGGCAAAAGCCCGAGAGCTCCTTGAGTAATTAATCACCACAAATACAGTATATTAATAGTACTCAGCCAATATTAATATTTTAAATGATTTGCACAAGGGTTATATGGAGGTCATAAGCACTGGTCAAACCTATGATGTCATTTATATACAATAACACTGGCTCAAACACTATTAATAACAATATCAATAAAATGTCCAATAAAAGTCAGCCATTTTAATATTTGTCAAACTTTATGCTTTGTTTCAATCAAGCTAAGTGGAAATCGTATGACATTTTAGAAATTATTATATTGTCAGCAAATCATAGACAATATTGACAGCTGTAAGTAACCCACGGTCAAGGGTGCTTTATGAAAAAATAAATAAATAAATGGCTTAGTATTTTGCATATACCTGTGCAAAAGTGATTTTATGTACTGCTTAAAAGGCTTAAAAGAACCTATTTGTTTTTATCAGTTGCAGTTTAATGTAGTTTTACAAACATTTGTTACACCATTTGAAAAGCAATCACTAAACCTTTGGTAACAATCAAATTTTAGATCATTTGCTGATTAACAGTTTGGTCTAACAAACAGCAAAAGGTGAATTAAAGCCATGATACAACAAATCTGGAATCTACAAAGTCAGTGGAAATACTGCTTTTGTGCCTTTTAAAGAGTCACATTTGTGGTGATATTATGACAAAGGACAGTGAGAAACAACAGTAAATAGATATAAACACCTCAAGAGCGCAGACATCCTCCAAAATATTTGCTTTATCTTGCAATGGTAAAGATGAAGTGCCAAGCTGTCAATTAAGACGTGTCTTTTAGTTCAGGGGTAAATGCTCTATACATTGAGCCACAACACCCTCATGGCTTACAATGGTAAAGAATGTCTGTGAAGACTCTCACTCGTCCAGGGTAAATGCATCGCAACAAAAGTTAAAAAAGCAGTCATCTGGATTGGATTTTTCAAGTTGAAGATGTTTCACCTCTTATCCAAGAGGCTTTCTCAATTCTGAAATGAACTGGTAAGAGAGCTGGTTTATATTCTTCTAGGAAGGAGGAGTTTAGACCTGAAACTAAATTCTACTGGTCAATGTGACCATGAATAGCCTGAGTGGTTTCGGGTCATTAGGAGTCCTTTGTCCTCAGCTGGAGTAAGAGTCGTTAACCCTCCCCAGCCTGGGCAGCTCCTTCAGATAAATGACCAGAGTGAAACTGTTACCAGTTCATTTCAGAATTGAGAAAGCCTCTTGGATAAGAGGTGAAACATCTTCAACTTGAAAAATCCAATCCAGATGACTGCTTTTTTAACTTTTGTTGCAATGATAAAGAATCTACTAAAACTGATCATTTCTAACTTTACTACCCTTTTGGGGCTGGAGCTAGTAGCTGTGGCCCCATCACAATGATACATAATCTTCCAGATGCACACAAAACACAAATTATTTTTCCTTGGTCCTTACTGAGCTTTCCTTACATAAAAGAGGTTTTAGTGAACAAAATAAAATATGCAGTGCTTTATCCTGGTGAATCAAAAAGGAGCAGTTCCATGTCAAAACAAGTGACTTGTGGAAGCTACTTCACCTCATCTTTGTTAGTTTGATTCATATACACTGTGTTCTTTCACCTTTTAAGTTATTGTATAGTCATGTATAGTCAATATAATGTTGTTGATAGAGAAGTCTTTTGTGTATACTGCAGATAATTCTGAAAACAATAGAAAACAATTTACAAGAGATGATTCAAGATAGGCCTGGCTGCCAACTGAATATACAGTATTTTTAGCAATCAGTAGGTGTTTCCAGTCCAGCACTGCAAACATTCACAGTCTTGGAAACTTCACAGACTACACAGAACACGGATTGGTTTCATGTTTGCCAATCTAATTTCCGTGAATATATCTTTTTCATGACCCCAGTCCACCCATCTTGCTATTTCCTTACCTGCTTTGCCTGCTTTCCATTTGAGTTTAGAGCCAGCTGGCTTTCGTCAGTGCACTTAGTGATATGTTGGTTTCTTAGACGTGCCCTCTGAATCTGTGAGTCTTATTGAGTTATTTAATCGTTCCAAATCCCTAAAGAGGCTTGAAGAGTTTTAAGACTTAACGCTGTTTGCATTTTTCTGAATAATTTAGAGTGAAATTTACCAAAGTGTTTACAAGAAGCTGATTTAGCAGGTGACCTTAAATAGATGACAGCAAAACTGTATTACAGTAAATGCTATGTATAAGTCAATTTATGTATTATTCTAATTATTTAAAGATCAGATGGAATGTGGTGAGAAGTATATAAAACAGATTATCTCTTCATTGTGGCACCTGTTAGAGGGTGGGATATAATATTCAGCAAGTGAACATTTTGTCCTCAGAGTTTACGCCG
Organism: Bostrychus sinensis; assembly: GCA_020698575.1. Taxonomy (NCBI): domain Eukaryota; kingdom Metazoa; phylum Chordata; class Actinopteri; order Gobiiformes; family Eleotridae; genus Bostrychus; species Bostrychus sinensis. The sequence goes on from CM036242.1 coordinate 26,911,641, forward strand.
AAGAAGAAAAAATGGGCAAGCATAAGGTTTTGAGCGAATTTGACCAGGGCCAAATTTCTATGGCTAGATGACTGGGTCAGCTGCAGCTGGGTGGACTGCCCTTGTTATTGCAGTCTGCAGTGATCGGTATCTATCAAAAGTGGTCCAAAGAAGGAACAGTGGTAAATCGGTGACAGGTAATGCATGTGGGGAGTAAAGGTTGGCCTGTGTGGTTCAATCCAACAGATAAGCTACTATAACTCAAACTGCTGAAGAAGTTAATCCTATTTTTTTGTAAAAAAAAAAAAAAAAGTGCCAGAACACACCGTGCATCACAGTTTGTTAGGTATAAACCTGCATATTATAGTCACCAGTAATAGGCATGTGGACATAATATTATTCAGTTGGTATAGTTTTGGTTTTACTGATTTAGTTACAACTTTTCATTTTTATATCTCTGGTTATGTAAAGATTTAGTTGTGGATTTTTAATCCTGCTTGGTCTGTCCTCATTTAAACCCTGATGTCCCCACATGCTTTAACAGGGAACTACTTATTTGAGCCCCCGCGTTAAAGAGAAATCAGTCAGCAGGCCAGATAGCACTAATTAATCAGGTTGACAACATGTAATTTGGCTAACCAACCATTAGTAATAATTCTGCTCCAGGATTTCCCGTGGCACTAACAAAAATAATTTAGGCTGCATCTACATTTGGATCATTTCGTACATGTCATGTTGATAAATATTAGTTTTAACGATAATTGCCCTCCTCCAACACGAAAACTCACTCTAAACCGACCATTCATCCACAAAACTCAATGAGATGCCTGTTACAGCAGCTTAAATCCTCTCATTCAAGTCACCCAACCTAAGTGCTATTCTTGTTTTAGTGTTATCAATCAATACTGTGTAATGAACGGCTCATTCAGTCAATTCATGCTCCGGTCTCCTCTCTGAATCATTTCCATGTCGTTCTGCGTGTGCTCTGGTTTCCTTTGGGTGCTCTGGTATCAGTTAGCGATGCATCATCTACTTCAGCACGCAGCCGTCAATTATCCACCTACCGGCTGCCACTATTATCTTATTGTATTTCATTGGAAACCTCAGACACCTGCGCCTGATAATGTTGACCCACAAGCTGAGCTGTTAACAGCTACTTAGTTTTTATGTGATCTGTGGTCCACAAATACATTTAAAAGCACAAAATAAAGAGTCAAAGATATCTAGCATCAACAGTGAAATACTCTGCTGTGACACAAGGATGTTGGTAGAAGAGTTGTGAAGTGTGACCTCCATCAGTCAGACTTGTTTGTCAGGCTCATGTCATGTGGTTGATTTACTGCCTTTCATTCCTCACTCCCCTTTGGATAAAGACGGTTGTGGAGGTGCTTTGACCCAGCTGAGCTATCCCATCAAATGCCTGAAATAGATATGCTTCATCAGCTCTTTCGCTAATGCTACCAATAATGTTATGACTGAACAGTGTATTTTTTCCCAAACCTGCAATGTCCAGAACACAATCCATTCATCTTAGCTTACTGATTATAAGATACAAGGCTAAAGCTTATCGCAGCTGCTTTGGGCATGAGGCAGATTATATCATAAGCTCTGCATTCTCAACTCATCGGTTGGGATGCAAAAGTAGTTGCGGGAATTTTCTTAGCGGGATAAAGTAAGGTAAGGTTTACTTTATTGATCCCTGTAGGGAAAATAGCTCTCTGCATTTGACCCATCCTTCAATGCTGCTGGGGCAATGGAGCAGTGGGCTGCCATGGTGTTCTCCAAATCTTGAGCCAGGATCCTGGTCTGGAGTATCTGGCTGGAGGATTAGCCTATTGTGCATGTTTTATGTTGATAGGGGAACAGGAGTACCCGGAGCAAGTCCATGTAGAGCCTAAATTATTTTGAATCACAATTATCTTTTGATTGTGACAGAAGTGCCCAGAAAGTACATGACTCTACCCGGAAAGGAGTTCATGTTGTGCTATCTCCGCAACCATACATCCAAATATCCATAGATAGATAGACCCCCAGTGCAGTTAACTGTGGTCTATTTCACAGTCTACAATTATACTGAGGTACAGAATGTGATTTGGGGCACAGTAGAGAATTGCTCCTTTCTCAGACAATAGACTGGTGATTGGACCATTGCACTGGGGTCACTCCTAGGACAGCAGACTCTACTGGGGAAGCAGACAGACTTGTCGGATACTTTTCCCTCCTCAGCCAGCCAAACTGACCTCATTTATTGCAGAAGTAATTATGAGAACCTACATGTGTCATACTGATCCTACTTTCCTCCTGGAGAAAAGCAAAACTAGGTCGTTCACATTGCTGGTATAACTTTATTCTCTTAGATGTTGCTGCAGTGTGTCGTATACTGGTTGTGATGCTCACCTCACTCCCACCATTGGCAATGTGGTACTGATAGTGTCAGATATAAGTGGTTGAGTCTATCATGTCTTGTTGAAATCCAACCAGTAAAACACTGTGTTAAATCTAAACAAAATCAGAATTGAAGTACTTTGCACAGGTATATCGATACCTGTGCAAGTACTCATACTCATATTCATAAAAGTGGGCCTATACCAGCAACCAATACCACTTTACAGCGCTGTCACGTGACAGTCACCTCTCAGCTGAGCAGTGAGAAATGTGTAGAAGGATTTCAAAGTGAACCGTATGGCGATTAAAGCAAAGATGACTCTAGATTATGCTCAACCAGACATCCCAAATCATATGTGAGTCCTAAAACGCAAGCAGTTGTCCTTCTGTTGTCCTAATTGTCCCGAAAACAATACCAGAGCAGAGTCTGAAGTAGTTGTTGTCTGATAAAACATAAGGAGTACTGTTGCTAATTGTGTGTGGGTCCTGGGGAATCTCTGCTGGTTATGCTTAGAAGCTCAAACCACTCTTAGCCAAAACTTAGCAACGCAGAGTGGGGATAGACGGCAAAAAGACGACATGGCATGGGATGAATGAGATAATTTAGTACAGTGTAAATGTATAAAGTAATCCCTTTATAAGTACTCGTGTCTGTACTCAGTAACGGCAAGTACTCAAATGGAAGTACTCGTACTCGTATCACTTTGAAAAAAAGGGGTATTGGTGCATGCCTAAATTGAATAGTTTGCAAATCTCATAAAACTGTATTTTATTCATAGAACCTAGTTTTCACACATTAGAGAGAGGGACTTATGTAGCTATTGAAGCAATAATTTTGCAAACCAGCGTTAGAATGTTTGTGAAATAGAGATATTTTACTTTTTATTTCATGAAAAAAATAGCTCATTTTGAATTTTTCATGGCAGCAACACATCTTAAAAATGTTGGACAAGAGCAATAAAAGGATAGAAAAATCAGGTACTAATAAAAAGTGGGAGATAAACATTTTACAACTATTGTTAATTTTACAACATTGTTAATGCAGTACCACGAGATGATCTGAAATTCTCAATTGACCAATACATCTAATACTAATAACTATATAATTATAACAGTAAATTTATGAAATGTTGTCAATTAATCTAATTAGTTTCAAAATCCTACTCCAAAAGTTTTTTTTTTTTTTTTTTTTTTTGTTTTTTTTACTAGCACCATTATTTTTTAGTTTATTACTGGTCCTGTTTCAACTTTTTTGAGATGCTTTGCTGTCACTAAATTAAAAATGAGCTTCTGGGTATTTTTCATGATTTGAATGTTGTTTGTGAATACTGATGGTAGCAAGTTATTGAGCAGGTGATCAGTAAATGTTATGGTCAATGATGGCCTTATAGCCCCCGTAAATAATTATTAAAGATAAAGGTTTTAGTATTGTAAATGGACCAGAATCCCTTGTCATGATTAATTTAGCTCTCTCTTCCTCTAATAGGCCATATCTAATTCATAAGAGAAGTCAAGCCTATTCCACTAGGCTTAATGGTACTTTACAACAGCTGGAGGCAATGACAAAGGTAACCTATGCACCTCACCTCTAAAGTTGAATATTAGTCATGATTTTGTGCAGAGTATTAATATTTAGACTACAGATTACCAGTAGCTCCGAAACCTATTGCTATGACCTTGTTCTCTTTGAGCTTTTTTGCCATCTGTAATTCTGATAAAATGCTGTCTCAAAGTCAAAATATCCTCAATTTATTTTTCTATGTTGAATAAAACAAAAGAATAGTTTTGTATTGGTAAAGTAAAATAAATCATACCTTTAAGACATTCGAAAGCAGTGGACCAAATTAAAGAGGAATGCCAGGAGATGTTTTTTTTTTGTTTTGTTTTGTTTTTTTCAACAACTGCATTAACATTCCTGGATCCTTTTCAAAGTTGTTCTGTTTTTGCTTGAACAAAATGAGCGAGAACGCAGATTGCCTCATTTTTTCCATGTATTAAATTGGGTTTTTAGAAAAATATAAAAAAGTAAGCAACCTTTAGTAAAATAAAGAAAAAAATTACAAAATATTTCTGTCAATGTCATAAATTTCAAAGCCCTTCTCAAAGCTTTAACAGATCTTTGGCTGTCAAGTGATCTCTATCTTGTTTTAAAATGCCTCACACAGATAATTGTAGTAGGCTAACAGTTAGTTACTTTAATGTTTAATATTTTCACACTGGTTTTACCTGAATTAATTTTCTATCTCTATGAATGGATCTTTTGTATATTATTATTAGTATTATGTTATTATTATTATTATTATTATTATTATTATTATTATTATTATTATTATTATTATTATTATGCATAAGTTCAATGTCACTCTTTTCCAAAAGCTTACAGAGGCACAGGCAATAGTGAGCTGGAGAGACTGTGAGTAACAAAAGCTAAAACCGAAACCTGTGCAATAGCTGAGAATGGGACTGTGCTGCATAATAAGTGACTGTTAGCAGAACAAACAACCAATGGATATTAGCAACATACAATGCAACATTTATAAAGAGTGTTTTGGTTAAATAATGTGGCCTGTTTTATATCGAGTATGTTATTGAGTTTCAATTGTGTGTGTCCTTTTGGTTAGTTTAAATTCAAACGACCATTTCAGTGAATGCTGATTCAGAACCTTTTCTTTAGGACTCATGTGTTGATGTAATAGATGGTCATATATTTACATATAGCCTGTAATCCTTTATTAGCAAATTGATCAGTAGACAATCTTTTGGCCACACCCATTTCTACAACTGTACTATAATGTGGACAGCGTGTGATAGTCATATTAAGGCTACAGAGCTCTGACTGTATGTCAGTGGATGGATGATGACACAGGGTGTAACTTGTTTTGGGGTTTAGGGAATTCAAACAGCATGACTTATTGCAGAAAGGCTCAGCTCTTTATACAAACACTGTCTATTTATCCATGTGGCAATAATTTAATTGCTAATGCCGACCAAAGTGCTTCGCAAAATACTCTCATTTTAAAGACATGGTATAACGTAATTAAATTTTCAAAAAAAAAAATAGATCTCTGAGTGATAGTGAAGTAAATAGTGGTTCAACAGATTTCAGTGTTAGTAGGGACTAGGAAAGGTTTATATTCATACAGGGATGTATTGTATGTCCATTGAATAGGGCATTTAAGCTTGCTCCTTGCCTTGAACACACTGTACTGCTGCCATGTGTCAGCTGTGGAGGCTGACGCAAAGGAAAAGCAAACAGCAGCTCATCCTGCCTTTTTACCTTTTGTCTCTCTCTGTGACTGTCTCTCTGCATTGTCCTCTCTTTCATCCACATTACTCTGCGAACGTTACACTCTTGTGGTTTGCCTGTCACACAGAAGATCACTCCTGCTCCTCTTGCTATTTTTTGCCATTTTTCGCCGGCACTCAGTGTCTGATTTGTGCCTCTGTGATCCATGCAATGTGCCGTTGTTTTAGGAATCTGAGCCACGTGATCTGGGACGCCATCACAGTCAGCGGAGACCTCCCAAACAGAAAATAAGGAATAGGCTAAGGTTATACTTATACGCACACATCTAGGCAGTTAATCTTACTTAAATCTTGCCTTACCTTTCCTGACTCTGATGGCAGTTTGAAAATCCCATCAATGTTTATGTTCCTTTGCAAATCTGACTTGGGACTAACCCACGTGGTTGAGTGATGGTTGCTCTAAATAATTCACTGCTTTTATTTATAAATAAATGCTGGCCCTGTATCCTCTTCTATTTTCAGTATCTCTTTAACGTCTAGCAAAATCAAAGTCACTCAAACTAAACACAAAATCTGCAACCTCACCTCATGATCCTTTAAATTTTTAGATGATATATTTGACTTTTTTCCAAAGTCTTTTCTCCAGTGACGTTTGTGCACATCCAGAGATGGGTATTACATAACAGACTCGCGTGCTCTTTTCTTCAGCCTCAGACAAGCCCATACCCTACAGACGACTCTGAATATATTTAGTTTCAAATTTTATAAACACGTGACATTTAAGGGAGCAGCACTGGTTCAAAACAGGTATAATGACACTTTTGTCCTAATTTCCAATTCTTACCAGCAAGCAGAGAATTGGTACAGTATATGCAGAGATTAAATGAGTGATACAGCGCAGGCAGTATACAGAATATGAGTAATCAATAAGTTACAATTTCTGATACAGTAAAAAGGAGTAAAACTATACCTCAAAACAATATGAACACTGTTTTTGTGGATTTCTAAATCAATGCATTTCTTTTACCAACATTTGTTGTGAAATAACATAGGCTACACCCTCAAAATGTAAACCCAAACAATAAGATATCCCTTGACACCAATGAAGTTTAAAGGTGCACTACCCAAAATCAATTTTATCAGTCATCCTGACACAAGCATAGCTCTTGGTATCATTGTTTTCCTTGTATCTGTGTTTTCATTTTGTGCGCTCCTGTGTAGGCTACAAGTTGCCTGGAAATTCCAGACTCACCGCTGTACAAGCGGATGAGTCTGGTCACCTTAGAATCAATTCAATTTCTAGGATGGAGCAAACCCGAGTTAATGGACAGCGTTGTTAGCCAATCAGAAAATGGCGGACGTGACGTTAACAAAGTGACAAGAAAGTGAGAAAATAAACAAATGGAGTAGAGAAGCCACGAGGGAGGAACGAGGGAGTTATTTCAACATTACCGTACCATACCGCTGAATGAAACAAACTCTCGGCTCCTCGGTGCGCCATCTTGATTGTTATCGGTGAGGAGACGCGTACGAGTGACGCTGCTCACGAAGAACACGTGACTTAAATAAACCAATCAAAATGCACGGTACGGTTGGGATTTGAGTAAACCACTGCGGACAGCGTGGTGACCAGACTGATATTTCTCTGTAGAATAACACAGAGACATATCAGTCTGGATTTTCCAGGCAAGGCTACAAGCTGAACTAGCCACTCTCTCTGAGTACGAGCTGTTGATTCAATGTTGACAACTAGTGTAGAATAGAATAAAAGCTTGACATTAAAGGCGTATCAAGGTCTTTTTTTTCACAGATTACTGCAATCAAACAGTTTTTTTCATATAAATTAAAAAAGTATATATTTTAACTTTAAAAGGCAAAAACAGTGACCAAAAACTGGTCGCAACTCCATCTAGTGAAATAAAGTAATAAAACAGACCTCCCAAGATGAATGCAAGCTTTAGTCTCCAAAATACAGGATGTTAACACCTTGAGGAATAAAAATTACTTCTAAACACTACTAATATTATGGGAATTTAGTTTATATACATACAGCACATACACATATAACAACAAATAGAAACCAAATAAAAGTGAAAAGAAAGAAAACTAAATAAAATAAAATACTGAGAAGGCCGTGCTCCATGTCCCTCTCCCTGATTTCCTGTCACAGTCGTCTCTATCAAATAAAAATCAGGCTCTCTCAAAATTTGTATCTTTCTAGTAAATCTAGTGAGATTTACATGACGGTTTAACAACAAAGCAATGAAAGAGTATAAGAAGTATTTGTTTCATGGTCCTGCATACAAACAGTGTATGATGTTGCTATGGAAACCTGCTCAAGGATAATCTCATTTCAGGACAAAGGTTAGACATAATCCTGTTAAGATTGTCCTAAAACAAGCCAATGGGAAAGACAGAAATCATGACTTTCACTACACTACCCATTATTACATTTAGGGTCAAGGTTTTAGGTAATTTTAATTGTTTAATCTGGTATAATTGTATCGATCTGAAAGACAACTGAAGCTCCAGCCTTGCTCTTAATGCCACTCGACTCCTGTGCTCTCTGATCCTGGCCGGCTTCCATCAGTATAATTCAAGCATCTTAAACGTATCATGGCTCAGACACTCAGTGAAAATAAAAACAATCCATTAAAAAGAGAGGGAGGAATGAGAGGCTGGGAAAGGACAACATTAGCTTGACATTGATACAAAAAATGATGCAGCTGTTGTCACACATCAGTGCAAACAGTGCCAATTGGAAAGATTCTCATTTGTGCAATATAGGAGCGTCCATTATGCTAACAGGAAAACGGGAAAGCAAACACACATTTGTTTACTGGCAAGATTTCAGTACATAGACCCTTCCACCAGTGACGTATTCAGATAAGTTATGCACGCAGTTTGGAGACAAGAGTAGAGTTCTTTCCCATTCAATTTTATGAGGGAGCAGTATAAAAAGTTATATGTAGTGGTGGAGGGCAATAAAAAATAATCTTATTAATTACAGGGTTTGTAATGAATTAATTGCAATTAATCACATTTGTATCAAAGAAATAAAATAAAGGAGCGTATTTGTCTCTTTTGGCATATATAACTTTAATTCAAAGTAACACTACATTGGCCTCTGAGTGCACGTATCATGGGAGCGGACCTGATCCCAGCAAATCTTTCTCTTGCCTTCATGCCTGAACCCAATGGTGCTTCTGTCTCGTCTGAGAGTGCATGAGTGCTTCAGTCAGCTGTGAGAATGATCAGAGATGATGAGCGACAGCTTGTAGACAACCATGCACCATGTTTAAATGTAGAGAAAGAAAAGGAGTGAAGCGGGGGTGGGCTGGCCTCTGAGGAAACCCCGCATTTACCTGTAGGGCACTCGTTTAGGCACGTGCATATATCCAACAGGCCAACGCTGAAATACACATTTGGCATTTTGTCCGGTGCGGATGTCCAGCTCTGGTTACCGTGTGCCAGAAATTTGGTCACAGGTCTGATAGTCAGTTCCATTTGCTAAAGTTAACTTATTAAAGTAGGATTTCTGGTGATTGATGGACTAGATCTGTCACATTTCTCTAACTACTTGTCCACTATTACATAAAAAATAAGAAGTCTGTATTACAAAGCCCTTAACTTATATGCTAATTTTGCTCCATTGATAAAAACCCCTAAACATCATTACACTTGCTAAAGTTTACAAATCAGGCTCTGATCCAGCCAATTGGTTGTTAGTTGCCAAAACCATCTTAATTTTTTAAATTTGGTAGCAATGCTAATTTGTCCATAGAAAATACATTATGGACTGTTTAGTTTATGGCACAATTCTTTGGAGTGCAGCTGTTCTGTTTACAAACACTAAAAGGGTCTGTTATCACCCCTGTTGTGCACATGTGGGTTGTTACTAGTGATGAAAAAAAAATATTGTTGGTTGATATTAAGAGGCTTGAAGAGACTTGAGTTCGACCAGGTTATGCTGAGACTTGGGTTATGCTGAGAATTTAGTAAATTATTTTAGAGCTCCTCCAGCTCCGACCAAGAAAACTAGCAGAAACTAGCCGAGTAAGCCAACTACTGATAAGTGACGGGAGGCAAAAATATATTTGTAGTGAATATAGTAACCCAAGGAATCCATAAATAAAAACATATATAACATGGACTGAGTGAAATGCAAACAAATTATATCATATGAAGGATGTGTGAGCGTGAACCACAATAAAACATAAGTCCATCTTTAAGGCAATGAGGTACATGCCTTTAGGAGAGCAACACTAGCATTTACAAAACATATAATTTATTCTGAGGGATACAGGCACAATTTAATTTAAGTCATACAATATATCTTATATAAGACATTAGCTCATTTACCAGGAAGAAGAAAGGACCACACAAACTGAAGACCTCATGCATACAGTATATCTATAAATCCTAAACCTACTCAATATAGGCTTTGTGAAGATTTGCTCTCGAAAGGCCAAGGAGGCAGGTCTGTAAATCCACTGAGAATTGTATTTGTGCAACTAAAATAAAAGCAAACTGTTGCTTATGTTTTAATGTGTGTGTTTTTATAGACAACTGTGGAGGTTGTCAGGCTGGCAATCTAGATTGCAATACTTAATGCGCGCCTGTGTAAAAGAAGAATCAAAACTATTCAGAAATCAAACTGTAAAATGATGCTGATGATAAACAAATCAGGTAATTCTTGCAAAGATACAGTACTGTGCAGATATCTTTTAAGAAAGGCTTTACATAAATAAAAATCTATGAATGTAAAACACTAGCAAAAAAGAAAAAAAATCAAAACTAGAAGTATTCAGAGAACGCAGACCTCTGTCAATGAACTGGTCCTATCCTGCAATGGTAAAGCATAGTGCCCAGACCTCTAACTTAAAGACCTTCTAGTTCAGGGGTAAATGCTGAGTCACAAAACCGTTTTATCTCACAATGGTAAAGGCCCATGACTGACCTTTACTGGAATTTTCAAACAAAAATAAACAATTAAATTTTGTTTTTAAAGCACCATTTCACAACTCACAAAAGCACTACTGTACAGTACTATGGGAACTGTGTTTTATTATGTTTGACATAAGCTTCTGGTAAATGACTCCTTTCACCAAGAACAGCTGGACAGTTTGAGCTCTAAACCCAGTGACCTCCCAGTGAGCGGTACACTCACGCAGCTGGGTCCTACAAAAGGCCAATGTTGACATTTTATCTGCAGAGAATACTCATTAAGATTATTGTGTACTTATTTAACATTATAACTACTGAAGAGAAAAAAAAACTTAAGACTTTAGATGAGAAGTGGATTTGTGTAAGGAATCCAGCAGCGTGCTCTGTTTGTGCCTGTCAAGTTGAAGTGCGGCAGCTTTACACACACTAGCTCTCTCAGCGGGGGACCATGACGGCGCCCCCAGGAGGACAAAGATGTAACTTATTGAACACTCGCCGCTGTCTGTGCCCCAGGGCTGATGTTAATGTTCAGCTTATGATGGGCATCAGACAAAGTATAAACCTAATTAACTGCCAAATAAACATTGCTGTTGTATTTAATAGTCCCTGAGAGCTTCTTTACCATTAGTTTATTTAATTATACTGTTCCTCTACTACCTGTAATGAATAATTTACCAGCTGACATAGATGTTTTTGCTGGGAATCCAAAATTGAATCTGGTACACAATTGTAGATCAATCAAACTCCAAGACTTATACAGGTGCACATTAGTAAAATAGACTATCAAGGAAAAGTTCAATCATTTAGGTAGTTCAATTGAAACAGTGATATATGCACACATACTATAAATCCATACACATACTATATCTCTTCCTTGATAGTAGCATAGTTTTTATGCCGGATGCCCTTCTTAATGCATCTCCTCCATTTAGCCAAGCTTGGAAATAGCACAAAGAGTACACTTGCTTGTGACTCTTGAGGCTGAATTGTTTATGAAATTATATATAATATAATATTATGAGATACTAAATATTGTTTTTCATTAACTGTGTAAGACATAATCATCCAAATGGTGTGTACTGTATCTAATACAGCAATATATACATTTGGATTGGACTACTTAAGTAAATTTAGACTTTTATAATATTCTAATATAGTGAAGTACTCTATATTATTCTCTAGACTATTTTTATTTGTGAAATGATTGCAGCCAAAATAAAAATGATGACTAATAACTGAAAGTGGAAACAGGGAAAAAATAAAGTGTTGAAATGAAAGCTTAGATCTGTGACACTGACAGCTATGCAGCTTTTGAGCTCATTGACACTCCCTTCGTCAAGACTTTTTACACCCGGTGTTTGTATGGGCTCATGTAAAAGCACCCGCTGACTGCAGTCCCTGTCAGGCCTGTATTGGCAGGAAGATACTGTCTGTGTCTCACCATCTGTTCCCAGTGAGACTCCTGATTATCTAGTCTTATAATATCCTGTTACCATCTCTCCCTCTGTGTGGGGCTCACATCTTGGGACCTGAAGGCCTCCTATTTTCTCCAGCTTATAACTCCATCAATATGCACTTCAGTAGTATATTTTGTGTGTATAACACAGCTCAGTTGTATTCTGGCTACAGTGCTGTCTCACTCCGGACCCTGTTCTGGGCAAGGATAATGTACCACAAATAGCCGTGTGTGCCGGTTTACTCATCCTGAGAGTCATTCAAGTTTGCTATAGGCATTGGAAGTTCCAAAAAATATCTAGATATTGCATGTTTTTTTTTTGGAAAATTATGACTTTTTTGAGGTGCACAGTGGCAGAGCTCTCCTGCCTCACAGCTAGGAGGTCATGGGTTCAATCCTCAGGCCAGTCGACTCCAGTCTCTCTGAGTTCTCTCCAAGTACTCCAACTTCCTTCCACAGTCCAAAGACATAAAGTGCCTGTTTATGTCTGTGTGTCAGCCCTGTGATGAACTGGCCATTGTCCAGGGTGCACCCCGGCTGAGGCCCATAGTTGCTGGGCTTGCATCTAGTGACCCCTAACAGGAATAAGCAGCAAAAAATGAATGAATGAAGACTTACTGTTGTGCAAGTCTGGTTGAGGCCTAAATTTTGAATTCCTAGGATTAAATGCACCGGGATGTTGAAAACAGAGCATACCACTAACACGCAAAATGCAATATTAAAAAAAATGCAGCCAACCAGAGCATTGCAAGTCCATCCTATTTTAGATAAACTGTTATGACTGGTTGGTAAAAACAAGTTTGGTGATGACAAGATTGGGAGAGGATCCAGGATCCTAAGAAAGTGAGTGAGGCTGGTTGGCAAAGCTATATTACCAAAATAAACAAAAGACCACTCCAAGTTTGAGTTTATTTTGAGTGTTGTTCTAGTTATGTTCAAAAAGAGTCTGACCCAAGAAGCCTTTCTTATTGTTTAAGTGTCAGGAGGAGAAGTAGGATGCCCAGGTGGCAAACAGGCCAGTAACAAGGCAGTGCCAAAGCATCAAAGGAAATATGGATGTTCCACAAATGTGTGGCAAAGCTTATCCAAGTACAGATTAAACACAATCTTACTTTTGCTTTCTATGATAAATATTTACACTAAAAGCAAAGTGGAAAACAGCACAATTGACTAGAATTAGCTGGTTGCATGTCGGCACCATATTCAAGATACAATCTTGGCACAATATTATTTTTTCTCTTAATAATAGCTATTTAGACATTTGGTCAACTTTCTAACTTTTAATGGCAAAAGTAACTTTATTATGAAATGCCTCAATTTTAAGTGGAGACGGAAACTGCACCATCTTCAGAAACCAAGGAAGCAAGGCAAGGTCACACTGTTATTTGTCAGCCATAAGTCATTCGTTTGCAGCAACCCCTTGACCAATATTAACCATAAAGGGTAACAAAGAAAATACATACTGTACCTTGGTGATTTTAATAGTTGTGACCATTGCTTTGGCATTTTAGATGTTTTAGATGTTTTAGAACGTTTAGATGCATCTTGTTAAAGACTATTTTTGTCATGGGATGACAGAACTTGCATATCAATGTGAGTTAACCTTGTTTTTGACTATTCAAGGATCAGGACAGTATAATTTTGTCAGCATTTTTGGAAACAGAAGAGCTTGGAGAGCATATTTCCTTAAACATGTAAACACAAATCAATATCAAAATAGGGTCATCTGATTCCTTCTCTGGCAGTACTGATCCATGTCTCTAGATTGTTATTGTTTCCAGGAGTCACTGTTTAAAAGCCATTGTGTACAAAGCTTTCTCTCTTTTGCCTCTTGTTTGAAAGTGCTCACTCACTGGAAAGCAAAACTCAGATATTCTCTCAAAATACAGTCTGCCTCGTCTGTTCCACTCTGCTCCAGTCTCCAATTATCTATTTCTGTCTTCCTCCACCAGCCCCCTATATCTGCCAGTAACAACCCACACTGCTGGTACCGAGGTAGACCACTATGTTGATGCACACTTGCTTAACCGTCTTTGCTATCTCTATCCATGTTTTTTTTCCTTTCTTCTACCTACTGCTTATCAATAATTACAAGACCTTAAGTTAAACCCAGATGAGATGGCACATTGGGGTCAAGTGCGAGGAAAGAAAGAAGCAAGGCGGACAGAAGCAACAATTAAGATGCTGTCTTTAGTTTGGTGCCGTGGGAGACTTATGTAAGCTCCAGGCGTGTCTAAGCACACACTAAATCTAATACACACACTTACACCAGGTTGGTTTCCCACTGCAAGGGCTATTTTTAAAAGTTGCCTTAACAAAAAAGTGATTTTATCTTCTATATCCATCCCTTATGATCAGTTTATGTATTCTTATCACCATTGTAGCATCAGATACTTAGTTAAGACTGGGTCACCCTGGGATCCCTGTGGGTACAACGGCTTACTCCCAACATCCAAAAACATGCATGTGTTAGGTAAATTCACTACTCTAAATTGGTGTTAGTGAATAAATGTGAGAGTGAGTGAGTGTTTGTTTGTGAGTGTATGTCTTGTGCATAAGCCATGCAACTAACTGTCCCTTGTCCAGGGTGTACCCCGCCTAAAACTCATAGTTGCTGGGATAGGCTCTAGCCACCCATGACCCCTTAAAGAAATAGGTGAATAAATAAATTATAGAAAGTCCTGTATATTTATAAATACACAAATCTGCTGAATTTTGGAATACATTGATTGATTTTGAAGATACTACTATATCTACTTGTATTTTCATTCATTCATTGATTCATCTTCTTCTGCTTGATCCTGTTAGGGGTTGCAGGGACTGGAGCCTTTCCCAGTAACTTTGGGCCTTAGGCAGGGTACTTGTATTTTCATTCAGTGCAATTCACTTGCTATTGTGTGATATTAAAGAAATAGATTTTCCTACATAATTATACATTATACAGACATTTTTCTTGTTTCTGCAGCCAAACTACAGCTATTTTCATCCCAAGTTTGTGTTTTATTAACTATGTAAAATTGAGTGTTGGGTGATACTCTCTAACATCACGCTTTGTATTGATATCTAAAGCATAACATTACATCCACTTTTATTCTCTATTTTATACTCTGAAAACCATCAAAGCTTGCTTCTCTGTATCATACCTAAAATGATTTTGGTTCATTTAATTACAACATTGTCTTTCTCTCTTTTGTCTTGTACTTTTGTTTCAACCCACTAATAAGATTTCAGAGCCATTAGTTTTTAACCACACTATTAATTAGACATTTTTTTTCTCTGTGAGCCTGAACACTACTAACATTAAGCATAGGCAATTATCCCAGCACCTTGATGTGCTGGATTATAATTTATCTTCTGTGGCACCTTTCGCCAAGTTTTACCAGACATTTACACCTCGCCTGCGCTGGAGAGATTACGTAGCGCTGCAAAACTACAAAATCCATACCACAATACTGTAAAATGTAGCATTGCTCACCTCAAATGCAGAGGTAACAAAACTTTTAAACATATAAATGATTTTGGGGCTAATTAATAATTTGTCTTTTCTGACAGAAAATGCTTGGATTTCTGTTTCAGAGATTGTCTGGGGTCAAGTGACAGGTCAACCAATGCTGGAGGCGGAGTTATAAATATTGATTATATTGATCTAATACATTTTGACATGGCAAACTGTGCTGAAAAGCACAAAGCATCATATTTTCTAACAGGGGCTCTGCAGAGTGCTCTATAGCTGACAGCAGTGATTCTCAATGTTCTGATAATGTGAAGCCTAAATATTGTTTTAATCATTGTAAAGTGCACATGGCATAACATTTATTGTACATACATACATAAATACATATAAATACATAACTTCTGCAGTGGGTCACAATAATTGGGTCCCACAGTCAGACCAGTTGAGCACCTCGGGCCTATATCAAGGCAGTTAGGCAGATTAAATATTTGAAAAATGTAAGACATATTCCCAACCATAATCTTAAGTAGTGTGAATATGTGTACATTTTTGTTGTTGCACACCCATTGCTCTAGAACATTGTGGTGTTGTCTCAAAGATTTAAGCTCCCAGTGAATCACTGCAACACTCAGATCTCTTTTACCCTGTTTACTCATATATCCATACAGTATAACTGCTTTTTTTAAGAGGCCACAAAAAGAAGAAAAAATCTTACAAGCAACAAGTGTGCTATTAAGCAAGTGGAACTGATGCTAAACAAAAGGACATACAGTGAAAGCTTGATCATCTTGTGAAAATGTGGCCTGTTTGTTTTTGACCCACAGATGAAAAATATGCAATTTTGGGTTTGTGTAAAAAAATCCCCTGGGAGTCCTAGATACAGAAATTAAAGTTTGTTTTCGTAGTCTGCAGTAGTTTGTGGTTCTTAGCCAACAAGTTGAAGCTGCTGCTTCAATAACTGTCATTAAACAGTTTCAAGAGTAGTTTTTTCTGACGAGAGATAAGCCTCTTTTAAATCTCAGTGCATCAGTATGGCTGACTTCTGTTGCTATATTTTACTTTTGGCGTAATGTCTCTCGACTTGCACACCTTTTCCTCACACATCTCTCTCATTCTCACATGCACAGTCTCTATTTCTGCCTTTCTCTTCCACAGCTGACTCTGCCACACACATACCATAGAGCCACACAGGCTTGTCATGTAATCATGAAATCACTTCTAGTCGCAGATGGTGAGTCATCGTTTGTCCCTGGTGAAACCATATCTGACAATGAGGTCGCAAGACGTTTTGGATGAGTGGGTCGATGTGGAGTGTGCCACTGTGCAGGGCCACACTCTCTACACAGGAAACACACACACTACAAACTACAGCTGCTAAAAACGACAGTATCAGCTGACCATAAACTTTGACAAATGCACTCACAACGCCATATTCCCTTGGCATCACTGTCACATCGGAAGCTCAGAGATCAGAATTTAAGGAGATTTCACAGATACTGTAAAAAACCCAGTGTTTTAACTGGTGTGGGTTTTACAGTGATTAAGATGGGAACATGAAGTGGACCCTTTTAAGAACAGCACAAAAAAATAAATAAATAAAAAAAAAAAAAAAAAACTTGTGGGCACATATCTGAGCAAATAAAAATCCAGGGTAAATTCAAAGTTGTGGATGTTGGGGACTAATTCTTAATGCTGACCATAAAAGTGCTTGCTTTGTGCACCCTACAAACACAATACATTTTATTTAAGGCAGCAGTAATTTCTAAATAAAATTTTCAACGTAATTAAAACACAAAGAATATATAACAAGCACTCACACCACTCTGGAAGATCCTACCATTTTACTGACTTTTGCAAACATATCCTTGTCTCTTATTATACATATATTTTCAAATGGTTACACAGGGTAACATTTTAGGATGCCCCCTTACATACAGTATATATGACGCCTGAAAACCTGGAGAGCTTCATGGGAATAATGGTGAACTTAGATGTGCTCTGCAGATGGTAGTCAGTCCATACATATTGCATATGAGTCATTAAAATTATATGCCACTAACTGTGTGGGTGTGGTAGACACAAGTCAAGACTGCTGGGTATTTAACACAGCCTGATAGGACAAGGGCTGCGTCATGTCTCCGGACTCGAAAAGGCGAATCTCTTTGAGCATCAGGTGTTAGTCAGTGACCTCGACCTCAGTTCAAACATTACGAGTGAAAACGCCTTGTAAAGCGTGCGCACAGGTATCAAACGACTGTCACTCCTTCATTACTTTAACTGATGGAATGGCTCGTGTCATTGCACACTGTCTGCTCCGTTTTACCCTCCGTCCACAACAGAGGACACCAATCCTGTGCGACTCAATTACAGACATTACAAACACGCGCGCGCCTTATACGACCGGACGCACATTAATATGGCCGAAAATGCATGACCTTGTGCATTTTGACTCAGGTCACCTTTTACAAAAACGACCGTGACGACCGCAAGAAAACCCCAGTATCCAAACGAAGCACAACAAGTGCTCAAGGGGCTGTCTCCCAGACAGTCTCCACATTGCTACAATGAATGTAAGCAACAATGTCCATCCTGCCTCGTTTTAGTGGAAAGCACAGACCAGTGCTACCATGTGCTTAGTGGAATGAGCCTCAGCATCATTACCTGACATCAACATGACATACTCAAGGGCATCTGGCAATCAACGCGAGCGCTTTGAACAAGTGTCTGCGTAAAATGATTAACCAAATGTTTGGCTCACCTTTACTGGGATCTTCTTCACTGTTCAGATGCATGGCTTTTATTACAGTGCACTCATTTAGCCAGTCTTGGTCTTCTCCTCAGAGTTTAGCAGAAACTCCAATGTGAGATGTGTGGTCCTTATTGTCTCGCACGGCTGGAAGGCTTCCTGGGACGCGCCTGCAACTCGTGCGTCTTCCTCCTCTTCCCGCGCTGCTGGAGCAGGTGTAGTCGAGGTGATGTTGAGAGTATGCATGTATTATGACTGTGACTCTGCTCCTGAGCAAGGAGGCGCTCAAAAGGACGGTCTCGGCCAAGCTTTTAGGGAGGAGACAGCTGGCAGACGGGCGGGGTGACGTGAAGTAAGTCTAGTAGGAGGTCGTCTACTTAGAGATGAAGCCCAGCTGACCGTTCTCAGAGGGTTCCCGTTGGAGACATCACTGAAAAAAAAAAATATCTTGAGTAACACAATGCTCAATGTGGATGTACAGCAACAAAAGTGATATTCATTTTCCCACCACACGCCACATCTAAAGATAATTTGTCGTTTACGCAAAATAAAAATGTAAATGTGTTTCCATTTTACGCATCCTCTTAGACTGTTTTAATTATCAGCAACAGTCATAAAATCAATAGAAAGTGGCTAAAGCATGAAACCGAGCGCAGGTTCAACATTATAATGTTGACAATGTCCCGGCAGTTATATAGCCTATTAGCATCTGTCTCAACCGGCTCTGTCCATTTAGATATTATTAGACTAGGATTTACGCACAGTTTGGTTTGTGTCTTTTTTTTACGCACAGCATGATTATGTATTGTAGACACTCTCAGTCAGTTTTGTATGTCCATCTGTATTTTCAATGAACACCGTATAATACGGAGTAGGCCCAAACAGTACATAAAACACATTTACTCACCATCCACGTTCGCTTCTAGCCACGTGCCAAATGCGGCGCACTGGCGGCCTCTAGTGGTTCAGAGGCGCTTCACCAGGTGCCAATTGAGGCGAGGGCGATTTTTATTTTTTTTATTTTTTTTTATTTTATTTATAGATTAATGGATTACCTATAGTCGCTTTCACTGAAATCTGATTTATGCTTTGCTTATATTCCAACAAAACTCACTATAGATAGGACAGATAATTAGATATTCACAAGAATATTCATTATATAATGTCTTTTTATGATGTTTTCTGCATTTAAAGGCACATAGGAGAATGTGCAATTTTTTCTAGGACCTTACAAAAGCATTGGTATTGGGGAAGGTTCCTCTGCTTACCGTATTACACATTTTTACCCAGAGAAAGTTGACAATTGCAAAGGGAAAATATATATTTTTTTTCCGTTTAGATTCTCATTTCAGACATTTCTAAAATACTACTATCTAAATACAATGTTATTTTAGTAAGTCATAGTCAAAATGCAAATGCAGTGCCTCAGAAAAGATATCTAAGCTCTATACTCTGTTTATAGTGCTACTGTCATTACGTGGGGTGATGCTTATTGAGGTGTGTTTTTAACAAGGCTCCTGAAAATATATTGTATGAGTGTGTGACGTTAAACTAAAGACCCAAAGAGCCTTTTCTCTTCCAAACTTCTCATTGCATCAGCAGCTCCCTGTCTCTCTGCACGCGCTTTGAGATGAATATTTATTAGCCTGTCACTTTGTCTTGTCTGAACTCAAAACAACACATTCATCAGCTCTACTCAGCCGTTCTTTAATCCTTCAGGCATTCATTCCTCTGTGACATTTTGTGATTTCTTTACAAAGATTTGTTCACAATGTCATTATGAGGTGTTGTATAATGCAACCATAAAACTAGACCATTCACTTTATCCAGTGCATTTGAGACTCATTACACCACCATCAACGTTATTATTGTCAAGGCGAAGGCAAGGAATTGTATTTATAGCACACAAGATACCAAAGGCAACATGCTTTATAGTCTACACTATAATATAATGAAAGTACAACATGCAGAGGTAAAATAAACAAGCACAACCACAACAAAAGAAACAGATAGTTTAATGATTATAACTTAAACCTATTAGGCATCTCATAGGATTTGGTTTCACATTTGTTAGCAATTATTATCAAGCCTGCTTACCATTTTATATAAATGTTTTTGGACTGCAGAAGACCTACATATGAAAGAGCGTGTTGATTTATTCTATTATTTTTGATTCACGCTTTTGATGTTGATTGCATGCACATTCACTGTATTTTAAAACCACTTTTTGCACTTCATCCTGTTTTTGTGAGTTGTGAGCAAATGTCCCTGCTGTGAGACCAGTAAAGATTGTCTTATATTATAGCTCATTCCGGAACTCTTCATATTTGTAGACATACCCTAATTATCATGTAATTTAGTTAACTTTTCATATAGCACCAAAGGTTTCTTAGACATTGTTCAGCCCATTAAATGCTCTCTTATCTAAAGCAAGAGATAAAAATGAAGTACAGGTTAAAGTACTCGTACTGGTGTGAAAACAGTACGGCAGTCTAAATCACAACAATGGTTTGTGGGTTCTCATGGACCCAAGTTAGAGCACCCTCTAGTGGACAAAGTTACACAGTTTAAGACATTTTGATAATAACAATAATATAGTATTCAAAAATATTACTACATTAGGCTACTATTTGTACACATTTGTACACAAATACTTGGGAACTAGCTTATAAAGGTAGCTCTAATTCTGGTTCAAAAAATCTACAAATTGGTGAGCTACATTAGACAATTAATACACGCCAAGAATACCGTACGGTGTTCTAAAATAAACGATATGCAATATAAATTAATTGAATACTTCACATAGCACTTAAATGCTGATATCGCAACAGTCCATGATGTTATCTTATGTCAGTGCTATGGTGGTGCTCATAATACTGACACAAAAGTGAAATATAAAGCCGTGGCCACTGAGGGGCAGTGCAGGACAGATTCAGTCCCCGAGGAGATAGCTAGAGGAGCCCATCCACGTTATGGGCCAGTGGTTCTGGGACAGGTATAAGGCAGGTACATCACGTGGAATCAGGAAACTTAGAACCTTAAGCCTTGAATTTCACCAGAATCCCAGCTCCCTCTAAGATCCTAAAACTAGGCACAGTTCTATAGACCCTTAATAGCTGACATTAGTTTTAGCACAATGCTACAAGCTAGTGGCTTATTTTGGCCAGTTTTTGTCTTGTTGACTATGTTTTAATTGTGTTTTCATAGCTGCCTACCAGATAACAAAGTTGGGTTGGTTTTCTCATCACTAGGTTACACTAATAATGTTTGTAATGCTAGTGCGTTAGGCTAAATCATGTTACTTTATTTATTGTGAGCCAGCTTGTTAATTAAGAGTGGAGCTGACATATCCACACAAGCATATATAAATATAAATATAAATATAAATATAATATAAATATAAATATAAATATAGTAGGCCTACATTAAACCTACTTTCCAGCACAAGTATGGGTGTATTTGACAGTGTTTGGAGCTCTTGTAGTAAGGGCAGTCTCGGGTGGGGTACAGCTGGCCCCTGTGTTTGTCTGTGGAGGAGTCCGTGTGGAGCAGACAACTGCAGTGGGCTCGTCTCGTGTTATGCTCGATCCGGGGCTGCGCCAGGCGCTGCTCGGTCCGCTCTCTGCTGCTGGAACAGAGTGATGCTCGACCTCCAAGCGCCAGCACTCGCATTTTTTGAAAGAAGGTGACTTGATAAGCTCATCCAGGTAAGATATAACACCTCGTTATTATTGAAATGAAATATGCTAGTACATGTCATTGTGTAAAAGCAGTCCGTCCGCGCCACCGCAGCGGTCTGTCCTCCACGATGATCCGGGAGCGGAGGATGCTGAGGTGTTCGCCCGAGGCTCCTCCGAGCATCAGCAACAACAGCGACGGGCTTTACGTCTTTGTTGTTAAAAACTACGATGTGTTATATAGACTACGTTTATCATGTTATCATTGTCTAAAGGGTTAGTGATTCATCTATGCGCAGCGTAGTCTACGCCTTAAATGATCGATATTAGTGTAACTGCCATGGGCCTTTAATGTTTCATTAGATAATGACAGTCATTAATTTCTCATTCAAAAATGGGATAGTTTAATTTTACTACTGTTTTAAACGTTTCATCCGTGCTGTACAAGAAGCTTTATTCTAAGAACTTATATTTACACGATACCAGTAGGTTATGGGCATAGTAAATTAATTTTGCCGTAATTTTTATTGTTTGTATTGTGGCTATAGGCTGTAATTCTTTTAATAAATAGAATTCAGTAAAGCCGATTTATACCGAGATGCATCAGTCTCTGAAAACACTTTAGGCTTGAGATCATGTGGCTAGTCTTCCTCTGTGATGAAGCGCGTTAGTTTGTAAATAGAGTACATTTGGTGGAGGATTTGTCTTGTCCCATCCTGCTTGTTGTGTACCATTTTGTGCCAGTCCCCTTCATGAGGGAGGGCAGCTGCTGACAGAGGCAGTGTCTGGCTGGTCATTGTTCAAGGGAGCAGGGGACAGGCGCATAGGGTGTGTTTTATCATGCAGTACTATTGTGTGTTTATTGATATTGTCTTCCAGTGGTACCTCACAAAAAGTTGTTTTACAGAAGCCATTTCCTTTCTGCTTTGCTGTTCTTCTACATCAGTTTTTGTTAAGTTGATTTCCAATTCAGCATTGTTGAGCTCCCAGGTTCAACATAAAAAACAATGTATAAGTGTATGTTCATAATCAAGGACATACCTTACATTTGTAGAAAACATCAGTCAGCTCAGAGAATGCCTTACAGACTAGTATTTCCTAGTAAGTGAGTGGGAGGAGTGAATGTGCCACATTTGAAGAACACAGTGATGACCAACAAGAGGAGGACAGGGAGAGGAGAGTACAGCTAGCTATTTAGGAAAGTAAATGGACCCTGGAGAGCCATGGTGTTGGTCTAAAAGGCCTTAGAGGATGTGCACAGCATGTTCACTTTGCATTATGTTGAGTCAAGAGTTTTCATCTGTACTTCTCTCTTGGATGCTATTCATTTCTCAGACTCTCTTTAAGATCTCTTAATACAAACATATACTGTATTGTGACACTTATAACAAGTAATAAGGTTTTTGCCAATACACAGCCGTATAGCCACTTGCTGTGATTTAGTTAATGTTGCATACAGCATATATTGGATTCTAGAGTGAGGCAGGATTACACAATCCCCTGCACAAATTGGGAAAGATTATCACAATAAATAACTGTTTATGCATTCATTGCTACATGCACTTAGCAGAAGTGAATCTACAGCAGCAGACTGGAGGTCAGTGCTACAGTTATCCAATCAGTTAATTATTATATAATATTATGAGTAATATCTTCTTAAAAGCTTTGGTCCGCATGCAATGGATTTAGCTTAGAAAACAGTTATGTCCTCTACTCTTTCCACTCAACGGTGCAGTGGGTGGAGGTTTAACAGCAGGCTATTACGTCCCAGTCAGATACAGGGTGGGTGTTCTTGTTTATGTTGAATTGTTTTGAAGGCAAAAGGCAATTGAAACAATGATTTATACCATTGCTGTTGTAAGATAAGAGGAGCTGCAGTGTTCCCCTCATTTTGATGCACAAGACAGGTTTGTGCGAGCAATTGCAGCTACACAGACCTTAGCATTCACAGGAGACAAAGGACTACAGTGGCTCTGAGTCAACAAACAAAGCTAAGAATTGTAAACACAGATAAGGTAGCCTGTTAAACACTATGATATTATTTACAAGCCAGTGTACTCTTTGTTCCAGTCCCAAGCTCAGAAAAATGGAGAGTGTTGCAATTTGCTGTGGCGACCTTGGAAAGGAAAAACCACAAGGAAAGAGCCAATAGAAAGAGTGTGGAAAAGAGGTGAAGAGGTGTGTGCAAGGAGGTTAGAGAGGAGAAAAGTGTCAGGTGTAATAAAAGAGAGAAGGGAAAGGAGTACAAGCCAATGGTGAGAACAGCCATGTTTTATGGGTTACAGAAAGTGGTACTGAGGAAAATACAGGACGAGGTGAGGTTCTTTTGGGAGTGACAGGGATAGGATTAGGAATGAGTACATCAGAGGGACAGCTCATGTGACAGTTTGAGGATAAAGTCAGAGAGGCCAGATTGAGATGGTTTAGACATGCACAGAGGAGGAAAAGTGATTATCCCGGTGAAAGGATGCTCCCAGGTATAGCAGGCCTAACAGGTAGACCAAAAGAGGAGATTTTTGGATGTAGTGAAAGAGTTCATGAAGTTTGTTGGTGTGTGGGAGAGGAGGGTGCAGAGGATAAGCTTAGATGGAGGCAGGTGATTCATTTTTGTAATTCTGTAAAGGTAAAGTCAGAAGATTGTTTTTTTTTTTTACAATTGGAAGTAAATTAAATTGCTGCATATTCACTTCAAAGCACCTAACCTACATTCCACATTCAGAAACTCTTAAGAATAGCCCACCACATAAGATATAAACTGTCATGCCATGTACCTTTTTACTTGCCAAGAACATCATTTGTTTAAATTCCCTCCTATAGTCAGAACTTTTCTGTAGAGAGTCAATAGAGAAAAAAAAATACAGCTGACAGAAGCATTTCACCAAATTGATGTTTAATTCAGGGGACCTTTCTCTCCCTCAGGTAGTTTGGAAACCAGTGGAGTGGAATTTGTAATGGGGTATTTTTTGCACACTCTGCCGTTTTGCCTTTGTTTTCATTTGCTATAATCCTGATAAAGTACTTTAGACATATTTTGAGAAAGCAAGATCTATTATCTCTACAGTCAGATTATATGTACCCATACAGAATTGGCTATGAACTATTTGTTTTTAAACTTGCAGTGTCCTGTGAGTGTGAGTCAGTCCCTGTTGTGTATTTGACATTGTTCTAGTGTCACCTAGAGATATGACAGCCATATTAGAGCTACTAAAGTTGTTTTGACAGCACTGTCTCATTCGATTGCCGCTTTCCTTTGAAACTGTGATCTATGGGTCTGCCTCAGCCATGCCGCCTCTTTTAAAATGCTCTTTGGGTGCAGTGATGTTGTTTATTGGATGCTAAAGTTGCTAGGATTCAATGCTTTAGAGTTGAGAAGATCTCACAGAAGTAAAAAATTATCACAAAGTTTGAATGCTTTAAACTATCATGTACTTTAACAAGTAATGAAAATTCATTCAGGTTTGTGAGGGCATTACTAATGTCAGCTTTTACCCTAATTGTTTTTGACACTTCCTGATTTTGTGCCAGGCATTCTCTGTTTTTCTCAAAGGTCACTAACATCAGAGTCAAAGGTTCTGTTGACTCTTATCTTTATGAAGTAGTTGGCATTAAAATATCATTTCATGTGGTTAAAATGCTTAAAAATTCAAATTAAAAAGCATGAGAAAAATAGTGATACTAGTGTACAAGGGGTGACACCAGCAGTGTTGTATGGTTTTGGAGACAATGGCTCTGAGAAAAAGACAGAAGGCAGAGTTGGAGGCAGCAAAACAGAAGATGATGAGGTTCTCTTTGTTCATGATGAGGATGTATAGAATTAGGAATGAGTACATCAGTGGCACAGTTCATGTGAGACGTTTTGGAGATAAAGTCAGATAGGCCAGACTGAAAGATTTTGTAAAAGATGCTGAGGTTAGAGCTGCCAGGAAGGAGTTCTAGAGGAACACCAAAGAAGAGATTTATGAATATAGGACATGATGATAGTTGGTGTGATCGAAGGGGATAGGACTAAAAGGAGGCAGATGATTCATTGTGGAGCCCTCTGAAAGAGAACAGATAAAGGAAAAAAAGGAAAATATCTATAGTAGCATCTCCTGTGTTGTTTGTCTGCATTTACAGTAATAGTAAGACCCAAATGTATCTTACACAACTTTCTAAACAGCTTTTTAAGATGGTGTTACCTCATTACAGAGGAACATCTGTGAACCCATTTACCCATGCAAATATACACAGGCTGCCGAGAGCATACTGTGTATGTCATTAACAGATGTACAGTATTTTATATAAGTAACTTCTGCATGGCATAGACAGTCAACGAGATCTTTCAGTTTGCTCTCAGTTAGACTTTTTCTGCATCTTTGTGTTACTTTCACAGTGTTCTTTTTCAGTGCTACACGTGAACTTCTCCCTTCTACCTTGTGCAGATGTCTTAGCACATTATGAACGACATGGCTTAGTTGGTCTGGAAAGGACAATGGCTAAAGGCTTAAATAACATGTTAATGAGGATAGTGCAGTGAACACATCAACTGCATCTTGTACTTCACAAACAGTAATATTTATTTTTAATAAAATAGTTCAACCTCATAATATATATATTTTTTCCCACTGTGAAGCTGTCCTCTTGGATCAATGAGATGATTTGTCCACACATCATTTCACCTCTCTTTATGGTTTAGCATGTAAATGACCCCAAATCAGTTTCACACTCTTTGACTAAATCAGGTCACAATGGGAGGAAAGTAAAATGGCTTGGATACAGAAAAAAAGTGGAAGAAATGTTTCTCCCACAGAGCTGGCTGAAAAAGAAACCCTTTCATTGCCGCATTAATCATGGGTGGTACTAAAGAGTCTGTCTCTGGGCAACACCCGGAGAGCCAGACGCTGGAGAGAAGCTTTGAAATGGTCTTTTTCCCCAACGTCTTGTATGTGAATGACATCCATCTTCTCACCCCTCACACATATATTCTGAAAGGCCTCAGTCACTCACTGCTTTAACATTTCTTCACTATGACTAATCTTATTTTAATAGTGAAAGCATATAGTATATTTTGTGCTCTGCAGTTTCTCAAATCTATAACCCTAAATGATATGGTAACAGTTTAAAAGCAATTTTTCAAGCCTAGAATGGAGCCTTTGTTAGTTGTACAGTGAGACTATTAATATTCTTAGTTTGATGTCTGGTAAATTCCACAGCAGCTGATAATGGGAAAAAGCATTAGATATCTTGCTTTAGGAGGATTTATGGTCCCTCAAGTGTTGTTGAAAATCACAATAATGATATAACTTGCTATATTTAGATTTCCTTTATGACATAGAAACTTCAGTCCAATTTAAGCAGAAATACCAGTCTCAGGACTAAATTAATACTGATATTGCATTTGCTTATAAAGATACATTTACTTTGTATTGTGTAGTCGACATGGAAACGCATGTCGACTACAATATGTCGACCAGTGCCACAAGGATCCATTCTTGGACCGGTCCTATTTTCTTTGTACATGCAGCCTCTCGAGTCCATCATTAAAAAATACAATCTGTCATTTCACCTTTATGCAGAAGACCTTCAGGTCTATCTTCCTCTGCTCCCTAATAACGGATCTGCACTGGACTCTCTCCAAAGCTGCCTTTCAGATATAAAGCGGTGGCTGGCCCAGAACTTTCTTCACTTGAATGAAAGTAAGACTGAGTGTATTCTTTTTGGTCCCTCTGATTGGCACAGAAATGTACTGTCCAACCCTAATTTCCTCATGTCTCATGTCAGTCAGGCCATCAAGAATTTAGGAGTGATTTTTGACAGTGAATTGAAGTTTGATAAACAGATTAGTGCTGTTGTTAAAGCAAGCTTTTTCCAGCTGCGTCTTCTGGCCGAAGTGAAGCCCTTTCTGTCTTGCAGCGATCTGGAAAAAGCTATTCATGCTTTTATCAGTTCACGTATTAACTATTGTAATGCACTATATTTTGGTATCACACAGTCATCACTCCATCGTTTGCAACTGGTACAAAATGCAGCTGCCCGAGCTTTGACAAACTCATCCAGACACAACCACATCACCCTGGTTCTCTCTTCTCTAAATTGGCTCCCGGTCCGCATTGATTTTAAAATTTTAATTTTTGTTTTTAAAGCTCTTAATGGTCTTGCCCCTCCCTATTTATCAGAGATTTTAACCATCCACCGCCCCAGCAGAGCCCCCCGGTCGTCTGCTCAGATGGTTCTGGACGTCCCCAGGTCCTGTTACAAACAGTGGGGTGATTGTTCATTTGCAATTGCTGCTCCTAAACTCTGGAACACACTGCCTCTGGATCTGCGGGTGATCACTGAGCTGTCCCTGTTTCAGTACAGGTTGAAGACTCACTTGTTTAGACTGGCTTTTAACTCTTAGGCTTCAAGTTCACTCTGTTACTGTGTGCTGTGTCTTATTGTGTTATGCATTTTATAGTTTTGATTAAACTTTTGTAATTTTGTTATGTTTTTTATGTAAAGCACTTTGGTCTTCCTTGTGTTGTTGTAAAGTGCTATAGAAATAAACTTTGATTGATTGATTAAACGCATGAGTCTTCAAATGTTCCACGTTGCAGCCATTGTTATTGTTACCATAATGGGGGTTATGCATGCACATGTTAGCATGACCTCAACACACCCATGCTACAGAGCACCCCGCTGTGCTCAGAGTCAGTTATATCATTACTTTCCAGCTGCATTCATCTCCGGCTCATTAACCTGCATGTTGCATTAGCATTTAGATGTTTCTGCCATTGTTTTATTGTGTAGACAAAATCACATCTGGGAAATTTTCTCTGTTATAGAAAAGATCAATTTAAAGACAGTGTTGTCTTCTGATGCAATAGCAAATGTATTTCCATCTCAGATATTGTGTTCTCCTATTGTTCAGGCATGATACACTGATCAGGCATAACATTATGACCACTGACAGGTGAAGTGAATATCAGTTTTTATTCATCATGGCACCTGTTTATGGGATATTTCAGGCAGCGAAGTGAACATTTTGTCCTCAAAGTTGGTGTGATAGAAGCGGGAAAAATGGGCAAGCATAAGGAAATGAGCGAGTTTGACAGCATATGGGTTTGACAGTTTGTTGCGTATGAGGGCTGCACATTAAGCAGGTGGTTGTAACACATAACATTATGACCACTGATATTAGGCAGGTGCTCATAATTTGGATCTGATCAGTGTATGTTTGAATCAAGCTATAGGTAAAGGTGCCATTTCAGGTTATTATTGCTTCAGGTCTGCATTCAGGATTTGATAGTGCAATCATTATTCATCATCAGTGTCATAAAGTTGATACAGGGGAGCCAGATGGTTGTGTTTATGCATTGGTAGATGATCGACTTGTTCAAAGAGGAGGAGAAAACAATGATCTATAGAATATAATTTTCACAATTTGTATTTTTATTTGTCAGGTAATTATCTGCTAGTTTGTTTCATAAAGAGGTGTTTTGTAATTGGACTTTAATGAAAATCAGCACAGGAGTCAATGAGACTGGATCAGTGAGCTATGGTGGCTGTGTTAATGAGGGTCTTTACATGCATGTCAATAGCTGGTCATTAGCAAGTAGAGCTGAATTTGTTGTTATTGAATTTGTGTGAGTGTGTAAACATGCAGCAGTCGCAGTGTGCTTTTCCTATTAAACTGTAAAAGAATCAAGAATATAGTGCCACTCCAGAGATATTAATGTATTTAGTTTGTTCAGAGAAAAACTGCATCTTGTAGTTTTTGTCCTAAATGGTAGCAATAAACAGCTTGGACATTTTTAGTGGTGTGCAGATATTTCTTGCCTTTGCTACAAAATTTGTTTGTAAAAGCCCATTATTGCTTTGAAAATAATATATATATATATATATATATATATATATATATATATATATATATATATATATATATATATATATATATATATATAGGTTGCAAACAATATGAATAACCCAAAAACAAATGCCTGTATTGAAAGCAAATATAGGTTCTTTCAAGTGCTTTCTTTAATCTTTTGTATGCTGACTTGTGCTTTTTATCTTATTGGTCACAAAATAAATGCGAGGTATAAAAGTTTTTTCTCCCTATTTAGTAATTTAGTCACAAACATAAAAGAAAATAGTCTTAAATTTGCACACATTGTTCTAAAACACTACGCCAACTGATTTACCTCATTTGCTAACTTTTGTACAGAGGGCTTTGCAAAGGTCAGAGATGAGCTTCTACGCCTAAGCAATGAACTAAAAAAAACAGCTTTTCATTTCACCGTACACTTTGAAAACCAGATCTGCCTGAGCTGCTGACCTCTCTGTGCCTGATGCCTGATAAAGAATACTAATGAGAAAATAATTATTACGCTCCTTAACTGAATAGATAATGAATTTTGACTCTGTGGATCTGAATGTATTTTTAACATTTCTAACATCTCTATATTATACACATATCAGGTATGCTGCCTAATACATCCCACCCAATAACAGGTGTCATGATAAAGAGATTTGTTATTCATTTCACCTGTCAGTGGTCATAATGTTATGTCTGATCAGTGTGTGGATTTGTTTTATTGCATTTGTTAGCAGTTTATCAAGAGTAAAGCCGTAGGTCAGGACATCCTAACTGCACTGTGAGCAGCTGGGGGCTTGTTTATCTGTGCCGCTTCAAAGACCTATCATTTTTTTTCCTTGGTTCGATGTTGAGTTGCCTTCGGTGTGTAATTCAGAATAGAGAGTTTAGTTATTGCTCTGGGACAAGAGAGCACAACAGCATGCCAGTGAGCAGTCTTGTAAAATGTTGACAGGGTATAAAATGTTAGGGAACAGCTTATGCAAGGCTTCAAAGTATAGAGCAAGTCTGGAGAAAGGAGGGGAGATGGAGATCAATGTGGATAGATTTTTCTGCAGTGATTGAGTCTGAGGAGCCGAGTAGCAGGTGTGGCAGAGTGGAATGTGTTGTTGCCCAGTACAGTTGAATGCATATTTTATGATTAACTGATCATGAGTCAATGAGTTTTGCATTTGCAGATAAACTAGACAGTAATCAGCACAAATATGATTGTTGGGCCTTGAGAGTCAATTTAATTTTCCAACATGTATGCTTCCCAATAGGTCTTCATGACTCAATATCTCTCAAACAATATTTATAAGTATTTTTATTTTGGTTCTGGTGTCACTGCTTTCAGTTGTTATGATTATCTTGTGGACTGACAACTTACTTTCTTGCCTTGCGCTATAAGGCCCTGTTCCATGTGTGCCCCTTAAATGTTGGTTTACACCTCTCCTGCACATTTGATACACTAAAACACATCCACAAATGTGACATCTGACTGTGATTTTACCTCAGTGTTGTCCATAAGTGTGATTTTATTCGTGAGTGTTTTGCTGTAAAGACTGCATCTGCAGTGTGCTGCAGTGTGAGGAGACCTGTGGGACTGAGCCTCAGGGGTCTGTGTGAGTAAAGCAGATGGGGAACTATTGACAGCTGTAGCAGCCCTCAGACAGAAAGCTAAAAACGAGTGTCTTTATGCGTATAAAGTCTTTTTTCAGACAATAGCAGCTTTAGTAAGATACGAAGGTGTATCCATCTGTGTTAGGTTCGTACTTACCTGTGCCGCAGAATAATACAATTGTGGTTTGCAGTCAACATTTAAGATGATAATAATTGTGCTTTACAAGCTTTCAAAGAGCTTTACATTAGTCCATGTGTCACACCACGGTGGTGAGCTACTTCTGTAGCCACAGCTGCCCTGGGGAGGACTGACAGAAGCCTGTCTGTCATTGTGCGCCTATGGCCCCTTCGAACACCACACAAAACACAGACACACTGACACATTCATACATAGGCAAAGTGTCTTGCCCAAGGACACAACAACAGTGGGCAATGCCAGTAGCAGGGATCAAACCACAACCGCTGGGTTCATGGACCAACTGAGTGCAGATGAAGAATGCTATTTTACGTTTGTAAGGAGTAGAAAAATAAAATTAACTCTTTTATTTTCCACTTACAAATTTATGCTGCTATGTTAAGCTCAGGGCGTGAGAGCATTGTGTGAAAATAATTTGAAAGCTTTTACTCACGGTGATTATTCCTTTTAAAAATGTTTTTGTAATGGTACATTTTTCTAGAAGATCTAATTGAAGATAATTTTCACTATCTATGATAAATAATTGTAGAAAGATTATTGATATAAACTGGCACTTTGTGTAAATAAGAATTACCTATCCAGTATTTACTAGTGTTGCCTCCCTATTTATCTCAGTAGCTGCAGAGACAGAGCTGTCATGCTGACAGTGTGTATACTGCGGCAGTATTTTCTGGTTGATCTCATTCAACTGCTGACTCTGAGTGGGGACATCAACCTTGAGGCTGTCAGAGGGTACTCAGGCCACGGTGCTGACATGTGGCATTTGGCCTTGCTTTTGTGGCAGATGGTGAAGCCCTGCTGTTCGTGAGAGGAAGCTACAGCTGAGCTTATAATGACGCTTCACTGTCTGTGTAGACCAACAAACCAACTCACAAAGTAAAAAACAGACACAATTTATTTTTATAGGGGGTCAGCCAGTGTACTCATTATGCCAGTCCCAAGCCTTGATATGTGGAGAAGGGCATCAGGAAGGGCATCCAGTATAAAAACCCATGGCAAATTAATATATGGGAATCAGGGTAAATTTACAACACATAAAGCGTGATCAGTGAAAATATATAAAATGTAATTTGACCTAGTGATTTTAAAAGTTATGTTTCATGTTAGCTTTCTGACCACTTTCAACTCCTAATGACTTGACGACTCAGGTCCATTTTTAAACCTAAGAGCATCCCTTTTGTTTTGTGTCCTCTCTGTCCTCTCTCACCACTCATCATTGACCCAGTCATCCTGATCTACCTCTCTCTGAAGCCCCTCTTACCTTCTGCTCACTGACACAGGACCAAAAGATCAAAGCTCACTGCTCCATGCTGAACCATACTTCTTTCATCTGTCAGTTTGATGCTCAGTTTGATTCTCTCTCTGTTTTTAGGTTGTCGCCTGGAGCAAACAGAGGAGCTGTGCTGCCGACCCACTGATATCAGTAAGTTACTGTTACGGTGCCTTGGCACATTATTACAGTAAGGCTCACTAAAATATGTATTTATAGGATCAAATGGAAATTACTTAAAATGGTGAAAGAGATTTAAAATGTACTAACATATATGTACATTAAGGTTCTAAAATATGTAAAATAACATTACTTTTGTAAAAAAAAAAAAAAAAATACAATCTTGAGAGATAAAATTAGGTCTCAAGGCCAGACCAGTACAGAACCTCTGGTCTTGTCTTATAGTTACTCCACATGCACACATCTGGATGTTGTGCCCATCTATGAACATTTCCATCCATCATGTTTTCAGAAATCTTTACTCATTTTTGCTTTACTGGCTAGCCTTTGATTATGGGTCTTGATTTTGAATCAGTCTTAGTGGCACATGCTGTCTGTTGCCCGCTTGTGCCTCACTGCTTTGTACATGGTAGGAGAGTGCTTGGCAGCAATATCCTCTTGTATGCAAATAATCGTATGTCTTTATGGTCTGTGGATAGTTATGAAAAAACCCATTTGCACTATTGTAATATGGACTGGCCTCGCAATCCCCAGTTAAAAAAAAATAAAAAATTTGACATGTGGATAACAAAAATAGAATTCAGTGGTTTTCAAATCTCATCAAACCAAATTTTATTCACAGTCCCAAACAACATATCACGTGTTGAAGCTGAGATATTTTACCAATAATGAAAAAATAGCTCATTATGAGTTTGACAGCAGCAATATAGTTGTGACAAGGGCAACACAAGGCTGAACTAAATAGTTTTATTGGCAATAAGTCATAGTTAACATCCCTTTGTATAACCGCTCGATTTGTAAAGGCAGAGGCTCAGATGGGGGTAAGTGATGCTTGTGATCTCTGGACCTTCAAGCTGCACTGCATTAAACGGGAAGGATCCTGTACGTGTCTTTTTGCATTTTAGGCAGTGTCCCAGTGTATTTGAATTTGGGTTCACCCTAAGTGGTCCTTGAATCTCCTCGTTCTGTTAGTGGTTGCTTGCACAATGATGTAATGCTGTTATGTGACACTTGTCCTTATTGACTAAACCAATTAATACTGTTCCAGGACCAACTGTTTCTTTAGTCAAACACAAGAGCAACTGTGTGATAAATTATTACAATATATCAAACTTTAATGCAAAATACTATACTAGCCTCATTTCCCTGCTTCCCTGTTTGATAAAAAATGGATCTACTAAGTGATGGTGAATGTGAGTGAGCAGATTGTGTGCTGATGTAGGAGGAGTGAGCGAGCATCATGGGAACTGCAGATTGAAGACATACTGTATGGGTGGAGAGGACTAGGATGCAAAAAAACAACACTTGAGCAATTCAAAGTGGTATGAGCCTTTCAACGTTGGCACCACATGTAATTTATTAATCCAACACTAGAAAATTCATCTTTAGTGGTGGTATACAATGGTGTGGTACAAGAGCAGGATAAATGAATAGGACATGATTGTCATTAGTACATCTTTGAGTTTAATTTATTATCACTTAACATCAACACAATGGTCACTACACTTTCGCATGCTGAATTAGATCAGTGATTCTCAAATGTTCACACCAAGTAGCACCTCAGGAAATATTTGGCATTTCAATAACCATCTCTAATTGACTAAAAAGAGAATAAATCAAGACTAACTTGGTCTAATCCAATGGATGAAGTATGGATGAACTGAAAACTAGAACTAAACCAGAACTAAACCAGAAATAAGCCATACTAAACCAGGACAAGTCCACAACTACTTTACTAGGACTTAACAAGGACAAATCCAGGACTAAACCAGGCTAAACGAGGATGAATTGAGGACTAAACCAGGAATAAAACTCTAAATTAGACTAAATTAGGACAGCACCAGAAGAGGCCTGCAGACCACCCGTTGTACCCATACCACAGTTTGAGGACACAGAATATGGTAGAAGTAATTTTTTTTCAGTTGCTCGGTTCAAAATGTATGGAGATGGCGTATGACTCAACAGCAGCTAACTGACTTCATCCTCACACATGAGAAGTCTGTAATCATCCTCAGAATAGATGTCCATATGTCGCCTTGTTTTATTCACAGAGCAGTGATGCCTGTTCGTTCTCATCCCCAAACACACTCAGCAGCAGAGCACTTTTGGAATGACTGCATATATGGGGTTTGACTCAGCCAGAGCCAGCTGCCATGCTTCACTTATTCTGATTAAACCTTTTGAAGATAAAAAAAAGAGGAAGACAAAGAATTTGGCCGTCTCGTAACTTGTTATAAATCACCAAAAGCCTGAGCTGTGACATTAACCTCCTGCTTATACTGTGAATGTGCTAACAATCATTTGGCTTACACAATATTAGAAAAACATGTGATATGCAGCATAACGTACTGTAAGTCTCTGTATTTACTTGTCAAAACGGAGCCGAACTCAAAACTTATTAAAGACTACAA
Source organism: Bostrychus sinensis (assembly GCA_020698575.1). Taxonomy (NCBI): domain Eukaryota; kingdom Metazoa; phylum Chordata; class Actinopteri; order Gobiiformes; family Eleotridae; genus Bostrychus; species Bostrychus sinensis. The sequence continues at coordinate 26,947,024 of CM036242.1, forward strand.
CAAAACTAAAACAAGGCTAAACCATAGGACCAAATTAGGTCCTTTTAAATATGTTTACTTTCTCACAATGCTGATTCATTGATTTTGACAATATAGAGATTATTACACTATTGTGATACATTTAGTTTCTTGCAATACAGATTATTTTTTGATTTTGTGCACCCCTAATTTATAAGCTCTAAGCCATTAAGGGAATATGATGCTTGACTATGAAGTTACCAGCCACATCTGTCATCACATATTTTGTTAACTGTGTAATAAATCATGTGTGCTTAGAGCTTTTTCCGCCTTATTTGTGCTGTTCTTATGGGTTTCAATTATCGGAGTACAGTCAGTCTGTAATCGTAAAGTGGCAGTGTGAATTATTATGCTGTAACGATTTCTGAAAATGTGTTGAAACAAAGGGGCGTTGCACTAAATTATGAACCGGGAGAGCGTCTAGAATACATCTAATGAGCAGGATACAATGTACTGCTATCGACAAATGACAGTGTGCAAGCTAAATAAAAAAAGTTGGCATTTACTTCCAGTTTCATGAATAAGGGAATCTACTACTTGGCGAATAATATTAAACCAGTGACAGTGGGTCACAAGCCAGTGTACTCTTTGTCCCATGCCCAGATAAATGGAAAGCTGAAAGAAAAGATGAAGTTAGGATATTAATATTAAAATTACATGGATACTGGAGAGATTGGATCTGGATATAGTTAGATTTGAAAGTGCAAGAGAAAAGAAGCAGTTTCATAAATGACTGGTGCAGAGCTTCATTAGTGTCGGCTCGCAGTAGTATCTTGTGGTGATAATGTCACTACTTCATTAACTCCCAAAGGTCGATAAGAGACGCTCTGAGTGTAAGGTCACAAACCAAACTGGACATTTTGTATTATACACTGCCCCTTGGTATAACTGAGAGGAAATGCTCTCAGATTTCTGGCAGAGAAAGATGAGGAGGGGCAGAAGCAGCATGATATAACAGGATTTGAATGGGAGCTGTGATAATCCAGATTCCTGCCATCATGGGATCACCGCTGTTGTTTGCCGTTAGATGAGCCGGGCTTGTTGATCCCTGTCAGTCTCACGTCTGTCCTTAGTGCCTCTTATGAGCTCTGGCTCCATCCCCCGGGACACTGAAATCACTACTCAGCACACCACAATGAAATATGTCAGCGCATGTATCTACACTCGGGCATCATTGGCATTGATTCAGTCATCCTCAGAAGTGCCCTTTCCTTCAAAGAGCTGTTTGCGCATGCTGATGTGTAGGCTATATACTGCACTTGTGAATTATACACCTACTTGACATTTTTATACACATTGGGAAATGTGCCATTTTCTGTGGATTTTATTCACTTCAGTGTCTTTGTTCAAGTCTGGATTGTCACTCTACTCACCTAAGCCAGTCTTACCCTAATTGCCAGCAAAATACACGTTTCCAGTGCAGTACTAATACCAAAACGCTGAACCAAAACAACGATTATCTACAGATCTTTTCTAATAATTGAATAATCATTTTTGTAAGGAAATGGCTGGATGAATTATGTCGAGATACACATAGCAATATGCTTAAAGTGGTTGTGATTGATTACACATGATTATGATGACATTTTGATTTGCTACTTGAACATAGAGCTGGGCGATTTAGCCTAAAAAAAAAATCTCTGATTTTTTCCACAAAAAATTCGATTTACGATTTAAAAACGATTTTTTTTCCCCCACTTACTTAAAATCAAACTGAAGACTACAGAGAAATTGTCCAAAACAAGTTTAGCTTTATTGCTTTGGTTTCCTCTTGAGGTTAAAGTGCAATCAGACAAGTCAAATAGAAGACAAGGCCCTGTGATTTTACGGGGGATTTTCTTAAAAGTTGTCCTAAAAGTTGCTAATTTTTTTGCCTATAATTCTTCTTAAAAATATTAGCTAGAACTGTAAAAACTAAAATCTGTTTTTAAACATATGTGAGGTGGTAATTAATCTAATTAAAAATACCTGCATTTGAACAGGCCAAGTGTACCTACTTTTTAAAATGATATTGCTGTGTTATTTGGCTGTTTTTTTGGGGCTCCTGAAGCTGATTCTGATTCTGTTCCCCTCAGATCTTTTCTGGTGATTCCTGTTGTGTGCTGTAGAACATCCAGTCATTAAAAACAGAGGAAGTTTGCTGTGCTAGGTTTTCAGGAAGGTTATTAGCCTGTAACATTAACATTTAAAGAACAATGACCTCAAACTTTATTGTTGTCTGCTGCTGCGGTTGATGACATGATGACCTCATGTGCGCTTGATCTCCGTGCTGCTCGGCACCGCACCTCCGTCCTCCGCATCGCACCTCCACGCCGCTTTGTCTGTGGCTCAACCCGACCTCCGCCGCGCATTACTGGTGCGCTGCTGCTGAGAGAGTTGCGGAGTTTGGACAAAGTTGCAGGGTCGCGCTGAATTCGCGGTTTGCTTGATTTTGCGTTAATAGTTGAGATCGCAACATCGCGAAATCCTGTAGGGACTGACTTTGCAGCGGGGCGCTGTTTGTGCTCGGTCTGACGCCGCAAACCCGAACCAATTCCACACAACTGACGACACTGTGCCTTTCTTAGGAACGAGTTCTTCCCTGCTCGCTGCCATGATGTTTGTGTTCCTCTAGCGTGGAGGGAGGGTGGACGGGCCTACCCACTATGAACTACGGGAGCCCAGAGTGCCGGTGGTGGACGTTTTTTTTTTTTAATTGATTTTCATTTAAACAAGTCCACTTGCACTACAAATTCGAATTAATCGAAAAAATCGATTTATCGCCCAGCCCTACTTGAACACATATGCTTCAGCTCTGGAGGAAAGAAAATGTATCAGGTGTAGAAATAGATCCAATATTATCCATGACAAAACATGTCACTAATTAGCACTAATAGTGCATGTGTTGTTCAGATATTCAGTGTTATAAGCAGAGCAAACCAAAACAGATCCAGTGGGATGTTGCCAAGCTCCTTGTCTAGGTGCAGCAGCTCTAAGACAGAGCCAGCCTCATTACCAAACCACAGCACCGAGTGTTCCTGCCTGGCACAGTTTCCACAATGCAATGTGTGTGAGAGCGATTTCCCCAAAGAAATCTAGGTTTAGCAATCTGCAATCTTAAAATAGCTTTGAATCATGCATTATTACACAGCAGGCCTGCCTCCTCTTTTAAACTGCACATGCTCCTGCCATTATTGTCTCCCATCTGAATGATTCCCCTGCCTCATTAACATAGATTTATATTTGCCATCAAGTCTCAGAAATGGCTTTTTGTCTCTTAAGAGAATATTCACTTAAAAAAGGCTTTTGTAGTTGGTGCAAGATACAACAGGCATTACTATGTTTTGCTTTGATGTGTATAAAAGTAGAGTTGGTAGGGAATACATAATGTGTTTCTTTTGGAGTGTCTGGGGTAGATGTTGTGCGTTTTTCATTTTTGATGAGTGCTGGGCTTCAAAAAAGTATGGTGCTATGACACGCTAAACCAGCTCCCGTTGTGTTTGGTGACATTTGACAGACATTACAAGTTTTGAATCTGTGGTTTCTGAGTTAGGACCAAAAGTAGGTGCACAGTGGTTTATGTGGGTTGTCCAAAATCTCTATTAGTGAAAGGAAGGATTAGAGTTGCAAAAGAAAATGACATTGTGCAAGAATCATGAAGTGACACACAAAGCAGGCTTAAAATTAGTATATTACAGATTATGAACAAATAGGTTGGTGTTGGATTTGGGCATATGTACCCTGTATATTCTCACCATCCCGATCCAGTGAGATGTTTTAAACCACAGCTACACTGGGACAGACTGGACTCTTTCATACATGTTTGAGCCACATTTATGCTCAACCAGATAAGCAAAATGTCAGTGCAACCCAATTTTAAACTGATCAAACCCAAGCCTTTTGTTTTGGTCAGGAGGAGTGGTGCTGCCTTTCTGTGGAGCCTATAGTGTCCTCTGTTTGTGAGATTAATTCTCCGCCTGTCAGCTGGCCAGCAGCGATACTGAAACCAAACAAACATCCACATGCCTCCTGAGCTCTGTGTCTATTCTCATAGTCTGCTTCATAATGTGCACGTGTCTGCAGTTTAGGCTTTGACTGGCAACGGGTATCACTCCAAAAATTTGTTGTTTTCTATGGCTACTGGTGGCTGACACGTTCATCTGTTGCTGTCAAGGCATTTTAGTTCAAGGTCTGTGCTCACTATGATACAGCACCTGCCATATGTATATTTGTTGACTGTTGCTTAAAGCTAAACTATGCAATTTTACTAGTGTTGTCCCAGATGTTGTTAAAACAAAATCTGATACCGGTAGTGTTTCCAGCCCCACCACTTGCCAACAACAACAGTTTAGTCTTTTATATCATTAAAAATGTAAAACTCAATCAATTAGCCACCTCAATTTACTAATATGCAGCATCGACCTGAAATTTGGTGGAGCTCACCTTCAACTGAGCGCTGAGATTAGCCTTATATTGATGCAAACCAGAGATTATCTCTGCCTCATTAAACATCACGTCTTACTTTGCTTCCCTGTTTTCCAGTATGTGTTTCTTTGTGTAACAAGATATCCTAAGTTGGGCTGAAAAAAAATATAGTTTTGTGGTATATCACAATATTTTGTAGCGCAATATTTATTATTGATACTTTTATATGGATATTGATACTTTTGTGACGCCATGCATAATTATAATGCCACAGTGCTGTGCTGCTTTCATAGTTAAGTCTGGGCCAACAATGGCCAAGATTTCTGCTCGGACTGTAGAGGGCAACACTGCACTTCTAAGCATTGGGTCTGCTAAATACTGTTAAACAAATAAAAGTAAATACTTAATAAATACATGTCAGACTGACTTTTGGAAACTGGATGGATGACTTGATTTCTTGTAGAATTAAGACTATAAGTGAACTTGATTCTAAATGTAAACAGAAAATATCGCAGTAATTGATAATGCTGAATCTCAATTTATCACAATCACCATACAAATTGTATCTGCACCAAAGTGTCCTAATAGTATTGGATCGGGACAAAAGCATATCGTCCCAGCCCTAATCCTAAAAGACAAAATTCCCAGCAGCCATTATTCAACCTCCAATGGGAGGTTATTGGTGGGTCCCAGCAGATTAAAATCCTTACGAATACAGCCGATATGACATCATAACGTCTCATTCTTTCACAGATGATTCCTGTTATAATATACTATTAGATCATTACACAGGTTTCCTCTAATTTGTTTCAGCTCAGGAACTTTTATTTTCCCCAAAGGCCTGTGTGATTGTCCAAAATTATTTCCTGTGGCTACCACCAAACTGCAAATAGTGGCCTGACTGTTACTGCTCAGTGAGTCTGTCTCGTAGTGAGATAAGAGCATATTTTCCCGCCCAATATTGCCTCCTCTGTTCAGTGCTGTCCCTGAATACAATGACCAGTACTGCATTCAATGAATATTATTAGCATTTTTCTGGGGATTGTGTCAGTGTGAAGACAGCTTTGTGGGAGTATAAGTACAGGCTATTTTCAGAGTCTGATACCTGAGCGGACTCTTAAAGAAGTCAATACTGCGGCATATTGTCCAGTATAAATCCATTCATGAGACTTCCCTTATCGCTTGTCATTAACTATAAGTCAGCAGCAATCACCAGCTCAGCAGTTTTAACCCAGTATCATTGTTCTTGTTTGAAAAGAGTTCAAATGTGAGTGAAGGAAGACGGGGCCAAACGCTGCCGGCCTGGCACTGATTAGACGTTAATAAAGGCCGAGGATTGAAAGGCCAGGGAAAGAATCATTTTTGAGAAATGGTGATAGGCAGATAGATGGATTGCAAAAGGTCTTTCAGAGGCGAGATTTGGTGGCTATTGTGTCAGACTTGCAATTCTTTCCTTCATCTCCTGGCTCTCCAAGCGACAGACCGGGATAAATGACATGAATCAGGTGGGTCAGTGTCAATTCTGCTCTGTTTCAAAATGTTGCAGCAAAACTAAAGAGCACCAGTGGTAAGAGTATGTACTGTGCAAAAGTTTTAGGCAGGTGTGAAAAAATGCCATCAACTAAGAGCGTTTATAATCATAGAATTTTATTTTTAATTTTTGTTATGAACATTTCAGGAAAGTTCTGTACTGTGGCTAAGGGATGGATTCAGATCACTGTTTAGATCCAGGAGATACAGTATACTTCACTGACTACTAAGTTCACTCATGATTAGTCTTTACTGTCTTTACTGTTGTGGAATATAAAGGTTTTGTGGTGCAAGTGAAAGTGCATTAACGCATTTACCCCTGAACTACAAGATTTTCCATTTCAAGATAGGACCAGTGGCTTGACAGAGGTCTACATTCTTTGAGTCCTTTGAATTTTTTCTTTTTGTGTGTGTGTGTGTATTTGTAATTTGTGTATTTTTGTACATTGATAAACCTTTCTTTGTTCATAGGCTTTTGAAAAACATGCTGTTTAAAAACAAGACCTTTCCACAGTACTGCATATCTATAAACTTTACTCAAACAAATAACTTTAATCTTTTCTCATCTTTTAAAGTGCTATTAACAAAAGTCTGGCTTTATTTCACCATCTTTAGTTCATCTTTGATGCACTGTCTGGGAATGCTCCTCTTTGAAGTTTGTTGCAATTGACTTGTAGCCTCAAGTGCAACTGCATTTTTATATAACAACTAATTTAATGTAAAAATTACTTCTTCTTTCTCAGTGTTTATCTTATTACTCATTCCAAGCTTTTAGCCTCTGACTAATCCGCCTTCATAAATAAACAGTATGATTTATGTGCTGCTACTATTTATCAGTGGACAAAACAAATTGCCAACATTTTAATTAGCACCATTTCCTTAATCTGTCTTATCTCCACTCATTCTCTTTTGGGTCTTGCAGTAAGTCTTGCAGTCAGATTTAAGTGTGATTTGGCCGGTTTAAAGGCAGAAATATGCAGAATTAGCCATTAAACAGAAACCCTTCTTCTCCTACACATGGCGACGAGCAATAGTGTTGTGGTCGATGTCCCCAGAGTCATATTTTACATATTAAAATAACTCACAGCTTTTTTTCTTTTTCACTTCTGCCTAACCAAAGCCAGTTGACAGCTTCAAATAAATGACATAAAATGAATGGTCTCCCTTTGGGGCCTTTTTTAGTCATGTTTAGCTCTTTGGGAGTTCGGCCAGTCACCAGCCAAAGTTTACTGTTTCAAGTTCCTTTGAAAATGTAGGACAATCTTGCACCATGCACCACTTGAATAATGTGAGCACTGACAAAGAAAAGTCAGTGTTTTGGCCATTTTTTAGACTTTTTATTGATAGGACAGAGTATAATAGGAAATCCAGCAGAGAGAGACATTTGGCAAACAGTCGTAGTCTGGACTTGACCTTACAACGCTGAAGCAGGATGTAATTGCTGTGTTTATGTGCCGCAGCTCTACCACTGAACCATTTGGCGGCGCTTAGTGTTTTGTGACTTAAATATTGACTGCATAATAATGACTGAATTCGCTCTAAAAGGTGATGACCAATAACTTACACAAACAAGTAGGAGAGAACCTAAGCCTAAACATTATTAGTTCCTTTACTGGCCCCTTGTGGCTGGAGTTAGTATTTTCAGTTTTCACATGATACAGAATCCTTGAATCATAACCTAAGTTAAAGTACAACCATTACTTTTTGCATAACATAACTTCTATCTTTTGTTCTGACAGACTGGAGCTGAAAAACAAAGGGTTGCTATGTTAACAGTCAGGGGTGAGAGAGGAGGGTGGAGGGTGTGTCTCTGGTGTTATGTAGAGGAGGTGGAGAGTCGGACACTGGCACTGGGGAGTGAGCTGGTGCACTACAGCCCCACTGGAGCTCCTCTGTTGGGCTTCCTGTCCCCTGTGCAGTGCTCTTGTTGTGGTCTGAGACAAGTGGGAGGCAGACGCTGAATCTCAATGAGGCAGCTCAGAGGAAACTCATTTTCTCGCTCCATCTCTCTCTGATAGTGCTTTTATTCTTTATTTACAAGCAGAATAACTTGCCACGGAGAAGTGAATGCACAATTTGTTAAGATAGTTTTAATGACATGGAGGTAGTGTTTGTATGGCAGTATATTTTGCTATAAATACAGTATGTTAAATAGTGGCTGTAGTTACAAATATGAGCCAGTAATATTATCTTCTTCCACTTATTCCTGTTAGGGGACGCAAATGGCTGGAGCCTATTCCAGCAACTGTGGGCCTTAGGCAGGGTACACTTTGGACAATGGCCAGTCCAGTTTGACACAGAGACATACACAGACAGACAACCAGTCACTCCCACATTAATTCACTAGGGCCACCTAACAAATGCATGTCTTTGGATGGTTGTAGGAAGCCAGAGAGAACACAAAGTTAACACAAAGATACAGACTCCACATAGAGAGATCATGGTTGAGTGCTAACGACTCTGCCGACGTTCAACCCCACAACAGTCTTTTTTAAAACATTGTTGACTAATCTTATTATGACATAACTTTCAGACCACTTGTATAATTTCTTTATAGCTATTAGAATGCGATGTGTGTCTGATCTTGATGTTCTTCAGAGCTAGAACCTGCTGAAACACTGCTTTACACTGAGTCAGGCCTGATTTTTTAAAAATCTTTTCCTGCCTAAAATAAATAAATAAATAAATAAATAAGCACTCACCACTACATTGCCCATCTGTATTCGCACTACCATATAGTATATCTTTAATGAATCTAAACTGAATTTGCTGCTCATTATGAGAGGGGATGTCATATCCGTGACTCTCTGTGGTTTGTACTCCCTCTACAGAGCCCCATATACACTATCTGTGGTGTTAAATTTCCCCTTTTTACAGATCACAGCCACTTATTAAATTCAAACTGCCCTCTAATGTGCCCTGCAGTACCATAATGGCGGTCATAATATTAAATCTATAATGTATTGCTTTTTCGGCTTGTATTACAAAAACAACTGGCCCCCTAATATGTGCTTTTATGGATTTTGTCAAAGCGAGGGGCATTTTTAGAAAAGTGGTAGTCTGTTGTTGTCAAGACTATTATAATTAATTTAGTGTTTAAATCAATACAACATTTTATTATGAGGCTGTTATAATGACTTAAAAGCTAATGTGGAAGTTTATACACTTTTCTCCTAGAACTTGGGATTCAACTGCAAAACTATAAAGAACGTATAAATTACCATGTCTCTTAAATTGCATTTCTTTGTAAACAGAAAGTCTTAGTTTCAAGAAACATTCTTTAAGACTATTAATAGTGCAAAACACACAAAATGGGACAATTTTGACAAATTCATTTTTACTTTTTAGTACAAAGGGCATTGTATTAGGTAAGGTAAGGTATTCTTTACTATACTTAATGGAATTATTAGGTTATCCTTGCTTTTGCCTTAGGTGTGAATTTGATTTAGTGTAAATGTAGAAGAGTGCTAGCATATCATCAAAGTACTGCTTTTTGTGTTATTGCTGCAAGTGAAGTTGGATCAGTATTGACTTGTGACACACATCTGTTTTTAATATCAAGTTTTGTGAAGTAATGTGGCCATTTGGGTTTTTCAGAGCCTAAATAATTGTAGTTTCAATAAGGTAGACGTGTCATCAGTCTGGTCCCGGGGGCAGTCGTACACCTGGCAAGATTTGCAAGATATATTGTTTATGACCTTCTGGCACTGCAGCATTTTGGTAGCTTTGTCTTGCGTTGTACATTTGCCCATTTTATCTTCCGCTGTAAAGCCTGACCTACCTTCTCATTAGTGTCAGTAAGTTACCTATTTGATGGTCTACTAAAATAAGTTCTAGTCTGAACCAAGACTATATTTTATTGTCACTATTGAACTGAAAGTTATAAATACTTGCACATGGTTTTCCATAGATATTATAACTGTCCATTATTAAAAACAAATTTTGTTTTAAAACAGTGCATTTAAATGTTCAAAAACACCAAGGACTGTGGGCCCTTGGACATTTTCACACTTTAAAAACTGGCCCTATTAAAAAGAAAGTTTAGACACACTTGAAATAAGGTCTAACCCTTTTTTTAAAATCCATAAGCCTTTTGCAGACTGCAAACGAAGCACAGTTCCCTAGTGTTGTGTGCGAATAATCTGTTTTAAAAGGCTGTTTTGAGGCAGAGCAGTTCATATAGTCTGTTTAAAAGTTTATACGCTGATAATCTTTTTGTGTACTGTGTGTGTTTTTGTGCTAGTGAGAAAAACTCCAAGCAGAAACCGCACTTCAGTTGGAACAGCAATATCCTCTGTGGCAAGGAGCTGCACAGCCCCCATCTTTAGAAGAAATGAAAGAGAGCTATATTTTTTTTCTGCTTTGAGTCTGAAAACTGCCTGTAGACACTTTCCTATTCCAAACTGTGCTTGTGTGCATTTAGCTGTAAATACATAGAGTTCTATTTTTAAACATTTTCAACTCGTGTCTGTGTTAGAGTCTATCACAATTACAACATTACATTATTTCATCAGTTTCAGCAGTACATCTGAATGATGGATGGTTTGTTTTTTATGACAAAAGAAATGGCTGAATATTCCCATTAGAGGTGGCTGGTGTAGGAAGCCTATTGCAGCAAATATGAGACTGAGGCACTGAACTATGCACTGAACTACCAGCTGGTATGATTTTACATTGACTAATTCATCCATGTCTTTGGACGTTAACCCAAGTACCTTGAGATAACCACTGGTAAGGAACACCCAGAATTTCTATTACTATTTTTAAAAACAGTTCTTTGCTACTGGTTCTGAAGCTCCTGAGTTTGGAAGGCTTAATGAGGGGGAAAAAACGATATATAAAGGCCTAACCCCTGTCACCTGAGAGTCTGTGGCAAACCGTTGACAAAGCATTTTTGCTTTGTGCAACAGGATAGACCAAAACCCAATTTTAATGCAGAATAGGCTCAATTTTTTATTTTAAAACAACTTTCTCACAACTCAAAAAAAGTTAAAACCAGGTTAACTCTACTTTTAACTGAACTATAGGCAGCTGCAATATATTTGCAGCAGCAGATTTTGCCTTGTTTTGTTGTTTACTTTCCTGAATTGGACATACGTTACAGGGAGTTCAATGTCTTTTAATGCATGATGAGTTTAGACATCAACAGTCTTATTTTTAAAACAGTAAAGGGGCTATATTATGCAAAATTGACTTTTCTAAGCTTTCTACTATGTTATAATCTTGTTCCCTTCTCAAAAACACATGGAGTAGGGTCATGTTTGAGTAATCCTCTATTTTCTGGTATAGCCATTCTGAGGCCTCAAAACACTCAGTTCCACAAATCCCCACCCACTCCAGGAAGCACTGACCAATCAACAAGCCCTCTACATCCAGTCTGCTCTAATTCCTTTATCCTAAAAACAGTGTACAGCTCTGTTTCCACTGATTCCTCAGAGCTATTTTCATTTTGTAGTAAAATGGCATCATACAAAGAGTTTCAGGAAATAAAAGCCTCTTTTTTATGGTTTTGTTCCAAGAAACGTTAACAGCTGTGCACTCTGCTACCATCTGCTGGTCTCTTCACCTGTTTCTTTATGGCACTAGTAGAGTACTTATTAAAAACATTCTCTTTTAGTCTTTAGTTTTTTAAAGGTTGTAAGACGCAGTGACGCAGATGCAGTGCTGTTCTGGAGATGGCCAACATTTTGGTTTAAAATTATGAATATAATTATAAAAACATATAGCAAGTTTAACCCTAGTCAAGAAAGTGGTAAAATTAAAAAAAATATATGCCAAGCTTCTTTGAGCAAAACCTGACAAAAGTATCCATGACTAACCCAATTCTATTTGCTGTCAAGGGTTTGAAGGTCATAACTTAAAATTCACGTCAGATTGTTGGTAATGTGTGCCAAACTTAGCTGGTCCATCTGCTGCTCTCTCCCTTTGCCCTCTGTCCTTTCCCCAGCGGTGTGGTTAATCTTATACGCCACAGACCAAACGCACTCCCTGCCAAAGAAGGGGAGCATCTGAGGCTAATTTAAAGCTTTATCTTACTGTAGCCAAAGTGTTTTGTGGCAGACGTGAATAGGTCCGCCTTCACAAGTGCTCCCCAGCTGCTCCTCAAAGCAGTCAATTGGGAGACTCCAGGGCAGGCAGACTGGTGCACTGTTGCTAGTATAGTACCACTGTTAGTGCATGTGTGTGTGTGTGGTATGTGTGTTGTGTGTTGTGGGGTGTGTTTGTGTGTGGCAACCCTTTTTACTGATGAATGTAACAGCTTGCATCACAGTCTGGGATCTAGCTCATTTGTGTAACAGACAAGCATCCACTGTGTATAGGTTTGTGTTGAGCAGGTGTGATGAGGAAGGTGTACTACGGTGTCCAGATTGCTTTTTTTTTTAACAAAACATTGATTAATTCACTATGGCCACTCGTTTTCCTGTTAACGTCGTATTAGTACCACAGAGCAAATCTGTGCATGTATTATATTATTATGAAGGCAGTCAGTACAGAATAAAAAACATATGTACCACTACTACTGCAGATTTAGGTGTACATTATTTGGCTTATCATTATTGTTACAATTTGCATATAAGTAATAAGTTTGATTATTTATATTTAGATTATTTTTATTTGATTTTTACTCAAGAAGATTTAAATAAAGGTGATGGTGACAAATTTTCAGCTGACTCAGTCTAAAATGCTTGGGCAGAAAATCATCTTCTCAAAAGAATCTGTATTTTATTATCGCTGCCAAGATTTTTATTTATTTATTTATTTATTTTTTGAGTTGGTGGCTTCATTGCTGGTTGCTTTGTTAGTGTGAAAGAAAAAACGAATATTTGGATTTTTATGAAATTTTGTGGAAAATGTTGGTAACAGGCCAGAAAAATTTTGATATTTTTTGTGTGGCTATGGATCACCCTCTGTTCAGGAATATTTTACATTAGGATTTTGTAACATTGCGAGTGTAGTTGCAAGTTAAGTTACTGACTTCAAACACAAGGGGTCAGTAAAGGGTTTTGTGGATAGAGCATTTACGTCTGAACTAGAAAGGCCCTGGTTTGAATTTCAGTCTGAGTGCTTCTAGTAAAATTTTTCATTACATTTCTTATTACTGCCTTAATGTATAAATATGCAAAATATCTTTTTAACGCTATATCATAATGACAAAATAACTCTTTTGCTAAAAAATAATTGTAAATGCATACATACCCTTACATGAGCTCTGATTGTTTATTATTGATTGTTAGGCAGCATGCATCTCTGCAGCACCACCCACAGTCCTCCTGTTTTACAGTCACCTTGTTGCTCTTTCTAGAGTTTGAGCTCCTGATCCCCTAAGGCTTTGCTTTTGGCCACCCACATGATGCTAAATGCTTTAAGGATCTAACACCCTGCAAAGCCTCTGCATGCCACTTTAAACAGTTTGCAGTGTGTCCCTGTTCTTAATGTGTGCACTGCTCCTACACTTTCTGGTGCCTACTGTGCAAGCTCTTCTTAGTTTCTCCAGGTGTAGAGGGATTAGAGAGATCACAGTCTTAGTGGCCTCTGAAAGGAAATAATGCTAGCAGTGGCTTTGGTCTTGGTGTCATTTAAAATATTAGTTGTCGCAAAGTTTTTGATCAGAGTATGTTGATATTATTATGCATGTTCAAACTAAATAGCAGTCTATCGACAGTCAAAAAACAAACTGGGAACATTATGCCCATTGTAAACTATTATCCAGCCACAAAGGGTCAAGCCAGCTATAAAGGGACACAAGCAGTGCACTTTTTGTGCTTGTCCCAAGCATGGATGTATGGAGAGGCTTGCTCCAGAAAAGGCATCTGGTGTAAAACCTATGTAAAATCCATATATGTATCACTGCACTAATGAGCCAGAGGATTTGCTGATTTGCTGACTCCAGAAGGGAAAAGAGACTATTAACAATGTGAACACATTTAAATGACTTAAACTCTTGACAAATAAAATCTCATAACTTGAAAGGTATCTACAGCAATTATCAGTATCAGCATCTAAATATTCACTAATTGTGATTTTGAGTGAGCAAGAGAAATTTGTGTAAAGCACAAAAGCAGTAATCTCAAGTTTTGATGGATTAAATTTGCCTCAACTTTATTATTTTAATTTAATATATTGATTTAAATTGAATTAACACAATACCTGCCAATCAAATTTACTTAAAGAAATTTACAAAGCTGTGTGTTAAAAATTAAACTACATCTCACTGTTGGAAACGTCTCACTATAGGATTTAAGCTGCAACAGGACTCAGGACTCAACAAAGACGAGGTCTAAGGCAACAGAAGTCCCTCTGGGTATGCTGCCAGTACCCATAGTTACCAATGGATACCTTCATCTCTGGGGGATTGTTTGAGGCGGAGCTGAGGTTCTCCTGGAGGATGCTGGGACATAATGAAAAGGATGGGAGGGGTATGCTCTGTGGTAACAGCCAGATGGGGGATGGGAGGATCAAGAGAGAGGGGTGGAAGTGTGATGAGGCTGTTGTTAGAGGAGATTTCGGGGCTATTGTACAACACATCTCAGCTTCAGGTAAGTGATGGGGCTGGCATCTTGTGCTCAATAAAATGTGGCCAAAGTAAAATGTGTTTTTGATAATGGCATTAGTAGTATGTTATGTTTTTTAGGCAGTATAAATGACGAGTACTCAGTCACTCTACCATTATTGGTGAGTCACCTTTTGTATTGAATTGGCCTCCTAGCATCATACTTGTTGGTCTGTGTATTTTCTATCCTTATTTTCGCATGTTATAAAGAAGTTGTGGTGTGGTGCTTATGCCAAGTTGTGCAGTACTGCTAATTAACCACTGTAATTGAGGGCGATGCAAAATGTAATTATAGTGATGGGAAATAGAGGAAAGCAGCATCAACACCTCTCCAAGGGTAGGTGTACATAGCAACTGAACAACAGGCAGTAGGTATGACAAAGATGACAAGGTAGGCGCTACTAGAAAATGTATTTTTTTAGTTTTTAGACAGTAGACAGTTTCAGTCTTTGTATGTGACAACTAATTTTAATGTTTGTACATCATCTTCTGTTGTGTATTCTGATTCATAAGATTAATTTATACTTTAGGGAATGAGATGCCTAGGCAAAGAGGCCTGTTCTTCTCATGCTCCAACCCTGCATATGTAAAATACTGCTTTTGTGATTTTACTCTTCTGGTTTACTCGTCTGCATACTGTCTACCCAAAGTACATTGTATTTTTATGTACACATGATCAGCAGGATTTACAGTGTATGGTCTCCTAAATCCTATCCTATGCTATAAGCCTCACCACATCATATATATCACTTAACAAGTGTACTTCCCAAATGACTAATAAAAAAATGTTGCAAATACATTGAACATTATCCTTAACTACTGCCACATTTCAGCCAAAGTTATTATAATCTGTGTTCTGACTCTGAAATCATTGCTTTTGTTGCTTTAATCTTCCGCTGGTGATCTAGCTTAGATGTCGGCAGCATTTCACTACCACTATACACCATCATTATCATTGCCCATGTTGACTATTCCCATCCAGCTACTGCAGGATCAATACAAGTCTTGAATGAATGATCACCTGGACTCCCCCTGCTCTCACCAGCAGTCCACACATACTGTACCTTTGTGAAGATGACCTTGATGTAACTATCGATTTTCAGTTTGGCATTGCCGCGATTTATTTCAGGCAGGATACTTCACACATTGCTTTTGTTGTTTATTGTTCTAAAGGTGAATCTGGGAGTTTTTGTTTTCTCTGCCGTTGTCAAAGGCAATGTTTTGTTGAGTAGGCAAAAAGGGTAGTCCCAATTGTCAATACAGAAGGCTATTAGATTATTATCTTGGTCAAATACTGCAATAGTTGACTGCAATGTAAAGAGGATAAAAAGGGAAAAAGAGAGAGAGAGAGATGTAGGGTAAGATTCATTATTTTGGATATTTTCATTGAAATATACTGTGTTGGAGTCTGCACCAAAAAGCATGAATTAGACTTGAGAAAAATCTAAACTATGTTGTCTTTGTATGTCTCTTATAGGCTCAATCCAGTAACAATGCATGGCCAGTAAGAAACCAATCATGGCTCACAGGAAGAGGCCCGGGTCCAGTGGAGGGACCACCATGGCTGCCCCCACCCCTGTTTCCTGTACTGAAACTCATCCTCCAGAAGCACTTGACCTAAGAGCACCTGCCCCTCGACAACGCTCAGTCCGCTACCCCAAAGAGTCCCACCACCAGCCCCACCCACAGGACCCCAAACCCCTCCCTCGCTCCTGTAAGGCACAATATTCTTCCCCCAAGACAGAAAAAGTGAGTTGCCCTTCTCCAGAAGTGGAAATAGAGCCCAAAGTTGATGAGAATAGATACAGCAATCAAGTCAATACAGAAGTAAATGACCATCGGCCGACTACGCCTTCCACACCAGAACATGAACCAGAGGACCACCACCACATAGACCACAACCAGGCAGAGTACAACCATGGAGCAGACAGCCTGGATGATGACTCCAGCTCTGAGTATATGAACAACACTTCAGAGGATGAGGAAGACTATGACGATGGTGTGTACTGTTTTAATTATAAATAAAAATTCTCAATTTGACCTTGCATTGTTTAAATACTGCTGATTGTATTAAACATGTATAACATAAATAGGTGGCATATTACATTGTCATTTGATTCATTTATAACATATGTTTTTTTAACAAGCTGTAGTAATATTATCTTAATAAGTGGCAAGTGGGTAACTAGAGTTGAACAGAAAGAAATGTGACAAATGTTTTTAACCATTGCACATTACACTTCATCAATATATTGTATAATTCTTTTATGCAAAATACACTGCCTGGACAAAAAAAAGTCACCACCTGGATTAACCAAGCAAATACTGTATGATCTGAGGTTGCAGTAGTTGGTCAGGTCTAGCAACGTTATTTGCCCATAGAATGAGGTCAGTTGACCACCTGAATATACTGAAAGACCATAAATGGATTTTTTCATCCCTGATGGCACAGGCATATTCCAAGATGACAATGCCAGGATTCATTGGGCAGACAATTTTCACACATGGATTGGCCACTGCAGAGTTCAGACCTTAATCTTAATCTTTCGGATGTGCTGGAGAAGACTTGGCGACAATCAAAGCTAAAGGGAGTCCAACAAAATATTAGTGTGGGACTTTTTTTTTGGCCAGGCAGTGTATTATATTTTTTTAAAAGTGACCATTTGTGGGCTATAATGAGCTTCATAAATGGCCAAATCCAGTGCCTCACCACATCATATACATACTTCCAAAATGCAGTTTATATCGAAAGAAAATGACCAAAAAGAAGCTGGGGATTGCATTTAACATTATACCACAAATATTTCAACATTTCAGCCAGAACATTAGGATAGTTGCCTGAAGACAGACTTCCAGGGTTTAAATAGACTGTGACTTTGACAGTGTCAGTATTATTTGTCATTGAGAAGCAAAACAACTACAAGCAGTGTTGTTTGGTGGATGTGCAAGAACAAGCGTTAGAGTACTTAAATGTGTATTTCTCTATTTAGGACTTGCTGAGGAGGATGAGGGTGTGACTTACTACATCCGCTACTGCCCAGAGGATGACAGCTACCTGGAGGGAATGGACTGCAATGGCCAGGGAAACTGCAACCATTCTCAAATCCACAGTCACAACCACGACCATAGCCACGAACAGGTGGACTACAGCTCCGATATCCAGCATGGCGAAGCCCACACAGACGAATGCCAGGAGGCTGTGGAGGGATGGGTCGAGGACGGGGATGGTCCGGAGGGGGAGGTGAGGGAGGGCGAGTGGGTGGAGGAGGATGAAGGAGAGGTCAGGGAAGACTGGAGGGAAGTGGAACCAGAGGTACAAGAGGAGTGGCAGGAGGGGGATCCGGAGCGGGACAGCTGGGAACAGGGGGATGTAGAGGTCCAAGAGGAGTGGAGGGAGGGTGGGCAGGTGAGGCAAGAGCACTGGGAAAGACACCGCGTGGAGGAGGACTGGGGCGACGGCGATGGAGAAGTCCGTTGCGAAGTCGTGGAGCAAGATCCAGATGAACAGATCTACAACGGACGTCCTGAACCCATCTTGGACCACCACACTCACCATCATCACATCCACCACCACCAAGAAAACCTCCACACAGGGCGGCAAGCGGACGGGGCAGAAGAGGATGAGAGCGAGGAGTACCTCCCCAATGAGGATGAGGATGAGGAGGGAGATGAGGTTGATGGACACAGGAGGTCCTACACTGGAGATTACTATGCTCCTGAGGACAATGGCAACTCAGTGCGGGGGTCTCCTTACCGTAGTCGCAAAGTGATGGTAGTCGAAGGGGAAACGGGCGAGGAAGCCGAGGAGGACATTGACCAAATAGTGGCTGAAATTAAAATGAGTATGAGCATGGGTAGCCTTAGCAGCGGCACTGACCAAAGCCCGGAGGAACTGGCGCAGGACCCTCCACCAGGCAATTACGCTCATACCAAACCAGAGACAGCACCCTACCCTCCGCCCCACCACCGACATGACAGCAGACCCAAGTCCCTAAACCTGCCATCCATTCACCACAACACCCCTGACCTCCAGAGGGGCGTCAAGGCACACCCACGCTCACCTGAAGACCGGCAGAGATGGGCACAAGAGCAGGTAAGCTCTCATCTCATTGAACTTCTTTTCTTTTTAAAAGTGAACCAACACTTTTTGAATTTCTTTTGTCCTGTACCCTTATTAGACGGTAGACAGGCAAAATAACTTTCTTTAACTTCAAATGTTTTTTCTGATGTTACTGAAAATACGTATGTTAGAAAGCAAAGAATAAATCTATACCCAATAGGTTGGTCTACCAATACAATACTGTATGCATAATTGCACAGTTAATTACCATCTGTTTTCGTTTTCTTATACAACAAAGCAACAAAGCATGCAATCAAAGTAGTGCATTTGTCATTCATTGCTCTATACAGGATATGTTAATTTAATCATATTGCATATTGTAATGTTCTGCAGTAGTGACCTTTGCCACTAACTGTGATTTAAACGACGTTTGTGGTGAGCCTGCATGTTACTCAGTACCATACCGACAAAAGCCTAGCCTGTCCCCTTCATTTTGTTAGCTTTAGGTGCTCCTCCTCCGTCCTCACCTAACTCTCAAAGCCCTGGATCAATGCACAGGCCCTGTCCTGGCGGGCTCATAAAACACAGACTATCTTCTCTAGTGGGTCTCCTGCGGACAGCCGACAGAAATACACCTGCTCCAGTCTGCTCACTGTGTGTAGCAGCTTCTTTGTTGCAGAAAAGCAGGTCAAATACAGTACAGTAACACTTCAGCATCACATGACTCCCAGAAGACTAGGGGATCATTTTGTCCTCCTTTTGACTCATAAAGTGATGGCTCTCTCTGCACCACTTTACCATGACCCCAGATAAAAGGCCAACAGTGACCCAATGTATTTCTGTTGGTGGAAGAAGTACTCAAAATCTATACTAGTACTGATACTTCAAAATAATAATACTCATTTAAAAGTACTCAATAAAATTTTACTCAAGTAGGCCTACACGTTACTTTTGTTGTTATTATTTTGCTACTACACAACAACATCTACTACTGCAGCTACTACTATTACTACTTACACTTTTACTGCTACTACAACTACGACTACTACTATTAATACAACCCACTTTACCATTTAGGGAAAAAATACTTGTACTCTTTCAGAGGCTTTAAAAGTTTACTTTTTCTCAGAATTAGTTTTTAAAAAGAAAAAAATTATATCACAAAATGTACTTTTTGTTCATTTTCACATGATGAGATATATAATAATAAGATAAAAACATTTAAAAAATTCAGAGAATCCGGGTGGTAACAATAGTCCCCCTGCTGCTTGGCTCGAACCTAATAATAATAATCATAATCATAATCATAATCATAATCCAAGACTTGGCAGAAATGGTCCTTTAAGAAAACTCTAACCTTCACTTCAAGTTCAAGTTTATTCACTAAGCTTGAATTCCTCTAATTATAATTATATAGTTAATTCTATAGGGCTACATGATGATAATGAAATTCCTTTATTAAGCTGAAAACAGAACTTTATAGTGTTAATGGCCTTTCCTCTGCTTCGGGTATGGAGCATCTGATGGGCCAATTACAGACTTGAGTGGTACTGCTTGCCTCACTGAATACCATATTATTGAATTCAATGCAAAATTATTGCCGTTAAAGCAGTGTTTTCTCTATTATACACATAATTGTTTCAGCTAGGACAAATCACAGTGTTGTGCCATACATGTGGTCAGTCAGCAAGAATTCCTGTGTTAACTTTCCCACCTTAAGATGAGTCATTAGAGCCAAAGTTATAGAGTTAGCAGAAAGCCAAATTTATTAAGGACACACACGAGAACAATAGCCAGGGTTCTGACTCATCACTGTAGTCATATTCCGATGGTGGTGAGACCAGAAATTCTTTATGTTTAGAGGTAGAGGCACTGAGGAAAAAAACAGGAGACAGGGTTAAAGGTAGAAGTCGACTGATAGAGGTTTTTCTATGGCTGATGCCGATTTTTTTAAATCAGAGCAGCCTGAGATAAATAGATTTTGGCTGTTTCCTATGAACTGCAGTATAAAATGTCTAAACTGCTATAAGTCCTGTTTCTCAGATCTTCACAAAGCATTTTAAGGCCAAATCTCACAGATCTGTTGCAGGGCTGCCACAATGGCCTCTAATGAATTGGACAGTGAGAACAGTTAAAGATTTTTTTTTTTTTTTTTTTTTTTTTTTTTTTTTAAGAAAATCAATAAGGCAGTATCAATCAAGCTTGCTGTCTAGGTAGGGCCTGGGGAGAGCTATATAATGCTTTTTAAATTTTTGTTCCATGAGGTTTTATGCCAGAGATATGAGCAAAATCTTTTTATTGTCGTTTTGAGCTTTTCAGGCTGAGATAAAGCGTTTTTGGAGTCTAAACTGCTACAAGATGGGTGGGGGAAGCTGGGGTCCTCCAGTCACATGGTTGTCCGGACATGTGCCTGACCAAATATTAGCATTAAAGGGCAAGAATCAGCCGATTGCGGTTGACATAAAAGGGCAAAAACTGGCCCGATATATTGGTCGACCTCTAGTTGAAGGTAGCGGAGATGAAGAAGTCGAGGTTCTCTTTGTGAGTGACGAGGATGGATAGGATTGGAAATGAATTGGACTGGGTATTGTTACACGATACCTTTGTGTTATCAAAAGAAAAGTTACAATGCTACTGGTATCAAAAAAATATTTTATATTACTACCATTGTTATATTGATACCAAGTTTCAATACCTAGTGGGACCTATAATTTTCCTTTGCATCTACGAATCAGATAAATATTATATCATACATACTACTGGTTTTAACTTAGAGGTAAGAATTTTGCTCAAAAATTGGTCTTTTATTCAATATTATTGTATTCTAAGATTGTAGAAGATGAATTAGCACACCAAAGGTATCAGAAAAAGTATTGAGGTACCGGTATTGAAAACCAGGTATCGTTTAAGTACTGGTATTGAAAAAATCTGAATGGTACCCAGCCCTAGAAATGAGTGCATCAGAGTGACAGTGACAGGCAGCTCATGTTTTGAAGATCAAGTCAGAGAGGCCAATGTGGGATGCTTTGGACATGTACAGAGTAGAGATAGTGAATATATTGGTAGAAGGATGGTCAGGTTTGAGCTGCCTGCCAGCCATGAGGCTTAGAGGAAGACCAAAGCAGAGATTTATGCATGTAGACATGAAGTTGTGCAGTGTGATAGAAGAGGATGCAGAGGATAGGGTTAAATTGAGGCACATGATTTGTGGCAGCCCCTGAAGGAAGGAACCCCAAAAAATATGTAAAGGAATCAGACAGAGGTGTGCTGGTGATACTATGGCATAGCTTTAATTCAAGGCAAGCAGAGAGATCTCACATTTGATACATTTGGGATTTTGTACATCAACATAGTTTTATCATACATCACCATTTAATATTCATTGTACAAACAACAACATGCATCTCATTAATTTAATGGTTGTGTGCTCAAAAGAGTGGCCCTGAATATTGATCACGGCTTTATGTTCCACTTGTTTTTTGTAAAGAGGACCACTAATGTCACAGCTCTGTTAATAATTTAATTTCCACATTTATAACAGCATCGCTCCTCTGCATCACAACCCCTGCCCCTGTTTTTATTAGCAACCAGGAGGCATAATGGAAGGCCAGATGCCATTTCATCCATTAATACAAATGAACCTCATAGTGAGTAGGATGCAATATGGAGATCCTTCCTTTATAGTCATTATAGTAATAATAATAATAATAATAATAATAATAATAATACATCAATTTTATATAGCGCTTTTCACACAACTCAAAGTAGTGGCTGTGATGTGTGTGTTTATATATGATGAGTGATGATAAGTGATAAACATATGCCAGATGGCTGACCTTCACAGGTATAATAAATTGAATTGTAAGAAGTAAGCATGCATCTGGTTGTCGTTTTAGACTTGAGGATGTGTCCCTTATCTTTCAAGCCTTTTGGTGTAGTAATCAAGGCATAAACTAGTCTCAGTAAGCATAAGGCTGGCAGTTCAATCCCCACTGTCCCCAGTTCATGCTGCCGTTGCTTTGGGCAAGACACTTCACCCACTTTGCCTCCAGTTTCTGTGTTCACTGGTGCATAATTGTGTGAGTAAATAGATGAATGGTTGCTTGATGTAAAGTGGTTTGAATGCCCTCAGAGTGAGAAAAGCTCTATAAATGCAGCCGTTTACTACACTGAACTGAAATGTTAGTTCAATAAATGCATCTACTGTGTAACTTTTTTAATTAGAAAAAAGTGTCACCTATACATGATTGTTTTACAATCAGCTGTCCATTCAGTCCACCTGTATACTCATTTATATAATCTGCTAATCTCGGTTGTTTTTGTTGACCATCCAGGTGAGCAATGGAGCAGAGCAGCCCAGGAAACAGCAGCGCTCCGACCTCAATGTTCCACTGGAGAACAACAACGTGCCAGAGGTAAGACTGTGGCATTTGTATGTCGTTAAATAATTCATATTGGTACAGAGGTCATGCATGCTTGTTTATGTGTTTGCCTCAGCCCTTGCATATGTACCACTGTCTGGGTAACATGAGTAATTGTGTAATTACCATCTCGGCTCGTGTCCTCTGCTCATGGCGTGATAGCATGGCGGTAATTGAGCAGCACTCCTCTTTGCTGTTTTATGAGAGGCATTTTTCACCGAGATGTCTACTGTAGATCTTTCTTGTATGTTTCCACTCACATCTCTCTTTGATATGGGAATAATGTCAGTTGGTTATAATGTGAAAGTTAAACTCACATAAGTGTGTGAATTAAATAACGTGCCCGCTTTATATTTCCCTCATCTGTACTAAATGTGAATATGAATATGGATGAGTAAGGTGCTTTGTAAATCCAAAATCATTAACTGCCAGCTGTTTGGCTGTTCTCAGGCTCCTGCGTGACTTTGTAAATGTCAGAGTGATTATGTATGATTCATATTTCTTTCCAGATTATGGTATTTATTTTGCACTCTCCATCAAGTAGGTCTCCATAGAGAACTTTTTCTAAACTAATCTGAAAAACTCAACAATACAGAATGAAACAATAGGATAGAGATTTCTTTCTGCGTGTGCAAAAAGTTAGTCAACAAGGGTCTCATCATTAATAAGTAGCATCATTAGTGGTAAGTAATAAGAAGTAGTTTTATTACCGCTACCAACTGGGTTATATTTTACTGGCATTGTTTGTTTGGTTGTTAGCAAGATAACTCATGATAAGTAGTGGTCATATTTTTAATGATAAAACAAAAAGATAGGACCAAAGACATCCATCCATAAGGACCCAGAAAGGAGCAATTGATTCCATTTAGTGAATTCTTTATCTTTGTCAGATATTAGTTCTCAATAGATAATCAATAGAATTTACCTCTGCAATCAATCTATCTCTGAAGAGCACTAGATTGTTTCCATTACAAGGCAGGGCCAATGCCTTGACTGAGGTTTGTCCTTTCCCTGTGCTTCCACATATTTGTGTGCCTTAGTTTAGTGAGGTTTTTTTTACAGTTCGTCTACACTATATTATTGATTGCATCCATGGAGAAACACATTAAATTTCTACTGGTTGGGTAATCTTCTGTCTATATTTGGAGCTATATGTTCCCAAATGCATATTAAATCAGATTTATCATTAGCGTCTTTTGTTGTTTCTCTTTTCCAGCCAACAAAGAAAGTCGCTTCGTTTCCCAGCTTTGTCGATGGTAAGTCAATCTGCTTGCACACAAAATCAAAATATTTTAATTACATGGATGTCATCCAAGAAATGGCTTTTTTCCCCAGCCCGAGATAACTGTTGCGCAGGCTGCTGGGCAGATGCAGTGTAATATAGTGTGAGGATTTAGCTGCCTGTCAGCTGCCTCAGATCATGGCAGCTCGTTGTGTCCCTCAGAGGGTGTCGGAGAGTGCACATCTCCATATCACACACATAGATTAATCTCAGGCCCGTCTCCCACTAGTGCTGCACCTCCATTATAGCCCTGCAGTCCCATCCAGCTCCTTATCACTACGCCACTATCTTCAGTGTTCGGCTCAGTTTCTGCACAGTGACTATAGTGATTACAAGACCCTCTCCACCACAATGACCTCACTCTAGCCTCTGCGCCCCCCACTCTGTCTGTCTCTGGCCCTAGTTCCAGGACCATATAAGCCCGAAGAACAGAGTCATGAAATTATGTTTGCTGCTAGCTACCTTATAGCTACCTATAGCTAATCTATAATTACCATGTTTTTGTTTAACAGGGGACACCTCACTCAAAAAGCTTGAAAATGTCAGTTTTAAAACAGCTGTCGAGTCATTTAACCATTTTCATTTGATTGATATACAATAACCTGATGTTATTGCTATTATTTCTTGTCGTTGATCTGCCAGGTGTGCAATAAAGCAGAGCAACCTAGATCTATCACCACTATCTTCAGTGTTTGGCTGAATTTCTGGACACTGACTGTAGTGATTACAAGACCCTCTCCACCACTGCAACCTCACTCTAGCCTCTTCCCGGTGTCTCCTCTGTTAATCGCCTCCCCTCTGTCTGTCTCTGGCCCTAGTCCCAGGACCGTGTGAGCCAGAAGACCTGATTGATGGCATTATCTTTGCTGCTAACTACCTTGGCTCCACTCAGCTGCTGTCCGAGAGGAACCCCTCCAAGAACATCCGCATGATGCAGGCACAGGAGGCAGTCAGCAGGGTCAAGGTATCCAAATACTGCACCAACAGCAGCTCTGACTCACACATGCGTTACCCTTTTCAGTTCTTAAAATAGATTATAAAAGAAGATACATGAATAGTGCTTTTACTTTGTTAAGCACAGCATCACATTTGTATTGCTAAAGTGTTTTTGAAGTGATTCTGTGTTATGTCAAGGCTCTTTTTTAGTTGTGCCAGATCCTTTTTTTCCCCCTTTTTTTCTCATGATATTTTTCTCTGATCTGCAGCATTTGATGATTCATCTGGTCTATAATCTGTGTGCACTGCTTACATAAAAATAAGTGAAGACACTGAAATCACTATGTTTTAGCTTTTTATAGTATATTACTGTTTATTTGTTTTTTATTGAGTGCATGAATACTGTATATTCAAAATGCATTTAACCTATTTAGCAATACTAAAGAAGACATGAAGTGATAGTTGTTTTGTTTTGCTTGATAGATTTTTATAGCTACTCCTGTGCTATTTTGGCATGCTATTATATCCTGGCACCCAGCCCACTCAGTTGTGTCCCTTATAGTAGACATAATGTTCACCATTATAGCCTTTTCCTTTTTGAGGAAAGTAGTTTCATTGTATGCTTCTTAAAATAATAGCCTTTCTGTTATTGTCATTTATAGTGGACAACAGGGCCATTTTAGTGTAACATGGGCCAATAATGGAAGATGAGCCAAAATTTTATTAAATCAACTATTAATTGTTTTTGCTTACTCTAAATAGAAATCGACAAAAGAAATTAAATTGAAAAAAACATTTTGTGCTTGGGTCCCTGGAGGATATTGCTTTCAATTTACCTTTGTGTGTATTTTTATCCTGTCCTTGTTGTTGTCTGAGTATGCATTAGAGTGGGGCTACAAAGCAAAATTATTTATACTAGATAAACAAGATATAGGCCTATAGTAATAACTGCTGAAAATTTTCAATTACAAATCCTGCAGCGAAAAACTACAAATTGTTGTACATTTTGTTGCCATCCAGAAATCATCCACTTTTCATCCCCCACTCATGTCAACACTGTTTGTACAGTATGTGTCTAAATTTTACATGAGCGCCAGTGCTGAAAGACATTAGTAAACAGTAGTAAATCCTGACACTAATAATGGCACGCTGTTATATATTATATCAATATTGTGTGTTCAATAGTTGATGAGATATATCTTGATGAACGAGATGGTGATGTTTTCTTTGGTTTTATGAATGTGTTTTAGTATGAGACACTGCCTAACTTGCACAAAAAACATGAAGCCGTGAAGTTCACTTAACTCAATACATTATTTAAGTCTGGTGGATGGCATTTTGCATTGCACAAACCAACACATGTTTTTTTTTTTTTAATAAAAATTTTTCATAGTTGTCCCTCTTTCTTCTTTGTAAAAGTTTTCTTTTGGCTCATTTGTCTATAAGAAGCACTACTCATTGATCTGCACAATTAAAGGCACAATTGAATCCTAGAGGCCTTGGCTGCAGGGGTTAGGGTTAGAGTTATAGAGATCCTCAGTTTTTAGTGTCATTATACCGGTGTTGATGTATAGTAGGTATTTACATATCTATATCTATCTAACCCTATAGCATGAGAGATGATTAACATTTGCCAGATGGCTGTCCTTCACATGTATAATAAATTAAATACACATGCATCTGTATGTGGTTTGGGTTCAGGAATTAAGGCTAGACAGTATAAAAGTATAACCTTTTTTTATTGTTTCAGTAGTTCAAATTCAAAGTGAGATGCATTAACTACATAATCATTACAAATAAAATAAAATAAAAAACTTTTCTTTTGTGTATACTATATTGATATACTCAAATTGAAAAACTAAAACAAATTCACTTTTCTACCAATTTCTAATTCAAAGAACCTTACTTATTCACCCTGACAATTACCACATATTGTATTTGGACATTGACAAACCAATATTTACTTCTTTGACTACAGCTGCAAGCAACATTGTACCTCCAATCTATCTTTGATCCTTCACTCTTCTGCTATCACATGTAGTTACATTTCCCATCGACACAAAAAAAAGTCCTGACAGGATGAAACCATGGCAACAGTTAGCTCTCACCTTCTTCTGCCTCCTCCATTGAACAGGTTCACTGAGCAAGAAGCCATCCATTACCAAGTTGATTTGTGCCCCATCAAGAGATAAATGCATGTAGCGCAACTAACGTTTAATCTTTGACACTGAAATGAGCACGCTGACTGCACACAGGCATCACATAGAGAGTACCACACAATTAGCAAGACTTAAGACAAAATGTTCTGTAACTTTAATATTTATGCGTTTCCTCCCCCTACGCACTGTGAATCTTCTTGTTGCTTAACTCATCCTCAGTAGATCAGTAAAAAATCTCATATGTCTGTCTTGCGTGTGAGAGCTCATTGCAAACCTCAAAACTTCCCAGAATGTTTTTCCTTTAGGCAGTTTTCTCTGCCACAAGAGACATAACACTTCAAACAGCAAATGTAGCAAGTAAAACTGTATCATGCTATGGTAGAGATTTGTTTGATAGCAGACAGTATTAG
The DNA here is from genome assembly GCA_020698575.1 of Bostrychus sinensis. NCBI lineage: Eukaryota > Metazoa > Chordata > Actinopteri > Gobiiformes > Eleotridae > Bostrychus > Bostrychus sinensis. The sequence continues at coordinate 26,974,795 of CM036242.1, forward strand.
ACCTATAAAAACAGTAAATCTGGCATAAGATACAGATCACCCTCAAAGCAGTTTTCTCTTACAATGACTTGACCTTGTAATTATTTTTGGTGCACAGTTAAAATCCTTACTGCTGGCTTTATCCTCTTTTCTGCTGCAATGTGTTTGTTCTTTGTGATAGTACTTAAACTTAAGAAGAAAAGAGAAGAGAAGAGAATGGCCTATAAATACAAACCTAATTTTGGTTGTAGCATATAAGATAAGGATGAGTTACTTTCTACAAGTACTTGACCTTGTAATTATTTTTGGTACGTAGTTAAAATCCTTACTGCATTTATACTGTGCTGTGAACAGGTAAAGATGAAAATGGCATTTTGATTGTAGTATACACTGATCAGGCATAACATTATGGCCTATTAGTGCAGCCCCATACACAATAAACTGTGATGCACTGTGTGTTCTGACACCTTTCTATCAAAACCAGCATTAACGGAGTTGCAGTTCCTCGTCTGTTGGATCACACCACGAGGGGTCAGCCTTTGCACCCCAAGTGCATTGTCTGTTACTTGGACTGCTTTTGATAGATACTGACCACTGCAGACCAGGGACACCCCACAAGAGCTGCAATTTTGGAGATGCTCTGACCCAGTTATTTAGTTTCTAGTTTTTCACAGTTGGGTCCTTGTCAAACTCGCTCAAATCCTTAAGCTTGTCCGTTTTTCTTGCTTCTAACACACAGAACTTTGAGGACAAAATATTCACTTGCTGCTTAATATAGTATAACCCACCCCATAACAGGTTCCACGATGAAGAGATAATCTGTGTTTTTCACTTCACCAGTGGTCATAATGTTATGCCTGATCAGTGCATCTCATTGTACTACTATCTCACTGCCTCACATCAAAGTCCTACTGTATAAAAAGATTCAATGGATCAGGATGTAGTATGTGTGTTTGCATGTTTTGGTTTGTTGTGTTGGAACAAGAAAAGCAATTATTCCTGTCTGTAATTGCTGTTTGGATTTGAATCTGATAACCAACACGGCTGTGCTATCTCTTATCCACGCGTACTCACTAACACACACACAGCTTCTGCTCTTACTCTCTCTCCTTTCCTCTTTTGGAGATAGCACACCTGCTGTTTGGTTTGTGACTTGTCTACCTGCTTTGATTTACCTTTTTTATTTCCTCTTTGTTGTTGTGCTCCTTTATCCGCTGACCTTGTCCCGTCCCATCGCCTACTTTCCTGCCTACTGCCAGAGGGTACAGAAGGCTGCCAAAATCAAGAAAAAGGCGGTGTGTTATGAACATAGTAAAATAAAAGCCTTTCAGTCACATCCCCACATTTTCATCATGTTGTTTTTCCATTTGTCTGTGTCTCTCATCTGTGTTTTGTTCATTCATTAAATTAGTCTGAATTGCCATGAATTTGAACCCCAATATAAACCCTAAATAACACAAGTTTTGAAAGCTGCTCTTTTTAAATATGTGCTCCTGAAAACATGCATGCCCTACATTATTATGAATAAGCAATATCTGATGTCTATAATTTTAGACTATTAATGCAAAGCCATTAAACAATAGCTTTTAATACATTTACTGATTTATAAACATTTTTTTTTTAAATCATCAGAAATTGCTCCTAATCTCTCTTATTGTGTCAGTTAAATTTAAAACTGAAAATCTCTTTAAAGTAATTTATAATTTAATATTTTTTTATTTAATAATTTTACTTTAAAGGTCTCCTATTATGCTAAATCTACTTTTTGAGCTTCTAACCATGATATAATGTTTGCACATCAAAAACATAACTGCAGTAGTACTTTGTTTCATCTACGTTTGTTTGACGAATACGGTGTGCTGAAGTCGTCCTCTTCTGAAAACTGGAAACACTCACCACTCTATGTAGACACGTGAAAAAAAGTCCCTCTGTGCGTTTCTAAAGCCCATACGTCGTCACCATACTCGTTCTGATAATTTCAGATTACATTGCCATCATTATGAAGCAGTCAGCTCATTTATCATTTAGCGCCATGCTAACTAGCCATTTTAAGCTCTGTCCATTCCCCACTGTTGCCTGCAGGGGGCGGCAGATATGTAATTCAAGCATTCTTTTCAAATTGAAAGTCACAGCTCCTCAAAGGAAGACATTTTCCATACTTATACATTATTTTAAGTTATAAAACATAAAATACTAATGCAAAGGTGTTCAATATTATTTCAGAAGTAGTTAGCATGCAAGATATACCTAAATATTTAGTTCAAACTAGTTCAAGTTCTAGTTCAAGTTCTGCCCTTTTCTGAAAATAGGTAATACTAATTCTAGGAAACTTGCCAAAGTGGAAATATAGAAAGGGAACTGGTTGAGGTACATTAGTTTTGGTTGCTACAGACAAATATAAGTGTGTCTCAATTCAATTTTGGACCCTTATTGACCAGGCAGAGTAATAAGAGGGAAATCTATGTAGGTTTATTCAGTACTGGAGCCACACTGCTCTTGTGGCGTAAGAGCCAGCTGGTCGAGGTTTAGTGTAAAGCTGCTTGTTGTTGCTCTGCCAAATCACCATCACTAACTCATTCATAGCACGAATACATGTATTATTTATATGACCTCCCCCTAACCTCTGCAGACATCACTGTCCATCTAACACTTTGCATGTTCCCACAGCACATATTAGCTAAGTATGGTACAGTACGGTGCAAAAGTCTTTAAAAAAGGCTATGAACAAACAAAAAGGTCTATCAATGTACAAAAATACACAAAATTATAAAAAAAAAAAAAAGAAGCCTAGAAACGCTCAGAGAGCATGGACCTCTGCCAAGACCTGGTCCCGTCTTACAAAGGTAAAGATACAGTGCCCAGACCTGAACTCAGAGTAAAAAATCTTCTAGTTCAGTGGTAAATGCTATTTCCCTTGAGCTATCCGTATATCTCACAATGGTAAAGAATCTACTAAAACTAATTTGTTTTTTAGTGAATAATATTTTCGGTCTGTATCTCAAAATGTCACGGAATCTCTTAAAACATTCCTGAATCTACACCAAAATTAATCATTTTGACCTTGATCTATTACTGATGTATTTATTAAAGCACAGCTTTTTTCCACACCCCACTAAAACTTTTGCACCTACTGTTTATTTTTAATAGAACTAATCTTTCTAACCAACTTTATCGAAATCCTTTGTGCAGAATGCAGATGGAGACACACAAACTCTGACCGAGGTGGATTTGTTCATCTCCACTCAGAGGATCAAAGTGCTGAACGCAGACACACAGGTAAGTGCCACAAACCACACAAATCACATTTTTTCTTATCTCAGGGTCGTTCAGGCCGAGAGTGTATTAACCACCCACTGAGCTGCACAAGGCTACAAAAACTGCAGAGCCAGAACTGCTGAAGCAAGCGAACTCTCAGAAAAACACCAAAGATTTATTTGTTTTCTCGTATCTCATGATGTGACTGAATTTCTTGACTGAGTATAGCATTACAATGGAAGTAAACAAGGCTAATACTCTGTAACACTTTAAAGTAACTCACCCCTATTAAGCAGTAATGAAGCATTAATAAAAAGAAGTTATAACAAGATATAGAAATGTTTTAATGAATAAACAATAATAACATTGTTTTTAACTCAGCTGTGTTTATTAATGTTAAGATAAAGCTTTGAAAATAATAATAATCGTTAACTTATACTTAACTAAAGTTTAGTAGTGTCAGTTATTCTAAAGTGTTACTAAATTAAAGGCAAGGGCTACACAATAATAGGTTGCAATATGCAACCTATGTTGAATATCACAAAGTTGGCAATGTTTAGATATGTGGAGGACTGTTATGTGGACTCACTAATCAAAACTGTGTCTAAATCAAAACCTACAAAAGACTAAACCATGAACAAATTTAGGACTGAATTAGAACTGAATTGAACTGAACTGACATTTTCTTTTGGTTACAACATGAATTGATGTAAAGGGGGCACAGTGGCAAAGCAGTTAGTGCTCTAAGGACGTCCTGGGTGGAATCTGCATGTCCTCCCCGTGTTAATGTGGGTTCCTCCCACAAGACATGCATGTGTTATGTGAATTGGTGGCTCTTAATTGCCCCCAGTGAATGAATGTGAGAGTGAATAGTTGTCTGTCTATGTGTCAACCCTGCAACTAAGAGGCCACAGTTCAGGGTGTACCTTGTTTATTCCTGAAGAAGAAGATGAATAAATGATTTGATGTAAGGCTCCAGACTTTATTGAAGGTGTCAATCTCTGTAGAAGAACAGAAGATCATAAAGTTATAGCGATATGTTTAGTTTCTTACATCACAGATATTTGTATTTGCCAATATTGCGATAATGATAAATTCTATTAAATCTCTATTTAAATATCAAATTAAATTGGTGCTTTTGGATGTCTCACTTTACAGATCCATTCCTTTTTGCATTGACAATATTTCCTCCCACTTCTATACAAGCTTTGTCATAACCTCTCATCTTTTAGCTTCAGAGCAGGCGTATGTGTAGAGGACTATTTTCACAGGAGGTGGATTGTGTGATTGAGGCAGCAGCGTCTCAGAGAGCCTTGCTTTTCCCAAAATGATGAAAATAGCCTCTATGCCTCAGAAGTGTTTAAATGTATACGTATGTGGCAGATGATTCATTTGCAATAGTTCAGAGTTGCTGTCAGTTTGTGTGTGTGGGCAGCTGCCTGGCAGGAACTGGCTTGGTGCAATGCAGTCTCTCTTTCGATGCTTTTCCATCTGGTTTGTGTGTCCTGCCAGTGGTAGAAAAAGACTAGCTGAATAAAAAGCTTTTATTCCACTTTTTAAAAAGCTCAAGGCAGTGTGCATAGACCCTCTGACGGTGATTCATAAAACAAGCATTCCAAAGGTGGGCTGAGGCAAATACGTTCATTATTTTATAACAAAAAAATAAAATAAAATAAACACAGAAAAACAATTAATGTAATATAAGTTATGTGAATCAAATCCTATTCTTTGTGCCAGTCTCAAGCCTGGATAAATGTGGAGGGTATGTAAATCACTGACTGCACTGAGGCAACTCAAGTGGGAAAAGCCAATATGAAAGAAGAACCAAAGCAAATTTTTTAAACTAAGTGACTTATCACATATTTTTTCACACATCAAATCTGACATTTTGACAAAAGACAATGATGAGGCTGAGTGAGTAAACATAATAAAAGCTCAGGCCGCTGTTGTAATGTCACAAACATCCTCCTGAACACCTGTTCATTATTTCAGATGAGCATGTCCCCCCGATTTAATTTACCAGAGCATTGTGGGATGTAATCTGATTATACAGTAGATTTAAATTTAATCAAAACACAGCCTGTTTGTAACAGGAATATTTCTATTTTACTTTTTTTCCCCATACAATACATAACTGATGAAGATAAACAGAATTAGTGTAAACCAGAAAATGGCAGAGCTGTCATCTGTATTTTTCTCATCTTTGACTCATAGACTTTTAGTTTTATGGTCTTTGTATAATGTAATTTGTCATTTAAATGTTTCCAGGAAACAATGATGGACAATGCCCTGCGGACTATCTCCTATATTGCTGATATTGGAAACATTGTGGTCCTGATGGCACGGCGGAGGATGCCACGAACAGCGTCCCAGGACTGCATTGAAACCACACCCGGGGCACCTGAGGCAAAGAAGCAGTACAAGATGATTTGCCATGTTTTTGAGTCAGAGGATGTAAGTGCTGTTCAACTTCAAACTTTAAACTCGTCATTAGGGGTTAAACTGGTTTCTGTATGTCCACTTATGTAGATCGGCCAGGCATTTGAGAACAGTTTGTCTTGTTGAAGCAGATTCAGCAGGACTTGGCACCATGCACAGTGTTTGACAGTGCAGCCAGCAGCACTGTGTCTGTGCCAGTCAGTCTAAAGGCTGGACTCCTGTCCGCCTCTCTCAGCTGATTCCACTGCCAGCTTTAAAAGGCCAGCCAGAATTATAATAGAAGCATTCAGCTCCTCTTCTCCACTCCTAAACTCTTTCTGTTATTGCCAGCCCCAAAGGCTGCTTACAGAGTTTTACCTTTTATTGTTCTGTGAAACACATTTACTCAGTATTGATTTGCAGATTTCAGACCATTAATACCTCAAAATATACTGCAGTATAAATAAACAATATCAAAAGTGGGCTTCAACACAGAGCAGCCGAACTTTTATTGACATTTCATCACTATTGTTAATCCAGTCGGTTCCTGTGTTTTTGCAAATGACCAATAACAAACAGGTACCTCTTAATATAACTGGCTTGAAAACTGAATTTTGAACTTGAATATTTGTGTGAATAAGTCAGCTTTTTGCATCAAAATACAAAGTCTAACGTCATATTCAAAAGCTCATTGCTTTCATTATACAGCATTTTTCCCAAGATGTGCACAAAATAAGCCTGAATAGATTTGATAATGGAAATACTGGAATGGAAACGGAAAGACTTTGTTTTTCTTCCTTGTATTGTATGTGTCTTGTTGTCCTCTCCATTTTCCTTTTCACTATGGTAACAAACCAATCAATGTGAGAAGATTGGGGGAGTGGGTTAAAGTGGTCCTGCCCAAAGGAAAACACACCCCAGCTTTGTGTTTGCCATGCTGAAGAAGCATTGCTTGATGTGAACCATGCCTCGCACAAAGAGCTCTCAGAAGACCTAAAAGTAAGAATTGTTGACTTGCATAAAACTGGAAAGGGTTACAAAAGTATCACTAAAAGCCTTAATGTTCATAAGTCCATGGTACAAAAGATTGTCTATAAATAGAGGAGGTTCAGCACTGTTGCTATTCTCCCTAGGAGTTGCCGTCCTGTAAAGATGACTGCAAGAGCACAGCACAGAATGCTCAATGAGTTGAAAAAGAATCCTAAAGTGTCAGCTAAAGACTTACAGAAATCTCTGGCACATGCTAAACAACTTTGTTGACAAATTTACAATAGGTAAAACATTGAACAAGAATGGACATCATGGGAGGACACCACGGAGGAAGCCACTGCTGTCCAAAAAAAAACACTGTTGCAAAAAAAGAGCCCCTAGATGTTCCACAGCGCTACTGGCAAAATATTCTGTGGACAAATCAAACCAAAGTTGAGTTATTTGGAAGGAACACACAACGCTATGTGTGGAGAAAATAAATAAAATAATAGGCACAGCATACCAACATCAAAACTCCATCCCCACTGTGAAGTATGGTGGAGGACCATCATGGTTTGGAGCTGCTTGGCTGCCTCAGGGCCTGGACAACTTGCTACCATCGACAGTAAAATAAGTTTCCAAGTTTATTAAAACATTTTGCAGGAAAACTTAAGACCATCTGTCCACCAACTGAAGCTCAACAGAAGATGGGTGATGCAACAGGACAATGACCCAAAACATAGAAGCAAATCAACAGAATGGCTTCAACAGACAAAAATACGCCTTCTGGAGTGGCCCAGTCCTGACCTCAACCCAATTGAGATGCTGTGGCATGACCTCAAAAGAGCGATTTACACAGACATCTCAAGAATATTGCTGAACTTAAACAGTTTTGTAAAGAGGAATGGTCCAAAATTCCTCCTGAACGTTGTGCAGGTCTGATTTTCACTACGGAAAACGTTTGGTTGAGTTTATAGCTGCCAAAGGTCAACCAGTTATTAAATCCAAAGGTGCACTTACATTTTCCACACTGTACTGTGAATGTTTAAATAAATAGTCAATAAACACATGAAAACTGTTTTTTTTCTTTTTGCAGCATTAGTTTAAGCAGACTGTATTTGTCTAATGTTGTGACTTAGATAAAGATCAGATCACATTTTATGAACAAATCATGCAAAAATCCAAGTATTTCCAAAGGGTGCACTTACTTTTTCTTTCAACTGTATATGGATTCAACAGGATAAGGTCATTATGCTCATTTGTTGTACTTTTTTTCTTGTACATTTGTACTTTATTTTCTGCAGGCCCAGCTCATTGCTCAGTCCATCGGCCAGGCGTTTAGTGTCGCTTACCAGGAGTTCCTGCGAGCCAACGGCATTAACCCTGAAGACCTGAGCCAAAAGGAGTACAGCGACATCATCAACACTCAAGAGATGTACAATGACGACCTCATACACTTCTCCAACTCCGAGAACTGCAAAGAGGTTGGTAAAATACATCTTAATAAATATATACAACCATGTCATTTTGTGAAAAGTGCAATTTAGGTGAGTTGTGGTTAATATAGTGCTTTTCTACCTCAATGGGAACTCTAACCACTTTACATCAAGGAACCATTAACCATTCACACAAGGTGGGTCAAGTCTTTTGCCCAAGGACACAACAGTGTGCAACAGTGGGAGTGGGGTTTGAACCGCCAACCTTCTGGTAGGTGGACAAACGGCTCAACCACCTGAGCTATTGCCTTGTAATAAAATACGTGCAAATTACTATAGAAGAGGGCAGATAGTACAGTAGTTCAGAGTGTTTCAACTGAAGATGTATTTTAGGGTAGCTTTTTCTCTTTAGTCAGCACAGTGCCCTGAAGCATTACTGGCGGCTTTGGGTGAAATCAGAAACCTTGAAACCGTTTTTGCTGTACAAGTGTACTTCATAGGCTCCAGCATACAGCTCTTCTAATAGTTTATGCTATACTAGTGGGTGCTACGAGGTTCCACTTAAAAACAGCGTTGATGTACATAAGAAATAATGTGGCAAAGTTATGTTGTTTGCAGAAAAATAATGATATGTCATATTGACACATCCACTTTGTGTAAGTCTATCCCTATTGCAGTGTTTGACTGGGCTATATATTTAGGATATAAGAAAAGCAAATTGACACGAATTAACAAAAAAAAAAAAATATTTGAGAGGCTTGGACTTCATTGCTGATTCCCCGTACATTAACATTTCCCCCAAAATTATAGACTTGGACTATTGTAAGTAACTATTGTATTTTTTCCCCAAGAATTAGATCTTATCTTTGAGTAAGTCTATTGGAATATCAGATGGTACTAAACAGGTCAGATAGTCTTTATACTGCAAGCATTGGGTTGGCAATGGCAACAGTTTTAGTAAAAGAGTAAAATAAATCTATGTCTTTCTGTCAGCTTGTGCTCACCTTTTTCACCTGTCTGTGTCCACAGCTGACTCTGGAGAAGAGTAAAGGGGAGATCCTGGGTGTGGTGATCGTGGAGTCTGGCTGGGGCTCTATTTTACCCACAGTTATCTTAGCTAACATGATGAACGGAGGACCGGCAGCACGCTCTGGCAAACTCAAAATTGGGGATCAGATCATGTCCATCAATAACACCAGCCTTGTGGGGCTGCCACTTGCCACCTGTCAGGGAATTATTAAGGTACTCTATGTCCACAGACAAACAAATATATCAAAGGGTTCACTTAGACCACATCCATATTACTTAAAGACTGTCACCATTGGTTTGAAATACAATCATTTTGGGTTTTTAGGGCTTGAAGAACCAGGTCCAGGTAAAAATGAACATAGTCAGCTGCCCTCCTGTAACTACAGTCCTCATCAAGAGACCAGATCTGAAGTATCAGCTTGGCTTCAGTGTTCAAAATGGCATTGTAAGTTTTAACGCAGCACTCTTTTGAATGTGCATGACTGTTACAAGTAGAACCTATGTTTTTGTCTCTATGTTTTGTTAGATTTGCAGTTTGATGAGGGGAGGCATTGCTGAACGAGGTGGAGTCCGTGTGGGCCACAGGATCATTGAGATCAACGGTCAGAGTGTGGTAGCAACAGCACATGAGAAGATTGTCCAGGCTTTGTCGAACTCTGTTGGCGAGGTAAAGCAATTGCATAAATATATACATTTAAATTGTATTAAATGTTACATTTTGCTAAACTAGATGGGTAGTGTATTTCAGTGCATTTCAGAGAGTACTGCCAGACTATGTCAGGAGGATTGCCTCCTGATCATCTTATTACACTGAACAAAAATATAAACGCAACACTTTTGCTTTTGCTCCCATTTTTCATGAGATGAACTCAAAGATCTGAAACTTTTTCTACATACACAAAATAACCATATCTCTCAAATATTGTTCACAAATCTGTCAAATCTGTGATAGTGAGCACTTCTCCTTTGCCGAGATAATCCATCCCTCCTCACAGGGTGTGCCATATCCAGATGCTGATGAGACAGCATGATTATTGCACAGGTGTGCCTCAGACTGGCCACAATAAAAGGCCACTCTGAAACATACAGTTTTGTTTTACTGGGGGGGGTTTACTGGGAGGTCTGGGGACTCCAGTCAGTATCTGGTGTGACCACCATTGGCCTCATGCAGTGCAACACATCTCCTTCGCATAGAGTTGATCAGGTTGTTGATTGTGGCCTGTGGAATGTTGGTCCACTCCTCTTCAATGGCTGTGCGAAGTTGCTGAATATTGGTAGGACCTGGAACACGCTGTCGTATATGCCGATCCAGAGCATCCCAAACATGCTCAATGGGTGACATGTCTGGTGAGTATGCTGGCCATGCAAGAACTGGGATGTTTTCAGCTTCCAAGAATTGTGTACAGATCCTTGCAACATGGGGTCGTGCATTATCATGCTGCAACATGAGGTGATGTTGTTGGATGTATGGCACAACAATGGGCCTCGGGATCTCGTCACGATATCTCTGTGCATTCAAAATGCCATCAATAAAATTCATCTGTGTTCTTCGTCCATAACATACACCTGCCCATACCATAACCCCGCCACCACCATGGGCCACTCGATCCACAACAGTGACATCAGAAAACCGCTCACCCACACGATGCCACACACGCTGTCTGCCATCTGCCCTGAAAAGTGTAAACCGAGATTCATCCGTAAAGTGAACACCTCTCCAACGTGCCAGGCGCCATCGCATGTGAGCATTTGCCCACTCAAGTCGGTTACGACGACGACCTGGAGTCAGGTCGAGACCCCGATAAGGACGACGAGCATGCAGATGAGCTTCCCTGAGACGGTTTCTGACAGTTTGTGCAGAAATTCTTTGGTTATGCAAACCGATTGTTTCAGCAGCTGTGTCTCAGACGATCTTGGAGGTGAACATGCTGGATGTGGAGGTCCTGGGCTGGTGTGGTTACACGTCGTCTGCGGTTGTGAGGCTGGTTGGATGTACTGCCAAATTCTCTGAAACGCCTTTGGAGACGGCTTATGGTAGAGAAATGAACATTCAATTCACGAGCAACAGCTCTGGTGGACATTCCTGCCGTCAGCATGCCAACTGCACGCTCCCTCAAAACTTGCGACATCTGTGGCATTGTGCTGTGTGATTAAACTGCACATTTCAGAGTGGCCTTTTATTGTGGCCAGTCTGAGGCACACCTGTGCAATAATCATGCTGTCTCATCAGCATCTGGATATGGCACACCCGTGAGGAGGGATGGATTATCTCGGCAAAGGAGAAGTGCTCACTATCACAGATTTGACAGATTTGTGAACAATATTTGAGAGATATGGTTATTTTGTGTATGTAGAAAAAGTTTCAGATCTTTGAGTTCATCTCATGAAAAATGGGAGCAAAAGCAAAAGTGTTGCGTTTATATTTTTGTTCAGTGTAGTTCACACATGCGAACAAAGTTGGGAGGGTGTTTGCAGGATTTGAGTTCAGACATGACAGAAGAATGTTCTAACGCTTGTACTGAGAACAGGGGATGGACAGAGCAGGACATAACTGCTGTGTTAAACAATCAGGACACTTCTGGTTTTTGCATGTCTGAAAAGGGTTTAAAGGTTAAAATAAGTATTGTAATTACTAAATTACCTTTGCATTACATAACAATAATTGCATGAGTATATACAAGTGCAAACTAATCAAAACACTTCTGCAGTGAAAATAATGTGTTGAAATGGTATATATTTTGATTTGTACATGATTTTAATGGACTAAAATGTAACTTGTTTTCAGATCCACATGAAGACAATGCCAGCAGCCATGTTCAGACTCCTAACAGGACAGGAGACACCGCTGTACATATGAGAGATGGTCATGAACCACTCTACGGGACAGGCATTCACCTCTGAATGGTTATCTTATCTTGTAGGGCAGCCCTACCAGACCAGACTAAACAAGAGATGATCTGCTGCCCTTCAGCTCATTTGTCTTTTATTTTAAGTTTTTCATCACCTTTTCTTTGTGCTTAACATGCAGTGGCCATTGTGATGACATAAGACGCTTTTACCAATTGACCAGCCACAGAAAATGTACTGTATGTTTTGAGATTGAAGAGTGTTGTCTGTGCTTTTCTGTCACTGCTGTGAGGATGTGAGTGTATGGACATGTGAATGCTCACAATTTATTTTTTATATTCGTTTAATGCAATATAATGCATCTATACATACTTTTGTATAGCCCCATTCCCTCTATGGTTATTTATTTGTCATGTAAATACATACTTTTTGCTAATATTGTGATTGAAGGCACTGGGGAGGGAGGGACCACAGCCACATTGTAAATATATATTGTAACTTGCTGTATGAAGATTATGATGACAAAAACCAGCCCAAATCATCAATGTCTGAAAAGGGGAACGTGTTAAAATAGCTGGTTTAAAATATGTTGTGATGATGTACACGTGAATCAAACTGATGCTTACAGCAGAGGTTAACGGGAGAAATGCCATATATTTTTTTCTTCATTTTATGGCAATACACAGTATCAACCTCTAAGGCAAGGGACATCTTTTGTAAACTGAACATGTAACGCACACATTCAAATAACAATTAACTCAGTAAAACTATTAAGAAACATTAATTCTGCTTTTACAATACAAGCAACATCTTTAGACAAGGACATTTTCTTTGTGTGCTACTCTACTGTTTGTCTCTGACTGAAACTCATATGTACTATATATGAGTTGATTGTGAATGTAACCGTGTAGTGTGAGCTGTTTCATTGCCATACGCAGTATTAGAATGTCTGTACATAAAAAAGAAACTTGTCTTGAGTATTGTGCTCATGTAAAAAAAAAAAAAAAGCAAAACGCACAGGTTTAGTCACTGCAAACATCTACACGCCTGTATGTTGGCTACGTCTTGAGAGGGAAAGAGGACTGTGAATCACTCACTGTGACAGACAAAGCCGTACCAACGAGTAACGGTTTTACAATGCATCACAGTAAATTTGAACCATATGAACATTATCTGTGTGCATGCCTCGTAAAGTAGAATCATGTCAATGTGGCAAGATAATAAAATGTAAGCTAAACCTGTCTGGTTTTCTTGGGCTGAATAAATCCTGGATTAGCTATTATTAGCCAACTTAAATAGAAATATACTGCCTATGTTATATAAATAATGTTTAAACTTAACAAGTATCCATGGATTCTTAAAGAAAATTCCAGATCAATAAAATACTTAGTAGTAGCCTAAAAATCAAAGAGCTTTCTTGTATTGTATTGTGCAGGTGCATGTCAGTAAATAATAATACTGTGAAAAGTTTATTTCAGTAGTTCAGTATGAATAGAAATGCATATATTACATAAATTCAGTTCACACCAAATTAAATATTTCAAGCATTTAGTTTCTTTAAATGTGATAAATATGGCTTACAGTTATGCAAATTCAGTATCTCTTACAATTAGAGCATTACTAAATATTACTTAATCATCACAACAGGAATAGATAAATGCTCCCTTTGTACTGAATCTACATAATATTTTAACTTTTTATAATTTTTGATGTATTGATGAGCTTTCGTATACATGTAGCCTACTAGTTGCCTATATACCTTACTATTACTATCCTTAATACTGAAATTATTACTTCTGTATTAAGTTACACTATTATCGACTTGATCAAGAATATTAATAAAAAATGTAAACGTCTATACGTTACTTACTACTGATAATTACGTGTGTACACAATGTAAAGATCAAAGGAGTGATTTCTAAATTTAGGTCTGTGGCACCCTCTATGGTTTATAAAAGGTAGTGCAGTTTGTGAAAAAGTACTGTAACAAAACATTGTGCAACATAATATGTTAATTTTATTTTATTACTTTGAATATATAAATTCAATAAACAAATTACAGAGCACTTAAGAAAGAACCAGATTAGTTTAAAAAAATGCTTGTGCAATCTATGCTATTTTTTTACAGTGTAAACACTAAATATTTCTCTTCTATCTCTGTTATCTGTGTTCATGTTTAATGTCCAAATTTTGGAGGTCTGCTCTTTGGGTTAATTCCTAATGATCAGGTCAAGGGTTCTGGTCACTTTTGTCACATTTTAACATGACCTTTATCCCGACACCCTGCCGTGTGGTCTCAAATGCCTGCACTGCCTGCTCCAGGGGGAAGCGGTGGGTCACAAGGGGTTTCACATTGACTTTCCCTGAAGCCAACATTGCTATTGCCATTGGCCAACTGCAATACAAAAAACAGTAAGAACAGATTTAATTTTATATTTTGACAGTGGCCCAGTAACATTTTGGAAAGGTAAAATTACTCACGTGTTGCAATAGCGGAAAACTCCCCTAATGTCTACTTCCCTTACAGCAGCATTGATCAGAGGAATAGTGGCCATCTCTGCACCAAGGCCCACAAGCACCACCACACCTCCAGATTGAGTGGCCTGAGAGATAATCTCCATTATCATAAAAGTATAGTAGTATATTGCCTGAACACAAATAATCAGTAGGTGATCTTGTTACACGTTACATACATAGATGGCAGTCTGAATGCTGCTCTCAACTCCAGTGCATTCAATAGTGACGTGAGGTGGTGCTCCGAGCATGTCTGCCACACTTTTGGCCAGCGTCTGGGGTGCATCCCCTCTTGTTATAGTCACCTCAAAGTCAGCGCCTAACTCCTTAGCCATTGACAAACGCTCTTGGGACAGATCTAAATAAGACAATTAGAAGCAAAAAGTATTTATTATAGCATCCCTCAACATTTTAGTAAATAAAGCTTTGTTTGTATGTTACCGGTTATGACAACTTTTGAGGCTCCCATTGCTTTGGCTACGAGCAGGCAGACCAACCCAATAGGTCCTGTAGGAAGTAAGCAAAATGCCCAACATCACATTGACAACTTTTATCACAAATAAAAATTAATGAATCAGAAAAATGTAAAATACACACTTAATTGTATGTTTGGGTAAAGGATTTGTTAAACATTAAGTACAAGCTATGTCAAGGTTCAGTGGTCTGTCTTCATTTTGATGAGTCATAATGTGTTTGAGTTTTTCACAACATGTACTGGCATGCTGTGAACTCAGCGCATGTTGTTTGAATATTTCTTTTTATGGGAAGATCCGTTGCTGTGTCTGAATATTGTTGAAAATTGCATTGCATTAGTACCTGCACCACAAATGAGCACAGTGCTGCCGAGTGAAACACCAGCTCTGCGACAGGCATGGATACCGACTGAAAGAGGTTCAATAAGTGCTCCCTCTTCAAATGTCACATTATCAGGCAACCTGCACAGATGTGAAAAGTAGATAAAGATAGATGCAATAGTTGAGCAAGAGAGTCAGTTAAAAATTGTGTCATTTCTGGTATAAGCTTGTGCAATGATGCCTTATTTAAGTACTACAGACTTACTTGTAACAGAAGTTGGCACTGTGAGTGTAGTATCGGGACAAGTTGCCATCATCAGGGGGTGTGGCACAGAAAAAGATGGTGGGTGACAGATTATAGCGGCCATTTTTGAAGAACTCATCCATCTCACGGGGCACACCTGGCTCAATGGCCACTCTATCACCTGGAAAATTGAGTTTTGTTCAATGAAACCCAGATATAATTTGTAGCCATCAGTTATTTAGGTCCAGTTGCTTGAATATTGTGTCAACTCAATATGAATGAACTTGAGTACAGCCAATTTGCCACAAACATATACCAGATTCAAATTTTAATTCTCAATTAATGTCTGCCATTAAAACAAAATTCAGATCTGCAATTTGGACAAAATCACCAATTCTGCACTCAATGGGAGAATAATCAAGAATGAGAGCCAAAGTAATTCATAGTTCGCGTTGGATCAATGTAAACTCAAACAGCTATTTCTTGTGCATCTACAGAAGCCATCCACGTACCTGTTTTAAGGTGTTTTACCGCTGATCCGACTTTCACCACTGTCCCAGACGCTTCATGTCCCAAAACCATAGGCTTTGTGAGCACAAAGTCACCAATTCGCCCGTGCTGCCAGTAATGAACATCCGACCCACAGATCCCTACAGAGTGCATCCGCAGCAAAACATCTGCACGGTATAAAAGTTTACAACGGTGAAAACAAGGAAAACCTCTAATGTAAGGAAATCGGCACTATAATTATTAAACGAGTGATGAATATAAAACTATTAATTTTGACGTGCATTGTCCCCTACCATTGGGTCCAGGCTCTGGCACTGGGCGCTGTTCCTAAAAGATAATTATTACAAGAAATAAGTGAATTTAATTCACATAGATATGAATAATGTAGCAGGTGAACGCGCAATATCATACCAGTCTGAGGTCTTTCTGTGAGTGCAACACCACTGACAGATTATCCTGCTCCATGACGAATAATGAACTAACGATAGCGAAGAAGCCTCAACTAAGGCAAAGGTTGCGCACATAAAACTCAACCTTTCTAGTGCCAAAGAACACCTGCACACCTTCCTGTGGAATTGGGGCTGATACCAAAACAAACCGTGTGATTGGTCGATCAGAAACGGCGCAGTCTATTGTGGAGGGGTTGCGGCACTGCACTCCCTCGTGTTCCTCCTACTAAATGGTAGCGTCCACTCGACCCATCCCCGAGTTACTTTATCAGTTTGGGGAGATTTTCAGCCCACATATCATCTAACAATTAATCAGGGCTAGACTTCTGTGCTCACTGGCCAACCTGGCATGAGTTCTTCAAAAGTTACAAGCTACTTTAAAAATTTTAACCTGCCACAGTTTAGATGTCCACATGTTGTTTCATGTGCAGTATGTTAAAACAATTGCTAGAATTTGATTTTACAATTCTTTTGACAATGACCACGGGAAAGGCACTTTTAAAATCATAATCATCATTATTAAAAAGAAAATACGTTTATTTAGATGCAGAAAATGTGCATGTTTTGCTTGCTGTGTAACTTATCTTATGTTTTCAATAAAGTCTCCATTATTAACACATCAGCAGCCTAAAGTCAGGTCGAAAGTAAACAATTAGATCCAACAAGACAGAAGAGTGGCTAGGGATAATGAATGTGTTACAGCCATGCTATTGTTAACGACTTGTCCTGTAAACAACAGTAAGGAGAATAGCGTGCATTTTGGTGAGATCTTTTAGCTTAAAAGCTGCTCAACTGATTCTGACAAAAAAGGTACTATTGCTACTTTTGTATGGTGCTAAAATCACAAATTTTGACTGGTCAAGATCAGAAATTATAACAAAATATTATTCCATAAAAGACCGATCACAAGCCATTATGCAAATTCAAGCACAAGTTTACTTCATGAAACAAAAACAGCAGGTATGACAAGGTATGACACATTACTGAGTACATTATGTAAAAAAAAAAAAAAAACTTTTTTTGTTAAGCCACAGGTAAAACAAATTTACAAAAAAAAAAAGACATATTCGTGTGCATAACTGTAAATATACACATTAATATGTGGAAACTTCATAGAAACATTAGTAGTAAAAATGTATGTAGTGCTTATGTGACTGCACAAACACAATAGAAAACACAAGCTTAATTTGTGAAATCATCATCTACATCTAGCAGCTATAAATAGCTCAGCTGCCATGTTCCTGTCAGAACTGGGCTTTTTTAAGTGTGTAGCAAACAGCGTGAGTTACAGGCACAGCATCTCAAACATCCCAGATGAAAATCACTCAGAGTGCCTGAATATTTTGGGAGACTGTCCATGCTGACATAACCTGTATAAATGTACTAAAGGTTAAACTACAGATACAGAAGTTGAATTAATTAGTTTGAAAGCTTACCTGTTAGCATGTTATTGGTGGGATAAGCTCCTAAACATCCACAAAGTTGTCCATTTTCTGTAGTGTCTGATGTTTCAGACCTAAAAACATATATCTTTAGTAAATGTCCCTCTAAATCATATTCATGAAATAAAAAACAGAAACATACTTTATTTGACTGACTCCTCCATCGCTGTGCTCATCTTCTGCCTCATCACTCAATCTCTAAAACACATAAAAACATGACATGATCATTTACATGTTATGTTTCTTTTGCAAATTATTTGGTTTTGTTTACTTCAGTCCACTGCACATCTTCACGTTCCCAAATGAACCTCCCAATGAACTTTCTTACTTCTGGATCAGAAAAAACTTAATGCATTCAAAGTGCACGGGACAAAGATGCACAATGGTCAAAGACATGTTTACCCACCCTCCTGAACTGATTCTGGAGGCAGCACATAATGGCCAATACAAACTGACTGAACACTCTGCCTCTTCTCACAGGCAGAAAGGAAGAAACTGTGAAACACCGTCACCATATTAAAGAGAAAGTCTCTGCTCAGATATATCCTAAAAGACAGACTGCTTTTAGTAAACACTTACACTTAAATAAGACTGGTTAGTAACTATATGATTCTGCACACCTCTGGGTATCTGGACATGAAGCATCCTTACTAAAAAGGTAATCTGCTCTTTTCCAACAGGTAATGGTCCCACCTTCCATTACTACTGGTAAAAAAAAAAACATAAAAGAGCATATTATTTTAAATAAATCAAATATATCATTCAAGGTTATCAGATAACATGACAGCTTAAGTGAATGCTAGAAACACAGGTCTCTTCTCCAACCAACTAAAAATAAATGGAGTCAGATATGCATGTACTTAAAATATTATAAGTCTTAAATATGCTTTTTATTACTAATATAAAAGCTCTTTAAAAGACGAGTTAATATTTTTGCTATCACTTTGACACAGGATTAGCTAGTAGCTTGCCAAATCTAAGCTAGCTACTTACCCCAAAACCTTTTGCATTCCTGTGGCACACTGCTTGAAAACCAGGCTGTTTTTTTATGAAACATGACAAATGTGAAGATATGTATCTTTATTGTTATAGTTTTATCTAAGACAAAATGCTTATAGCGACCATAAATCATCCATGCCTTAACTGGTTGAATATTTGGCGCGTCAACAAACGGATGCCTTTATGCTCAGTGGGAATTTAAACAATCTCAAAGAAACTAGTTACTACTAATAATAACAAATAAAACAAAAGTGGTTGCTTTATTATTGATTGTTATTATTGTATTTATTTATATTACATTATGTTACAATATATTTTTTGTTGGTAGTAGTATGAGTAGTAGTATTTGTAATCATAGAGGCATCAGGACCTTTGCCATATTTGTAATACTTTATTTCTCCAGCAGATGGTAATATACTGTAAGACTTGACGGCAACATTAGCCAATTTTGTCCAGTGTGTTATTTATTTTATTTTAATTTTTCTGATTTATTTAAGCTAATTTAAGTATGTAGCTTATTTTAATTGTATATTTGAAACCGTTTGTTCCATTATCTACAACTGTACAGGTATTTGAAAGTTACTATACTAGTGAATAGAAGAGTATTGCTTTGAGCGCATAGCTAAGTACCACATTTCTACTACAGTTGATTTGACTTTACAATGTGCTAGTGTTAAGCTAGGTTACATTAGCGAAACTAACGAAACCAGACTTTGTTCTGGTGAAAAAAAATGATTTGTTGAGAGCTAAGTTTAAAACATATCTTAAAGTATGTAAAAAACAGACATAAACCCAGTAAGACTAAGGTCATGATAATTTGTGTTTCTAGAGAAAAAGAAGGCGACACTGCCATTATGTGAATTTTACCAAACTTTCTGTGGTGAGAATTTTTTTCCCAGAGACATTAAAAACAGATTGTATTAAATCCTGCCTTTGATAAAGATGTGAAGAACTGCAATGAAACTGTCTCTCAGTTGCTGTTCAAATATACCGTGTTTATGCTATTTGAATTTGTTTACATGGATGACAGGTTAATATGTGTAAGCTATTTGCCATTGCAATTCTAATTACAAAAAGTTATGATTGTTTAAATTGTAAATGAAAATATGTAATGATTTGCACATTTATTTACATTGGAAGAGGCTTTGAAACAGAGATTTTACCAATTTCATGAACAATAACTTGACAGAAGTAACACATCTCAAAAAAGACAAGGCCTGGAACATGTTTACTATTGTTAATGTGTTATATTTAAAAACAATCCAGAGTTAAGACAGCGGCACTATTGGTTTATGCTCTGTAATTCTTATCCCTGGGGTTGACTGCAGATCAGGTGCTCTATGCTATTACCCAGGCACAAACAGGACCATTTGAATGTGCTTTGTAAAACCAAATAATGTCATATAACCTTGTGTTTTATAACACTGGAATCCTATTAAAGAAATATATTGCTGGACAGTGGTATTGCTAAAATGCTGGTGCTGTAACTGATGGGCTATGCTGTTTGAACTCTGCGAAGGAGGCAGTCTATCATTAGATTCATCTGAGTTTTGTCCTATAATGTATACTTGTAGCAAATGAAATGAGAGCTATTACAATGGGCTACCTCTAAGTATGTCCTTTTTTTTTAAAGTAGACTAAGGCATGCTACAAGGAAGAGATGCATTATACTTTTTTATGTTTATGTGAGCCTGCTTGCAGACATTGGCGGCAGGAGTTACTACACTGATCGTATGCAGTGGCTGGTTGGTTGAGGAGGTTCAAAGCAATGATAACTTGTTACCATGACAACACTGAAGCCACACCCTTTTTCTTTTTCCCAACCCCCAGTAAGCTCTGTGCTGAACAAAGCAGAGAGGCTGGTTGGGCTAGCCACTGGTTATTAAAATGTTATGAGTGAGACTTGAGGATATATGTATATTGTATTGTAGGTGTTGTAAACCATAAGGAATGACATGGTCTGAATGGTGTTAAAAAAAAGAGACTATATTTGGGATTCTGGATGCTTTTGTTTCGCATTTTCAGCTTGTGTCAGACCAAGTAAATGGCTTGTGGTGGCTACTGCTGGCAGATCCAGCATCATCCATCTTTCACTGTTACATCAGAGATTTCCATTGTTCAAGAGATCAGTTATTGTACAGTCAGTATTGTAATGTTGCTTTTGGTGGGTCATTATAGTCTATTTTTTTATTTCTTTTGGTCTTATATAGATTTTTATTGTTGTATGTTATTGTATTATTGGATGTTTGTGTAGTATGAATTTTACTGTTGCAAAAATACCTCTTTAGGCTGATCTCTTCTGGGGTCTGCTGTCTATAATCACATATGGATTTGGCAGGTTCTTATGCTGGATGTCCTTCCTGACTCAACCGTCTCCATTTATTCTGGCTTGGAACCAGTACAAGGAGTATACTGGCTTGTTGTGACCCCTCGTTGCCTAATTCTGTTACAAAAATACCAAGGGTTCTAATTGTATACCTGCTTGCATATGTAAATCATAAAACTTATGTAGATGTGTAAACTAATAATGTCTGGAAAAAATGGAATCAAAGGGCTCCAATCCTAATCTTGTGTTTCTGTATTAATATACAACAGTGTATCATTGTATTTATTTGATTGGACCAGGGAATTGTTGAACAGATTAATTTATGTAATTGCTAATGAAGTATGTGAAGCAGAAGCTATAAATAACAAGCAATGTAATTAACACAGAAACAATAGAGGCTGTGTATGTGCCATGCAGAACGTTCTTGTTATTCCAAATAAATATGAGATATACTACGCAGCGTGGAGCAAGAGTAAAATATTTGAAGCTCACACAAGCACACAAGTAGATTTATCCATGGATTTTGGACTGAATGTTTTTATAGCTTCAGGATGTCACCAGATAGGCACTCAGCAATCTCTTGGACCACTTTATCATCTAAACAAAGTTAGACCCATCAGGCATAACATTGTGACTATTGACTGGTGAATAACAGATGATCTTTTCACTGTTTCACCTGTTAGTAATAGTAGTGAGTGGGATATACAGTATTAGGCACTGAGTCAACATTTTGTCCTCAAAGTTGTGTAATGAAAAATTTCCAAATTGTGATGGTTAGATGACAGGGTCAGAGCATCTCCAAAACTGCAGCTCTTGTTTGCTCTTGTGTTCCCAGTCCAAAGTCCAAGGAGAGAACAGCGGTGAACTGGCGACAGGTGATGCACATGGGGAGCGAAGGTTGGCGCGTGTGGTTCAATTCAAAAGACGAGCTACACTCAAATTGTGAAAAAAATTATTGCTGGTTTTGATAGATAGGTGTCAGAGCATTGCTCTTTGCAACTTATGGGGGCTGCATATTAGGCAGATGGTCATAACACATACCATTAGACCAATAATAGGCAGGTGGTCATAACGTTATGCTTGATTGGTGTATATTGAGGGTTATAGAAACCTTGATTTGCTATCTCTGACACCTTTACTTGCACTCAGTTCAGTTGTGTATTAAATGAGGATCTATTATCCCAGCCATCTCTGTGATTCAAGTGTCTTTCTCTCCACTGAACCAACAGCATCAAAGGCACATGCTTCAAATCGCAGGTGTTGAAGGATTAAGGCCACCGCTGGATGGGCTGCCATTCAGATCCATGTCTTTGATGTAGTGTGTCTGCCACTTACTGGTGTCTCTAACATGTATTATGGCCAGGGAGCCTGCCATGTGTCTACTGCCAAACTAAAAACATGAACTACCTGCATTAAGTGGTCATGTCAAAGAGGAAGATTTGTGCTGAAGTGAATAATGAGAAATTTAACTGGCACAATCATTTACCATTAGATATCACTGAGTTGCATGTGGTCATAATTTGTGATTCAAATTGCTTAATGAGAAATCTAAAAGCATCCTGAGTTGCTTATTAAAACTCAACTAGCAACAGTATTTTTTTTCTGCTGCTGTTAATCATTTGCATTGACTTTAAATGAAGGAGGGCCACTCCCTCATAGTGTTAGCTACAAGCTGTTTTTGATAAATCCAAATATAATACATGCTTCAAGGTTCAATATAATCATAGAACTGATGTACCAAGGTATAAAAGTAACTCTGGTGAGATAGGATAAGACAAACAAGACATTTATTTTTTATTGCCCAATATAACAACAACAGATTCCAGATGCCAAACGGCTTTACAAACTGTACAAGACAACATCCCCTGTCTTCTGTCGGTGGTGAGGTTTATTAACCCAGTGCTTGTTTCACCCATTGAGCTGAGAGCAAGGGTCTATTTGCAGTGCTTCATGTTAAGGCTATAAGGGCCAGTGGTTCAATAAGTCAGCTTTTAAAATGGATGAACATTACAAATGCAAAGAGGAAACTTATCTTGATAAAGCGGACTTGGCTACAGCGGTTCAAATGAGTATCATAATTATTGAAAGGTTATTTATAAATAAGCTGTAGGGGAAAGATTTCTTGAATGAATTTTGTTTATAGCCATGCTCCTTTTGTGATAGAATCTTTAAGCCACTGAGTATAAAATATTTAAATAATTTATGTGTGGTCACACATCTTCATATTTGGCTTGTTAAAAGTGCACTGATTGCTAGCTTAAACACACAGACAATTACACAAAGACACAGCTCAGTCTTTATTAGTGTGACTGTGGTAAATGTTAGGAAAGGAAAAACAGACACATTTTAGTACATGACAAATGTCCATACAAACAGCCAATCATAGTTACTTGTTTACCCATTGTAATAATTAGGTTGCAGTCCTAATTTGTTGAAGACCTATTATAATACGTATAACCGTGTCTCATTGCTTCTATTGTGTTAACAGTAAGATCAAAGATGAGTAATTTATTAGCCAACATATGAAGACCATACCATTAACTAAAAGCTGATTTATAAATAAATTCAAATGAAGCAAATGTTTGTAATAATAAATTACAAACATTTATTTTCTTTGTATAAATTTTGTTTTAAAGAGTTTGATTTAGTCTTTAAATGTTCTGTGTAGTCTTCTGGTCAGCCTTCTTAGTCCCTCCATCATATGTTGTTCTTGTTCTTGTATCCTCTTAAGTAAATGCAGTGATGCAGTGTTTTCTGGAGGTCTTCTGGTTTACTTCATTAGATCCACAGGACCATTTGAAATACTCAGGTATTAACTTTTATCAGCAGCTGCTAAATAACAAGTACCAAGACCACATTAGAACCACACCACAAGTACGCACATTTTGATAAAAAGCACATAAAGTATTGTGATCAGTCTTAAACCCACCAGTGTTCAGTGGTTTCTGTGGTTCCTGTGGATCCTTGGCAGACAGGGACTTCATCAGGAAAGGCGTTTTACTGTAGGTAAAAACAAAGAAAACATTCTGGTTAATCTGGTCCATCAGTGCAAGAGCAGATTATAGATTTGAGACAGAGGATCTTCTCACTTGTGTTGAGTGAAGCTCTGTTTATGGATCAGGACTTGTTTCCCTCTTCACCTGATCGGGACCATACTGTGGTGGCAAGGACTTTTTATGTTGTTTTGGTTTCAGCAGACAGGGACTGCATCAGGAAAGGCATTTTAGGTTTTCTTTATAAACAAAAAACATGTCAGATTAAAGTGGTACATCAGTGTAACTGCTGGCAGTGTAGATTGGATTTAGAAAGTCTTCTTACTTGTGTTGAGTGAAGCTCTGTTTTTGGTCCAGGCTTTGTTTCCCTCTTCACCTGGTTGGAACAATACTGTGGTGACAGGACTTCTTTTTGTGTTGTTTTGGTTTAATTAGACAGGGACTTCATCAGGAACGGTGTTTTACTGTAGGTAAAAACAAAGAAAACATTCTGATTAATCTGGTCCATCAGTGCAAGAGCAGATTATATTGAGACAGAGGATCTTCTCACTTGTGTTGAGTGAAACCTTGTTTTTGGATCAGGACTTGTTTCCCTCTTCACCTGATCAGGACAATGCTGTGGACAGGTCACATTTCTCTGGCCTCTTTCGTCTTTAGATCCTAAAAGTGCATTTCTTGGTGAGAAATACTTTTTCCTTCATAAAACAAAAGAAATGCCTGATTAAACTGGTACATTAGTGTAACAACAGATTATAGATAATCTGAAAAATAATCAGGATAAATAACAAAAAAGACTTATCACTAAAAAGTAGTCATGAATTTTTGTCTTACCAAAGTTCATCTGAGGTTTCTTTAAGATTCTTCTGAAGTTTGAGTAAAGTGGTTCATCAGTGTGGGACTGGAGGATCCTCTCATTTGTGTGGAGTGATGCTCTGTTTATTGGATCAGGACTCCTTCCAGAGGGTCCAGAGGGTATCTGAATGATTCAGATACAAGGTAACACTCTGGCTGGGACACTCTTCTGTGCAAAAAGTACAGTTATACATTAGACAGTATCAATGTTAGACTTACAAAATACAAGGACATTTCTTACCTTTATCGTTGGGAACGTAACAGAAGGACGGGGTCACTACGGCCTGGCTTTACATTCAGTGGACAGCCCCTCCAAAGTAATGCCCCACTTTTTATATTAACCATGTGAGAGGCTTTCCTTTTTATTGTTCCTTACCTCATAATTTTTTTTTTTTTTTGCTGCTTTTATTTTAATACACATTTGCAATAATGTGCAAAGAAGCAAATAAAATGTTTTTATTACATATTGACATTATTATTATTATTATAGACAAACAAAACAAAATTATTATCAAGTACTGGCACAAAGTAAACCACAGTTTACCACATATCATAAATAACGTATAACACTGCTGCAATTTTCCCAGTGTGGGAGGAATTATTGACTTTTTAATGTAATAATAAGTTATTAATTATAAAAAATAAATAAATAAATTAAAAAAAAAAACAGGAGAAGCAGGGATTGTCCCACCAACCTTTAAGCTAATGAACAAACTCATATCTCCTGATTTTAAATTGAGCATTCAAAGTAACTTCCCCAATGAAAGGAGAAATAAGGTGTACTTTGTAGGATTAGGGTTAACTTCACAAAAGCTAATATTAAAGACTATTAAAGTTAATACTGTTATAAAAATGCAATTGTGATTTGCATATTTTTATGGTGGTCCTACATTGTATTCCTTACTTTAAATGTTATTTACCAAAGTACAATGACTGAAATAAAAGCACATTGTGAAGGAGTGGGAATAGCACCACCAACCCTCCAGTTAGTGGACAACCCCATTTCCCCCCAGGTCTGTTTTCTAACTCTTCACCAAGTCCACACTTTGTGCAATCCCAGTGAGGGAAGAAAAAGAAAGATGAAGACGTACTATGTAATATTAGGGACAAGCTTATAAAAATATAAGCAAGATTAAAACCTTTACTAAATCCAGCCATTTCTAGTGACTAATTTGTTTTTTAAATGTAATTTTGATGGAATTCTCACCTGTATTTGTCTTTCCTATAAATAGTTATAAATGTTTACCAAGTTTATTGAAATACTAGAGAGTATTCACTGCTTTTTTTTTTACACACACACACACACACACACACACAAACACACACACACACAACTACTACTACTACTACTACTACTTCTACTACTACTACTAGAAAAAGTGAAATAGGATAAATATAAATGGAATGACTATAATACAGGAGGTAAAAGCGGCTCTGGTTGAAGGTGGTAGATATTGGCGACGTTGCCAAATGCAGAGCCTCAGAGACTGAAGTCAGTCGTCGTCGGAGTCGCTGGGGTCCTGGAAGAGGTGCAGGTGGTTGAAGTAGCGGAAGCCGCCGGACGTCCCAGCAGAAGTTGATGGGGATGGGTTGTCGGGGCTGTCCTCAAAGTAAGCAAAGCGTGGCCTCTTGGAGCTCTGGTCCTCCTCATCGTCATCCCTGGTGCGCTTGGATCCACCACAGGGAGGAGAGGCAGGAGCAGGATCGGGGCCCGGAGCAGCATCCCGAATGGGAGGGGAGGGCACAGGGGGAGGTGCAGCAGGAGAGGGACGACGGTCCCAAGAGCGGAGCAACTCCTCGTAGATCCTGAACGCAGGAGAAGGGCTCTCTGCTCGCTCCTGAGGATCGGGGGTCAGGGGACGACCCACCAGGTCCACAGGTTGAGCAAGAGGGGCCCACTGGCGCCAGCCATGCCAGAACTCCTCCGCAGGAAAACGCTGGCCGTCTTCTTCCTCCTCCTCATTTTCATCTTCTTCCTCCTCCTCAGAAAGACTCTCGTAGCCAGAGTCTCTGTCGTCCTCATGCCAGTCTTCATCCTGCTCCTCTTCTTCCTCAGGTGGTGCAAGTCAATGGCGCATGAACAGAGGAACACCTACCTCCAACTCACCTACGTCTTCCTCGTTCGAGGAGTAGTAGACAAGAGGGTCCTCCTCCCAGGCAGCACCCAGCAGGTCCACAGCCACTGTAACAACGTTTTAGAACATGAAAACCTTTTTCCTAGGTCAGTGTGCTAATATTTAACAATGCACAGCAGGCCTATGTATTGTTTAATATAGGGCAACCAGATGTCCCTATTTAACCAGGACAGTCTCAGTTTTAGGCTCCTTGTCCCATGTCCCAAGACATATTTGTAAAAACACTAATATGTCCCAGTTTTCAACGAATCATGTCCCAGTTGTCCCCATTTTAACAAATAGAAACGCATAGCAAACTTAAAATCATTAATCTAAAGACTTTTGTCACTAAAATAATTATAGCATGTTATTATTTTCATAAGTAAATACTACTAACATTTTAAACTTAACCCTTAGCTTTATGTCCTTTAATTATATAACAGAAAGTTATGGATTTGAGAAGCATTTTTGTTACTTGATAAGTTCGAAAGCACCATGGTTTGTGGAGAAAAAAAAAAAAAAAAACATGTCCCAGTTTTTGGGTCTGGAAATCAGGACACCCTAGTTTAATAAAACAAATAAATAAGACTGACAGCATTTTTATATATATATGTATATATAGGGCCTTAGTTCTAAATACAGTTCTGAGTCTGAGTTCACATAGACAGTGTTGAGCTCAGTCTGGTTCATTTACCTGCAGTAACCTAACATCTCAGCTAAAGCATTACCTCTGTGATCTCTATGGAGTCCAAATGTATATTTCTGAAAACATTCCAATTTAGAATGTCTCGCCAGGCGCCATCTTTTTTCCCAAAAGTTCAGTTTAAAATTTGTGAAATTCTACGCCCAAAAAGTAAACTTTCATAGTTTTCTATAATATTCTGTGATGAATTTAAACTTAGCAGTCCTACCGATATAGTTAGGCAGTTTTAACTAACTTTATTGATAAAGATACATAAAAAAAATCGTACCGTGAAAATCACTATCTATCAAATTAACGTTAACAAATTTCTTTAACTTGACCCCTTTACTTACATTTGAGCCAAAGACATTAGAAGAGGTTTAGCCCGTCTACAGACAAAAACTGTTTCTCTAGTTATACTCATGAAGTGTTTAGGCTATTTTATTATTATTTGTTAGTATTTATTGGATTTATTTTACCTCCAGCGAGAAGATCCAGGTTGTTGGGCGGTCAAAGGGGCGAGCCATTTTTCCAAAGTTGAGCGTTTTGTAAACCTTAAAAGTGTTGACAAAGTATTAGAATAAATTTAGTAAATATGTATTTTACCAACAGGTGTTTTAGTCTCAATGGAAAATTGCTATCGAGTTCACATACCAGCAGAGGCGTAGCCACGTGGTGGCCTGGGGTGGCCACGGCCACTGTTGGTCAGACCTTGGCCACCCCATTGGCCACCCCTGAGAGGTCCTGCACAACGGGCTATGCAGGTCCATAATGAGGCTGGCGTGACTGATTGACGTTACGTCTTTAGCAGCTGTTGTAAAACAAACGGTTTGACACAGAGGCTTGCAGCTAAATCCTCCTGACAGATAAGAGCTCAAGCTTTGTGTCAGTTTTTATTTCACGTTGATAGGTTCAGGAATCACAGAGATAGGCACCGTTAAAGTTTGTAAAAGCATTTAGGCTTCATTACAAGACACGCGGTTTATTACCGCTCCATCTGCCGCAGTGTTTTTTTTGTTTTTGTTTTTTTTAGGTCCAGTGTTTCTTTTACTCAAAAACTATTACAAAAGAGATAATTATTTCCAATAACTTTGTTGTTAATTTTGATCAAAAGTAAGAGGAGAGATGGAGAAGAGCAGAGGAGAAACTACAGTTGGATGGGGACGCACTGTAAAGTTTTTGTTAAGAGAAATCGACCACCTCTTGTGACCCTTCAAAATAAAACTTCATCAAACTTTTCCATCAGCTGAAACAACTTTATTGTGGTAGAGCCTGAAAGGAAAGGCATTAGCGCTGCACGAGGAACTGACAGGAGCTGAAAGTACAGACTGTGAAAGTCTTGGACTGTCATGAAAAGTTTTGATGTAGACAAAGTTGTTAGTAAGTTATTACTAACAACTTGTTAAAGCAAAAATATCGAACACATTGCACTAATTAACAATTAGGGATGGGCATCGAAACCCGGTTCTAGCTGAGAACCATTTCTAATTTTTCCAATCCATCGGAATTGTTTTACTCTGCCGTTAACGATCCCTCTTATCGATGCGGCTTTGGGCAGCTGCGTTTGTGTGAGCAGGTTTTGCTCCGAGACCCGCCCGCTCCCGAGCAGCGTTTCTAACCTTTTTACTTTAACTCCGCTGCAAAAGTCGTCTTCGATGAGTAGCCTACAAAGCGCGGCGCTCATCGTGCAATGCATGTCGTTCTCCTCTCTCTAATTAATGAACATGCACTCACGGGACACGGCAGCGCGTAGGTGGAGACGCGCGGAGCCTGGCGCGCTTGCGTCTCATAGCGTGGACACAGCAGAGTGAAGCCAGAGAGCCGCGGAGGTAGGAGCTAAATGTCCGCGCACTGTGACAGCAGGAGCTCATTCCCTTGCATAAGAAATACAGTATGGAAGGGAGCGAGCGATAGAAAAAGAGAAATCTCCATAGAAAACGCTGAATCCTGTCTCACCTGTCTGACTCTCACCTGTCTGAATCTCACCTGTCTGACACTGATGTGGCCCCTCACAGTAATACAGGCTACTGTTTAGTTTAATAAGTTTAATGAACGTTTTTTCAGACAGACAGGTCTGGGGCTGCTGCTCCTAAATTAATATTAAAGCCACAATCCTGTTTATTTAAAAAGCATACATTTCCAATAATTTAACAGCTGTACATTCAATACATGTTACTTCTGTTTAGTGAGCCCAGTTTAAAATAGGCTCATATACATGAAAATGAAAATAAGCTCCTATTTCTGCTTCATAATAAACTGTATGGCCACAGATCTAGTTCATTTTTATTCACAGATATATCAGGAATCGATAAGACAATCGATAAAGAATCAGATTGATAAGCAGAATTGACAATGGCATCAACATTGATAAAATCTTATCAATTCCAATCCCTATTAACAACAACATGCTTCAAGACACAGACTACATGCATTGTTCAGTCCCTCCAGGATTTTGCGATGTTGTGATCACAACTATTAAGGCAAAATCAAGCAATTGTTTTACTCACTCTATAGTCAGCTAAAACACTTTAAAATGCACCAGGATACAGCAAATATTGTCTGTTATATTGATTTTTTTTCCCTGGGGGAGGACCCCCAGACCCCCCTGTAAGTTTGTTACATACTTAACCTCTGTGAATTACAACTTGCTCTTCTGTGAGCTGCACACATCAGGGCTCATCTCCTAACTTCCTCAAACCATCCAAATAAGTGGTTTCAGAACAGAACAGAAGATATTTCAAATTTTTTGTATTAGACCTATAATAATAATAATCTGCCATGTGCCACCACAATAAAATGACAGGACCCGGCTGGCCCCCCCAGTAAAAAAATCCTGGCTACGCCCCTGCATACCAGTATCCAACTTGAACGTTCAAGTGAAAAGAAAGAAACTCTGAGCGCAGGGCCTTTCACCTGGATGTTCTGTTTCTATGGAACAGACGCACGTACGTGAACGTGAGCGCTTAACGTTAAATGTCTAAATTTAATAGCTAAATTAATATGTCTGACTTGGCTGAGCCCTTCATGAAGCATGGCCAGCCATCTTTCGGTTCTGCTCGTTTTAATATACTGTACTAGGCTATTGCTATGTTTTCATTGCTAAGTTATGTCTGCTCTGCTGGTATATGACCGCCAGACAGTAGTTGATGTAGGTGAATCTCAAAGGTCTCAGTTAAAACACGATCTTGACCACCAGTACTGGAATGTTCCCCTCACCTGTCTTCTATTCCGGCCTATACCTGTGGCGCTCACCTGTGTCTCCGCGGAAGAAGCGGCCTAAGCGGCGTGGTAAACGAGCAGGAGTTTTGGTGAGACTGAAAACACTTTGGAGGTCATCATACGGCGTTACATTGAATATATGACACACGTAGGCCTACATCAGATCCTGTATCATTTTTGCTGCATTGTTCACAAAGTCAGATGTTAAACCTTGCGCCTTAGCGCGTAAAGTGCTATTTAACCCCCAAACTGCCGTCGTGTTTTCTGCTGCTTTCACTGCCTCATTCTCGGGACCACTACAGTGATTTTAGCACTGATGAACCCTTGTCCCTGCTTAACTCAACTTGCACGAACATTACGGATTTGGTGGCCCCACTCAGAGTTAAACGAGCCATGGCTTAACGAAACAACTCGTGCTCTCTGGCGCGCGTGCAGACTACAAGTCTCTTTGGGCATTCTTAAAGACAGTCGGCTGATAATCTGATAGCAGCGAAATCACAGTTTTTATCTGATCTTGTATCCAGCAACAGCCACAAACCACAGGTTCTTTTTAATACACTTAACTCTCTTATTAATCCTCTGCTTTTGTGGCTTTGTCTAAATTGTGCGATGATATTTTTACTGACAAAATCAACTCTGTCAGACTCCTGTTTCTGGGCCGGACAGAGCCATTTAACTGTCAAGTTGTGTTTGAGTGCTTTGAACAACATTTCACTGTCTTTTATAAGAGAAATTGTAAAACACTTGCAACCATCTCACTGCCCCCTTGACTCCTTGAGCCCCTTAGGGGACATGGTGAAAAAAAAAAAATGAAAGAGGAGAAAAGAAAAAAAAAAAAAAAAGAAAAATCCCTAGAAAGTTTTGCAAAATCTTGAGAAAGTTTTGGGAGATCCTGAGAAACTTTTGCAGATCTCCAGAAACTTTTGAAAGATCTTGAGAAACCTTTGCTAGATCCTGAGTAAGTTTAAGTAAGATCCCAATAAAGTTTTGCGAGATCTCGAGAAAGTTTTGAGAGATCTCAAGAAACTATTAGAGATGCTGCAAATGTTGTTGATTGCTAATCAAGGAGGACCTGCGGGAGTTCCTAAGCTCATGGCAGATCCCTAAAGAGGACATTATGCGCAGGGCTCAATTTGTAAATCAAACATGCAGGAAAATTTAGCTTTGACACTGGAGTCCACAAGGCCAACACTGATACCACAATGTACACACAACACAATGCTTAGGCACACACACATGCCAAAATACCAAGCAACTGCTCATTTATACTCAATTTTAAATTATATTTTAAGATATTTGTTAACATTATTATACATTATAGCATTTCACTTCAGTGTAATGTGTCAGTGTACCTTTGTTTGATTGCTCAGCTGTTCGAGAAATCAGCTGCTACACATAATTACTGCTGCTCTTTAAGTCAAAAGTGACTTGTTTGCTTACAGTCAGAAGACAGAACGCCAGTGACACTGTTACATAGCCACAGTTACGCAGGGAAACCTTAAGCCATGCGCCCTCTATGTGCGCTTTTTATTCCCCCATTATATCCCCTGTGCACACGGGACATAGATCCACAGCAGTTTGTTCTTCTGTGTTTGTTCAAATGCATCTGTAAGCTCGAGCTAACACACTGAGGGTCACAGAGCCTGGAGCCGTGAAACACCATTACTCAGAGAAAGACTGTGCGCTCCATGGCAGTCACTAAAAAGAAGCGAAAGCAAAAGGAGAAACATAGGCTGAAAGTTTACTGCTGCTATGTGCTCCCTTTCCTAGCCTAGACTTTGTTTATACAGACCACAGCTGCATGAGTCTATGCTCTTGTTTCAGACTGGTGGCCGCACACAGTCGGTCTATGACAGAGCGAGTCTACAAAAGCGCAGTAATTATGCGTAGCAGCTCATTTCTTGTTCAACTGAGCAATCAAACAAACATACAGTGACACATTACACTGAAGTGAAATGCTATAATGTATAATAATGTTAACAATGTTAAAATATAATTTAAAATTGAGTATAAATGAGCAGTTGCTTGGTATTTTGGCGCGCGCGCCTAAGCACTGTGTTGTGTGTATGTTCAGTGTTGGCCTTGTGGACTCCGGTGTCAAAGCAGTTTTTGTTCCTGCATTGTTTGATTTACAAATTAAGTCCTGCATGACACTCATAAGTTTGCAGCAGTGAGGTGTGTGGCGAGCAGCAGGAAGGATGAATAGAAGACAACTGCCAGACAGACGCTGCTGACACAGTCAAGTTGTGAATGATTCAGTCCGGTTCATGTCTCTGAGGGCTGTCGTGCTGCTCGGCCAGTCCATGTGCCTGTACTTACTTCAGTGCACTGGGAGTCATGAGAAGAAGTTTACGGAGGGCTACTGAGCAACGGATGAAGAGATTAATTATAATTTATTTAATGACTTCAAACTCTTTTCAGTAACACTTTAGTTTAAGGTCCACCTATTAACCATCAAGTAGGTGCTAATCAGCATGCTAGTTAGTGATTAATTAGCTAGAGCGGTTAGCGTTCTCGCCTCCCAGCAAGGAGATTGTGGGTTCGAGCCCCGGGTCGACCAACACACTGTCATGTGAACTCTCTGGGTGGAGTCTGCATGTCCTCCCCGTGTTATCGTCGGTTCTCTCTGGGTACTCCGACTTCCTCCCACCGTCCAAAGATGGTGCATGTGTTAGGTGAATTGGTGACTCTAAATTGCCCCTAGTGAATGAAGTGAATGTCAGCCCTGCGACAAGCTGGCCTCTGTCCAGGGTGCACCCCGCCTACGGCCCAAGTTACTGGGATAGGCTCATAAGTGGTAGAAAATTAATGAATAATTGCTAAATATATAGCACCTATTAATCCCTTATTCTGTGTGACCATATTCCAACACTAATTAGCAACTAACATTTTTTCCTTAATAAACTTATAATTACTGTTTATTACTAGGAAGTAAGAACGTTGTTGGAAATAAATTGTGATCTTAAGATTTTTGGAGTATAAGCATTATTAGGGAATAGTACTGCAAACATTTGATTAAGATCAAAATTTATGTACAACTTCCTTACTTCCTACTAATGAGCAGTAATTATGACTTTATTAAGGGGAAAATGTTAGTTAGCTGCTAATTATTTGTAGAATATAGTCACAGAATAAGGGATTACTAGGTGCTTTAATTACCAATTAAAAGCTAATTAAACACTAATTAGCATGTCTGTGAAGACTCTCACTCATCCAGGGGAATTGCATCACAATAAAAGATTCAAAGGCAGTCATCTGGATATGATTTTTAAAGTTGAAGACTAATTAGCATGCTAATTAGCACCTAGCTAATGGTTAATAGATAGACCTTGTTGTGTTACTCTCTTTTCTAATCCAGTTTGACAGACCTGCTTATTTTTGTTCTTGGATAGTTTGGGAGGTATGCCTAAATTGTAAATAAATAAATACATACATTTTACATAAAATCAAAACTTAACATTAGCCATGTATTAAAACCATGTAACATAGTAGCCATGTTTTAAAACTCAGCAGGGTGTCTACAGAGTATTAAAAGTATTAAAAGCCACTGAATGGGTTTTGCAAAGTCTAACGCCGTAAATGTAAAATGCAAAACATTTTATTCCAATGGACATTAAAAATCTAAAATTGTATTAAAGAAAAAATAATGACTTAACTGTTAACCAATCTACTACCTTTCCAAATTACTCAAGTACCAGATGTTTGACAGTGGCAGACTAACATAAAAGGGGATAAATATTTGTTTGAACAGATTTACTTTATACAAACCTATTACCTACTATTACCTACTCACTTGTTGTGTGTATGTAATTATGTTCATAGTGACATTTCATAAAGAGAATAAAAAAGAATTAAATTAGACCTGCCGATACCTGCAGAAATCCTGCTTAGGAACGGTGACCCTACTTTCTGATTCTTGAATGTTTTTTGTTTTTGTTTTTTGTTTTCTTTTAGCTTAATGTTTTTTCATACCCTCTTTTATGCAATTTTTGTCATTTTCATCATTGTATTTACTGCCCCTGCCAATGAAAAACCACAATTATTATTTACATTTCTCAGCTGATTTTTTGGCGACACAAAGATATAGTGTTATTGACCCACTTTTGGGTCTCAACCATGTCATTGGGAACCACTGCAGTATCTTCTAGTTGATCTTGTATACTTCTCAGTATACAGAATCAGACCTATATCCCATTTATTTAGAAATTGTAAATTTAGACAGCCTAGAAAATATTATTGTGGTCTGGTTTCTCTCCGTAGCTGCAGACCTGTTCTTTGTTTTAGCAGCACAGGATGCTGCTGTCTAAACAGAGCCCTAACCTCGACTTATAAATAACACTACAACACAATCTGCTGTTCTGTTATGTGTAACCTGCTGTCACACTAATGATTCATTACTGTACAATGCTTACATTTAGTTGACTCTAATTTCGGTATTGCTTACTAAACCAAAATATATGAAGGTCATGTATGTTATTTTGGCACTTTGTAAACTGTTGAGACTAACGTGCCAGTTTGTGTTACTGTTGCAGATCTCCCCTCAGAGGAAACCAGAGGAGGACTGAGATGAGTGTCCACGAAAGAGCGCCATTTGGTTAAAGTGTTTCTGACTGTTGCACCGCAATCCTCTTTAGGGCAAGAACATACAGCGTGAGTCACTCTACATTCACCATCAAAGTCTCTGAGTGAAACATCCACTAATTCACCTTGGGTCATTTTATGATTTCATCAGCAACACGTCACTAACTTTAACTTTGTGTTGGTGACCTTAGCGTTGCTGGAGAAGTTGGTGAACTTAGCTGTTGACATTTAGTTCTTTGGATGAGTTTAAACAAAGCGGCAACCTTCAGAGTGTTGGTTTGACATTAATGTGCCATCATAACCAGAAGTGAAAAAACAATAACAGTGAATTAAGATGTTACTGAAAAGTTCTGGTTGCACTCAACTGTTTGAAAACTTGTGTAACAGGGTAAAGCTGTATCTTTCCAAGCAACTGCCACTTTAACATTGAGTGTGGCTTCCTTTTGTGTGGGTTTTCTTTGTTTGCTCTGGGCCAATGGCTATGTGGTGCTTATTAGCTGGCAGGTGTGTTTCTCATTTGCCAAGATCCTTCGCGGCTGAACCACTTTTGAGTGATCCACGTCATCAGTGCCTCGCCAAGTGCTGTTCCAAATTATTAAATCCCCCACGTCCTCAGGAGCTCGCCTCCTCTGTTTGGCGAATTCCCCAAGGATGCACCTGAGGATCCTCTGTGGCCTCACCTCGCTGCAAATTGACCACAATTCGCTGTAACCACTTTAATTTTTTGCAAACTTTATTTAACAATGAAGACAAGCTTAAATACAATATAAATGTCCCGACAAGAGAAAATAATACAATATATTACGACTGTGCCCAACATTTAAATAGCACATTTTAAGGCTCTGCATCAAGGAAAGTCATTATTAAAATAGTCTAAGTTTTTCCTGTTTCTGATTATTTAATTATAACATATTTATTGTACATTTTGTTATAAGAATAAATTCTGCTAATATGTTTTGATTTTGTTTAATATGACATATTTTCTAAGCATTTTTGTAAGATCTTTATTTTGATTTTCATACCAAAATGTTGACACATGAGAACACTCTACAAAAACATGTTCACATTCTACCGTCTGACTCTTTTCCACTGTAAAGATGTTGTTTTTTATTTTAGCTCCATGTTTTTAATACCCATTATTTGATCAGGTGACACACACTTCGGAGGATGTTCCAAAAGCTCTCAGATGCGGCGTTACCAGGGCACTCTGCTTTGCTTCAGAGTGGCCAACTTCAGAGGAAGGCTTTAAAGCAGCATCCAGAGGAAGGATCCTGGCAAATGAGAAACACCTATGGACTCAAGCTGGGGATCTTCTAGTTCAGGGGTAAATGCTCTTGACCCATTAATGCTCTTGACCCATTAAGCCCTTACATCTTACATTGGCAAAGAATTCACAAAAAATGTTTGAGTATGCTTGGCCCTATTTTGCTAAATAATATGG
The DNA here is from genome assembly GCA_020698575.1 of Bostrychus sinensis. Taxonomy (NCBI): domain Eukaryota; kingdom Metazoa; phylum Chordata; class Actinopteri; order Gobiiformes; family Eleotridae; genus Bostrychus; species Bostrychus sinensis. The sequence goes on from CM036242.1 coordinate 27,011,888, forward strand.
AATCCTGGATCAAGATAATGTTCCAGATCCAGACCAAAATCTTTTTGAGTTATCTTGCTAACCAACATAACACAAACCAGTAGCAGCAAAAAAGTACAAAGATTATATATATATATATATATATATATATATATATATATATATATATATATATATATATATATATATATATATATATATATATTAAAATATTAATAACTGAGAGCTTTGTCATTTGCCATTTTTTGTGTTTTTGGTATAGGACATGTTTTTTTTTTTTTTTTTTTTTTTTTTTTACTTACAGAGTCATTTTCTGAGACAGCCCTTGGAGAAATGAGTACAGAAATACAGCTACATTTACATTCTGTTCACAGGAGTCTAGGATTGGCACCACAGTTTTGAGTCAGCTAAGTCGACATCTAGGGATAAGCTACATTACATCTTTGCTATTTGGGAAGGATGCTTTCCAGAGCTTAGTTTACTGTAGCATAATCTGTGATGTACACTCTGTGTTTCTAGTGCATTAAGAAGAAAAATAGCAGTAGTAATCTAAGGCTCTGGCCCTGTCTACTGAGTGAGTGACTACAGCCCACATTTTCGCTGCAGAATATTTAAGGTTCCTGGAGGTTATTCATAACGTTGAAGAAAAAATGTAACAACCTCTTTCCTAACCCTGAGCTGGTGTTCTTTGTATTGCCATCAATGAGGTGAATCATACCTTTTAGTTTAGTTATAACCTAGAAAGTGGCTCTCAGCTGCAAGTGTCAAGTCTTGATGTGTAGCAAATTGGTTTTATTTCTTTTTTTTTCCTCAAGTCAAATATCATACATTTGTGCTGGCTGGGCTGCTGGGAATCTCTATTTTATGAGAGAATGACAACAGATTCAGATTTTAAAGATAAATAGCTTTAATGAAATGTATATTTTAATGGCCTAGTCACTGTCCTGTTTTGATGGGTTTTAGTAAAAACAGTAGGTTATTAAACTGGTCCCCCAACATTATATTTGGCTTATAGGGAGTGCCTTGATTAGCCAACTAATTCAGCAACAAGGGTTCACAATCCAATGTACTTTCTGTGTTGCACCCAAGCCCAAAAAATGGAGAGTGTTGTGTCAGGAAGGGAATCCGGTGTAAAAGTTATGACAAATCAGCAAATTACTGAATGAATGAAGGCAGGTGATTCACTGTGGCAATCCCAGAAGAGAGAAGCCAAAAGGGAAGATTTACTTTGCTAACCAACTCGACCTCAGACTACTCAAATTCTATAACTCTTAAGGATCTATACTGGTGACAACAAAAAAGTCTCCTTATTTTTTCCCAGATTGTGATGATGGAGCCAGTTGTCAGCTCCAGTTTGACCTTTCACCCTGAAATAGTAATTAAGGAAGTATACCTAGTCTGGCCTCGTAATATGCACTAAAATGTTATAAGCAGTGAAATTTAAAACACATGAACACTGGTATTCATAAAATAGTATTCTGTAAACAGTATGTAGTAAGCCAGTATGTAAGGCGTTGAGCAATTTCCATATTGTTTTTTCTACAAGGACTTTAGTTTCCTGGAGGATATCTCTGGGCTGATTTACATCTGGATCCACTGTTCTTGAATTTATCCTCGATATGTAAATATGTACATATGTGATTCTATCTGTATCTGGTTTTATATAAGGGCATTTTTTCTTATTTGAAATTATTTTAACAGTTGGGTTTGGAGACTATTAACACAATACATTTGGGTTGGTTAGACTTTTTTGTTCAGATCTGATGGCTTACAGTATGTTATATGCTTTGATTATTTTAAATCTTAAGATAAACTATAATATTGTTTTTGCAGTGCAACTATAGCCTGCCTTGGCATCGTGGGTTTGAGTCCAGACTCTGAGAGTTTGTCTCTCCCTGATTTCCTACTTTGCTAAATAAAGCCTAAAAATGGCCAAAACTATCTTTAATAAAAAAGAAATAAACACTACAATATACTTTTTTTCAGCAAATTGTACTGAAATTAATTTTACTGGTGGATAAATTTGAGGTAGTACGAGCGACATGAGCTTTATTGACCCCATGACCTTTACACTTCTCTCTTCTTTAGCTAGTTGACAGTAAACTGTTTAGACTCTTTCAGACTCCCAGCTAAATCTAGTCAAAAAATAGTACTATTTAAAGGCAGTGTTGCTTTTGTTTGCATGTCTTATCTCATATTTCCATTCACACCGACACGACAGCAAACATTTTTCATCTCACAGTGCAGGGGCTGGGGTGTGTTGCAGTGGGTTCGGGTTACCTATGCCTCAGGCGGGGACCAGCCTGCCGCAACCTTGACCTTGGCCCTGCAGATTTGCTCGATGCAGCTCAATCTCTGGCCCCTCACACCCTCAATTACTTCTCACATTCATGTTTTAAACTATTTTACACCTACACAATAAGCTGTTTTAACAGGCATCAAACTATGTATGCAGCTGAAGGTTTAAAAACGTAGATGTTTAAATAATTAACTTGGCAAGAATGTGGATAAAGGTCAGGACAATGAAATGTAACTGAGATAGACCACAGACAGACACTGACTGAAAAGGGTGACTTTGAAAACACTGAAGTTTTACATCTATTTATGGCACTAACATTAATAACGCAAGAAATGTGAAATAGCTTTTGTTCAGGTCTGATGGCTTGTGGCTTTGATTACACACAACAACATTATTGATTTTTTGATTTCTGAAGTTTTGCATCTATTTGTGGCTGCATGTATTATTGCCCTGATGTGTTTTCTTAATATTTATTTCAACAAAGAGCATTGCAATCTTTAATATGTTTCAGTCCCTCTGCATTGACAATAGCCGACTCTAATTTTCTTTTATCTATGCATTGATTCTCTTTAGCATGACATAGACTAAAAATACTACTGTATGAGGGGAATTACAAAGACACAGAGCAACCATAGTAGAGCAATAGCTATTTAAAACACTTTACTTAGTGCTTTGTAGAGGATACACACACACATACACATACATACACATACACACACACACAAGCTAACTAATTTTGGACTGCCTGAGTTTGATTTCTGACATCTGAGCTGAATGGCCTAGTTATAGTGTTCCCACTCACTGTAACGGGTTGACAGCCACCTCTTTAAAACATCTTTAGTGGTCTCATCTAAGCTTAAGTTAGGTTTGCTTTGATACAAATCCCTTATAGCATGAGGAGCCATAGGAAGCGTGTGGGAGAGTCTCTGGTGATTGTGGGTATATGAATAATGCAGTCAGGACTATGACACAGCAGTCTTTAGGATGCATCACTGTACCTTTACCATAGAGACATCTTTAATTAATCCACATAATATTCTTTGTAGGAAGCATTTTGGCCGAGATACACTGATCTCAAGTGTCACACATAAACAGTCTGTCATCCCTGTTATTAGTTTTATTGTTAGTAGTTAAATATTTTGACAAAATGGCTAGTTGGCCTCAGTATATAAATATTAAGTAGAAATATCTTTGTCATTGATTTTCTGGTTTGTCTTTGCAATATCCTTGGATTCACTTATTTACTTACAAAATGCCAAGTGTAGAAAGCAAAGCTTGTTGATTCTATTTCTTGTTTACATACATGTTGAACACAGATGGTATGTTTTTCTATTTTCTTTTCACTGAGATTACTATGATGAGATACACAACGACAGCCATACAGTACACACACATAAAGCCACATGGCAGCACCTACAGCAATATGAGGCATTAAAAAAACATGCAATAAAACATGATAATAAACCATGAGAAATGACTTTATTTAGCTTGGATAGCTCTCAAGTACTTGTAACTCCCTGGTGTCCCATGTCAAGAAAGGCATTGCTTCAAAAAAACAAGTGTGCTTAGTCAACCCTTACTAAGTAACAAAAATCTGAGCCATGTACAGTCATTCAGCTGATGCCAAAAACCTCAGAATGCTGCAATCAGATTAAACACTAATCTAAATCTGTTTATCTCACATTTCATGTCCCATTAAAACCAGCAAGATTTGAATCAGTTTTATGGACATTTCATTGAATAGTAATAAGAAAATATGCATACAGCAAGAGAGACAGAGAGAAAGAGGCAACACTGGGGACACTGAGGTCCCCCTAAATTAAACCATTTTATACAGTTTTGATTTGAGTGTACACACCTTTTCTTTTTTAATTTTATGTGACAGTGTGTTGGCTGCTTTTAAAATGGTTACATAATCCAACGCGAACTATGTGTGCCATTTCTTTATATAAATGTCAGAATAGTTTAGATATGACCTTGTTGCTCACATTTATATTGGACTATAAAATCAGTACAAAAGCTCCTGACCTTTCCAATGGCAGGGAAGAATACTTCAGTGTATCTTTGCTGTTTTAGGCAGTGTTTGCGCTAGTCTTTTTATTGCTGTGTGTGTGTGTGTTACCTGTGAAAAGTTGTCTTTGAGACAGGCATCACCATCCCACTGGATCTCTGTACTGCGATGATCAGTTGCCTCAGCAGATCGCTGCCTCCACCTGGCAGACTGTTAATAAAGGTGACAGTGGGAGGGCACGAGCAGAGGAGGCTGCTGGTGTCAAGGTCTGCAGGCTGGAGGCAACAAGATTCACTTAAGCCTTGGGTAACAGCCTCTGTAGACACACAGTATAGCCACACCTGTCACACTCTATATGTGTTTACATGAATATCCCTTTTCATGTGGACCCACCCTTGTTTTTCACTCCCCACGTTGCTGAAGCTAGTCCATAAATCACTGTCAAACAACAACAGCTCCAGTTCATTTTCCACTCATTCTCTGTTTGTTTTCCTCGTTGCACCAACACCTCCATCTTCTGCTGTCAACCCACAACTGTGATATGTGCTGTTTTTTTAAAAAATAGTCTCCTGCCTCCAAATCACCTGTTACTTAGCAACAGCCTCATGGAGCCAACATGGCAGCCACTGGGATATGTTTTATTACAGTCTCCACCCTCTTCCCCTGTATCGTGTTGGCTTGTATAATACAGACCACTGTAGCGTGCCTATATCTTTTCGCTGAACATGTTCTGTACATTTTACATGCAACTCTTTCAAAACAACAGCAGGCAAATTAATGTGAATTCATTCATTTACATATTGCATTACCCTTGGTTGCCTTCATATGTTTTCTGCATCCGCTGCAGTTTCTATGTCTGGCGGTCCATGTGCGCTTTCTTATCACATCATTGCTTTCTGGCAAGTCTCACACACTTCACGGGCAGCTTTTCATCATGAGAATACTCTGCATCACTGTGCATGCCTCTAATTTATGCCATAGTGTCAGCAGTTCTGTTTTAGTAACTATTATAAGCAAAACAAGCATAACTTTCTTAATCAAACATTCAGTGCTGTGTTATACCATTTATGATGTCCTTGCATGAGTTCAGCATAAAATTAGAAAAGCAAGTCCCTTAGATCTAGTTTAGGCCAGAATAACAATCGAAATTCACAGTGTATTATAGTGACTTTGGACTGGGGCTACTATCTAATTGAATTTCACCAGTTGGCCAATGCAATATGCTAATTTGAAGACACTAAAACTCTGTGTAGCATTATGTACTTTCGTAGCATTTGAAATTAGTCACACAATTTTAAATAATACAGTGAAATCCTTTCTTTCAGGGCTCGTCACAGCCAATTATTCGCAAAGGTAATTTGGCATACGTTTTTACACAAGATGCCCTTTCTTACAACCCCTCCATTTTTCTGGGCTTGACCTGGGCCTGGGTCAATCTCTGACCTCCTGCTTCAAAGAAACTTACTGCTTTACTAACAGGGAGCCAAGAGTTTAAAGGTTATAGTACCGTGGATAAATGCAATTTTATCTTTAATTGTGTTGAATTTTTTTTATCTAGGTGGAGTTGGTGTTGCTGTGGAGATAGAGGTTTGGCAGTGAGGAATTGAAGTGAGATTAATATGCTGTGTTGAGTCTCAGAAGCCATTGGAGCTGTTACCTCCATCACCTCAAAATATTCAAGGTTCTGATATCTCCACCACAGGAACACACAAGTAGACAGTGACACGTGCCATGCGAGGCTCTCTGTCCCTCAACTCTACAGTGACACACACAGCAGTAACATAGCCAACACTCGCCCAGCGCTTCTTGATTTTTTGTATGCCCCGTGCATGTGAGAGAGGCAGAGAGAGCAAGACAGGAGAATGATCCAAGGCTACAGATTTAATCTGGCTGCTGTGGTCATGTGATTAATCGTGGCTAGGGGCCAGAGGATAGTGTAATTTATGGTAAGGGGGTGGGGGCACCAACACATTTGGAAGGGTGCTGCTCCTGAGGGAAATCTCACTCTTACACCAATCCAGTATTCTTGTCTGTATCTCCATCCTCATACTGTAAAGTGACAGCTGCGGTATGGGTGAGTTATTGTTTTTCACCATATAATCACATAGTTCAATATATTTGCTTTGTGACATTAACATCAAAATGACAGTTGTAAACAGTGATTGGGATGTTTTATTTGGAAATAAAAAGAACTACTAATGTAGGATATTTTTCTACATCCTCAGTCCAGAAGAACTGCATAGTAGAATAGCATTAGAGGGTGCGAGGATTGTTCAATATCCTGCATCATTCTCAGCTCCTGCCGTCCTCCTGGCTTATGACCACGTCGCTGCTGTGGTGACCTCTCCATCCTTCAGGCCGCTGCTGTGCCAGTGTGACTGTGTGTGTGTTTACTTAATCCTCTTTCCAACTCCCCACTTCCAACTTTAACATTTGTGGGCCCAGAGGAAGGTGTCACGTGTCCAAAGTTTTCACTGAGTTTCATGTTGTTTTGGAGGCTGCCAATATCAAGCGGTGCTGACGGCTGCAGTTTTCACTGACCTTCCTCACCAGCTGCTCAGAGAAAGAGTCCATCAAACAAAGATACACACTGACTTCTTTCGCTTGGCACTGTATTGTGGCATTCAACTGAGTTTATCTCCATGCTGGGTTTTTCCGGTGCATGGGCTGTCTCAACTAGACTGTTGTTTATGCTACAGTTTTTCCTCCCTTCATTTTGTTATTAGTACGAAGAGTTATGTAAACAGTGAATCACATCTGTCATCACCTTACAGTGCACTGCTCTAGCAAAATCCTAGCCAGCTCTTGAGATGCAATGCCAAAAGGTTAACGGTCTTGCCCAAGAAGGAATTGGTGAGCAGTCATGGTTGCATCATACTCATCCTAATCACTTCTCAGTCCTAGAAAACCCAATCTGGCCTGTGAACATAAACAGCACACAGGGAGTCATTGACAACAGATATATGATGTTGTCAGTCCCAACGTCCCCTTGCCCTTGACGACTCACTAATGACTCATGTTTATTGAGCATTTACATTGGACACAGAATCAATCACTACATTGATTTGCATCTTCACCAGCACTGGTGGTCTCTTCCTCTTAGAAGAAATGGACTGTGAACCCTGTTACATTATTTAGGAATCAGATTAAATTTAATATGACAATTATACAACATTGACTAAACACCTCACCAGTGTTATAATAAGACATTAAGTATCTCAATCCATTTAAAAACTATAATCTGTTTTAATACTGTAGTAGTTTTTGGAAATGTATTCCACAGAATAGTTAATGTGATTCAAAAGTGTTTTCAAAACCTTCAGTTAATCCACTTTGTTGGGTTCATGCCAGGATTGTGACCGGGTCATTTACTGCCAAATGCTTAAAGAGATTAAGGTGGAAATAACAAGATAATAATTTAAGGATAAGGAAAGCTATTTTCATTTCAAGTAATACAGATAAACACAGAGCAATTTGTTTTGAAATATGTTTGAATTCATTGGCGTTCATGTTGTAATTGATGAATGTCATGGACAAATGATGACATAATACTTTCAGGTGTGTTTAAAAAGTTGTTTATAACGCTCCGTTTACAATTATTGATTTAACAGTACAAGCACATGCCCATTTAATGGTTCGCAAAAGCTATGATCAATGGTAAAGGCCAGAAGCCACTTTTTCTCTGATTTATTTGTTTTCTATTTAAATGAACAAGCATCATGTTGACAGGACACTCCACACTGAAGCATCCTGGTTTCAAAATGACAAATTAGTGGTGGGACAGTGGTTTGGTTTTAGCTGTAGGGCCTAGAAAATACAACACTATAGTGGCTAACATAGGCCTTTTACAAGTCTTTATTATTTTATTAAGTGTTAAAATCAGACAGAAAAATATAAGTCATATCATTCAATAGTAGCTAGTAGTATGTGTATTTTGTCCTCAGTGTAGTGTTATAATCGTGTTGTGGCACTGACACAGCTTTGCGCCACCCCTTCGTGTCTTCTCCGTGAACTCTAGTTTGATCACATTAACTGAATTCTTCTGACCTAAATCCTGCCAGGCGTGTTATTTTTGCGATAAATAGCAATAAAGAGAAATCAAACTAAGTGTATGGGCCTCTTAATTTGTCCACAGCGATATTTTCCTCTGTGGCAGTTAAGGTTACCCCCACTTGAGCCATGACATCGCTCCGCTCCCCTCCCCCTCGCTGCTCTGTCACTCCCCTTCGCTGCCTCTCTCCCGGTCCACACTACCTCGCAGACGCACGGATGCTGCTCCTGCCGCTGCATCCAGTCTCCTTAACTCCTTGTTTTGGTCCATGTCAGAATAAAGCGGTGTAAATAAAACATAGAAGAGAGGGGGGAAAGTACCGCCACACCTGAAAAATGCCCCGTTCCTGACTAAAATTGTGTGGATTAGCCAATCTATTCTGAGCTGTAATGAGATTAGGGAGTCAGCGCAGACATGGGTCGCGGCGGCGTGGCACCTCTCGTTGAGCTCCTCGGGGGAACCTTTAACCTGTCAGCGGACCTCCACAAGTGGATATGGCGTTTCTGAAGCCGAGGACCAAGAAGCGGACGCAGGCAGACAATAACAAACACTTGAATGCACGCTCACCTGGACCGTTTTTACGCGCCCATCCCTAGAAGTAGATCTAAAAGTAGCCAAGACAGAAGAAGTAACGGAGGACAACATGAAGTACCAGAAGTACATCACGGTGATGCAAATGGCCATGGGAGTGACGGCGTCCAACAAAGACTGCCTCCCCGCGAAGAGACAGCTGTGGTGAGTAAAGAGGAAGTGCATGGTGCGCGCTTGTTTTCACGTGGAAAACACAGTGTCTCCGAGAAACTGACTGGCGTTTGTTGAAACGTTTCTACACAGCGTAATACAAGAAAGCGACACCGGATAACGTTTTTATATAAGAGTTTGTTTGCCTGGGACGTTTTTTTTTTTTTTTTTTTTTTTTTTCTTAACAGGCAGAGTAGGGCAGGGTGGGCTGGTAGATGGGGCATAAAACCCAGGACCAGCCAGTGATGAGTTCATGATGGGTAGTTAGAATATTTGATGTCATTTTAATAATCATGCACGTATTTGTATACATTGTCAGCATGTAACAACCATTATAATAGTTGTAATCTTACCAGTTGAATGATATTCCCTTCTTCCATGTGTTTAATTTTTCCTTTTTTTAAAACTTGTATAACATGTAGATTTAGTTGCATTGTATGTTTTTTTTTTTCAAAGATCACTTTAATTCTGAAATACTCATCAAAGTACAGTCCATAATATTACAAGCCTAACTTATTTAAGCAAAGATTGTGATTTTAAAATAATTGTTTTTCTTTTGTGCTGATGCTAACTTTGACAAAAAATACCCTGCATGAACCCTGTTGCTATTTTATTTTTGTGTTTTAGTTATTCTGATTGTTTCAGGTTTCCAGAGCAGCCTAGAAGGTCAAGTAAAATCATACACAGTACTATCATACGTTAGCTTTGTGCATAATATTCAAAGGGCTTTGTTGAACTCAGTTTTGGATAAAGCAGTCAGAGCATGTTCTTTAACAACTATTCAACTAGTGTGCGATCTTAGTGTGGTTTTAGTGCAGGTTTCCCTCAGGGCTTTATTACTTACTTTCTCAGCTGATGTCTGTAGTAAAATGTCACATGAACATTCATCACTTATTTATTTGCTTCATGTCAACTGCTTTATGTCAAAATGTGCAGGAGGCCCTGTGTTGCGGCATTATGGGCTGCCATGAGTGATGAGCTTTTCCACTGTATTGGTTGGCATAGTGTTTGTTTATTATCTATCAATTAATTCACCATGAACTATAGACTTTGCAAACTGTTATCTGTTCTAAGTTTTATTCTGGCTTAAAAACTACACTCAGTCATTTGAAGGTAAAACTCTTTACACTAAACTTTTTACAGTGACTCGGGATAACCATAGATAGAATGCATATTTCAAGAAAAATTACATTGTTTTTGGAGAAATCCCTGTTCAAACACAAACAGCATGATCAGTGTTTTAAGTGGTTGCATACAGAGATTCCTGTGGCCACACATCTTACTGAACAGACAGCCATCACACAGAGGCAGATTATGTTTCCTCATCTTAGCTCAGGTGACTGCTGTCAAACGTTTAGTAAAGCACCATTGGTGAGTTGCTTCTGACACTTCTCCCTTAAGAGAGGCACTGTGGCATGTCTGAGTCCATCACATCACTGTGGGGGAGGGGCACAGTCATTTAAACAGTATTACAGTATCTCCTCCGACAGCCACTTGAACTGAAGGACGCAGAATCAGCGTGTGTCTGCACATGCAGTTCTCTGTGCAGTTCTCTCACATGCCATATCCACATTCATTCACTTATAAGAGCTTCACAGGTTTGCATGCTTCTTCTAATACACCAAGGTACTTCTCAAATGTGGAATAGGATTGCCTTTTTGAGTTTCACTAGTCAACAAGTCATCAAAAGATCATACCTAGGTCAGATGACACTATATTCTCACAAAAAAGCTAAAAGTCCTTTATTGCTGCTTAAAGATGTAATTGGATTAAAGGAGCCAATTGGAGAAAAATGCTGATGGCAAAACTGACACAAAGGCTTGACTAATATGAGTTGCAATAATGTAGACATGGGACAGCAGTAAAAATACCAATGAGATCCTGTGATGATCTCTTCTTAAGAAACTGCTCTATATCATATTCGTTCCCATGAGTGCCCATCAGTATGCTTTGCAACAATGCCATGTTGTAAAAGTTGTGCAACGTAACTTTTTAGGTTTAAGGTCCAACAGCACTTTTGTTAAGACACAAACAAAAGATAACACTACTGACAATGAAGTTATGACTATAACATTGATGACAATGTTTATATACTGCCAGATTCACTCTTAATTGTAAATCAATTTGAGAGTGATCCAGTTTCTGTTCAGCTGTAAAAAGAAGCTGCTCTTTTACCATGTTGAAGATTGAAGTTTGTAAAAGTACAATCTATATTTTATTTTTTGTTATGAGTTGAAATGAAACGGGATTTCCCATTGAAAGGAAATGTTAGAAAAACACATAGTGCTATTGCATCAACATAGATCATTATAATTAGTCCAAGATTCATAAACAGTAATTAGACAGTTGTCGTGCGTGTGAAACGGGTGCACCATTTTTGAACATGTGGGTGCATCGTCCTGCATTGTGTGCCAGATGTCTGCTCCTCTCCAGTCAACACTCCTCCTGGTGTTCTCAGTCCACCTGCTCAGTGATGCAGAAAGGCAGCGTCCCATCTTCCTCTATCACCCCCCTTCTCCGCTTGCCCCCCTGCCAACCCTTTCAAACTCCTGTCCCATTCCTACACCCCCCACCCCCCACCCATCCTACTCTGGGGGGCTCTGAGGCGTAATCACACAAACTGACACAGCTTCGTGTTAGTTACCTCGGCAGAAGCCTAAGTCCAGAGAGACCTGTCATCATGATCATTACTTTTCTGAAAAATATGTACAAGTACTTGATCTTTTCTCACACTGTTTTTGTCTCACTCTCCCTAAAGTCAAGAAGTGCCCTTTGGTGTCAGAGTCATCCCATCTGAGCTTAAGAGCCTGGGTTGACAGTCGTCAAAGGTAATGTTCTCAGTTCTTCACAGATAAGCCCGTATACTTTATACACGTGAGTTTGTGTGTTTTATTTACTGTCCATTAGGAACTCTCATGTTGTTACTTTGGCAGAACGGTTGTAATCTCCTATCCAGTGATTTATGCCACTAAAGGGAACAGATTACACAGGGTTTACTGACTCGTGGCTCACCCTCCAGCTTCCTGTTGCTGTGGGTTTGTATATGAAGAAAGATGTTGGGTGTTGGCTTGTTTGTTTACCATTTAGGGTCAAAGATCAAATATTTTATTCTCTTATTTAGACAACAGGTTGAAAACAAGTGCAGCCAATTACCTTTGATAATCAAGATAAAGGTCCCAAAAAAACCTTACCATATGTGATTACTTGTCTCTGTATTTATGGCGTCTGCCAAGGAGGTTGTGATTTGGTGACATTGGTTTGTTGGTTTGTCACTTAGTCTGTTAGGAAGATAACTCAAAAATGAATGGTCAGTGATGGGTCAAGGAAGAAATAAAAAGCTTTTGCTGTAAATCCGGATCATTGTCTGGAACCAGGAATTTTTAAAGGAATCTATACCATTGTGAAATAGGGCCAAAGATACTTAATTCAGTCACACAAATGCAGTAAAGGAACAAATGATGTAATTTTACTGTATTTTTTAACCATTGTGAGATATAAGGACTTTGTGGGTCATTGGATACCATTTACCCTTGAACTATAAGATTCCTGGTTTGTGTTGATGTCTGGGCACTTTATATATTTGCTCACACTTAGCAATATGGAGAACCACGTCATATTGTTATGAATTGGCCAAACCAAAGAAATTAGATTGTGTATGCATCTTCATTATCATCATTATATTTCTAACAGAGGTTGAACCCGTATATCAGAATTCACAGTGACATGTAACCGGCAGCAGTAAATTTGACTGAGAGTCCGACACCAAGACTTTAGAGTCTGAGTCACACGTTGTGGGCCTCTGGTGACTCATGACTGTCATGGTGGCTCAGGGGGATGACAAGATGGTGTCCATCACAGCATCCCATAATTAGAAAAGGACACACCTTTGTCTGAACAAGATCCCATATTAGTCCCCATGCACAGTGGCTAACTCTGACAAGAACTAATAAAATCACATATTGCATAATTTTATCTGCTTTCCTTCACAAAACAGTAGAGCTTGTATTTGGTGTATTGATTTATATGTATTGAACAGAATGACTACAGGGGGTCACAAGTCCAGGTAAATAGAGTGGTTTGTGTCATGAAGGCCATCCAGTGTAAAACTGTTAAATGTATTGGATCAAAAGAACATTTTTTTTAAGTCCCCTTACCTATAGAAAACAAAACGTTTTTCCCTCTTTTAGTCCAAGCCTTGCTGACATTTTCTTTTACCAATGTGTCACTTTAGGTTTTAAAAGTTTTCTGATACCCGTTTAATGGAAGTCCTGGCAACTGTGGAGTGAACTTTTGTTTTTGCTTTTGCTGCGTGTTATTAAGAGTGAAGCCCGCCTGTTGGCTGGCACGTTTCCCCCGTCTTGTCACCACAGGGGTCAGACAGCACTCGGACATCACGCCTTGTTTGATACATGTCTATATGCCTAATCTTGTCTGTCCATCTGTCGGCACTGTCGCGTTGAATCAGAGCCACAGGGTCTCAGTGTATCCGCCTCTCCTCAGATGCCATTCAAACACAAGTAAATGAACAGACTTTGATGCTTTAGACTTCTTCAACTTTTCAAGGATGTTTTTGGCCAGCTACTAGTTCTGTGCCCCCTAAGGGTTCATTGAGATCAAGTAGGATTTGTTGCCAGCGTCTTTGTTTGTACATGTTGCCTTCAGTGATAGGACTGTGATGCATGTTCATCAGTGGCCATCTCTTCTGGCAGTCAGGACGACCTCTGAGCCATACTCTGGCACTGCCCTCTGTTCGCTGTCCCTTTGCATTATGGTCTTTAGTGTTTCTCAGCACTCTGCCTTCCAGCTTTATGCTCTGTCATGCCTGTTCACCTGTCCTTTTAGTCTCCACTTCTATCTTTTTGTGCACTTTTATCTCTTCTACCAGTAACTATTGACCCCTTCAAGTGTACAGTAATGGTAGCAACTCAAAGCCAGTCAAAGAAGAAGGATCTCTTAAAAGATCAGAGAAGATAATTAGACAAATAAACTTAAAGACAGCTGCAGAGATGACAGTGTGTCAGAAAACCAGAGGGGGATTGAATCATCAGAGCATTGCTTCTTATTGAGAGTGTTGTCAGGTTATGGATGAGAAACACCTGCTTCTGTTCCTGTGGTCCCTGGTAAGCAGGAATAAATGTTCTGTAAATTACTTACCATCTGGAGGTGTTTTACCAAAACACTTATATTAAACCTGCAGTTAGATACATTTTTTTTTGTTCCTCATATTTATAACTTATGATGTTTATCATAACAATATTGACATAATTGTATAGACACTAGTCTCAATTATTACTGTCCAATCTAGTGCTGCTGTACATTATAATGAGGTGACATTTGAAAAGAACTAGTTTCTTAACTAGTTGCCTCTTCTCTTGCAGTTGCAGTTTTTTCACTTGAAAGTTGTTAGTTTTATTATGAAAAGAAGATAAATCACGAACAGTGGTAAGTATTGCTTGTGTGGAAGTGAGTCCAAAACACAGTTTACTTCACAATTAGAAACTATTATTTATCCCCAGACGGCAGTTCAGTTTTGCAGCATAACAAGATATAACACAGCATTCATTAACAATTATCAGTTATCAGTGTCAGTACTGCAGGTCAGAACATCAAAAGCAGAGCAGCCCACACATATGATATTTAGTCATGTTTTTCTTTGGTTGTGAACAGCCAGGTCCTTTTTATGTCTAAAGTAATATTTAATTAATAATTAAATAATGACATCCCTCATTCAAAGATGAGATCATTTGAACAGCTTTCTACTGACCTCTTGAATCCAGGGTAAAAAGAAGACTTTCTATTTTAGGCACTAGACTCATGTTAAATTTATAATCATTACTTTTTACAGCATTCAATTTCAAAGGTTTTTTTCTAACAAATTTGTTTTGGAACTTTAAGATTTGGCTTTGTGTACAGTTTAGGCTGAAGAGTACTCATTATTGATGCACCGAGATTGTTAGTGTTTCTTTGTTTTTCCAGAGGCTACCGGAAATGCTAACTAACTTCGCTTTACAAAGATAGCTGATGTCTGCAATCCACTGGTTCACAACCTCTAGTATCCTTTTGTGTTAAATCATTCATTTCCACCAGCAAGTCAGCAGTGTGTCCTACACCTCGGAAGTTAGCAAATGTTTTAATATTTTTGAATGTGATATTAACGGCCCCATACACAGCAAACTGTGATGCGCTTTGTATTCTGACACCTTTCTATCAGAACCAGCTACTTCTTCACCAGATTAAGCTACAGTAGCTCATGTGTTGGATCAGACCACATGGGCCATGGGCATCAGCTGTAGCCAGTTCATCACTGTTCCACCACATTTTGATACATACTGACCACTGCAGGCCCAGAACATCCCATAAGACCTGCAGTTTTGGAGTTGCTCTGACCCAGTCGTCTAGCCGTCATAATTTGGCCCTAGTCAGACTCGCTCCAATCCTTGCTGCCTAATATATCCCACCCACTAAAAGGTGCCATGATGGAGATGAAGATAATCTGTGTTGTTCACTTCAGTCAGTGGTCATAATGTTCAGTGTGTCAGATCAGTGTGTATTTAAAGCATTCATTACCTTCCCAGATTAGATGGGAATTTACCTTCTCCCCAAGTTAGAAAATCTCATCAACTTTTACTTTTCAGTGAAGTTATATGCTGAAATTGGATTAGCAGAGTGAACCACAAGTTGTAGACTGCTTTGACTCAGATTGTTCAGGTCAGCACTTCTTATTCTTGGAAGTGGCGTTGTTAAAACCTGTAAGGCCTCATAAGCTGCTGGTGGAGGTGTGAATGAGTGTAAATAAAACACTGGGATTATGGTCATGGCTGGCTTTCTCCCTATAAGGCTGCCTCACTATGCACTTCTGTTAATTAAGTATGAATTAATGCTCCCCTTCACAAGTTAACATCAAGTCACATTCAGAACAATATTAATCAGGTAATATGTGCATGTATCAGACATCTTTTATTTTTTGATCATCTTTTGAATTTTAAAAAAAATTCTATTGGCTACTGTAAATGTCTCTTATGAACATTAAATGGCACAAAAACTCTTTGCATGAAGTGCTTGTAGCAATTTAAGCCTTCTTTTGGGGGCTATGAAAGCTATATTGATATACATGTTGAGGCTGCATGTATATGAGCATTTATATGTGTTTAATTGATATTCAAAATACTGTTGCCTTTGGGATATCCTACTCTTGTGAGGTCTATCTCCAGGCTGTTTTTCTTGAGTGAGAAGGACTGTCCCGTTACATGGAGCAGACACACTGTTGTGCTGATTTACATTGAGAGGGTTTAGCTCATGACTGTGTCAGACAATATGGGTTTGTGGTTCTGGCTCCATTTCTATTGTTTAAGCTGGTCAATAGACACATTTTACAATCAATACTTCTGGGCATAAAACAAAGGCAGCTTGTATTGATTGCTCTAATGCAGTTTGTAAGTGCTTACCATACATGCCCATGACAATACTGGTCCAGCTGCCTTCAGATGTCAGCACATGTTATTTTAGGCAACATAAGTTAAAACAAATTGTTATTGCACACAAAAAACATTATCAAATTTGCCTATCTTTAAAAAAAAAAAAAAACTTTTGTAAAATACTGCTTTAGACCACTTGCATTCATCAAGCTTTGTAAGCTCTAAATAATTTAATTACTGTCGCTCTCCATCTGTATACCTGTAACCTGCCTTCATCCAATGAACCAGATTCTGTTGTGATAAAGGCACTAAATTAAGCTGTCTCGTCTGCTTTCTGACCATCCTGTATTGAGTTATTTTCTTTTCTTTGGACATTCACTATCTTTGCAATCCTGCCAACAAACAATGCAGCCTAATTTTGGCTGAACAATACAAGACAAGTGAGTGGTGTATACCTAGTCTCCATCTGCAGGCTACCCGCTGACATTCAGCCCAATTACTCACACTTGCTTGAATAGCACTACACCCAACAGGAAAAGATGTCCTTTAAAAAGTAAAGACAGTAAGAGGAAAGTTATGTCACGCTGATCCTCAGGGCGTCTTTATGTTTTTTTCAAATATGCATGTATTCAAAAGACAACACATGGTCTCTGTAAATTCATATGGTATATTTTTAATGAACAAGGTTATGCTGTTGGACTTCTACTTCCAGACATGTGGAAGTTGTTGGAAAATGCAATATGCATTTCTCATAGCCTATACTTGGCCAAGGAGGTTGTATTGTCACTGGCATTGGTTTGTTGGTTAGTCTGTTATTAAGTCAGCTCAAAAAGTAATGGTTGGATTTTGATAAACCTTTCAGCTCAGTAAGTGGCCAAAGAAGAAATGAACAGTTTTTGATGTGGATCAGAGTACCTTCTACAAGAAACAAATGAAAATAAACAAATTATTTAAGTTTAGGTTTATTCTTTGGCAAATTTGTGGCCTTTTATGGCAACAGAACAATCTCTGCTCCATAGTTAGGTGAAAATAGCAACCATAGTTGTGTCAATTAATGACATGACAAATAATGACAAAGTTCAATTTTATTTTTGTATTTCCTGGTACCTTTAAGATTAGATAATATAAATGTGTTTTGCAGGGTAACCCCACCAGATGGAGAGACCTCCCCACCAGGCGTTTCTGGGTGCTCAGACGTACTGATAGGTGCTACTGGTGGTGTTGGTGCTACGGCGATGCCTGCTACCTCCACACTGTCTTTGCCTATGAGCCAGGGTAAGCCCTCTCTACGCCGGATCAAAGGGCGCATTCACCGCAGCAAGAGCCTGGACAGCATTGACCTGCTTGATGCAAATGTAAGTGTTTATTGCATACAACATTGTTGTTTTTATAAACTCACAATTTACCTGTAAAGACAAACAGACATCTGCAGAGTTAAAGAAACAAGAGATTTTTACCATATCAGAGTCAGAGTTCAGTAAGATAAGCCAAGAGTGTGTAGACTTAACAGCCCATTTAGCTAGCAATGCTAATACTCTAAACAATGAAAGTACATCATTGAAGCTAGCCGTCATTTTTCTGAACCTCAAAGTTAGAGAAAGACCAAAGACCATAATAGTTTATCCATTTGGTAGCCACCATGCACATACTTAAAGTCACATGCATGTAGCATGGCCAGCTAACCCCAGTTACTTTCTTTTCGAAAGCAGGAGAGTCTGGTTCCTCAGCCATAGCAAGCCGTTTCCAATCAACTTGCTTGAAATTGGCCAATCACAGCCATTTAGCTACAGCGCGTCTTACAAATACAGAAGATAATCTTTTATCAGAAATAACCAAGATGGCAGCGGCTTATACAGAGCGCTTTCCTTCGTTACCTGTTGATTCTCCTGAAGTCCATATTGCTATTCAGTCCTCTATGCATATATTTTTTCTTTGTGTTGTTGCCATTTTAACAACAGTAAAGTCTTGTTAATGTCCAAACATAATGACCCCATGCAAACAAACTGACTTTTGCTGCAAATCTTTGTACAACAGGCTTTTGTTGCTTGAGTTTTAAATAATACAGTATAGCATTTTTTTAAAGACAAAATCATCAAGAATTCTTCATAAGTGCCATATTTGTTTTGGATATAGGTCAGCGGTGCATCTTTCACATTTTTTACTGATTACTCTTCCTGTGATTGTTCTGCCCATAGAAAAAACTTAAGCGGAGGGATTCCAGACTAACTTCTTTGTATAGAATAGGAAAAAAGTTAGTCTGGTTGGCCAGTCTAACATGTTTGAGCTCACTATTTGGGTCATTTTATTTTGACATCTTGAGTTATACTTTTGATTTCATATATACATGTAATTCCTGTAACTGTGAGAAATTTTGAGAAGCTGCACATATTTTTCTCTTCATTCAGATTTAGCATTTCCACACGCTAGAGCTTTAATACTCGCAAAAGCCCAAATACACCAGCACACAGAATGACCTCTTGTTATGTAATATTTCCTTGCTTTTGCAAGGCCGTTTAACACATACTCTATACTCCTGTCCTGTCTCTCTATGACTGGTTCTCATAAAAAAAGTATTAATCTGATAAATGATTGGGTAAGCAGATTGAACCTAAACCCTTTCCTAACTCTGGGATTGTCCATTGAGCCCAGACCTGCCTTTGGTCCTCTCTCTCGCTCTCTCTCTCTCTTTCTCTATGGGGCTGCCACTAACGGTTTATGAAGTAAAAGCATGCCAAACTACCACTAATGCTTGGTCAGGCTACGTTTTTGACCACACTGGACACTGAAATACAGATAATCACTCACAGTTTTTGCTTTTTTCTTGTAGACTACTTATTTGTCAGTGGTATAAGAAAACAGAGATTCTGGAAAATATCACAATATTTTATTGGGCTATATTGTATCAATATTGGTAAGTGTACTGATATACAGGTGATGTTTTCCAAAATCATATTGTAAAAAAATCAATATTTTGTCTTTGTTAGAGTTTCATTTTATCATCATATATAATACACAGCCCTATTATCAAATGTCTTGTAGATGACTTCTAATAAATGTATATCATAATATGTTTTCCACCCTCATACTTCTCTTTACGCTAACAGTCTATAGTTGGTGTGTTTAGTGGGTGACCCTAATTGGGATCTGCCAGGTGCTACAGCATGAAGAGTCATTATTCTTCATTGCAACAGCAGCCGGCTTGTCGGCAGAGTAGGCCTGGGACTCCTCATGATTACATTTAAAAGACACACCATTGCAGTTCACACGAGTTAATCCATTACTGATGAGAGAGAGAGTAGGAGAGGACAGATCACTGCTTGGCCAACATGAGTAACTTTAGACACTTATTTGTAAACCAGAAGAGCATTATAAACTGCATGAAATTATTTTGGGGACAGTCATTCCACAAAAGCACCAGGAGGACAATGTAGTTAATATTGTCACACTATTGTTCATGTATGTGACTTACGTCTATAAAATGTTGGAGATGCGTTCAGCAGCACAAAGTACATTTGGGCTACACTGCCAATTTGAGTAGTGTAACAAATATTTTATTACATCTGTTCTTAGAAACTGCACAGAAAGTACACAAAATTTCATTATCTAAGTACAACATAAGTACATATTATTACAGTTTGTTACACTGTGTGTTACATTGTAGTTGCATTGTAATTACATCGTATCAAGTGTTGTGTAAAATAAAGTGTCACCCGTGACTGCAATAGCTTATAAAGTTAACTTGTTCAGTTCTCTCTTTTGTATGTAGATTCAGACAAAGTGAGAATCCCGCTGTGAGGGCTTAATTGAACTATGAGCCTAGTCCGAGTACGATGCATGTAAACAAACAAGAAAGTCATATCACAGCTCGGCCAATATGAACAAATTTGACTGACTCGTGGCATCAAGTTTCCTGTAGTTTCTATTTTTAGAATAGAGGCCAGAAATACATTTTTAAAACAACCTTGAATATTCTGCTTGGTAATTCTTGGCCATAAGCCTTGTCTGTGGCCTGAATCAGTTTTACTTCTTTATGTGACTGGAAAAAGAGCAGAGCTGGCTTGTAGCGGGGCCCTGGGGGCAAACGGTGAATGAAAGTTAGATGTGACGCTTCAGTTATGTCATCTGCATACACATAGAACCCTTAGAGCATAGCACTTTCAGGTCAAAATAAGAAATACATGTGTAACTTTAGCTGCTTTGTTATTAGTTGTTAAATTTGTGGAAATCTTGCAGAAATCTTGTTTGTTCCTTTTATGTTTTGAAGCGATTAGTGACTGGCAAACACATGGCTTCGACATTTAACTCATTCACTTCCACAGTCTTATCTAAAATACATGCCTTATAAATATGTCAATGGTATCACTGTATGTACTACTATGACACAACTGTACTCTACACGTCTTTCATACATTATGTATTATAAGGTCAAAGTTGAAATCCATGGCGGAAGTCATGCCTCTTCATGACATTGTTTTTCCATTAAGAACACTTTAGTCATACACTAAAATAGGGCTTGTGTATGCATTTCCAGACACTGAGCTTGCATTTGTATCATATGTTTTGAGTTTGTTGCCAGGATAAACCAGCTTCTATTTGGCTGTTGTTGTGGACTATTACTAGATGTCCATGAGAGTATGTGTGCCACATGAATAATAAATGAAAGAAATTATCTGTTTCATAATGCAGTATTTTCTTACTTTAACTCGCTGCTATTTTTGTCGAAAACAGCTCTGTGAAGGCTGTGGGAATCAGAAAGTACAAGAACTGCATCTAAATTAAGAGCAACCTCCTGGGATTGTACCTATTATTTATTCAATAGACAACGATCATTGCACTGTTGTCTCCTGATGCAAAGTAGCTGCCAATGTGCACTCTGGTCTCAAGGATAAAGATTGATCATGCACTACGCTGTCATTTGGTGGCGCTATGGGGCATGTGTGAAGTTTGACACAGTTAAGTCCTTGAACTGTCAGTGATCTTCCTGTGGCACTTTGAAAAGAGGGGGGCATTCTTTTAAGCTTTGACTGTGTCAAAAAGTAAATGCAGAGACTCCTCAGTCAGATTCCTCCTATTGTTTCCTCCTGGTGACCTGGTAATGGGTTTATTGGAACTATACAGCATCAAATACTTTTAAAATTATTCCTAACATAGCAGATCTTTATCAAAAAAAAAAAAAAAAAAAAAAAGCAAGTGAAAAAAACATTTCTGGTCTAGGTTTGATATGGTTGTACCCACAACATTATTGACAACAGAAAATAGAGAACTAGAAGCACTTGGAGAGCACAGTCCTCCACCAAGGCATCTTGCAATGCTAAAGATAGTTTTCAGGAGTAAAGTCTTTATTCACTAAGCCACAAAGCCTTATTACAGATAAAAAAAAAATCCTTTGAAAAATCCTGATCCACATGGCGTTCTGTATCTATCTTATCCCATTACTGACCTTTTCTGAAAACTTCACCAAAATCCAAAATGTTTTAATGTTATCTTGCTCACAGAAGAATTAACCAACCTAAAAACAAACCAATGCCAGGAAGACACAGCCTCCTTTAAAGAGATTTTAAAAATTACAGTGAAAGAAGCAGGTATAATAAAAATAATTTACCTCTTAAATAGACCAGTAAATATATATATATATATATATATATATATATATATATATATATATATATATATATATATATATATATATATTTTTTTTTTTTTTTTTTTTTACATTTTTTGTTCATTTTTCTAACCCATCATACTCAGCATCTATCTGTGAAAGAGACCTCCCACCCTGTTTCTTATTGATAGGCCTGAGTGCGGGCTGTCAGAGGGAGTCAGAAAGAGACATTACCAAACAGTGATGAATGTGATGGAGCACAGGAGGTTATGACATGGATGGACCGTGTGAAGGATGAGAGAAAGGTTCAACAGCACAGGCCAAGATGTTTCGATTAGATGAATATATTTTCCTGGGATCGACAGAAGGCTTTACAGGGACCTTATAATTCACTTGGTTCAGCCCTTTTTTTTTTCAACTCACAATGCCACAAAATTGCATTTCACATACAGGCAGGGCGAGTTGCCACTGGAAATTACCTGCTGTCTATAAGTCTTAGACCATATACCATGCTACATCAAAAAATTTGAATATCTTATTTCAGTAGTTCAATTCAAATTGAAACGCATACTGTATATTTTAGATTCAGTTCACACCAAGTGAAAATAAGGGGGGAGATGATTTATGTATTGTAATTGTGATGGTTACAGTGTACAGGTAAACCCAAATTTAGTATCTGTATCAGTATCTCATAAAATTTGAAAATATAAGCTTTTACATAATCATCATAATCAGTACAACTAAAATAAATATGCATGAGCTACATGGATATACTTTTTCATTAACAGAGCCACTAAAATGAAACTACTGAACTACTGAAAATTCACTTTTATACCATATTCAAATTTATTGATGTAGAACTATAATGTAGTGTTTGTAACATCATCGTTTTTGTTTTTCTGATACAATGAATTAAGCCACAAAGGCCCTAAGCTTCTGGGAGCATCAGGATGACTATGGAAAATTTGAGACAGACATGTTTGAAGCTGATAGTTCAAAGTTATCTGGTTTCAGTTTGATGTATACACAAACATATACGGTATAGGCCATGGATATAAGTAGATATTTAAGGCAGTAAACAGAGGAGCAGAGCAGGAAATCATGCTCCAGCATTGGACTGAGAGCCCATTGCTCTGTCTCTGGATGCCTCAAGAGCAATATTAATGCCTTTTTATGACTTCCAGTGATGCATAAATCCCACTGCATGTTTTATATGATACACCATATATGTTTTCACTGTTCATTTATTATTTATATTGGTGTATATTTTGAACCAGAGTCTTAGGCACACAAACAGAATTATTTTTTTCCTCATTGCTGCTCCTATTATAATCATGAAATGCTAATACTTTTATGTATAGGGTTAGCCCATTTCCAGTAATGGTCAGTAATGAGCCATAGAAGAAATTGTTGTTGTTTTTGTTGGTGTGGACCCAGAATTTTGGGGAGATTATGTACCATTGTGAGACAAGGCCAAGATTACCAACTCCCGCCACAAGAGGTCAGTAAAGGAGCCAATAATTAACTCTAGTTCATTATTTACCTTTGTACTATATAATGGCTTTGTGGCTCGGAGGATAGAACATTTACCTCTAGAAGATTCCCTTGTCCAAGTCTAGGTCACGACATACCATTTCTAAATTTACCAGTGTTCCACAGTAAGCAGTGTTTTTGGTGTTTCTGTGTTGTGTAGTTCTGGTGTACTATTACTATCCAGATTTTCATTCTATGGGTATTTACTAATCCTAAATGTCTGCTACATAATCAAAAGTTAACTTTTCATTTATTAGCTATGTTGCTTCACCCAAACTTACCTGTTTATGTTATATAGCACATATTAAATATTGACTTGTTTGTCTGTGATAATTATTAGAGTAATTACATTTAAACTCTTAGTTGGTAGTATTATGGAGTACCGTCCATGTTTAAATCCATACACTTTGTCTGATAGTACTGTTGAGTTGGCTGTTGGCTCATCCCGAGTTTGATCACTTCCTTTGGCTGTGGGTTCACAGCTGCAATTAGGGACAGCTTATGAACCATCTCGCTAATGGTGTTCGCCATTAATCAGCTGGAAATCTATAGGCTATAGCGTTCACGTTCCCTATAGCTTTGATTCTGATCGCAATGATTCATTAGCCATTTAAAGACATGGAGCCCCCTGCATAATGACCCTCTCCCTGGCCCTCATGTAAGCTCATCCCGCAGCACTGTGCATCTATAATGTCAGCGAGGAAGGGCAGGAGGATCAATGTTGGTTCTATAGATAGATGAGTGATGATCTATGACATCTATTGCAGCAGCCCAGAACTAAAGAGGCCTTTTTAACACAGGCTTATATTGAATAGTTCTCATGAAATGAAATTAAATGAATCAATCACTTGGAGTGTGAGTGCAAGTGTGAGATCTTTGGAGAGGGGGGTAGCCTTGTTGCATACATTTGTGTCTTCATATCAGTATGTCCGACGGCCTGCTGTCCTCTGCGTGATATTGATTGGTCGCATTAGAGAGTCTATGGGTCAGCATTTCTAGAACGAGGACAGAAGAAGGAAAGACGGGGAGGAATTACCGGAGGACACTGGCAGATAGGATGAGACCGAAGCAGCCCGAGAACATGAGAGATGAGAGGATTAAAAAATTAAAATAGATCCTAGTAATGACAGACACTAGGGTAAGGGAACATACCTTGGCTGGGTTGTTTTGCACTAATGGTCACCTGCTCGCCCCCACCCTGCCCCGGCACACTATTGATTTATTGTGTTACGTCTGGTTAAAGATGATATATTGTTCTGGACGTCTATTTTTTATTTATTATATGTTTATTCTAATTTTGAAGACAGTGAAGGTGTTTATCAATAGCAGGTAAATATTATTAAGTGCCATACTAATCTAAGTGTTTACTCTTACTACAGTAGTGGTAATTGTATTGATCAAATGTGGGCAGCTGACCCAACAACACAGACTCACTGGCAAACAGAACTGTACACTGTTTTCCCATGAGACAACACTACTCCACTATTCCTGTCTGAACTATTTCTGTTTCTAATGAATGTTCATTATGTCCTGTTCTTTGTGCAATTGACTAAAAAAAAAATCTAAATAAATTTAATTGACTGACATAACGGTATTCTACACTTACAATTTAAATTTAGATAAACCTCTGTTTCCTAATAATAAAAAGTGGCACTGTTGTTGGGGTTCTCTGATATTTAAAACATAATTGTTGATAATCTTTTAGTGTCCCATTCGGAGCCTATCCCAACTACTATGGGCCTACAGTTGCAAGAAAAAGTATGTGAACCCTTTGGAATTACTTGGATTTCTGCATGATTTGGTCATAAAACGTGATCTGACATTCATCTAAGTCACAACATTAGACAAGCACAGTCTACTTAAACTAATGCTGCAAAAAATAAATAAATAAATAAATTATGTGTTTATTGAATATTTATTTAAACACTCACAGTGCAGGATTAAAAAAAGTCTGTGAAACTCTAGGCTAATGACTTCTTCAAGAGCTAATTGGAGTTAGGTCTCTGCCATCCTGGAGTCCAATCAATGTGAGAAGATTGGGGGGTGTGGATTAAAGTGGCACTGCCCGATAAAAAACACACCCCAGCTTTAAGTTTGCTATTTTGAAGAATCGTTGCTAGATGTGAACCATGCCTTGCACAAAAGAGCTCTCAGAAGACCTACAAATAGGTTGTTGTTGACTTGCATATATCTGGAAAGGGTTACAAAAGTATCTCTAAAAGCCTTGATGTTGATGAGCCCATGGTACGACAGACTGTGTATTAATTGATAAATTTCAGCACTGCTGCTACTCTCACTAGGAGTGGTCACTACTGGCAAAATATTCTGTGGACAAATGAAACCAAAGTTGAGTTGTTTGTTGTGTTAGAAGGAACACGCAGCGCTATGTGTGGAGAAAATAAGGCACAGCACACCAACATCAAAACCTCATCCCCACTGTGAAGTATGGTGGAGGAGCATCATGGTTTGGAGCTGCTTGGCTGCCTCAGGGCCTGGACAACTTGCTATCGTCGACAGCAAAATTTATTTCCTATTTTATCAAAACATTTTGCAGGAAAACTTAAAACCGTCTGTCCACCAACTGAAGCTCAACAGAGGTTGGGTGATGCAACAGGACACTGACCCAAAACATAGAAGCAAATCAACAGAATGGCTTCAACAGAAGAAAATACGCCTTCTGGAGTGGCCCAGCCCTGACCTCATCCAATTGAGATGCTGTGGCATGACCTCAAAAAAGCGATTCACACAGACATCTCACGAATATTGCTGAACTTAAACAGTTTTGAAAAAGAGCAATGGTCCAAAATTCCTCCTGAACGCTAGGCAAGTCTGATCTTCACTACATAAAACGTTTGGTTGAGGTTATTGCTGCCAAAGGTCAACCAGTTATTAAATCCAAAGGTTTACATACCATCCTGCACTGTGAATGTTCAAATAAATATTAAAAAAAACATGAAAACATTTTTTTTTACATTATTAGTTTAAGCAGACTTTGTTTATTGTAGTGACTTAGATAAAGATCAAATTACATTTTATGAATCATGCAGAAAGTAATTCCGAAGGGTTCACATACCTACCTACCAGCGTAGTGTGTCTTGTGTGGGCATACAGCAGCTGGCTCCAGCCTCAGATGGATTGTTGGATTATGAAAGAGCAGATTGGGTTAATTTATGACTCCAGCACCACGTGGTGGCAGCAGCCTCATCTAACGAGATGGGATGGATTCACAACAGCTCACAATTTAGGCTCTCTCCTCTGTTTCCATGGCAACGTGGTTCCTGTGCCTTACTGGAGGTTAGGGTGATAATGCATGTATGTTAAAGTAATGTGAAGAGGCAGAATGGTGTGTTGAAAGGTTACAGGAAGACAAACACTTTGCTTTGTGCAGCTATGTCCAAGGGATTTTTCTTTGCTTAAATGTTAGCTCTCACTTGTCCAGGGCATGGCTGTGAATGAACAGTTAAAAACATTAATGTTGTTCGGGTGGCCAGTAGTTGAATGACTATAAGATCAGTGATCGTGAAGTGTAGCCTCTCTCTAGCTCACTTCCCAGTTTGGTTGACCTTTGCTCCATGTTTATTCTTCTCAGTCTCTCAAGTCTTAACGCACTCTGCAGTCAAAAAAAAAAAAAAAAAAAAAAAAGTAGCAGTTCATGTAGACATAAGCAAATGCATCTTTTTAAAATTATCTTTAATTAATTAATAATCTTTTTGAAAATAAACGTGTTATACTAATACTACAATGAGCTGTGGCAGATGCAAGGTATGAATGTTTATTTGTGGCGTCCTCTTTCAGTAGTCGTGTCGGTCTTGCTAATGCTCGAGGTAAACAGACTGTGATGTGATGCTGTGTCTCTAACCTTTACCTCCACGACGCCACCTCTACACCTTTTGGTGCTTCCGTTTCACATTTGACCTTTAATGTTCCCTTCAACCAAACTGTCCTCCAGAAACTTGAAACGTGGTAAGGTGAGAAGTCCCCAGGGACGTCACGACGCCAACCCACAGTAAAGCATTGTGGCTTCTGTTTTCAAAGATTATAAAGTGCACTCAAATATAAAAATAAGGTAAATAGTACAGTGCTAATGGGCTAATCAGTACTAACATATGTGTCAGTGAGTGAGTGACTGTTAGGGTCCAAGGGCTCTCAGGACGGTTTTGTCAGGATCCAGGGGCTTTGCTGTGCACCATTAGGATCAAGGCTGCTATTTTAGGATGCTATCTGCTGAGGGATGGATTCTGCTCACAGTTTTGATTCCCTCTCTGCCCAAGTCGATTACACCAGCCAATCATGGTCTGTGCTGCTGCATCGTAACTGTGTTAAGATATCAAGAGTGTTAAGATATCAAAAGTTTAATTTAGGTCTGCTATATGGTTAAAAATATAATTGTTATATTGTAAAGAGCATGATTATTTATTTTATTGTTTTATTGGTTTTCCAGCATTGGTTGGTTTGTTAGATAACTCAAAAAATAATTGTTGGACTTCTGGCATTGATGCTGATGGTGCAGCACATACAGTAAGATAAAAGATACATTTTCCTACTATAGTGTAAACTGTACATATAAAACATAATCCAAAATTTAATTATTTCACTTCATAACTTTTTAGTTATAGCTGGAACAGTTGTGGTGTTCAAGATAAAAATTATATTATTATATCACCTCCAGTATGTCCTCACAAAGACACAGTTGTGTATGTGCTTCTTTGAGGATGAAATGAGTCAGCATACTCCTATACTGCCTCTCCCAAAGTGACAGTCAACAGAGCACTGAGCCCTCAGGGGTCAGAGGTCACTTTGAGCAGTCAGTTAGCTGCACAAACTCTGCACATAAGCTCTTGTGAAACTGGGAATAATTTCTCTGAAATGTGCAAATATGTAGATTTTATCAACATATATTATGCATTAAAAATAACTGCATAATAATATAAGCTGTAAGTCAACACCCACTTCAATCTATCTAGTGATCTGCCAGTACTAAAATAAGGCATGATACTAGTATGGTTTAACTTTACAGCTCAACCTTATAGTAAAACACTATCCTATTGTAGAGACTTTACTAATTTACATTGTATTTTGCATGTGTTGTGTTGTACAAGGCATGTTTGTGTTGTCTGTACGCTTATGCAGTTCACCCATGCAGCCATCAGGGGCGACAATGCTACACGGAATAATTCAATTTCAATGCGGATTACTATCCTGCAGAGGGCAGAGTTTTACTACTAACGGACTCATGGTTGAAGCTCAGAGAATAACCTGGCCAACACTGTTCTCTACAACTTTGAGGGGATACCACACCTATTAAGAAATGTGTAATTTTTACTTTTCCACACGATTCTGTTAAGATATCTTATATCTGATGCAAATTTAAGCAGTTTTTATTGGGAAATGCAGCTTGTATACAAAACTACATTTTCTTTTTTTTTTAATTTTTTTGTTGAACATATTTATGGGTAGCCAGTATTAATCGCATACTACAGAGTGAATGTAATTGCATGTACACCCACAAACATTACGATTTGATTAACCATCTTTATCTCAGACTCCTGTCAGTTCGTCTGCAGATGCCTGTACTGTGGTGTCGCGGTTCCATCTCTGACTTCATGGCCAAAGCTGATGCCAGAAAATTTAATTAAGTCAAATCGACATTCCACAAAGGCCCACTGGGGATCACTCAGCAGATTTGAGAGAAAGAGAGACGGAGCAGGAGAGCAAGAGATGGTACAAGAGGCCTCTCTTAATGTAATGTAACGCATTTGCACTAGGGCTACACAATAAATAACAAATGTATTGTTATTGTGATATCAGCAAGAGCAATATCCGTATTGCAAGAAACTAAATGTATCCTAATAATAATAATGATAATATTACTTGATTTATATAGCAGACCCAAAGCCCTTTAGTCCCTCACCTGATAAGGATTTACACAAATCATCATCCTATCACAGCCGCTGCCAGATTTAATCTTAATTTTGCAATTAGCTCTCGTGTAGCCCGGTGTCCTGTCGAGATGTGCTACCCGTCGAAAACTACTATCCACTCCCTACTATGGTTAAGGTTAGGATGGGGGCGGGGGTTAGCGCGCCACAGAAATTAAATGGAGGTAGCTTATTTCGACAAGGCAGCACATCTCGACAGAACACCGGTCTTAATCCTGGTTTAGCCTTTGCTCAATTTTGATTTTGTTTTGACAACTGAATACAGAGCTCAGAATTTCTGCTAAAACTGAACTTACTACTGTATGTCAAAAAGAAAATACATATATTTCCAGTTATATTGTTATCACACTATTTAACATTGTTTTTGTATTTATGACATATTTTTCTAATATCATGCAGTCTTAATTTGCACCACAGCTTATCAGTGCAACAAGACGGGCCTGTAACAGTAATATCTGCTAGACCTTGATGGTGTTCAGAGATGTTCAAAGAATAGTTGAGTAAGATTGCATATAGCAAATGCTGTGTGTTGTTATCTTCATAGAACATAATAGAGAGATATGAACTCAGCAGGTCAGCTCCTTTTAGGGGGGGCTGACAGCAGGAGATGGCTGATCAGTCAGGTGATAGGGATTTTGTCATCCTCGGGTCAGCACTTTTTCTTGCTTCCTGCAGGCAAATTAATGAACATTTCTTTATTGCTTTATTTATGCTGCTGTATCACATTGCCCTTGGATTTTTCAAACAACAAAGTCAGTGTGGTGCAGGTAGCTGCCAAGATTATAGATGATCATAGTATTTTGTTTATTGTACACACATTTTAGCAGTAACTCATGTTCAGAAATCATTGAACAGTATTTCTGACCTGGTACAGTGGGAGCTCATAACCCTGCATTGCTGTTATTTCTTGGCTTGTTTTCTTTTAATAAAGCTTGGCTGGCCTCCTTAGTCCCGGGCTGATAGCTGCCAGACAGACGGACAGTGAGCCAAGGCAGGTGGGCAGCAGCAATAATGGGTAAAGGTGGTGTTTAGAAGCACAATAAAACGGGAGACAAATGGAGTGGAAAAAAAAAAAAAACTTGAGAAAGACATGTCGAGTAGGTGTTAGACGAGATCAACTCAGAGGTCAAGACACTGTGAACCACTGTCACCGTGATGGCTGCCATTCTGTCATAGTGGATTCTCTATTCTGGTCTGAGGAGGATTCTTATCAAGAAGACTGCCTGGCACAATGTCATTCATACAGACACAAATAAGTGAAACAATAAAATCTGAAATATAGCAGCTCTCTGTAGCTGTGTTGTCAGAAAGATGGGAACAAAGACAGTCAAGTGATATTTTGGCTAAATGTTGACCATTTTCAGTTAGCAGGGTTAGGGTTAGGTAGTTTGATATTTTGATATTATTAAAGCACCAACTCAAGGATAAACTAGAAACCCTTGGAGAGAGCAGACTTTCCTTCAGTCACTGGATAAAAATATAGTGCCCAGAGTTGGAGTGTGCAATGGGTATCTCGTTCAGGGGAAAATACTCCATTGTCCATTGAGCTATTCTTTATATCTCATAATGGTATGTATTCACTTAAACTTTTGCTACTTTTTGAAGTATGTTTCTAACAGACTAACAAACCCACATGCATATGGCTACTGTAGAGTAAAATATTTCTTACATAGAGAGCATAGAGAGTTTAATTAATATATGTCAATGTCAGTCATAACCATTGCTGAATTCTTGTTTCTGATCAAGTTAAAGGTTATCCTACTGACTGAAAAGTGTATTAGGCTTAATATAGACTCGTCTATCACTAACATGTTTTTAATTGCTAGTTGTGTTTAAATTAATTTGTTGTGCTTTTCTACTGAGCCAGTTGGATGTATTAGTGCCCCACCAAGCTCCTCCTCTTAGCAACAACAACAACAAGTTATCATAGCTGCTGATGGGGCCTCTCTAATGGTGGCCCATAAATAAAGTGGCATCCAATGAAGAAAATTGATTTCCAGAACCAGTGTTGGAGATTTATGCTCCCAGTCTGACTCTGCTGCAGCTCGGTATATCACTCTCTCTGATGTTTCAGCCTTCGTGTTTTTTTTTTTTTTTCCATTCGCCCACTCCAATTATACCTAAGAACAGTGCATTCTTTCTTTTGGAGATTATAGATGCCAAATCTCTTTTTCTTTTTCTTTTTCTTTTTTTTTTTTTGCCTCTTTGATCTAGTCCTGGTTTATTATCGCAGTTGACTTGCCATGTGCTCTGCTCACCTGGCCTCTCACACACACATCTACACACATTTTAGTAATCCAGGCAAACTCACTCTTACGAACCAGTATCTGATCTTATGGTATCTGCTTCTTTTGCTTAAGCACAAAATCATGTAACTTTCAGCCTCTCAACTGGTGGTTAGTAAAGTAATCTGACATACCAAAGCATTTCTTCACTCTCTGTATTATTTTGTCAGTTTTATTGCAGTGATCCCACACAGTACATTGACTTGACCTTGCCTGCTGATAATAATTCTAATATTGAACCAGTGTGTAATCCTTCTACACAGCTCCATATGAACTGGCTTCAAATAGATTTGTCCATTGCCCTGCAGATGTTTCCGTGACTGTGCATGCCTATACGTTGGTGCGGTGGACACCCATGTGGTTCGAGGCGTAACAGACAAAACAGACTTGGGTTTATTAATGTTTTTCATTTCCTCTTATATGCTCCCCCTAGCCTCCTGACTGCTTGTCTATCCATTCCCACATTCCTCACACTGCGCTGGAATTAAGGGAGAGGCCTGTGGTGAGGCAGGGCTCAGGAATGTCTCTGTTATCACAGGAGAAGATAGAGGGAGGAAGGGAACAGGAGGTCAAGCCAAAAGGCCCTACTGCTGTTAGGCTGTCTTCACTCGGGACCGTTGGAGGTGTATGGGGTCTTCATCATCAAAGCTCTTGTCACAAGAGAGTCGGCCTATAGACTTGTAGGTTAGTGCCTCTGCCCAATCGGAGTCTAATTTTAGAGTGGTGCTTTTTAAATCGATATGTGCTCTCCTATCAGGGCCAGTGTCATGTAGATTATCTCACAGTCCTCACAGATGTCACACCAGGTTGGCCGCTCTCTCAGTCCCCAGAGTGGGCTCGTCAGGCTCACCCGGCTTTACTCTCCCAGCCACATGCACTGAGCTGCTGCTGCTGCTGCTGCTGTTACATGCAGAGGGACACATCAGGTTCACTGTCGCTGGAGTCAGGCTGTGTGCAGGCTTATGTGTGGTGAGTGGATTTGCTTTCATGTTTTATTGATGGTCTTGTTTGAGTGCAATGCAGCTTGGTATTGCAGTCTATATTGTTTTTCTTTTTACTTTGTTTATTTTACAATTTGTTTCTACTGATTGGTAATGTTAAATCATACCAGATTATCCTTTAGTGTTGAAGAACCGTCAAATGAAGAATTATGGTCATTGCATGTTTTTATGCTGATTTTGTAATACAGTTAAATACAAAGAAAATACATTTACATCATCTTCAGACCTTAGTGAAATCTCTGACATTAATCTGTAACCCATCCAGATCAGATTGCTCAAAGAACAAACTGTTTATTTAGCACGTTGTACAATGTTGATGCAAGTTTTTTCTCACATCGCAAAAAAGGTACTACCACATTTCCTTATGACATATAAGGTCTAGGGGCCATAGCAATGTGCCCCAGTAAAAATAATATGAGTGATTTAAAATATTTATGCTACAACAATAGACTGTTCACTATTCATTTTTATTCAGTATAAAGGTACATAATGTCAGGCTTTATTTGTTGGATGTAAGCTTTTACATAATATCTGCTTGAACTTCCATTGTAACTTTTACCATTTAATCTCATCTGTGAAAATTGTCATCCAGTCTATTTGGAAACACAAAGAGGATTATTTTGATCCTTTTAATATTCCAGTTGTAAATGGTACCTCCAAATCTCTGCCACTGAAGGATTAACACCTGAAAATTCTATTGATGTCACTGGCAATGTTATTTTAGATGTAAGTGGTTGGTTTCCATTTTTAATTTGTTGCTTTGGTCCAGTGTAGTGACTCAAACGGGGGTGGGGGGGTCTTGTAAAGGCTGTTGTCCCGCACAGTGTGTCATAGGGTCTGACCTTCCCGCGGGACTGCTGCTGCTGCACACTGCACACTGACTAACAGCATGACAACATGGCTAATCACCGCCTTGTAGTTGTCCTCTGCTGAATGTTCCCTCCAATATGTTCTGTAATTAAAGATATGCATGTTTGATTGGCTCAGCACTGATAATCAGATGTGGAAGTTATAAGATACTTGTACTCAATTTACTTAAGTGGACTATTTGACTAAAATATTGTATAATTTCTAGTATTTTAGAGGAACACATTTTACTTTTATTCAAGTACATTTTGAAACTCTAAAAATTAGTAAAAGTATAGGTTATAGTGGTGGTGGTAGTAGTAGTAGCAGCTGTAGCTGCCTTAGTAGTATTACTAGTAGAACTAGCAATAGAAGTAGTGTTAATAGTAGTAATAGTAGCAGCAGTAGTAGTAGAGGTAGTAGCACTAGTATATAATGTCAGGCTTTTTTGTTGAAGGTAAGTAGTGGTATACAGGAAGTATATTAGTACTTTTTACTTAAGTACATTTGACACTACTACTTAAGCAATGGTTTTGAGTACTTTAATTTCTAAGTGAGTATTTTTATTTTTGACGTAACAGTACTTTTACTTGCTTTACTTTTACTGCTGCTGACAATACACACTCCATCTGCTCTTAGATGAAACAGATATTTCAAATCTGAAATAAGCTGAAAACAAGCTTTGTCCAGTTTTTGTTGCCCTTCCTTGTAAATATGTTATATTGGCTATGATGTGCATGGTAGCATAATGTAACTGGCTTTCCAGCTTGGTGTGAGTAGTCTTTCCCCTGTTGATGTCTTCCCACTGGAGCCTTCCCATATGCTGTTTACCATTCATCGTCACATGGTTTGGCCAGTAGCTATAGTTCACCTGAGGAAGGTCATGTGACACCAGAAGTGTAGGCAAACACAGGCAGATAACATCTCTGTTCATTGTTGGTCTAGCAAAAGCAAATATAGCAAACCTACTCTGAAAATGACTGTATGCTGCTGGCCTGCTGTGTTTCACAAAATTAAACCTATTACTGTACTTTACTTCCCTTTTTGTTAACAGGTTTTAAGGCAATTTTAATTCATACAAAGTTTGTGAGACTTGAACTTTTGAACAAACAGTTTAGAGAGATTATGGATAAAATACTAGCATTTGGAGAACTCATACCTCTGTCAAGGTGCTGGCCCTATCTGGAAATGATAAAGATATAAAGCCAAGACCTGTATTTGAACCAAGAGTCTCCTAGCACAGGAGTAATGCTCAATCCATTGAGCCACTAAAACACCTGGATCCAGTCAGGGATATGAGACCACAGCAATCATTACTTGTATTGTTACTTACTCTATGAGCTCATAGGAACTGTCTATATACTGTACAATGCAGTTTTGTGTATTCCTCCCCGCCGCCCTGTCATCCCGACCCAGTTTGGGCCCCATGCGCGGCTCCAGAGAGGTGGCTCAGACTGGCTTTCGGTGCACTCCCCATTCTGCTGAGTTCATCAGACTGGGCCTTTGAGCGGGGAGCCGGCACACTGCTAGTGGCGCTTTTCTTTCTTTTCACTCGACAAATGTGCTAAAACAGCACTCCATAATCACTGGCCATTATGGTCCGTTGTGTCGGGCATTAGCGGTTCGAATTGACCAGTGGGATGTTATAAAAATGCGTCTGACAAGAGAACACCAAAGCTGATGAGTGTGGATCCTGGCAGTGCCCAGCTCGAGGATTAGTCAGCTAACACAGAGGCTGGGGTCGGGTCCCATCACATCTCATCACCAGCAGGCTCCCAGCTGCCCCTGTGGCCGGTGTGGCTCAGTGCTTCTGCTTCACATCCTCCACCATGTCTACTCCTGCTGCCCCACTAAAAACACAACATCATCATCACATCATGGCTTTATGAATATTGGAGGCTGAGTCATGTTCTCAATACTAATTATTTTTAATACATGGTTTCTTAATTAAAATTTCCATCCTTGACAGCTTGTTTACTTTGGTCAGCAGGACATCATGTGCTCTACTAATGTCAACTCAGTCTTTTAGTGTATAAGCTCCAATACTGAAGAGCAATTATTTTCATAAGATTTAGCTCAAGTCTAGACCATGGTTTTCTTTGTAGTCTGATTATGGGACCCAATTTTAACCGTATTTAGGCTTTAAAAAGGCTGAACATTGAAACTACATTCAACCTCCCACACTCACTGGTGTAGACTATTAAAAGTAAATTTCCTATATTCTTTATTAGAGACTCCACTAACAGACAACAGTAAATCGTTGTGTATTGCATGGTGTGTCAACAATGGACACTATTAAAGGCTGTTTTGAGAGAATAAGAAAGACCCTTGTAAAATGGCTTATTGGACCTTGGGAAATTGAACAGATTGATGTTTCATACAAGCTGTCCAAATTAAAACTCACACTAAATTGGTACATTTTGATAGGTGGCTGAGCAAAGTTGGAATAATATTTTAAATATCGCTTTGCTGTATCATATTCATTGCAAATGCTGAAGTGATTCAGAGCCTGACTAGCGTCTTCACTCATTGACTCCGTCACTCCTTTAGATAATTAGTGAGTGATTTGTTGAAATTAAAGTACCTTTTCTTATTTTACATTATTGAATCAGTGGAACAAAAATATGTCTTAGTTTGACTGGGACCTTTTTTGTTGCGCTTGAGTTCAATTGTTTTTCCCTGGAAGCTCACTGTGTTTCCACTGCTCTGCTCTCTGCCAGCAGCTTCATACTGTTGGAATGTAGCAGTAACAGGCAGTACCATGGTAAGCGCCACTGACCAATGAGAAGAGGCCGAGGGGGGCAGCTCTGTCGTCAGCCTTCAGCAGTGCTCATGTACCCATTCTTCTGGCATTAGTGCTTCAGTGGTCTGTAGTGGTTAGTTCTTCTTTCCAATAGGTCACTTAAAAGTTACCATATATTTTATTGCAATTTATCTTATTGTTGACACATTTTAACATCTTTTCTTTGTTGGCCCATTTTTATCAAACAACTTATCAGTTATCAGTTCTTGTCTGTACTTCTGCTGTTGATTGTAACTTTGTACTTTTCACTCTCTCTGCTTCCTCTGAATTAATATTAGCCCACTTCAGCTAGAGCACCAAGCTGTTAACAATATGTGATCACCTTGTAGTTAAAGATTTCTGGTTACCACATCTTGTTTAGCAATAAATAGCCTCGTATATCTTATACTCAATGTGATTTTTATACCACATTATTTGTGTTTTTCTCTTGCATTTGTAGGCATAGGCATAGACTGCAGCTGCAGGTAGAAGCAGATAAATAACGTTTGTTTGTATTATAAAGTAATTATATTTAATTCAATTCAATAACTTTTGTAATATTTAAAAAATAATACTGAAAAAATAATAAGAAAAAATATGAAAAAATATGCCAGTAGATGGAGTCATGAGCACTCAGTACTAGTCATCTATATTTTAGCTCAAATGGATGTTGTTTTATTGGTACAGAAACTTTTTCTTAAGAAATGTATAATTAGGGCATACAAACTGTATGCTTTCTGAAGAACCTAGACCAGGTACTTATATTTTCAAATTAAATTTACTGTACAAAACAATGATATTAACATGGGTTTCCGTGGCTTAAACAACAGTAGTTAGTCTGCCTGTGCCTCTGTGCTGTTTGACAGTTTGACCACTGTACAGTAAATCTTTGGCTGTAAGTCCATCACTAGATGCTGCCTGTCTGAAATGTGCAGTTGCTCCCTATATTAGACTTGTGAATCCCAACTCTTCCTTGAAATTCAATTACATGCCACTTACAGAATGTGTCAAATGGCACTTTAATGCCTGCTGCTCGCTGTCAGTGCTGTAACATGAGTCGCAGCTGTTGAACTGACCAGTCCATAAGTCTGACTCTGATCTGATGTGGGTCAACGCGTGCACAGTAGCTTTAGACAATTTAACACAAGACAGTTGGATATTTACACCAGTACACCAGCACATTAGCACACAAACAAAAGTCTAATGCTATGAAATAACAGTTTAATCATAGCTCTGTGTTATAAATAATGGTTTGTTTCACTTGACTCCAGGACAACACAAAAAACATACAAGAAGTAACAATCTGTGGTTGTGTGTCTTGCTGTAAGCTACAAGAAAATATGAATGATAATGAAACAAAACATTTATCAGAATCAGACAAATTAGTTCAAAGTAGTGTCTATGTTTTATTTGTTACGATTATTCATGTTAGGGATGGTGGTAGCCTATGCCAGCAACTATGGGCTATATACGGAAAACACCCTAGACAATGGCCAGTTAGTCACAGGGCATTTACACATAATATAATTTACAATAATATACACATAATAATTTTGAAATTTGTCGGACATCTTCCCATTCATTCTTTGCTACAGTAATGTAACACAGTATTTTGATGTTAAGATTTGTGGTGCTTTTGATGGCTACTTTTCTCGTTCCTACATAAGAATTGGTTCTCATAAGCACATTTTCCCAAAGAGTTACCTACATCTGCACTAATGCAAGTCAAACGTGGAAAATACCATTTTGTAACATGTCAAACAAGCATAGTTTCTCACAACCAAGTGTCACCAAGTTCACCTTTTGTGTAAAGGGATGGTAAAATTCACATATTAGTGCAGCTTGGGTGCAAGTTATTTACACTAGAACAAGAGATTTGCAAGATATGCATTTATGAATCACACTGAGTTATGTTTGTGTCTAATTTCTATTTCTGCAGGCAAGGATAATCTTTTAATCATCCAGGCGTCTTGAATATTTATCATTTACAAAGATGATTAGGCAGGAGACTAATTTGTAGCCTTTGAGTCAGAAAGATAACTCCAGAACAGCGTGTCCTAATTTTGGTATACGCAGCGGGTTGAAGGACAAAAACCATAGACACATTGTTTTGACACTGATAATTTTGTCTTCATAACCAAAAACTTCCAGGCAGTGACAAAATGTCTCTTGAAGTTAGATTAGCATTGTATTGGAATATAGTAACAATGAGGGGAAAGGGTGAATTGTTTTTGTTGAGGGATTTACTGGCAACACACAAACACAGTTACGTGCCATTAGTAATTTTAATTTATTGACTTTTTATTTAGCGAACAATGGGATGGACTTAAAGGTATCCAGCAACAACAAAAATCCTGCAGATTAACAACGTTGTGGAATTTCAGGTTTAGGTTATATGAGGGAAAGCATCCAAGTTAAGTTCAGTCAAGTTCATTGCAGTCCCCTCTCACTTAAAAAGAAAAAAAAAAAAAACAGCTATAAACGGCTCAGCTCTCCTTGTGTCCCAAAAAGAGCAAATTTAGAAAGGGGAGCAGAAAGAGGGATTTTTTGGTTGGGTGATCACAGGAAATCTTTCTGGGATAAATGTACCCTCACTAGATTGAAGATCCACTACAGTGAATTTAGCTCTACAAAAGTTTCTTTAGTTAGTTAGAGTCTCTTTCCATAAAAAAGCACATTCTTTTTCTAAGGGTAATTAATCTTGGTGGCAACAAGAAAACAAAATGGATAAACAACTTTTAAGAAGTGCTGATCCATGCCTATTGACTCTGCATCCATATTCCTGATGAGAAAAAGGTAATTTCCTTTGAAGCTACATGATAATGAGTGTTTAACCACTTCCCTTGAAGCATTTCAGTGGTTGTATTAAGGCTTTTTAGTCAGCACACTTCTACATTACTAGATCTGGTGTGCTTTTATGATGGCAAGTTGTGATTTATGAATTACCAGTACTATCTTTGAGTATGTAAGTGACAGCTGGATGTCAGAAAGCAGTCGACAGCTTTAGTGTCAGATCAGATTTAAGGCCACTCCTAGAAGATGAATGACGTATGCATTGTAAAGATAAATGTGCAGATCTGTTGTACATTTAATTAAACACTTTTTGATCTTGGAGGTTAACATCAAGCTTTTATCCTAACCTGGTTACAGATCCTAGTGTGGTGTGTGTTGTTTTTAGTGTTCAAAAAAGCAGAAATAACATTGTATTGAAATGTCTTGTCTGAATATGAGAGATGCCTTGCTAATCCTGTAATGTTATACTAATATGGTGACAAACAGTTGGCCTCTTAAGTCTGACCTGTGTATATGGTTGTTATGAGCCAGTTACACCACTGTGCTTTTTGAGATTTCACTGTTATTATTTAGTAAGGAATTCTCATGGTTAAAATTTTGAATTAGGCTAGATTATTATTAAAGCAACATTATTATTTGGACCTAAAAATAGTGTTTTGAAATGTTATTTTAGTGGTATATTCATTTAAAATGGGATGGTCTTTTCCCACATGACTCCTGAGCGCTTCTCATTTTTGTCTTCTATGACTGTAACTCATACATTTTCTGTTGATATACTTGTCAGAACAAGGCTTTTCAAGAGGGAGCCGGAGAGAGTAAAAGTTACATTGTGCTGCTTTAAAATGTGACTTATTTTTTCCAAAACATTGCTGATAAAGGTTTCCACCCATCCCATCTATGAAAGACACTGACTGATGGACCTGTGCTTCCAGATGATTCCAATTAGTCTAAAGAAACAGAGAGGGACCTCTGTTGGACCTGCAGGCCACGGGGTGCGGACAGAGCAGAGGAGGGACCCCACTGCCTCTTGCTTTTTAATGTAAGACAGATGAAGACAGAAAAACAACATCTGTTTGTAGGGCGCTTGAACATGTAGTTTTTTGCTTATTGTTCATTGTGACATGAGTCTCTTTATGTGCATCAGTAGACTACGTTGCATTTTGAGGGTGCTCATATTATGCTGTTTCACTCTACATTAGTCATTTTGCTGCGGGAGAGGCCGAGTTGAATGAACCTTGTGATGTGCTGCATCCAAATGTGGCCCTGCATGTTCGCCTTTGTTTCCATGTGCCTGCTCTTCCATGAGAGCACCTGAGCTTTGAAGCTGCACTGCCCCGCCAAGCTGCGCCTATTTATTTGTGCATATGAGAGAGCGAGGGGCTACAGCATGCAAGCACATGAGACAAAGATGGCTTTGATCACACTTAAGTGTCACTAATGTTGTGCTCTTCGCTGTCACCGCATCTGATCTACTATCACAGGTGCAGACCAGAGTCAAAGGCTAGTAGCAGTGGAGCCTATGGTGTTATCTTTTTGCAACTCAAAGAAGCTTTTTTCAGTTTTGCAAAGTATTGTTAGACTATGTTGAACATCCTGCTATCCGCACTGTTCGATCCTGAGAGGCGTCTGAGGAGCTTCAGAAGGAGTGAGCGACTTGCATCCATATTAGTATGTATCTAGGGCTGTGTGTACTATGTTTGTCTTCTGTCCTTGGTTATCCTTAGGAGGAATAGTTGAATGAATGTTGAAAATAGATAAAACTGCTCTGAAAAAGAAGTTCACATATGAGTCAATGCCTGTTGCGCTGTCCTGCTCCTGTTTTTGTGTTGACTTGGCCTTTGTAGGGGTCATTCCCTGCTTGCAATCTTCAAGACATGTCTGCTTCTCTGAACAGGCGGTATCCCAGCCTTGTAGGATTATTGTCTCGTGGGAATTATCCCCTTAGACCACCTAGACACAACTGAGGTCTGCTCTTCAGTGGTGCAAGAAGAAAGGATTGAATATTAGGGAGCTGACTTTATATAGGTATTTACAGCTTGTTTAAGTGTGTAGATGTTTGTTTTTGTGTTCCAATTTGTTTGATTTCTATTAATGCTAGTAGGCCACACTACTGAACTATTTTGTTGTAAGCAGAAGTAAAGTGTGGAACAATACAAGCTGAGATTGTTGTATCCTGTGGGTGGGGTCTGGCGTAGGAAGTCCTAGGAACTGAACTGAGTGGTATTTGTGGTTTCCTGTGAGGTGAGTTATCTGCCACAGACACTCTACCAGAAAAGCTTTTGTTTGTTTTGGGGGCATCTCTGGGGGTGCAACAGACTTAATGTTTTCACTGCCGTTTTTAGAGTGTTTAGCTTTCGTGAGAAACAGTAACTTAAATGATTAAGAAACGAATCAATTTTCTACATTTATTATAAAGGTTCAGACATTTATCAAAACACACTAACACCACAAAACATCACAGCGAAAGTGAGCATTCAGCATCTGCAGGGACAGCAGCGTCGGTTCTCCTCATTGTATCCCAGGCTGTGTACTTCGTGGGAATACAGGGGCGCTTACGCCATTTAGATAAAATGAAGAAAACACAGAAAGGTAAACTTACTTAAATATATGCATTTACCTAGGACACTTATACTGGCTATATAATTATTTTGTTCAAATTAAGCTCCCATTCTGCTTAATTATGCGATGCCCCCGTTTTTTCTTCATCTTCCACCCCTGTGTTTGCGTAATGGTACAGTCCGGACAGCCTCGCCACGGCCGCTGCTCACGGAGCAGGGAGCAGCCTGCCATTGCTGTGTACCGTCCTAGTGATGCCTACTCTTCCTAACTTTTCATCCAGAGGTTAGCGAGGAAACCCTAACTTAAGGTGGGCTAAAACATCATTATTTTGAGACTTAAGTTTCTTTCATGATTCGATACGAAACTGGACTAACCCCGACGTTTCAATCGACGAAGATA
Organism: Bostrychus sinensis; assembly: GCA_020698575.1. Lineage (NCBI taxonomy): Eukaryota > Metazoa > Chordata > Actinopteri > Gobiiformes > Eleotridae > Bostrychus > Bostrychus sinensis. Next base: position 27,054,123 of record CM036242.1, read on the forward strand.
AGATAATGAACTTTGGACTTTCCATACGGCTTTTCGTGACATGTTTCCCGTCGTCCTGGATAAAATAAAATAACAGCGTAGCCCGGCGCGGCGGCAGCTGGGCGAAAATTCATTTGGAAAAGGAAATACCGCACGCTATTTCCAAAACACAGGCTGTAATAACTTTAAACCTGCCACTCTCGAAGCGGAATACGAGCGTAAAATGTCCTCCAAAGCCTCCAATAAGGTGGGTACCTGTCCGAGTACAATTCAAGTGCAAGTGTTGTCGTTTTCACAATAACCTCTTGTGGCTTTAGTTAGCTCGTGTGTAGGGTAAACACTAAAATGCGCCTGAGATGGGACAAGTAGTGCATTACTCTGCATCTTGGACATACAAGTTTTAGTTATGCTAGCCAGCGTTGATGGAAGTTGTGTGTGGTTGTGTTTAGCTGTGGGATATTTTGAAATCTACACCCAGTAGCATAGCCAACCATAGCATGGCATAGCCATGCTGCTCGTACTGTTCCAGGTTCAATATTATTTGGATGAGTGACCTTTGATAAATGTCGCTGACTAATCATAATTAAGTTCATTCATACTGTGTCAGCTACCTGTTGATAGCAAAGGTTTCACTCTGCCTAGCTCAACCAGTTCTCAGTGGCTTAAAATAGGAAGGAAACATTTTATTACAGTTTATAGTACTTGTATTTCAGACTGGTGCCTATGAAGTATAATTTTGTGTGTACTTGGATTGGTCTTTTTAACTTGGAAAACATTGTGTTAAATGGTGTCAGTAGTCACTAGATTGTAGTAGGCTGTCCAGTTGTGATGCTGGGTCAAAAAACAGTGGGTTAACTCATCCAAAGCACAAAAACACTGCTCCTTCATTGTCATTTGTAGTTCCTTAACTTACACTTGTTATAACCTTACGCGCCTTATCTGCAGATTATAAGCAAAGCCCAATTTATGAACACTGCATTTCTCACCTGCCCATTTCTACCACATTGGCCTTTGTTTCTGGCTTCTGGTTTTCTGGCTTGTGTGCATTTTTCTTTCAGCTTAAACTGCTACTCACTACTTCTAGGATACACCTTTCATCAGTTAACCTTCAGTTAGTGACCCATCCTATGACTAATGCCTTCAAAATGCATTAGTCATTTAGCCCTAGAAACTATATTGTAACGCAACAGAATAACAGATTGTCTTTTTGTCAATGTTTCATCTGGATTAGGCTTCATATCAGACCTTTAGAAATTATGTTTCGTAGTTGATCAGTGAAATATCGATTTTTCTCAGTTTGACAAGTGAGGAATGTGCTGTGTTTGTCTAGCCGAGCTGGTCTGAGTGGTTGTTCCTGTTCGGCGAAACCAGTTTTATTATGTCAGCTGATGACGTTATGCTGTACTGTACAAGGCATGGCTGCTGTCACACCTTGACACTGACCGTAGCACTATATGCTGTTTGTACTGGGCATTGAGCCAGAGACGATTTACACATTACAATTACCACTATGTCCTGTACTCCCCTGTGTTTGACTCCCATATGAGCTAAAACCATTACACCAGCAAGAATTACAAAGACTTACAAACCGTATGTTGAATAATCTGGCCTTGAGGTTGTCCTCAGACGCCCGTTCACATGTGGCACATATCTCGGTTTAGACACCGGCTCATGTCCAGTGCTGTTCACCTATTACACCAGCCATTCATCTTTCTTACCTCCTCCAGAAAAAAAAAAGATCATTGTGGTCATTGGAGGCCATTATAATGTGTTGGGCCAAGACAACCTAAAGTAAGTCTGGAAAGTTTCATACAGAGCTGCCAACTTAAAGAGCATCAGTAAAGTAAAAAACAAAATGTATTGCAATTATGTTATAGTTCTCAATGTGACTGAGATTTTCACTGGCAACATCTCTTTTTTATCATACCCTTTAATGAACCTGCATTGGCCAAATAAAAACATTAAAAACAACAGATTTAATCTTGATTTCACAAATTAGCCCTGGTTTAGCCTTATATCAGTCCAGGATTAGTTTTTGTTAAGTCTAAGTTTTGACTGGGATTTGACCAGATTTGTATTCCAGCTTTACTCCAGTCAACAATTATAAATTGTAATTATAAATGTGAATTTTTTTCCAGAGGAAGATTGGGCTTACTACAAACATAACTTCAAGTTGCCACTTAGCCTGGCACGATAGCACAAGATTACATAATGACAGTTTCTAGAGCTGCTAGTTTAATTACTGTTTAGGCCAAGACAGCTTTTTGTGAACATATAAAAGTAATGAGTTCATTGCCTGGTGCCACGTTTCCTGCTCTGCCCCGAATGGATGAAAGAAAGGATATCCTCGATGCTTCCCAGACTCCCCTCTTGTTGCAGATTTCAGAATCACACCCGGGCCACTCCAACATGCCTGGTCTTAGTGTCCTGAACAGCTGGGGATGTTACCAAGCTCCATGAGACAGACAGACATGGATATTTTAACTATACTTACTGTCTTAGAGCGGCTTACAACTGTGATGTGAGCTTTTATCAGGGGAAGGGTCTGCCATCAGAAGAGATAAGATTAGACACTTTATGTTAAAAATAGCTCAGTTTTAAAAAGGCTAAATTGAAATTGACTGTTTTTCTCTTTTTCTGGAGATACAAATATAGCACTGTGCCAAAGTATTAGACAGGTTTTTAAGAGCGGCTATGAACAACAAAAAATAGAAATCAAAACTAGAGGCCCCCAGAGAGTGCAGACTTCTGCCACGGCACTGGTCCTATCTTGCAACGGTGAAGATATAGTGCAAGACATACACTCACTTTACTCAAAAAACTTCTAGTTCAGGGGCAAATGCTTTTTCCATTGACCCACAAACCTTTGTATCTAACAGTGGTAACACATACTAAAACTAATCATTTGTTCTTAGTGAGTGAAGGTAGTATCTTTGGTCCTCATCTCAAATCGGTTAAGACTGCTTAAAAACACTCTTGGATCTAAAGAATGATCTCAATCTAAACCAAAATGAATCATGTTGACCTTAGCCCAGTACACCTTCATAAAATACAAAAATAAAATTCTGTATAAAGCACTCTTGAATAGATTTTTTTTCTCACTTCACTAACACATTTGTGTGTTATGTTTGTTTGTTATGTTCATGTTCATTATGTTTAGTACTGTATATTTAATTTCTTTAAAGTCAATAAAGTGGACACTCACCCCCCACAGCTGGCTTTAGTTCTGTGTAGAGCCTTAGGCCAGATCTGCCTATTTATGTGAATGCAGGACAAAGTGGAGCATAATTTAGTGCATCAGTGGGTTGGTGTTTTGACAAGACGAACTGAAATGAATGAAGATACATTAGTGAGGAGAAGGTTGTATTAATTAGTGTTGCACAGCAGGCCAAGAACAGTCTGTTTTGCTTTGATGATTACGAATCTCCATTTACATCACTGAGGGAGGGAAATGTAATTAGGATCAAGAGGAGTCCTAGTGGCTGCCATCCTTTTTCGAGCACCAGAAATGATTGAGCTTGTTAGAAACAGTGTGGAGTACCACGCTGTCAAACTGATTCATGTTATGTTCATCCACTTTTCATTATGAGTGCTTATAGCAAAATCAAAACACTATTACAACTGCCTGAAGTGGAGTATTTTTACTGTAATTTATGAACATCACATGCCAATGAGTGGGCTCAGTCGTCAGGGAGACTGCGGTTGTTTACACCAGATGATAAAGACAAGTGACCAGTTGTGAGTAAAGCGGTTTATATAAACATCTTTCATTAATATTTTGAAGTATTTTAGAGCCTTTTGCAACAAAAGCTATCAAGCAACATGTTATTTTTACTTTCAGTTTGAGCCACCACCATTAGTCTCTTTTTATTTGTTGATTTATACCACAGCCAGACACAGCCAATAAAATAACAATGAGTTACTTGCCTGAAATCACATTAATTATGTTAGTGAGACAATCACTACATCCTTTTTTTTTCTGTTGTAATAGTTTATTATCTGTATTTTGATTCGTATTTGTTACTACAACTTTTGAACGTGCGATATTGTTTCTTTTACAACATTGCAGCACACATTTTTGAGATTAAAAGTGGTGTGAAATGACAACTACATGCAGAACATGGCCTCCTCAAACAGTAGGGTCTTTGATGGTAACCTTTGATTGAGCGTCCTGTGAGCCCTGAGGAGAGCAGGTGTATGCTGTCTGCCTCTATAAGACCAGGCAGCTGCCAACTGCCCATTTTGGAGACAGCAGTCAGGGCCTGTTAGTTCAGCTCTGATTGTTTGACTTTTGGTTTGTTCCTGTTATTTGTGATTGATCAGATTTTACAACTACAAATCACTGTGTAATTAATGGTAGATTTTAAAAGACACAGTAAATAGATAATATGAAAGAAGTTTTTACTTAAGAATGTGCTGTGTGATCTCTTTTTTGGTTTGACACATACTAGCTAATTCTGGTGACTACTAATTTCTGAGAACCTCATTTCTTGCATAAACATAAATTTGCCTTTGTACCAAAGCATACAGTAAAAGATATAGAGATAGAGAATAGTTCTATATGAGTGTGCAGCAGTAATTGTCGCCCTTAGCCTGTTAGTGGGCTAATGTTTTAGTTTCAGATATTAGTGTTTGTTATGTGCATTAGTAATAGATAGTTTAAAAAAAATACCTTTTCTGCTATCCAAATCCAGAATCAAAAATGAGTAAATAGACAGACTGTGTTTACATGGTTCTTCTGGATGCTTGTTAGTTCAATACGTTAGGTTTGTTGTCTGAGTGAGTACTTGGGTGTAAGTGGGCTACTGTTTTTCATTACTTTGGTCTGGTTAATAATCAATCCCTTTGATAACTGACAAAAAGTTAGCTTTAATGGGTGACTTAAGTCTTCCTTAAATGTATCTTAATGTTTACAAGTTATACTGTTAAGTTCAAGCATAATTACTTCCTGATGACTTTAAAATCTTTCAGTATATGATGACCAGAATGATTGAGAACCTTCTCAAAAACATGTTTACAAGTTTTCTGAAAAGTAGGCTGCAGCTTTAGGAACTTTCTGTCATTGTCCAAAACTACTGAGAAACAGCTGGCTCCAGAGCATAACCGTGGCACTTATCAAATATGTCTGACCTTATCTTAGCTTATCCTTTCATCTTTTGAGGAAAATCCAGGGCAGCCAACACACAGCAGGAGGCAGGTGGAGCCCAGAGAGCAGAAGAAACGCTGAAAATGTGAGGAGGGGATATTGGAGAGGTGAGTGGGAGGGACAGATGCATTGGCTATAATCAGAGTCACATGGCAGACCTTAAAACACTGGCCTATAATCATGACATTAAAAGGCTGGGCACTTCTATTTCAAAAAGTGTTTTATGCAGCACATAAATGTCTGCTTCCATTTAATCACATGCAGGGATAGGGTGGAGTATAGCCTAGCAGTAGCTTTGCAAAACAATTCTCCTAATATAATTTAGCTTATTGTGGTCTGGATTTCATAACGGAGTGTGACCAGGATGCTTTTGGTGTTTATCTACTTAACTCTGACATCACAAAGTTGTCTTTCCTTCGACTGGGAGAGCACATCACTTGCAATGTTGACTTTTCTGCAATAACAAGGGTGTGGTCCTGAACTCTTACAAAGTTTTTTTCCAACAAAATTGGTTTCTATGATTTCTCATCACATGCAGTCTAGGTCAAATAGGTTTAAAAGCTTTAGTGAGTGTTGTAAACACTGGTCAACATTGAAACCAGGAGGTAGATGTTTTTAACTGGAAGTGGTCTCATCTGGCCGAGACTGGGGGAGCAGAATTTGAACCACCTGGATAAAAACTGCAGTCTGCCCAGTCTTCAACTCCTCTGTCTGTAGTGGGAGGAGCTGTGGAGGCAAGTGAGGCTATGTCACCAGTAATAGATTTTCATTTTGAAATACTACTGTGTCCGGACCAAAAACACTGCAGATTGTGCTTCATGCTGAAAGTACAGTTGTGCTTTTGGGATTGACAGAAAGTGGTCTTTTAAAAACAGTACATTTCTTGCGAGTAATGTATTTGCTGTCTGTCACAGAAAAAAAAGCTAAGCAAAAACACAGAACGTGTGTTTACATGGTTGTTAGCTCAGTAGGTTAGGTTTGTCCATAACTACTTGTACTTTGAGGTAAGGTAGCTACTGCTACTGCATTATTTATGAGTTATCTAACTAAAAACTGTCCAAAATGATCCATACACTTTTCCTTTAAAATGTCACGCATCTTTGTACCCTTGCTAACATCAAATATAAAATATCAATATCACTGATCTGATCTCAAAAAGGGCATTGTTTTCGTTAGTTTGCCCATGAATACACATGCATTAAATTGAGTGATTATTGCTTTGTTATCTTTATATTTTAACCTCCTTGATGTTGTATCTTCAGAGAGTTACATCAAATTGTGTACACTGTTAAATAGTAGTGGTTTTATAATAAAAGCACTGTACTTCCGCTCTGTGCACTGTTGTCTAATGTCATAATATAACCCAGCGGTGCCGTCCTTTGTTTACATGAACCACCAGTCTTACTGAAGCTAGTCTCCTCTCACCAGCGCAATGGCCAGGCCACGCAGGTCTCTGCAAGGTTTATCAGTCCCACTCCAGGCACAAGGGATTTGACACAGGGTGTTTTGTGAGAGTGCACAGCCAGGCGAGGGGCGGGGGCTACAGGACAGAGTACATGTGGCAGCCATGGCTCAGCTGGTGAGAGGGGAGCGAGAAAGAGGCTGGAACAGATTCGACCCAAGGCTTGTTGCCCTACATGCCTATACACATGCACCACACTCAGCTGTTTGCTCATTTGCAACTTCTACTGTGTTGGCCGTTCTAGGGACTTTTAATATATATCAGTAGTTCATGGTAATTTTGTGACAAGCTTTAAGCTCTTTTGCTTTCATTTGTATAATTGTAGCATATTCTACTTTATTTTATGAAGAAATTACAGCAGAGGTTAAAACATAACTGTATGTTGCCTACTATAGACAAGAGCCTCCCCTGCTCCTCTTCCCAGATTGTGACAAAAGTAGAAGAACATATAAATAATCAAATAAGAACTATTATAGCGTTGTTGTTTTTTTATATTTCAAATTGAAACAACACCAAATGATCAAAACACACCAGCAGATGTTGGTGCAGACAAATCCCATCCGATTTTGCTCAGCTTTATCCATATGCATAACAGACATATGCAGCCTCAGCTGTTGACTCTGTATATTTCCATATCTTGTTATTCAACCACTGGCCTTGTTTACAATCAGTTGTGTGTGTCTACATTTGTACCACATGTCCCCTTTGCCCTAAACATCTATATTTAGAATATGTTTATTGAAACAGCAGCATGGTCTTCCTAAAGCTGAACAGTATATAATCAGATACAATGCCATTTTTCCTGTTGAACCACGTGAAAATCCCTAAATCCCACAATCAACAAAATTCCACCAGCACTCAAAGGCTGCAGTAATGTTGATGTTTTTGAACCACTAAATAACCCAGCGATAAGGCTTCTTTACCGATGTGCTCTGGCCCATCTTCCTCCATTGTAATTAGTTCATTTTGTGCATCAGAGGATGTGAGCTTTATCTGCAACAGGCCAAGTTGAAGAGTTCTTTGTAGATGTCATTAGAAGTCATTTATGTTTTATCTTTCTGCGCTTGTGCAACCCCGTTAAACAATGCGCACAGCCCCTCCCAACGGCTCATCTCTTTGGGAATGGTAATTATGTTGCTGGTTAAAGTGCTGGGAAAATGGCCGCTCCAACAGTAACTCATTAATTCACTATAGATTCTGTCCCACAACATGCCTATTGTAGCAAAGTTCTCAGAAGGCTTGGGAATGCCGTTGAGTGGGCTTGGCCTGATGCTTTATGGCACCATGTGACACAGAGTTGTGGCTCACAGCCGCATAGCTTGAAGAAGATTGTGCAACTTGAAAATTCTTACGTGCTGTTGTTGTTGTAAAACACAACTGGTAGACCCAAGGTTATATATTAAGTAAACCTTCAAGTTCACTGCCGTCACTGTAAGCAGATGCTGTGTTTATGATGTTCTGGCAGCTTTGTTCTAAAGCTATTAAATTAGTTTTCCTCAGTGTTATTGCTCTCTAACAAATCAAGATTTATTTTTGTTCTACTAATCTTTGTAGTAGGACCTTTCTGTAGTCCATTGTCGTGTGACTAAAAGCACTTGGCCCTATCTCTCTGTGGTAAGAATATAGTGCCCAGTCACAGATTTTGATCTTCTAATTTAGTTCAAGGGTAAATGCTCTCAATTGAGCCTCAACTGTACAGAATCCTACAAAAAGTATTAGATCCATATAGCGTTCTGGATCCACACCAAAAAATATTAATTCCTTCCTTGGCCCATTTTGGACATTACCTGAAAATGTGCAATTTTTATTGCAGTGATTGATCAGCAGGACCTTTCTGTAATCCACTGTTTAATTAGCCCTTAATAATGAAGTGGACCAATTGTGTGATGATGATGATTGTAGTAATTTTTGACCTTACAAAATATGTTTAGCATCTTTGAAAAAAGTCCCAACAGACCTTAACTTTATTACAGTGGAAAAGTAAGAGCAAACATGAACATGCACAATAGATGACCTTTTAAACTATCAATCCTTGAATTTGACACTGACATTATCTTTTTTTTTTTTATTAGTTTCCATCTTGCTGTCAGGAGGAAAGCTCCACAGAACAAGGAGAGGAAAAAGTGAGGGAAACGCTGTGGAATGAGACAGTCAGCGTAAAAGGGGCGTGGCTTTAGTCCTTATCGGTCACATTCCTGCTGAGAGTGTGAGAAGTGGGCGGAGTCTGTGGGCTTTGTGATAGTAGTGTAAACTATGATTGGTTGCAGCTGCAAGTTTCAAATGTAGTGTCTGCTTATCATTTCCCTTTGCTTGCCCTGTATTCCGTTTCCAAGACAAAAACTAAGCAAAAGAAGAGGGCGTGTGCTTTTGGTGCCTGTGTATATTTAAATCATAACTGTCTTGGTATGTGTAAAAAAAACAACAACAAAAAAACACACACATTAATCTAGTGTGAAACTGAAACCAGTGATGGGAGTTTGTAGCAAGAGAAAACTCTAAAAGTGCCAGAAGTTCTCCCCTTTGACCTCAACTCTGCTGTGTTGCTGTGGGCTTACACCAATTAGTTTGGGTGAGCTGGGATGACTTTGCTGCTGGATAAGCTATGCTGAAGATGCTAGCATAGCTTTGTATGTAGCTTAGTCAACTTATCAGCTATAGAAATTGAACTTAAAGTTACATATTTACATATATTACATATTTGTTAGAAGATCAACTACCATAGAAATTGACAGTCACAAAGATTATCACTTTCCCGACCCCCATTAAGTTACATACATTCACTAGTTGTATCTACATTTACGGTATAATGCCACCATTGAAGCTGATTGCTGACATAACACTTTAACACTATATTTGATCCAGTTGACTGTGCAGTCATGATACAGCAGCAGACGACTTCAGAGGGAAGCATGGCTCAGATTAACGTTTTAATCCAAAAGCCAGGATTATAGGTTTTGTATTTTATTCCTACCCTCACTATCCATGCACTGACTCCAAGACACATAGCACTGAGGTGTGTGTGTCTATTTCATTCTGAAAGAGCTTTTAGAAAGCTGGATTCAGTGAAGAGCCGCTGTTTGAGACTAATTAACTTACACACATTTGAGCACGTCAGCACAACACTGCATCACTGCTGACTGTAGCTCTGCCTCATCATCATCGTCATCTACCCGTGGGCCACACGCTCCATGTGTGCACTCAAACATGCACATGCAGCCCTCTCCATCACAGTCATAACCTTCACTAAAAGGCTTCCATTAAACCTGTGTTAAATACTTGAAGGGACGGCATGGATTATATTGGCAACTTGGTAAATGTACACCTCAGATAGTATAATTTAATTCAACAGAAAAGAGACTTCCCTTGTTTTGCCTAATAGACTGTTTACTCCAAACCCTCCGCTGATTATTTTACTGAGTTTGATTTTAGCTGCTTAACTTAAGCATCAACACTTATTACTTTGCACCTCATTATCATCTAAATGACCAGTTGGATCTACATGCATGGTATGAGTGGAATATTATTGTTAACAGTTTTATTGTTAATAATAATATTGTTAATTCAGGATAAGCTTGTAACTATTTTTAGAAAACATTTATTCTCATTTGTTATTACAATTCAAATAACCTTTGCTCTGGTTCACTTAAGTTGTGCAGTGAGGCAGTCAATAAGCAGCTTCTGAAGGTGCTTTGTTGTTAGAAAAGTAAAGGTAATTGTAACAAAGATATCTGAGTTGTGTTTGTGTATTTGAAGTTGAAACCTTTCAGTCAAACAGGAGTTCTTGTCTTCGACCCTATATACCTTATTTGTTTGGGGCTCAAGATGAGATAATTTTCAATAGACTGCTTAGGCTTCCAGAGAAATCCCTGCACAATTTCCTGCAAACAGGAAGTAGAGTGTTTTCCTGTGGGTGCTGTGGCTGCTCTTGCTTACATCCTGCCTCCGGTTATCAGAAGTGAGCAGCTCCTTTGGCCTAAAGCTCTGAGGATTGAGCCTTATCCTGACCGTCATCTAGACATATGTTAATTTTTCAGCTGACCACAGTGTAATCTGGTGTTAATAAAGACTTTCTCACATCAATTCAAATATAAGTACGGACCTCTCCTTTTATCCATGTTTTACTGTCTTTTATCCTTTGTGATACTCCCACTTTATAAAACATTCATGTGGATAAAAGCAGCCGAAATGAAGGGAGGCAGTGAGTGAAAGACTACATGGGCTACAAACAAAGTCAGAAGAGGCAGTGTATTGTCTGCAGCTCAGTAAATGACCTCACTGTCACCGGCGTACTGCCCATAGTCAGTACAAGTAGTTTTCACTTATCTTAGACCAAACTTTTTTAGTGCATAATCAGGGAATACAGTGCTGTACTATACTGCATGCATATTTCTGATTGTGATTGAGATACTCTGGGCAAATTTGATCATGTAGTTCATTAGTTTATTGATAATGGTCACATACACATACATGCACTGCACAATACATAATGAAATTCTTTTGTACCATCGAGCTGAAACACAATAACACAACGTAACACATATATCATATATATCCTAACCACAGTGCTCTAGTGCATGTGTACATGAGGTGGAGGCTTAGGAGTGTAACGGGCTGTGGCAATGATCTTTATGATATGTGCACTTGTGAGGTTGCTGGAAGAGTTTGTGAGTGCAACTAGTATGCCTCCTGCAGCAGCTTTTGGCCTGCAGAGTGGTTGTATCTGCTGCAGACTGTGTGTGTTATGGGGGGCCTGGCAGGACCAGCCTGGCTGCAGAATGAACAAAGAGGCCCTGTAGTGTCAGATGGTGGCCGTGTGTGTGTCCATGTGCCCAACAAATACACATGTGTGTGTTTCGATGGGTGCTCTTTTGTTTTCCAGCCCTGGGCCTTGCTGCTTTGGCCAGAGCTCAAGCCTGACGAACATAAATGTATAAATACACCAGGCTGCCGTCACAGTGAGCAACATCAAGCAAACCATTGTTTCACACAACTCTGTGACTTCAGAGATAACTCGTATCCTTTGTTCCTACTTGTATTTTCTTAGTTTGTACCTCAGAATTAGACACACTTGTGCATGTTTACTTTGGCACTTTAAAAGCACTGTTAGCATTGCTTTTCCATGATCTAAAAAATTCCTGGCAGAAATAATACAATAGCTTATTACTACTACTACCATTTGGCTTGCAGATGCTGCCAGTAAAGGTGTTGTGTTCTTGTTTTTGAACCCATTTTGCCAGGCCTTCATCCACTGCCTGCTTTGGTTCCTTATATTCCACACTCAATCAACCAGGGTCATTCATTTAATTACTTCATTAATTAAAGGTTTAATCTCATCTGGGGAAAAGCTATTCTCCGAAATAGTTAAGTCACACAGACAGACTGGAAGCTTCTCTTTTGTCTCTCATCACCTCTCCTCACTGCTTGTCTTTAGCTTAGCTTGTCTTTTCATTTTTTTAAATTCAGACATTACGTATTCGTTCAGTCATACGTATGCACTATTCACATCCTAGTTTGTGAAAATAGGTGAACATTATCTCCAAAATAGGTGGGGGAATAGCATTATAAATTAGAGTCATGTTGTGGTTTTCTTCTGTTCAATTTCAAGACCTAACTGTACTATGGCTGAAACTCTTTGTGATATTGCTCCGTCTTTCCTCTGACTCATTCACCTGACCTCTGCCCTCTGACTATTTTAAACAGGCCCACACCCAACACTCCCTCCACAAGACGTCCCATATTCTGGCGTTTATGTTTTGTAGTCATTAATGACAAATACAAATATCTGATATTTATCAATCTTAATCTATCTTAAGAAACTGAACTATTTGCTATTGCTATTTCCCATTCAAAAGAGCCTTAGATCTTGTTTGTGAGACTGATTAACTGTTCCTTGATACCTTATTCTAAAATAGACTTGTTTGATCTGACCTCAAAGAACAATCTTTTCTTAGCTGCGTAATGTGTAAGATTTTTCCACTGGGAAACAATATGATAATGATAGCATTATTCATTCATTCATTTTCTTTCATTTATTCTCATTGGGTGGTTGCAGTTAAGTGGAGCCTTTCCTAGCAATTATGGCAGATTTACTAATTAACCTATTTGTAACAGGGCAGTACAATATGTTTAAAATTTTTAATGCAACCATAGAGTCTAAGCTTTTACTATACCTAATCCACCAGAAATGTAATGACCATTACATTTCAATTGAATCTGTTGGCTTTTCTTGCTAAGCTTAAATTGCCGTCACAATAAAGAAAGTCAGCTCATCTTTTCTCTGTTACTTTCACGATGCTAATAGCCGCGCTAATTATTCATTTTACGCTCTGTCCATTCCTCACTGTTGTCAGCAGGGGGCATCAGGCACCTAAGCCAAGCATTTCCTGCAATGTAAAAGCTCTCTATAAGAAGACATTTTTCATACATACATTATTAAGTTGAGGGTAGCCACCAAGGTCTTAAAAGCATTAAAAAGTTATTCAATTTGATGTTGTCAAAACCAAGGCCTTAAAAAAAATATTTTGAGCAGGTATTGAATTTTGTTAATCTGGGCCTGAAATTTGTCAAATATTTTTCTTAATTTTAGTTGTACTTATGCTACAATAACCATATCTACAATTTACTTATTGAATATACTTTTTTTTATTGATGATTCACTTTTCTTTAAATTTTTTTATTGCAGCACTGGAGTTATTTCCTCTGTATTTGGCTTTTAAAAAAATCCTTGAGTTTCAGAAACCAGTACGAAAAATTTCTAAGTGTAAATGGGTTAGGGCTAAGGTTAGTCATACAGATTATTGTTCTGTCATTGACGATGATGGCATTAAATTTCAATCTAAATAGCATTAAAAAGTCTTAAAAATGTCTTAAATTTCTTTTGACAAAATCTGGAGCTACTCTGTAAGTTGTAAAATGTGAAATACTAAAGCAATGTAGTTTCCAAAATAATTTCAAAAAGCCTGAAAAAAGCACAATATAGGACCTTTTTAAAAAGCTAGTCAGTTAGCAATATCCTGGCCCCAATTAGCTGTCTAATAAATTAAGCTTGACACTATTGCTCTACCAGATCTACCCTACAGTATGAAAAATTGAAAGCAATAAAAGCTGACCAGAGCTTGAGTGTGACCCTTTAATGTGTGCTGTCCCTGGCTACTGTATGTATTAGCTGGCTTTCTCGGCCTTGCTTTGCTGTTCCCTCTCCCACTGTATATCAGTTGACCCTACAGTTCAAGGACAAGGCCACCTACCTGCTGCCTCCCACCCCATGTACACCAGTCCCACACTTTGTTTTGGCCGGACAGTTGGACGGAGGCATGAATGGATGAACGGATGGATAGATATAGGAGGAATGATGTGTTTGGGAATGTCAAGGGGGAGCCACGGTTAAATGGGTCAGGACTCTTCTCACAATAGCGCCGTTACTGTGGGAGTCGTAGGGGCAGACGTAGGAAAGGGTGGGGTGGGGGTGCAGTGGGCAAGCGGGGGAACCTCCGAGCCCTGTGCACCAATTACGGACATAAATAACATCCACATGGAGCTGCCATAGAAATTAGGGTCAGAGGGTAACTGTGTGTGCTGGAGGTTCATTGTCATCGCATGCAGACAAATGAACGAAAACAGCACTCGCATATGAGTAATGTCGATTATTATTCTGCAGCACACCTGGGATTATCATCTTAAGACCTAGCCTTGAAGTTTTCAGCTAATTGTCTCATTATCATCTATGTGTCTGTGTCTTTATACTGTCCATATACTGTACCTGTGCTATCCTATTTTCTCCAATGTCCATATATAATTGGAGGAAAAGCAAAGAGAAGTTTAAAATATAACAATTTTAAAATGTCAAGGTAAGTTGTTAGCAACAGTATCTCTTTGTCAGGTCTGCATATCCTCCCTGAGCTCCTGTGAGTGCTTACCAGGTACTCCTGCTTCCTCTCATAGTCATGTTTAGGTTAATTAGTTGAATAGGTGAATTTAAATAGTGAATGAATGGATGCATGAGTAAATTGTTGTCTGTCAGCGTACTATGTGGTGTCTGATCATCTATGTACACACACGCTCACACCTATAGCACCGACTGATATTCTTGAGTGACTTATAGTTCTTGTCGACATTGTTTTTACTCTCCCATAATCTTTATGGATAGACGGAAAAACCCAAATGTTTATGTTTATTTTATTTAATATGGGACAGTGCACATTAATTAACTGTTCATCAGTCCAGCATGTAAATGTGCCAGAGTTAGCCAAACAGGCTAAATTTCATCTGTAGTCCCATTGGCAGGTTGACAGCAAGGGATGCATAGTTTAATTTTACTGTAAACAATGAAGCATTTAATGTTTACGCACGTATATGCACTCAGAGACGCTGGGAGTGGAGAATGGAGGGTTAGTGGTGAGAAAATAAAAGCCTTCTGTACTAGCTACGCTGCCTCATTGAAGCTAACCGCTTCCCGAGCACACACGGGGCTTATGCGTTACTCATAGGAGGAGCTGTAGACTTGAATGATGATCCACTCACCTGGTGACGCGATAATTACATGAGGTTTTTCTCTGCCCTCTCAACTTGCCTGACGCAGGTACGTGTCTGACACAATCGCTCTTTAGAGTCAGTTCCACGGGGAGCACTGCTAGCCTCCTTTATAGCTCATCTCTCAAACCACGTAAAGGTGAACATGTGGGTTTTTCTAAAGCTACCACGTTAACGCGCTGCAAGGACATTGTCACTTGTGCTTCACTCAGGGTTTTGTTAGAGCAGAGGCTTAGCTATAATTCATGATTTTTTTATGATCAAATTTTTTTTGGACATGTGATTTTTTTCAGGTGTTATTATTAGCTTATGCTATACCGCTTATACCGCACACTGCAGTGTTGAGTCGCATATAATTACCACAGGGGAAATTCTCTCACCGTGACAGCCCTACACATGACACAAAAACACAAGTCAGTGAAATATCAGAGCATTATCCAGCAGCCACTGTTTAATATCTATTAATGGTGTTAAATGATGTTTTGTTTCTCAGTTCTTAAGGATCCTTATTCTATGAGTGTGAAGCCCGTACTGAAAAGGCCGATTGTCCAAATTGTATTTTACTGAATGGTATTTTGCAGTCTCCTCTGCTAGACGACCTTGGGTCCTTGTATTTAATTTTAATTTTAACTGAATGAACTCCATTAATGGTGGTGGGGCCAAACCATGAACATTTTTATAAACACCTATAATGTCTAAATAAATAATGTTTTCCCAACTTAAAAAAAATATATTTGCTCAGGATTTTACAGTGATGATAAGAGTTAGATTTTTTGCCCAGTGTTTTCATGGTCTGCTTATAAAGTCTTTCTATGGGCAGCAGTGTAGTCCTGCTTGTCTGGGTGCAGCTCGTCAGACAGGAATTCATGTGAGAAAGAATTGTGGCACTGAAGAAGAATTTGAATGAGGACATGAATGAATGAATACTATTATCCTTGAATAACCAGGTTTTGCTCTTTTCTTGTCTATAACTTAAAGGTGCTATGAGCAGTATATTTTTTTTACATTTCATAAAAAAGATCCACGTGTCTCAAGTTATGCGGTAAACATGTTTAAATCAGATATTAGTTTTAGTGATAACAAAGGTACAGTTGATTTATTAACAATTAAAATATATATTTTACATAATGGCCAAGTTGTTTTGTTTAAATTTTTTGTTTTGGTCCTAAAACTGTATCAGTGATCGTCCAATCAGAAAAGACACCATTGTTGTGATTTAGACTGCAGTACAGTTTTCAAACCAATACAAGCGCATGCTGCTTGCAGTACATTTAGGGTAATTGTAGAGCACCAAGTTGTATTTTCACTGCACAGCATTGAATAACAAATATGTCTTACTAACACCAACTGTATTAAATGCACAGTGGCCACTGCCACTCAGCCAGGAGGTCGTGGGTTTGATTCCGACTATGCTCTCTACAGTGAATTAGTGACTCTAAATTGACCCTAGTTAATTTAATGAATCTGAGACTGAATGGTTGTCTTTCACTTAACAGGCATAAGCAGATAGGATATAAGATATATTAAAACAAGCTTTCCCTTTTATCTCTTTTGCAAGGCCATGCTGGCTCATCATTTTGAGTACTGCGGTGTGAACCTAGTGAAAACTGTATGCTTAAGTCAGTGAGGGCGCTGACAGTAATGACCGCAGTGATGCTGAAGATGATAGTTTAGGCAGTTTAGGGCTTTGCTGATGATGAACAGGTGAGCAGCAGATTATTGTGTTGAAATTATGGAGAGCTAACATAGTATATTATTTTAAAAGGCTGATTATGGAGCAAGTGCGAAATGATCACTGTGTCATGTGTAGTGTTTATGTAGTTTCCTCCTGTTTCTCTTTACTGTCTCAGCAGTCTGCCACAAACAGCTGTAGCGTCACTCCCTGCAGGCAGACACAAAGATGCTTCATCAGGTCAAAGGAGGGGAAAGCTGCAATTTAAATCTGAATACGATGCACTTAGAAAGTAGTTTTAGACAGGAATGAAGTACCACCCAATTCTGAGAGATTTACACCAATAAACATCCAGAATATTACAATAACATCAGTCGACACCGTATTGAGCTTAACTGAATTAACAGAGTGATAGCAGAATAACGGCTGTCTAGCATCAGTCTAATCCTGTGTGGCAGGGTCAGAAGAGCAGCTAAATACTTTCTTTGCTTCATTGCTCTCTAATGACCTGGCCTGGAATAATGTAGGAATGTTCACTCAATCTCTGAAACCACTGTCACTTTCCACTGGCTGTTTAGTCATGCTGCCGTTTTTCATATTATACGGTCTACAATAACCAAAACAGGAAAGCAAACATTGTTGCTAGCTTAACGACAATGGATAGACTCATTTCTGTTACACCAAGGGCTTCATGTGCAGTCTTGCCTTTCACTCATTAATTATTTTAGGGCTGTAGCTGTCTTTTGTGTGACCGTGCAAAGCCGTGAAATGGTCTTTAAATAAAATGGCAAAATAAAATAGTTACATTTGTATACTGTCTTCTGTACCTTCTCCTGGAGTTCAAATAACTTCTTATGTGCAGAGTAGTTGCTGCCGGATTTTGGGAAAAGTCACCAAAAAAAAAGTACAAATGTTATACCCCAGGTTGTTTTATTACCTGTTTTCTTGGACACGTTTTTGTCTGACACACGCTTTTGCTTTTGTGTTGCAGAGTGCAGCGATGGAGGAAACTGTAATATGGGAACAGCACACTGTGACTCTTCACAGGGTAAGTGTTTACAACTATTTCATTCACTCTCTCCTCTCTCTATTGTGCTTTTCCCACCCTGCTTGTCTTTGGCATACCAGTGCTGTTGTGCGTCTTCACTTTCCTCCCTGTCTGCTCTCTGCTGATCCGTCTTTCGTCTCTGAACTGCCAGCTGCAGCAGCAGGATGTAAGTCTCGGGAACAATGGTCGAAGAATCCAGATGGCAGGAAACAAAGCTAAGGAACTCCAAAATCAGAACTGACTTCCTTACTCCTTCTCATTTCCTTCCTGTTGGCAACATATTTCTCCATATAAAACTGTAGAAACTCAAGGAATGAGGGTCTATAGTCTATCAGTGTATTTAGTTACATGTGGTTGATTTCACACTATACAAGTCAGACTATTATTTTGAACCTAATATTACTGTATGCACTGTATGTGTAAAAAAGACTGTCTCTTTAATCTAGCTCATTGTCTTATGGTGGTTTGCTGTTAGATTGTAAACTCTGATTAGTTTATACCATTGTGCTGTGGGATTGTGCAGAGCACCTGTCTAGACTGGCCTCCTTGTTGTAATCTAATTAGTAGTGGCTTTATTGAGGCTGAAGGAGTGGCCCAGTGTGGCCTGCACTTCTCAGCTCTGGTGTTGTTGTGGTTATAAGATTACATCACATGATGCCCTCGCTTGGCGAGGCTTTCTGCTCAGGTAAAAGCGGTCCTCTAAACCACAGTGGAAACCTCTGTTCAGAATTTTTTCATAACACCCTAGAACATCTGTGTTAGTGAGATTTTTAAAAAGAGAGTGAGAGTTACGTATGTAACTAAGGTTCTATGAATTCCAGTTGACTGCCAGAGCAGCGCAGTGGGATATCCAGGTACTAAGCACCACCCTCTGGCAGTCAGTAGGAATGAAATAGAAATAGCATTAATTAAAGTATATTTTAACTAGAGCCAGCTGATATTATCGGGCAGTATAGGCTATCAGAAAATGATTGGCTATCAGTCAAAATCTAGCCGATATCCGCCAATATTAACAGTACTTTTTTTGCTGAGTGCTGGAATAAGACCTGTTTACTTGAAAATGATGACCTTCTGGCATTTGTCCAGCAGAGGGCACACTGGCGCCAGCTCAGTGTTTCTAAGCAGTTTGGCTCTTACACTGCAGTTCATAGGAAACACTTGAAATCTCCTGTCTCATGGCCTGAAGAGCTCAAAACGGCAATAAAAATATTTTTCTCATTTCTGTGCAGTAGAATCTCATTGAACAAAAATTCAACATTATTTTTGTAGTTCTCCCCATGTTCTACTTACTAAGGCAAATTTAAATGAAATTTAAGTTAAACTTAGTTAAAGCTAAATAAAATAAATACAATGCATAAAATACATAACAATACTCACCACACTAATACCTCCTACACCTACATACCAATCAGCATAAAGAACAATAAGCAGCTTTCTACAACATTTTAAAAAGATGTTTAGTCTAATAAAGTGGCCTGGGGTGTACATGCCATATTCATGTTTTTTTACCTAATATTGGTATCGGCATCGGCCTTAAAAAAAAATCATATTGGTTGGGCTCTAATTTTAACATGGAGGCACCGTGGCAGAGCGGTTTGTGCTCTCACCTCCCAGCAAGGCAGTTGTGAGATTGATCCTCCGGCTAGCAGGCATTCTTTCTCAGGTTCTCCAGCATTCTCCCACCAACGTTGGGACCACTGTCAGCAGAGGCCAGTCGATTGCTTGTTTCCTCATGTCTCGCCTCTTCACCACAGAAAGCAGCTGCAGACACACCGGAGCGATTCAGACCCACGACTGAGCAGTGCGCATGTGCAAGACGTAATAACTATTTACAACAGTAGGCGACGCAAGTCACTAAACTCCCTGATTATTTAAACTCTAGTAAATAAAACTCCGCAGCACACACGTGTTTAACTCAAGTATTTATCGGTCAATAATAATTATCCGCACTAGATTAAACTCATCTGATGACAGTAATATATAAAAGGGACTGGATTATTGCAGCTGTTTGCCTCAGAGGAGGATTATATTTTTATCTACACAAGGCTACAAGCTAAGGTAAGCTAACTGCAGCACATTACCATCACAGATGTGGGAAACATAATGAAGTAGTTGTAGAACAAAACATTTGGTGTTAAATTCGAGCCGTTTAACAAATTGTGAATGGGACACACAGCCAATCAGAGCGCTCGTTGAGCACGACAGCCTGACGCAAATTTGACATGTTCAGTTGGCCAGAACTATGCCCAACTGTGTCCCACTACGTCCGATGGTGCGGAACACACCAAACAGACTCACGTCGCCGACCGCATCAAACCATCTGACCTCGCCCAACGGCCGATGATCTCCCCGGTGTGTCCCGGCCTTTAGGAGAATTTGTGACTCTAAATCACCCCTAGTGAATGGTTGTGTATGTCTCTATGTCAACCCTGTGACTAACTGTCCCCTGTCCAGGGTGTACCCCACCTAAGACCCATACTTACTGGGATAGGCTCCAGTACCTAAGACATGAATAAGAAAAAGAAAATGAATGAATGACTATTCTAATATCAAGCACTTCTTTCATTTTGTTTAGTAAAATGTAATTTACAAATATTATCAAAAAGCACTCATGCTACTTAAGACTACTACTATGCAGTATAAAGTCTCAGTTGTTTATGTGTGTGTACAGGCACCTGGATTTGGCTTTGGCATTGCCATTTCTGGTGGAAGAGACAACCCTCATTTTCAAAGTGGAGAAACTTCCATTGTGATCTCTGATGTGTTAAAAGGAGGACCTGCTGAAGGACTGCTACAGTATGTCATTAACCAAGTCCTTATTTTAACAAAAATTTAGATTAAATGTATTCATTCATTATTAATGTATTATTATTCAGAGAAAATGATCGTGTGGTAATGGTAAATGCAGTCTCAATGGACAATGTAGAGCATGCCTACGCTGTGCAGCAGCTTCGTAAGAGTGGGAAAAATGCAAAGATAGTAAGTTAATAATAAACATCAGCCATAGATTCACTGTGAATATTTTTATTTTTTTTAAATTAATTTTAAATAATATTTTCTCAGACTATCCGAAGGAAAAGGAAAGTGCAAATCCCTGCCTCTCGGACAGGAGACAGAGAGACTATGTCAGAGCATGAAGAGGACACTGATGAAGAAGAAGCCTATGACCAGCGCGATGGTCCAAGTGCCTATGGTGGAGCAAGTGGGGGGACAGGCACCAGTCGAAAGCATGACCGTGAACGCAGACGGGACCATAGTGCCTCAAGAGAACGGAGCGTCTCCCCTCGCTCTGACCACAGGTCCCAGGCCTCCTCTGCTCCTCCAAGACCTGCCAAGGTCACCCTTGTCAAGTCCCGTAAAAATGAAGGTGTGCAACATAGTAAACATACTATATAACATATAAACATTTTTGATTCGTAATAAAGAAAGTATTAGTCGAGACTTTACTCTCCCTTTCTCTGAAAGCAGAATATGGACTGCGGTTGGCGAGCCACATTTTTGTGAAGGATATTTCTCCCGAGAGCCTTGCAGCTAGAGATGGACATATTCAGGAGGGAGATGTTGTACTAAAGGTAGGATCCAGTGTCCAGCTATTCTTTTTTCCTCTCTGATGTAAGGTAGTTTTATAACTATGTAACTAAATAACTATATTATGCTGTTGAATTTCCCTAAATATAGACAAGTTAAGTTAAAATGGAGTAGGGATATGTAAGAAATTACCCTTATATCACATGTGTTGGTCCAGTTTAAAAGCACTACTAACTTGTCCTTACTTTTTTTTTCTCTACAGTTTTACTAAGCATGTTTTTTTCTTGTAATTCTTACAGATTAATGGAACAGTTACGGAAAACCTATCACTGATAGATGCCAAAAAGCTCATTGAGAGGTCAAAGGGTAAACTGAAGATGGTGGTGCAGAGAGACGAGAAAGCCACACTGCTCAACATTCCTGACCTAGATGACAGCATCCCATCAGCAAATAACTCTGACAGAGATGGTACGTCAACTAATGCCATGCATTTTCCATATCTTTTAAGGAGGATACAGTAATGTATGCAAGTAATCATGTGTCACCGTAGTTAAGTCTGTGTTTCTGGTTAAACTATTTTTATTTGATCATGCGATTTCATTGAGTAACGTATAGTTTATTAACATTTTACAGACATTTCAGAAATACATTCACTGACGTCAGACCATTCCAATCGATCTCTCGGGCGAGGTCGATCTCGCTCTCCTGACAGGCCAGAGATATCAGACCATCTCCGACACTCTCCCCGGCCCATCAGCAATGGCAGGTAAATTAAATGCACACACACGCATGTGTGATTGCAAATCTAGTGATGGGACACAACTGTCACACCTACCACAGGCATACATCTATCCTCTTGCTGCGCTTCACTTCATACATCACCCCCCCCCACCCCACCCCCCCTCCAGGTTAGAGGCTGCTGACTAAGTAAGTTACTGCATTACATCTATAGGTGAAGACATAAACTATCACACTAACTTAGGTCCCCAAGTTTCCCTAAGGCAGTGCTCTGCAGCAGGACAGGTCTGGAATCAGTAAAATGCTTTTAAAACCATAAAGGCTTTTTTTTTTTTTTTCTTGTTCTTTACTTGACTGTTAACAGTGAGCAACTGTTTGAGCATTTCACTGGGATTTATAAAAAAAAAAATTAGCTGTCATATCTTTACTGTGGGTTGTTAAAAAAGAAATGATGACATATGATTGGCTCACTTTGACTGGATATCTGTGGAATTACCAGAAACATTAAAAAAACATTTACTGACAATGCAGCATGGGGGAGTGAAACAGGCTTGTTTTGGAAACAGTGTCATCCCATTGCTATGACTAGATACACTAACTCAGAGGAAATTCTTTTCATAAAATAAAAAAGTGCTTTCTTCCATAATTGACTATAAGGTAGAATACATTCAGGAGGTGCATGTTATTAGTAGTAATAAATGCCACATGTTTTTGTATAAAAAGTAATTAAGGAAAACAATATGAAACAATGGCATGGTTATTTAAGTGTAAGTGTTTCATCTGAATCGTAGGCATACATTTTATAACTGTTCATCAAATTTGTATGAAGTAGTAGAGTTTACAACATTTGTTGCAGGTTTATTTTTTAAGCACTAACTGGAAAAATAGCATATGACAATCTCTAGTCTGTCATGTAAGAGAAAGTTTTACTATCTGCTTGTTTAGGAAGTGAAAAGAATTTGACATACTTCCCACAGTGCTTTGCCCCAGGCCAGATTGTTCATCTAACCTGATTGGCTGTTCAGCCTGGACACATTCTTTTCTCTTGTACACGATGCTACAGTGTTTTTAATAGATGAGGTCAAAAGATCTATTCATCCAAAGTGTCCCTGAGTGAGTGAGAATGAGCATAGCTTCTACCCTGAGGAAACTTTATTTTTTATAGCACCATGGTCCAAATTATGGAGGCAGTCGTGTGAGTAGTTGTTTCTGATATTATTGTTACCTTTTCTTTCATCATCCATTTTAAGTTAGGCATATAGTTTGTTGGGTAATATGTGTCTCTACTGCCATTATCCTACTTTAAAGTAAAAGACCCAGCTAAAAGAAAACTTCAGTCTACTTATACTCATTAATACCAGACATTTCTGCTTGTCATATTTTTTTCTGCTTCTTTTAAGTCAACATTTTTGGTGGCTCCTCTGCTTACACTGTACCATACTGCAAGAAAGTCTCAGTGAGGGCATTGGGGACCTGTCAAATACTGTGAAACCTTTTTAGCTGTGTTCTGCAGCAAAGAAAGAGCAGACTCAGGCATTACTGTACGACACACTGTTTTTTTTCTCTCTCTGTCCCTCCGTCATCCATTACACTCAGTGACACAAACTCACTCATTATACTTACTGTACAATTGTATTTTGAGATTTTAAAGACTTTTTATATTGTTAATTTCACTATATGTACAGGACATACAGAGGAATCAAAATACTGTTTCTGGTGTTACATATCGGTGTTACAGAACATGCAATGGAATTAATGCAAAAATGAAAATGACTTTATAATAAGTAGTATAAAAAAACATTACTAATTAAAAATACAAATACTTCAAATGTGTGGAAAAAAAACATGTTCGCAGAGCAAAGACAACACCAGAAATATGCAAAATGTGAAAGGTACATGGAAACAGAGGAGCATTGTACAGTACTCAGAAATAGAGATATGCCAGCAGTAGCAGCAATGACATAGACATTGTATTGAATTGAATTTAAAATGTAGTACCAGAGAAAGTCAGCATTTGAAATAATGGTTATATACATTGACAGTTGTGTTGAAACTATTGTATTTAAGACTTGCAGAACAAACAATGCAGTGTACTCTGTCTATAGTATGAGCTAGTAGCGTAGCTTGCACCTTCACATTCTTGTACAAAAGCTCCTGAATACAGCTCCAGCTCAGTGCCAGCAGCCAGTCATGTGACACAATTGGAATTCAACCATTGTTTTAAGCAGCAGAAAGCTTAAACGCAGTCTATTAGAAATGCACTCAAGCGCACACAGACTTTTCCCATGTTTATTTTAGCCAGGTTAAACAGGAACTTTGAAAAGTATCCCATCTCAAGAGTTTATGTTGGACAACTTTGATTTAATTTTCTTTCTTACCCCCAAAAAACCTAGCCTAACCTAAAACCGAACCTGCCAGTTTGCTTTTATTGGATAGGTCTCTGCGTGGTTACAGATATAAAAATGTTGTTTAAAAAAGTATCTTTGAAAATTAACAATCTAATTTTGAATCTTTCTGTGCACTGTGTAAAATGTAAATAAATTAAAATGTAATTATTTTGTTTTCAGATCTCATTATACCATATTGAATTAACTTTTTATATCAACATATAAGATGCTTAGACTTTTTACCATTTCAGAAATAATTAATAGATTATTTTGAATTGATGTGTTACTGCAGGCAACACATTTTAGTGTTGTATTTTTTATGTTTGTGTATTTACTGTGAATGGTATAATTTGTATAATAGTTTTATAAGATTTGCACTATTGCATTATTGCTTTCTGTTTTGTTTACATTTTACACAGTGCCCTAAATTATTCTGAATTGTGTTTGTCACTGTTTATCAAATTACTTGTGCGCAAATTGTTGCTAGATTGGTTTTATTATGTGTTATGAGGCCTTTTATCTAAATATAGTAGCAACTTGATGCTGCTGTCTATTTTTAGAATCAGCATGAATGTTGTTATTATGCTTTGCTTTTCAGTTTCCATTGTGTTTTGCACTCGCAGTGTAATTGCTTTGTTTTTTTGTATGCTGCAGCCACAGGAGTCGAGATGAAGAACGGTTGTCTAAACCAGGGTCCATGTCCACCCCAGTCAAAATCTCTGATGATGGCGTTTTGTCCCAGGCCAGTGACCAGGCCAGTTCCAGTGGTGACAAGTTACCTCCTCTGCCTGGTACGGAAAAGTGAAAAAATAGTTTGTAGAGTATTTGTGTGGCCTTAAAGATCTCTCCTTATTAATACTTCTACGTCTTTTAGTACTACTACAATACTGTGAAACCCAGGACCTTCTGGTTGTAAAGCAAATACTTAATACTTGAGTCAAACGTACATTTTATTAGTGGCGGAGGAGGTTAAGTAGGTTGCCCATTAACTGAAGGGTTGGCAGATTGCTTCCCGCTCGATCCAGTGCATGTCGTTGTGTCCTTGGGCAAGACCCTTCACCCATATTGCCTACTCCAGTCATGGTTTGTGGCTGGTTGTGACAGGAAGGGCATCCAGTGTAAAAAACACTTGCTGTGTACTTGAGTAAATGTATCTCGTTACTTTCCACCACTGCTCATTTCAGTGTTTTGTCATTTGAAACATTATTGAAATTTTTTGACAGAACCAAAGCCAGTTTATGCACAGCCTGGTCAGCCTGATGTAGACCTTCCTGTCAGTCCCTCTGATGCCCCTGTGCCCAGCGCTGCTCACGACGACAGTATCCTCAGGTGTGTAGTGAACAAAATCTACTATTTTATATCTCTATTGACTTTAAATGATCCACTTTTGTGTAGTTTTTCACTCATTGTGGCTGGTGCTGTTATTTTCTTAATTTATTTGGTTACCATTATTGTCAATTTTTGCAGGCCAAGTATGAAGCTGGTCAAGTTCAAGAAGGGCGATAGTGTGGGTTTGAGACTAGCAGGAGGCAACGACGTGGGAATTTTTGTGGCGGGAGTTTTGGAGGACAGTCCTGCAGCGAAAGAGGGACTGGAGGAAGGAGACCAAATCCTCAGGGTAAATACACCAACAGTGTTATTTTGAACTGTGACCTAATTCACAGTTTGTGTGGTGTGAATAGGAATTGTCTGTAGTGGATACTATGTAGTAAGATTTATTTAATTTATGTCACTTGGGGCTTGCTGTTACCACCAGCATTTTTTTGAGTGATCACTGTGTGTTATGTCCTTTTGGCACACTGCTTTAATTTCTGTGTAATGAGTACTTGGATAGACACTTCAATGTATTTGTAAGTCTGACTCATTCTCAAGCTTTGCCTAGTGTCAAAACTCCCCTTGTTTTCAATATGAAGACACAATGGCGCTAGTTATTGCACTTAGACCTCAGAACAGTCGCCTTCTGTTTAACTAAACACTAGTCTAGCTTTGTTGATGGGATGATGCAAACTCTTCTTGATGTCATCCTTGGATCCTTTCTGACTTGTTTATACAGCAACAGGATTACAATGGCAATTTGTCACCCAACTTTGATGAGTAAAATATTTAAGATGCTTACTAAACACATTCTGTAAAACAATTAACAGTTTTTTTGTTTTTTAGACAAAGGGTCACAGGCCAGAATAATGCAAAGTGTTGCATCAGGGCATCCTGTGTAAAACTTAAGCCAAATCACTATGCAAGCTACTCCACACTCGGAGGCAGATGATTTGCTGTGGCAACCCCAGGAGAGAAAAAGCTGAAGGCAAAGAAGTTAGTCTGTGCATCTGTTTGCACTGTTAATAGGTTATAACTAGGGCTGGGCACGTTAATGCATTATTATTTACTTCTGAAGTTGTCTTTGAACGAGCAATAAGAGGATTTTATATTTTAGGTAATTTTCTAACTAAAGCAGCACTAAATAACTTTTTAAGAACTGGTGATTAAAAAAAGATTGCACAACACATCTAAAACATGGGGTTGTTAAGTTTCAGTGTATGTCTTGTTTATGTAAAATGTAAATTTGTGTTACATAGTGAAATATTTGTTCTCAATAAATAAGAAAGCCAGACGCCCTCCCTGGTTCACCCCTTTAATTTTTTCCCAATTTCTTAGCTAGTTGTTAAAGTCATCCAGCTATTAGTAATGTGATCTTTAATTATAAACAATATATATTGTCAGAAGCATAGTCTAACACTAAACTCAGTGCTAGTAGTTTAAGGTTAGCTCTTATTTTTATGATCTGTAAGCTTTTAGTGTTTTGTGGTGATGGTGAATTGGTCCAGTTTTATTATACCTAAAATAATAAAACTAATACAATTTTCATTTTCTTTTTCTTTTCTTTTATAATTATTTTTATCAATTCATTTTTTTAGAAACTGGTGGGAAATTCATTTAACCATAAGCCCAGTGAGAGTGCAGAGCTCTACCATGGCAATGTCCCTATCTCACAATAGTAACAATATAGCACCCAGACCTAGACTCAAACCAGGGACCTTCTAGATCAGAGGTTTTCAACTGGTTTGGCTTTGGGACTCATCCTATGGGACTCACTCTATATTGGCAAGCCACAACCCAAATAAAAAATAAAAAATAAATAAAGATAAACCAAGCAAGTGGCATTTAGTGGTTTTCATGCAAAAAAAAATCCACAAAAGCACAACTGAAATATAAAAGGAGCAATGCCAATAAAAAGTGCAATTGGAAAAATTCTTGTCTAAAGACCCAATCAGAAGGTACAGTAAATACTGAAAGACATTGTGCTTTGAGGAATATAATGCAGCCACAGTTGAGAATCACTGTTCTACATTATGGGTATATGCTCTATCAACTAAGCCACAAAGTCCTTAAGCTAAGAATCCACTTAAACTAATTATTTGTTTATTACTGACACTTTGTGGCTTAGTTGGTATATTTTGCCTTATTTCATAATGGTACAGAAATTATTATAACATGTATATTACAACATACATTTTTTTTCATTGTATTTAATAAATGCCATGGATCCCTATTTAAATACCTGTATAGTGCATTTGAATTGAGTGACCATAGAGATTGTTTGGCAGAATGCCCCTGTGTCAGTGTGGAGCATGGAAGCATCTGTAAGTAGAAGAAATTTTGTTTGGTTCATAACTGATTAATACACTGGAGACGACAGATGCAGAACAGAGTACCAAACTAACCATGAAACCCTGGGATGAGTACACTCCTGAAGAGGATGATCGCTTCTACAATGAGGAGTTTGACCTTGAGGCTGAGCTCAACTTTTTGCCAGCAGAGGGCAACCAGAACTTACCACCACTTGAGGAGACCCGGCTGGTACAAGAGCTCCGACAGAAGCTAGATGAAGCTAAAGCTGTAACTCAGAAGGCAGAGACTGAACTCAACAAGCAAATCAACAAGAACAAGCAACTTCAATAGAAGGTAAAGTGTGAGGAGAAGCTTACCCAGCAGAGAGCTGCCAACGTCCAGCTGAAGGAGACAAGGAGAGTTTTCAAAGAAACGCAAGATGAACTCAAAAAACAGATCCTGGCCATTAAGCCTCTCCAGGAACAAGTTGCTAAAGGAAAGATGGCAGATCCTAACTTGACTATTGAAAAGCTAAGGCTAAGCTTCAAGACCAGCTTGATACCAATTACAGACTTAAGGAACAGATGAAGAAGGAAATGAAGAAGAAAGAGGCGATCCAGGCTGCCAACAAGAAGGATCTAGGCGATGCTAAACTGGCCATTGAGAAACCTGGGGTCAACCTTCAAGACCAGCGCAATAGCAACTGTGGACTGGCAGAAAATTAACTCCAAAACCTGATCCAAAAGAACAAAGAATTACAACAGAAGCTGAGTTGGGAGGAGAAACTGGCCCAGCACAGAGGAGCCACTGCCCAGCTAAAGGAGGCAACAAGAGTTCTGCAAGAGACACAAGACACTCCAGCAACAGAACCTGGTTAAAACAGAACTCCAGGAACAAGTGAAAAATGAGAAGAGGTCCAGGCATACAGTGACCTCAAACTGGAGCTGCATCAGAAGCAAGAGGCAACAGAAGAGTTGACCAAAAAAGGTTGTATTTTGGACTGACATTTTTGGTATAGTTTTGCTTTTTTAGACTCTTATGCATATGAATGTATTTATCAGATCCCGCAGCACTCATGCTTGCAGTAGAAATCAGGGGTTATTCTACAATCAAATCAATTCTCCATTACTACAGCATTTTGTATCTTTAGACAGTTTTCCTTAATGTGTTCTTTCGTTGACAAAGACATCAAGCCATCCTGTTTCTGGGAAGGATAAAGGTGTCTCTCTGAGGTTGAGTGAGTCTGGCCATGTGTTTCTGGTTCCCCTGCTGCCCCTCGAGCAGAGTCAATAAACACTAGTTATTGTGTTTGGGACTGCAGCAGGAGATGAGGAGGAGGTAATAAAGAAAAACTGGCTTCCTGTCTCAGTTACAGGAATAAGGTTTTTTTGTCTTTCACTTTTGATCCTGAAGAAAATGGGTGTAGTAGTATTAGTACGTATTTTATGTACCAAGTTAATCCAGCTACTGATGATCACAAGCCAGTGTACTCTTTGCTTCAGTCCCAAGACTGGATAAATATAGACCGTTGCATCAGGAACGGCTTACAGCATAAAACCTATATCAAATTAATTATATATATATATATTATTTATTTCATTTCATTTTTAAAATCTACAATTACTCAAGTTTAATGTGCTGTGCCTTGTTGTTTTGCATCTATAGGTAAACAATGTGGACTTTGCCAACATCATTAGAGAGGAGGCCGTGCTGTTTTTGCTGGATCTCCCAAGAGGGGACGAAGTTACAATTCTGGCACAGAAGAAAAAGGATGGTCAGCTATTATTTTGTGAAAGTGCTATACACTGTACTGAGTTGTAAAATACTGCTTTAATGACCGTTATATTCTCTCTTTTCTCCAGTGTATCGTAGGATAGTGGAATCAGATGTGGGTGACTCATTCTACATTCGGACACATTTTGAATATGAAAAGGAGTCGCCGTATGGGCTCAGCTTTAACAAAGGGGAGGTTTTCCGTGTGGTAGACACTCTCTACAATGGTAAACTCGGTTCCTGGCTTGCTATCCGTATTGGCAAGAATCATCAGGAAGTGGAACGAGGCATCATACCTAACAAGAACAGGTAAAACAACATTTAGGCAAGAGCTTCAAGAAATACATACATTTTACAGATTTTTCACTCTTTGTTTATGGTTTGGCAGTCAAGAAGGAAAAGTATATTCATCATGAAGATGTAGACAGTTCTATATTTTTTGTCACAACCAGTTTAAGATCATTGCTATTACTACTAAATTACTGTAGATTCTCACTCTTTTGCTAATTGTGAAGCTGTAGCTTTTCACTTTGATACTCAGTAACTACCATTACCTCTTCACTTCTGCATCCAGAGCTGAGCAGCTCTCTAGTGTGCAGTACACACTCCCAAAAACAGCGGGTGGAGATAGAGCTGATTTTTGGAGATTTCGTGGGTTGAGAAGCTCCAAGAGAAATTTGCGGAAAAGCAGGGAAGACCTTTCAGCCCAACCAGTTCAGACCAAGTTCCCTGCGTACGAGAGGGTGGTGCTGAGGGAAGGTAGGTACTCAAAGCTATACACTGTCATGTGCAAAAATTGGGATGGCAGTAGCTCAGTAGGTAGAGCAGTCCGGACGATTGGTGGTTCTGTGTTGTTGTGTCCCTGTGGTGTGTTTGTGTGATTGGTGGTGGTCGGAGAGGCTGTACGTGCAGCTGCGTCTGTTAATACCTAAAAAATTGCAGCCTTTGTGTTTTGTGGATGATAGCTATTTCTCCATTATAATGTATTCACTGTATGTCAATTCTTGTTTTTGTTTTTGTTTTTGTTACAGCTGGGTTCCTCAGGCCTGTGGTCATTTTTGGGCCCATAGCAGATGTGGCCAGAGAGAAACTGGCCCGGGAAGAACCTGACATTTTTGAATTAGCAAGTAAGTAGATAAGATCCCTGTGTCTTGTCTTGTATTTATGTTTTATGTCATAGGATATACCCTGAAATAATAAGCCACAAGCCAATAGCTGCTCACCGATGTGCTACACCTAGTGTTTTAAATAGACAAGTCATTGAATGTTTACAGTAATCGTAGTTGTAGAATATTAATAGAATATGTATCTTTCTTTTTTATCTGTTTGCTTTAATGTTGATTTCGAACTGGCCCAAGTGCACAAACCTATGCATTAGTGTTGTTCAATGAGTATTGCTGCATTAAAAAAGTGAATTAATTCCTGAATCCATAGAACTTTTTAATAACACTCAGTGATATTTGAGTAACTATATTGTCTTTTCAGAAACACAGCAACAACATGGAGGGGAAAGTATGTCTCTTAGTGCATTAGCTTGTGTTATTTTGCTTTTGTTATATTGTTTGTTTAGTGAATGGCAGAGTAAAATAGCTTATAGATTTGAACCTTCTTTATTGCCTGATTAATGCACAGAGAGGGATACCACTATATTTAATATTCAAGTCTGTTAGATTGCATGGCTATAAAACTAAAGGACGCCAGCTCAAATGAGTGTATACATGTTTACTAAAAATAAAATAAAAATCTGAAGGACCTGCACTTTCCTAGTAACAAGGTGTAATTTTCTTATGTGAAAAAAGTTTAAATTTAGTGGTATTCCTCTCATTTTTGAGGTTGCACCATATTGTATACAATAGGGCAATGCAGCATGCAACCCTGTGTGCAGTTAAGGTTAGCACAGGTTAAGTTCAGCTTGATAACATAGTACCAGAGGATTTTGTATGGCTAATGTTTAACAGCTGTACACACTACTACAACTAATGGAGTTTTTAGTGGTTTATGTGTGTGTGTCCTAGTCCCTAGTCCTGAATGGAGTACAGGCTCTCAAAATGCAAAGCATGCATCTATCAGCAACAAACAACAAATTTGTTCCTAACTCCACTAAAAAAATAAATAAATACAAAGTGGTATGTGGGTACTCTTGCATGGCCACATTAAGAGCTCTTTTCAAAGTCTGTGTACCTTATTTTTTTATTATATTAATTTTTAATGTCCGCAAACTATCAGTCTCTATAATAATAAGTTGTGTGTACTCAAGAAGGCCACATTTATTTGTACCCTGTGTTGGACAGAATCATTGCTTATTTATGTTAGTCATAAGCCTCCTTACACATCCTTCTTGAAATCCTTAAGGCCTACAGTACCATCACATTTTACAGTCATTGAACATTATTAGGATATATTGTAACAGCTCTTTACCCATTATGCAACATAACATGATTTGGCACCCTTCCATGTTTTAAGGTCTTGATGCTTTAATTAAAATACCATAGTCCCCTCCTATACAAACCAGATTACATTTTTATGGATCTATTCATAGACATTGACTGCATACTACAAGGATGTCTAATTGGGGCAGAGCCACAGTCTTTGTGTTAAGCTCCTGTTGTTGATATGATGCAGTAACTGTCCATTGTCCTGCAGAGAGCGAACCCAGGGATGCAGGAACCGACCAGAAGAGCTCCGGCATCATCCGCCTGCACACCATAAAACAGATCATTGACAGGGTGAGTCAAGCTTGATCTATACATGTTATATATTGACACACATGACAGACAAACACCAGTGATAGATTTGTTTTGGTCATGGAGGACATACAGCTAGTCAAGTGTCTTTTATGTTGGTCACTGCTGCCACCTAGTGTGTGTTTTGGAAACATGACCAAACACTGCTGACCTAAACAATGTGTTTTTGTGTATTACCCATTATACTTGGACGTTGATGCTAGGATAAAATGCCTCATCCTTTATTTAGAGATAAAATTTTGTACTCTTGTTAAAAAAAATGCTGCTTAATTAATGTCTCATTCATGGAATTGTGTTTTATTTTAAGGATAAACATGCCGTTCTGGACATCACTCCTAATGCAGTGGATCGACTAAACTATGCCCAGTGGTATCCCATTGTAGTGTTTCTGAACCCAGACACCAAGCAGGGTGTCAAGAACATGAGAACCCGTCTTTGTCCCGAGTCAAGAAAGAGCGCCAGGAAACTATTTGAACGTGCCCTGAAGTTAAGAAAGAACAATCACCACCTTTTCACTAGTAAGTCTGCAGGTAGTGGGTGTAAGATAGATGGTCCTCTTAAAGCAGAGTAAATCAACAAAGTCTAAAAAGGAGTGCAGCCGTCCTGGAGGCGGTAGACACATTACACTTGTTGTGTCTGGCCTTGTACTGTCGGACACTTGACAAACTAACATTTTCTCTAGGTATGCATGATACTAGAAACGTGTGGTATTCCAAAAATACAATGAATATTCTGAAAACAATATAATTGCTGATATTTAGATACCCTTATTAAGGCTAATACTTTAATAACCATAGGCGTAGTAGTTCAATTTAAGTTTATGAAGAGATAAAAGGGTCTGGACTCACTAAACTCAAAACTGTGGCTAAATCAAAACTTATATAAACTAAACCAGGTCATTATTTAGCACTAGATCAGGATTGCAGACACTTATTTTAACTGTAAATTTCTTCCAGATGGAAGATCATAACATTACTGTCAAACTTTGAAATTTAGTTTCTTGTAAAATTGACATTATATTTGTGGATATGGCGATAATGAGTTTGAAATATAATGTGCAGCCCTAATTTTTTTTTTTTTTTTTTTTTTGTGTTCAGCAACCATTAACCTAAACAACATGAATGATGGCTGGTTTGGAGCACTCAAAGAGATCATCCAGCAGCAGCAGAACCAGCTGGTGTGGGTTTCAGAGGGCAAGGTAAATCTCTGACATATGGCTGTTCCCCTCAGCCAGTTCCTATATCATATGCAGATGCAGATGCAGACCTCTTTTCACCATCTTGTCTATAGGCTGACGGTGCAGGTGATGATGACTTGGATATCCACGACGACCGGCTCTCCTACCTATCGGCTCCAGGCAGTGAGTACTCGATGTACAGTACTGACAGCAGACACACGTCCGACTATGAGGACACCGATACAGAGGGCGGGGCTTACACCGACCAGGAGTTGGACGAGACCCTGAACGACGACGTTGGTCCTCCCGCCGAGCCCGCCATCACACGTTCCTCTGAGCCAGTCCGTGATGAGACGCCTGTCATCCAGGAACCTCCGGGATATGTCAGCTATCCAGTGCAACCAGATGCCCTGAACCGCATTGACCCAGCTGGGTTCAAGGCCCCGGCGCCGCAGCAGGTAGCGTTTCTGAGGCCTGTGCGTCTCCCCTGTTGTCTAGAGGACGTGGTGTGCGTTAGGAGGGTGTTCTGGAGGCGCTATTAAAGCCACTTTCTTACAGCCATACTGATACTCTACTGTTATTTACCTCTATAAGTAAGCTAGTCCAAACCTCTGTGAAATATTTATTGCTATCTATAAATATAATATAATATATATATTTAATATATTTATATTTATTTATCTATTTACCAAAACTATACTGTGTATGTTTGTGGATTGATGTCTGTGGGAGTGTTTTTTATTTCAAAAAGTGGAAGAATTGTTTTACTATTACTGTTGTACTATTGTATAACCGCAAGTTGTCTTATCGCTACAACTGTTGCTAATTTTAAATGAAAAACAAACGTGTTGTTCAAGTGTCTGTATAAGTGCCCATGTGAACCTCAGACTTAAATCCAAGGATGTGACTGTGATATAATACCAGAAAGTATTATGTGCATGTTCTAAATGCAAGTGTTATCCAGTGTTACTGTGAAATGTATTTATTCGAATCTAATTGGCTGTCGTAATACCAAAAGAGCTAAACTTGTGGTTTTCTGGTGTGTTAAAGGAAATAAAAGGGAGGAGTTAAATGTATTGTAACCACAGAATTAAATCCAGAAAGTATACCCTGACAATATAAATTTGTCCTGTTGCTAATTCTTTGCATGGCAGTGATAAATCGTGAAGCAGGAGCTAAAACTACTTGTAAACTAAGTGTGTTTTTAACACTGTTTTAGTCAGTCATAAATAGGGTCTATTAGTTCTTGTTTAAGCTGCTCCACAGTATATCAGCGCATGTTATTAAACATTTCTGAACCACTTCACAGAAAGCAGAGGCCGCTGCCATCCCTAGCATCCCCAAGCAGCCTGATCCCCTGGCTGAGACAGCGCCCCCTGCTGTTGATGTTACTGTAAAAACTATAGGGGTTGCGAGCACTGACCAGGCTCCAACAGCTTCCCTCAGCCAGCCCAGCCCCACCCCAGAGGCAGGCTCTCTTAGGAGGCTGACCCCAGAGCTAGCCCCCCAGAGTGTCACACCAGAGCCTCTGCAGCCTGGACTGGCCAGTACTGAACCAAAGGTATCGCTCTGACTGTCTGAAGATGTGACTCGCTCACTGGGCCCAGCGCGGCTCGGTCTGATCGGCTGACCTCTCTGCTGCTGCCACTGCTGCCTGTCTACCTACTACTGCTGCTGCGCTTCTCTCTCTCTCCTTCCGTCCTGCATGCTGCTGACCACAGTGCTGCCAGAGGAGAAGTGTGTGTGTGTGTGTGTGTGTGTGTGTGCACGCACGCGTGTTCATATGCGTGTACGTGTGCACGTACTGGACTGTCGGTAAGCAACAGTGGTGGTGCCTGGAGGTGCTTGCTGTACACATTTGTCCACATATAGAAGAGCAGTCACTGTTGCTTACCCTCTTTGCATGGCTGCAACATGTTTGACCCTGTTAACCTTTAGATGTAGATGTGTGTGCTATTATCAGTAAACATCAATTGCTTTGTTTCTTTGTAAAAGTACCCATTAATTTTCCATCAACAATATGGTGGTCTTAAAGCCTACTGACTGTCCTCTGATGTGATGGATATTTAATGGATACTTCTTATAGGTATCCACTAAGTCTTAAATATATTTTGGAATAATGGGATGTGCTTGTAATGTAAAATATTATAATTTATTATGATTTTTATAGATGTTAATTGTTCCAAAACAGTAGGACATTTCTTTTGTCAAAAGCATAGTTTTTGTAGCATTTAAAGATTTAGATTTGTTTTTAGACAAGTTGAATGAATCCCGCTGTTTTGGTGCTTTTTAAAATTGTGGTATTGCTTTACTTTGTTTATTTATGGTTGCATTGTGAAAAAGTCAAAAAAGTATTTTGCTTTTGTGAGATTTGTGTTAAAACATAATGAACAATATCTCCCTCATTCTCAGTTTCTCTATTTCAGGTCTTTCCTACATTGTTTTCTCTTCTGCAATTAATTTTTCAAACTTTTAATATTCTTCTTTTGCATCTGATTTGTGTGCACATTTGTTTCTTTGTTAATATATTTTACACAGATTCTTGACTTACTGTTTTTTTCTATATTTTTGATAGATGTATCAGAAAGATCCATACAATGCAGACAACACGGGGCGTATTGGTCATAGCATGAAGCCTGCGAACTACAACCCTCCACAGGAGTACCATCCTGACCAGCAGCCATACAGGGATTATGATCACCCACCCAGTCGCTACGATATCAGCAGTGGAGGTGGCTATGCAGAACCAAAATATCGAAACTACGACTCATCATTCGAAAACAACGTGCCTCATTACGACCAGCAGCAGTGGAACCCTTACGGCCAGCCTCACTCCGACTCCCGTTTGCCCTTCACTGATGGCCCAGACAGCCAGTACACCCCTCCCCTTCGCTATGACGAGCCTCCACCTTCACAGGCGTTTGATGGACGACCTCGCTACGGCAAACCCACAGGTTCAGGGCCTGTTCGGTTTGACGAGCCCCCACCTCCCGCTCCAAGTCACGACCTACATTATGACCAGGACTCTTACCCAAACACATACCCCTCCGCTCGCTCTCCTGACCCTGCTGTCCCAAGACATGCCTATAACCAGGGACCATCGCTGCAACAGAAAGGCTTCAGACCTCAACAGTATGACCCTTCACCTGTAAACTCCAGCCCAACTCCTCCTCCAAAAGCAGACAGCCCTTCACCTGCCCCTGTAGAGGTCTCCAAAGCCGTGCCAACGAAAGACGACAAACAGGACGAAGACCCAGCCATGAAGCCTCAGTCCGTCCTGACCAGGGTCAAGATGTTTGAGAACAAGCGCTCTGTGTCCATGGACCGCGCCAGAGACTCAGGGGATTCAACAGCAAGCAAGGTAAAACAGCAACACTTCTTTATTACTTTTAAACAAAACCTTGTGCTTGAGATACAAATTCTTCCATACATTCCTTTCTTATTTTTATTTTAGACTGCTGGCATCATCCCCAAAGCCAATTCTCTGAGCAACCTGGACCAAGATAAGCCCTACAGGTAATTATTACGTGCCTCTGTTTTTATTTACTGTAGACATTTCTTTTAAACAGATCACTTTAAATCACCTACATTTATAAGATTTTAATCCACATTATTGTTCATCTCAACCCAGAGCCCCAGAGCCTCAGAAGCCTCAGTCGAAGGTTGCTGATGATATTGTCCGCTCTAATCATTATGATCCTGATGAGGACGAGGACTATTACAGAAAACAGCTGTCTTACTTTGACCGACTTCAGTCTGGTCCCAGCAAACCACAAGCACAAACCAACAACTTCTCCAGGTAAAACTTTTTATACAAACCACGTTGTGCTATTTTCTGCTATGAGGTACTTTTGATATCTCTAGTTTGCTAGTTTTTAATAGCTTTTATTTGGAAACACAGGACTGAGTCAGTAGAGAAACCAAGTCCAGTAGAAAAGAGATATGAGCCCGTTCCACAGGTGACACCTTCTTTGCCACCAGCCACACTGCCCAAACCTGCACCAGAAGGTAAAATAGCCTAAAATAATTAATAACAAAATGTAAACTTTAACATATTGTAAATATTTTTACCCACAGCAAAGCCACCTGCCAGAGAGGACACTGTGCAGTCCAACTTTTTGCCTCATAAGAGTTTCCCCGAGAAGTCCCCGGTTAACGGCACAAGTGACCAGCACTCAAAAACCACCACAAGCACTGCAGTACCACCAGCATCCAGCTACAACCGCTACACACCCAAGCCTTACACCACCTCAGCAAGGCCTTTTGAACGCAAGTTTGACAGCCCCAAGTTCAACCACAACCTCCTGCCCAATGACAAAACAGAAATTCCTCCAAAGGTGCAGTTTTCTCAGTTGACAATAGCCGAATTAAATCATGCATTGATGAGGCATAACATTAAGACTACTGACAGGTGAAGTGAATAACACAGATTATCTCCTAATCACGGCACCTATTAATGTGTTAGAAGCTGGAAAATGGGCAAGCATAAGGATTTGAGCAAGATTGACATGGACCAAATTGTGATAGCTGAATAATTGGGTCAGAGCATCTCCAAAACTGCAGCTTTTGTGGGATGTTTCCGGTCTTCAGTGGTCAGTATTTATAAAAAGTTGTCCATAAAAGCGTTAAAACTGGTCCTGATGTGGTGAAGTGTCAGTGCATTGGATTAGTTTGTTGTGTATGGGGCTGCGTATTGGTAGGTGGTCATAACACGATCACCAATAATACGCTGGTAGTCATAATGTTATGTCTGGTTGGTGTACATTTGTTAATGAAATGTTTCTCTCTTCAAAACAGGTCCAGAGCACAAGTCCAGTAAAACCTCAGATTTCTCCACAGCCTCAAAACATAGATCATGACAGTGGTGTGGACACGTTCACTCGCACTATGGACCAACGCTCCAAATACCAGCAGAATAACGTCAATGCTGTGCCCAAAGCCATCCCTGTGAGGTACAAAGCCAGTGTTATTCCTGTACTGTTGGACTACAGTTGTTAAATGTCCCCGTTTGTATATTTAAGTCAAGTTTTTATTTCACAGCCCCAGTGCTTTAGATGATGAAGAAGAGGAGGATGAGGGACACACCGTGGTGGCAACAGCGAGAGGGATCTTCAACAGTAACGGTGGTGTCCTGAGCTCCATTGAGACAGGTGTGAGCATTATTATTCCTCAAGGTGCCATCCCTGAAGGTGTGGAGCAGGAAATCTACTTCAAAGTCTGCCGTGACAACAGCATCCTGCCACCACTCGACAAAGAGAAAGGTAACACAACAAAGACAGACATGACAACAGAAAGCTCTCAGTAGTCTTTGTACTTTGTGTTGTGTGTTGCACTCGACAAACCTGTAAAAGATGATACATTCACATTGAAATTGTGAGATTAGTTTAGGTTAAAGTAAAAAAATGTTTGTCAAATCCATCTTTATTTGACCTGTTTTGTTCCTAGGGGAGACTCTGCTCAGCCCTCTGGTCATGTGTGGTCCTCATGGTTTGAAGTTTTTGAAGCCTGTGGAGCTACGCTTACCTCACTGTGCGTCTATGACCCCTGATGGTTGGTCTTTTGCTCTAAAATCCTCCGACTCCTCGTCGGGTATGCTGTGCTTTCTGTTCTTCGGGGTCATTTGGGCTGGCTGTGTGACAATCTGTGGGTTGTGGGGCACTGTTTAATCAGCTTTATCCCTTTTTGATTCTCTTAAAAATTGTCAAATAACTATAAATTATAATTGTTACAACTTGTGAGAATCAATCTAGTGGTAAATCTGACATTTTATGATTATGCTTTTAGTTTATTTTAATCATTTAAAAACTAAATCCACCCATGCTGTTTTAAATTTGCTGAATCACCCTTTTTACTTTTTCACAAAGTTTCCTCTTGGCTTTGTCCTCCATTCAACACTTTGCTTTGTTTTATTTATCATGCATGCATCTGGCACATGGTTATAAGTTTCTAACATAATAGTGCATGCTGCAGTGTGGAGAGTGCTTTTCTTCTTCTTCTCACATAGCCACCCAAATCCTGACCTGAAGAACAGCATTTAGTTGGTAAAAGCATCGCTGTCCCATGAAAACAAGGTTTTAACAGTTTCCCTGTGACTTCCCTATTTCAGACTGCAGATATTTAATAACTCTATTTTCATACTACAAATAATCTCTCAACAGAATTACCTTACTAAATGTTTTGTTTCAAGTCCTGCTTGTTTAAAATGGCTTGCTTCTCCTTCCTTTTTCTCTTTTCTGCTCTTTGGTTGCTGTCGTCAAAAATAGTGATAATTTTGGCAGTGGGCAGGATTAGCTGTTAATTAGCCTCATTTTAAGGCTGAGACTCGGACAGCTAAATGAGATGTCAGCCCGCTGCGTTGTCCTCCTGAATTGTATGAGGATTATCAGGCGCTGCGTAATCCTCTTATTGTAAAGCAAGGCCACTCTCCAGCCTTCTCCCATCTTTCTGCGCTCTGTTCCTGCTTCTGCCCTTTAATACTTTGACTATTTTTGCTTTCCTTTTTCTAACTCAGGTTATTTTATTAGACTGTTTTGCCAAATATAACAGTTTAGCACTACAATGGGATTTAGACGAATTACTAAATCGAATTAAATTGAAAGGTGCAAAAGTCCAACCTAAAAATCTAACAGAAATGAAAATCAAAGAAAGATCAGACCAGACAACAACGATGTTGCTCACAAGATTAAGAATAATCGTTAAATTTTTTCATTTTTTCATCGTTACATTTTCCCTCATGGAAACAATCTCAATTTAGTTATTCTTTCAGATTGTTTTGACATGTTATCTTAAGAGTTGTGTAAAGTTAGTATATACATTTGTTGGTGAATGGCATCACAGTTTAAAATGAAAGAGAGACCTAAGTTACATCATTAAGGAAAGTGATTTTCAGAATAGATTTTGAAGCATGATTTATGGGGCCAAGTTGGCCCTGCTCCTGCTCATCGATCACTGAAACGTTTCCTTTGGCACAGATTTGTACTTTTATAATTGCAATTACACCTAGACCTCTCACTGACCAAGGTTTATATGCAGTTAGTACAAGGTTTTAGTGTGGAAAGTATTTTACCACCATTGACTGTGTGCTGCTGCTTAAAAAGAGGCCAACACTGCCGTAAAATTTAACAATGGGAAGATTAAGTAGAGCACCTTTCAAAATAAAGTTCACATTGTGCTTTAGTATGCCAAGCAAAATAAAATCACATTATGATCAAAGATTAAATATATTGCTGAACACAACTACTGAGTTTTGCCAACTTAAAAATATATAGGTGAATGTAGGTGTATGTGATATTGTGGAAAAAATCAATTTCAGTAGTTCAATTCAAAGAACACAGTACACACAAAGTGAAATATTTCCAGATATACAATAATAAATCACAATATAGATGTACCTGTAGTTTAATTATTATTTTTTTCAATGTATTGAATAGTTTATTTTATAAATGACAAAGACTATACTAGGCACTGACCATAAAAAGCTGATGGTTTGTTTGTCTTTAGGTGACCCAAAAAGCTGGCAGAACAAATCTCTCCCAGGAGACCCTAACTATCTGGTGGGGGCCAATTGTGTGTCTGTGCTCATTGACCACTTTTAAGGAGCAGCAGGTGTGAAGTTATGGACTGTGGAGCCGGAGGAAGACCACAAGCACACAGATAAACTCCCGACAACAAGCAAAAAGAAGTTTGAAGAATACCCTTTAAGTGCCATTTACTGCAATGAAGGCACTGAAAATACACACTGAAAATCTTTGTGGTGAAAAACTCTTCCCCATCTGATGTGTTGATGTGAAAAGAAACCATAAATGCATGCCCCACATCACTGAAGATTATCCCTATATAGAGGCATAATGTAACTTTGACATAAAGAAAGATGGATGGGTTTATTCATGATACCACCAGCGTTAAAAACAAGCTTAAAAAAGCTGTGTAGCTGTATTTATGCTATATATATGCACATCGTATATATAGTAGTATAGAGAAATTGTACTAAACTTTCCTGTCAATATATTGTCATTTTCAGTTTGCGTGACTGAATATAGAGTTATGTATCTCTTTGTTTTTCAACATTGAGCAGGTTTTAATGAAGATTTTGGAGATGAAGAATTGCTGTTGGAGTAATATTTTTTGGTCGAAGGATTGTGCCAGATATGAGTCTTAAGTGGCACATTTTGAGAAGATCTTCCTATACTCTTCCTTCCTTCCCGCTGTGAAATCTCGTAGTGTTTCTAGCGAGCACCACGTCTCTCCTTCCAGCCTGAGGGAGATCTATGCATGTTCTGTACTCAGGTCACTACTTCCTAACATTTCTTATCCTACAAGACTTCCTTGTGCACTCAAACACACATAAGCAGTGATGCCTTATCTGCAGATTATTCACTTTTCAATACAAATAAGTTATCAGTTATAGTTACTGGTTGCCATTTTGGAGAATCCACTGTATAAATAATCTTGGGTTCGGCGCACATTAACAGCTGATAAAGGATAACTAAAGGTTTTGCTCTTCTCTTTCTGCTATGCATTACTTAAAAATAAACGTCAGAAAAGAAGTGGCTGTAAATAAAACTAGCATATTGCCTTGTTTTCTTTTTGTTTGTAAATGAACTTTTTGTATGTCTTTCTTTTTTGTATAAAATTTAGAGAAAACATGTTTTAAAAAGTGGAAGGAAAGTTAACATGGTTATCTTTGTATTCTGGATATACCCTCGAGCCTTGAACTTATAATCTATAACAGTAACACAACACATTTTCTACCAACATATTCATAAATAATTAAGTCTTTCTGGCTGTTTGAGGATCAGGAAATGCTTTGGCTAAACCCGCATTTAAAACATGTTCTTTTGAAGGGTCTGCTCTCAAGTGTCCCCCTCACCACTCTGTGATACAGATGCTGTATCGTGTGCCCTTAAATGTATTTTTGTACTAATAGACGATATATTATGTATGGCACACCAGTACTGTTTTATTTTTTTAGATATAACACAGCTTTAATTGGATATTAGATCTTCACGTGTGGCTGACTTTTTTTTTCTTTTTTTTTTCCCTCTCTGCAACACAATTTTCAGTATACCACTGTATTAATAAATAAATCATTTTTAAAGTAATGTTTGGAAAGACATTCTTCTGTGCACTATACACAAGAAACAACTATACACAACACTTACACAAATAACCATGAGTGTTCTGCAACTATGGGCCCTGGACTGTGGCCAATTGGTTGCAGGGCTTACATTTAAAGACACACAAGCAGTCAACTATTCACTCTTCATTCAACATCTATTCACTAGGAGCAGTTTAGAGTCATCAGGTGTCTTTGGACAGTAAGTGGAAGCCACGGGATCCCACAGTAACTCAGAACATGCAGACTCCACTCAGAGTCAGCTGGCCCCTGAGGATCGAACCCACAGCCTCCTCCCTGAGAGGTAGGTGTGCATCCCCTTTATTCATTGCATCTTAACCAAAACTTTCTGGACTCTGATTTCAAAGTGATCACAATCCTGACAAGTGAGTGTGTCCTTTGTGAATTGTATTTATGGTATATGCATGTTTTTCTTTTTAGAAAAAATGCACCACAGTGAATAAAAATGGTCTTATTATTTTATTCAATTGTGGCTACCCAGGTCAAGTGAATTGCAAAACAGTTAATCTGGGGATTATTTTAGGTTATAATTGCAGTGATTTCATTGCATCCATTCCGTAATAGATTTCGTGTCATGAAACCATTGCACAAGCCCTGTTATCACCGGCAGATGGCGCACAGGAGCTCTATATGATTCTGCTGCAAGGTCAGAGATAAAAATCACAATACGCAAT
Organism: Bostrychus sinensis; assembly: GCA_020698575.1. Lineage (NCBI taxonomy): Eukaryota > Metazoa > Chordata > Actinopteri > Gobiiformes > Eleotridae > Bostrychus > Bostrychus sinensis. The sequence goes on from CM036242.1 coordinate 27,097,722, forward strand.
GCTTTAGGAAAAACAGCTTTTGCTAAATCAAGGCCGTAGAGCAAACAGCCTTTTGACTTTACATTTTCATGCGCTTGTTATATATGAAATCATACTGAGAAAGGTCGTACTCAAACACGTGCAAAAACAAGTTTGCCTCAGCACATTTTAATGTAGTTTATCCGCAACACTAAACGCTTTGAATACCCTACCCACATTTAAAAGAAAGTTATATAGAATTAGAGAGAAACCACTTGAATATAACAAAGCTGCATTATACCAGGGCACACACGTGTATGTGATGAGCATTCTTAACGCAAATCATCCGCAGAGCCTTCAAATCGTTTGCTGTATGGCCGGTGTTGTACGTATAGCCTAAAGCATTTCACTTGGGACTCAAAATGCAACTGAAACGCGTTAATTGATCAAATTGACACGAAACAAAGCAGGCTACCTGGGCTGCTGGTCCATGAGGTGAGGACAATGTAGGCTACAACCACTTAAAAAAAAAAAAAAAAAAAAAAACCTTAGTGTCTATAGGATAGCCTTCAATAAATAATATGTGCAGCATCCTTTGCGCGCTTCCATCTCGCTTCCCTTCACTTCATAGCTGCCCTCACACCAGCAGCACTACATCATCAGTAGGGGCAACAAATCACACGCCGCTTTATTCTGGTGTTGGCTGATAGTAGACAGCCCACCCCCCGCTCACCTCCTCTTCTTGCTCCTCACACTCTCATAGTAGCGCTGCTCGCCGCCATGTAGACGCGCGCAGCTCCGTGGCACATCTCCAATACGCAGTGAGCATCTTGTGACTGTGGACCACTACCACTAGCTATAGTTTTGGATCCTATCCTCTCGGAACCATCTGTGGGGACTCGACCGTGCGTTTTCGTGCCTTCTTTTCGGGCTCACCTTCGCGCCTTGAGTTGTGTGAAGCCGCAGAGGCGACAGCGTGACAATGGTGCAAGGGAGGAAAACAAGAGAATGCGTCTCTTGGACTTTTTGAGTCATGGGTTTTCTGTTGAAGCACCGCATAAGAACTTACTGGGCGCATTCAGATTTCCGTATATGTTTTGGTAAAGATCTCCCTGTCAGCTAGTGATCCGCATCGCACCTCTCATTGGACACGTTGATTCTGTTTATTGGATGTAATTTCTCCCCTTCACTGCGTTTGTCTCCTGTGTTTGACTGACAATGCCGCTAAACGCTCTTCCCCGCGGAGGCAGGAGCAGCGTGGCCGGACTAGGTGTGGGTATCATGGGTGTAGGTGGTTCTGGCATCGGCAGTGGCCCGGGATCATTAAGTCCGGCGTCGCTGTCCCGCAGTCTGTCCCGGCTCAGGGAGTACCGGACGCGCACGCGGATCATGCTGGCTTTGGGGGTGTCTCAGATGGTCCTGGGAAGTCTGATCCTGGCCGTGAGCTTCGCAGCGTTGGCTCTCACCACGTCGCCCCGGGTCCGGCACTCGTGTCCCTTCTGGGCTGGATTTTCGGTGAGTATGGCTCCAGCACCCAGTGACCCGTGCGTCATGTTACAACATAAAATCTGTTTTGAATGCGATCAAAACATACAGATCACCACTGAAAGTAGAATTCACATAAACTGACCTGGCAGGCATAAACTCAGCACTAAATAATCAGTAAACAGGACAAAACTGAAAAATAATGAGGATTTTTATATTGAGCGTGAGCAAATCAAGAAATAAACCAATACTAAATGACCCTAAGCAAGGACTAAAATGTGTTACTTGGATTCAGTGAGGACTGTAGTCTAAGTGAATGCTCGTCCAGCACTGAACCAGGACTGAACCAATATTAAACCTAACCCAGACTAAACTCAAACCTAAATCAATAGTAAAGCAGGCTTAAACCAGGTCAAACCCAAAAGGGTACTGAAACAGAACCGGTCTCTTGAGACAAGACGTAAAGCTCTAAATCAGTCCTAAACTTGGGAATAAACAAAAGCCTAACTGAGGATAACCCTGAACCCTGTACTGAAATCAATCTGAACCAATATCGAGGCTAAACTCAAGACTAAGTCAGTATAAACCAAGTTTAACCAGGACTAAGCCAAGAGACTAAATCTGAACCCAATTCAGGACTTAATCCACAAAGTAGCCTCTAATTCAGGGTGAACTAGAATTAAACTAAAGAGACTAAACCAAAGTCTCATGGAGGTTAAGCCCAGGACTACACCTGGACTGAACCAGGAGCTAAATCTTGTTCATGGGATTCCTCATGTTATTGTGGATTCTCTCAAGGGCCTCCTCTCCCTGTCCAAAGACATTCTTGTATTGTGAAGTGATAAATCTATAGAAAACTGCCTTTCACTGAATTTTAGGTTTTATTTTCTGAATAGCTTTGGATAACTGAGGTTAAGACTAGTAATAAACCTGGACTAAACCAGGACTAAAGCAGTAAACCGAAACCTAACGCAAGAATCAGGCTAAACTCAAGAGTAAATGGTATTTCACGTTTAAACCAGAGCCCCAAGGTCTAAACCAGTACAAAACTTGGACTGAACCAGGACTAAAGCTTGTATTTATGAGCTGCAGAAACATTTAAACTAAAGAAGACACATCAGTGCTGAGTGAGTCTCTTATATCTCTAATGCTGCTCTGATCTCCACTCACCACACACCAAGCTCCAAGCTCTATGTGAATTAGCCTGAACACAGTGCTGCTCTTGTGTACTGTCTGATGTCTGTGGCCTTTTCTCCATGTGAAAATTTCATGCTTGTTTCGGTAAATATTTATGACCATGTGCGCTTCCTTGATTTGCAAAGGGCCCAAGCACGCGGCCTTGCTCCATTAATTATAGAGAGGCGGTGGTCTCCGCGAGAGGGTCTATGGGTGAGGGGAGGTCTTGCTCCGTGGCACAGGGGGACATCTGTGTGGGAGGGGTCAGGGATGGCAGATACTAGGAGTGTACAGTTATAGGCAGCCACGTGTAGGAAGCCACAGAAGTCAAAGGTCAGAGGTCAGAGCATTTTGTACATCAGTGAGTCTGTGACGAGGTAGTATGGATTTACATTGGAGGGTTTTGGATCGGTCTTATGAAGGGGTTAGAGAAAATTATTATTACAAGGCAGGATGCTACTCATGAAAGAATTAGTGGAGAAGATTAAAATTCACAGTACATGAGCTATACACTATAGGCTGCACAGAGGTAGAGTGGCGAGGACTCCAATCTCAGTGCCTTTGTGCATGGAGTCCTCATGCTATTGTGGACTTTCTCAAGGGCCTCCTCTCCTTGCTTGTGAAGTGTTAAATCTACGGTAAATTGTCCATAGTGAAAGAATGTGTAAGTACCACTAAAATGAATGAATGTTATGTTTGCAGTGGTTGTTTATGGAGCCGCTGGATTTTTGTTTTTAATAAAGGTCCTATTTTATGCTTTTTCCATGCTTTTTGAAATAGTTTTGGACACTTTTGTGTTAGTATTTCACATTTTATAACTTAAAATAATGTGTATGTATGGGAAACGTCTTCTTTTGGGGGGCTGTTGCTTGGATTAGGTGTCTGTCGCCCCCTGCTGGCAGCGGTGGGGAATAGACAGAGCATAAAGTATCTATTTAGCACAGCTATTAGCAACATAATGCTAACTGATAAATAAATAAACTGACTGCTTTGTAGAGACAACAATGTTGAAATGATCAGAGTGAGTCCGGTGACAGTGCGTGGGCTTTAGAAACACGCAGGAGCACTTCCTAGTGTCATGCTTCTACGAAGAGCGGTGAGACCAAGAGTATTCAGCTCTTCAGAAGAGGACGGGCTCAGTGTAGAGAATCACTCAAACAGACGTAAATTAAACAAAATACTATTCCAGGTATGTTTTTGAGGTGGAAACTACATCATAACATGATTAAAAAAGTCAGTCCAGCATAACAGAGGAGCTAAAATATATTGAATAAGTCCTCAAAGCTTTTGCTCTATCTCACAATGGTAAAGATATAGTTCCTAAACCTGGACTGTAATCAAGGACCATCTTGTTCAAGGGTAAATGCTCTATCCATTGAGCCACATAGCACCTATATCTCACTATGGTAAGCAATCCACTAACTTATTTACTTAGCTTTGTGGCTGGATGTAGTATCTTTGGCCCTATCGTGCAATGGTACAGAAACAATACACACAATGATTCAGATCCGCAACAAAAATAATAAATAACATTTCTTCCTTGGCTGGCTTATTACTGACCTTTCCTTTAAAAAAATCAAAATAAGACAATAACTTTTCATTATCTTGCTCACACTGGCTGAATCCCCGCCTCCTTTGCAGAGTTTATTAAGTGCAGGTTGTGAAAGATGTTTGTTATTGATTGTGTCTATTTTTGGCAAGAAAAATAAATCCTGTACTATTGCACAGAATTGAAAACAGTATATATATATATATATATATATATATATATATATATATATAATCCCCACAGACTGAATTTGGCGATTGCCTATAGACCCATTTTTAGTTTGCACATTTATGACCCTCCTTTTTCCTTTATTGTGCACTAAAGCTCCATAAAAGCATTGATTTTCTCCTCCTCCTCCTCCTATTCCTCTGCTGGTGTGTGGCAGACATCTTTCTAACATTTACAGCAAAGCAAACCTGAATTATTCATTTTTCTGTTACCAAATGGTGCAGAGTAGTGTGCCGATAATGTAGATGCTGCCCTGTTTAGGTTGAATGGCTAAATTAACCTTTTATTATCAGCCAGAGGGACGTCCTTGTCACCACAAATGCAGTGATAACGCTCAACAATGTGAGTCAACGTGCATGAAACACAGTTAGCATCGAGCGTTTGAGTTTTTACTTTGGCTTTGCTTCCAGGCTACTGAGCTTCGCTAATGAGGAGCACAATGACAAGCTCTCAACCTGTTTTCACCTCTGTGTATTATTAAATGCGTGTGTGGTCTCAGTGGGATGTCCCGGAGGATCTCTGCTTGATGAGTGGCATTGTGGGAATTTCATCAGGGTCGCAGCGAGGAGAAGGCGTAATCTTGAGATTCTACAAAAGCAATGACAGGATCCTCCCACACATGCACACATACAGATGTATCTGCAATCTACACTACTAATTTGATATTGACATAATATTCTGAAATATCCTAGAAATATAATTGTTTTTTAGAGAACGTCCAGAATATGAAACATCAATGTGACCACCTTAAAAAAGTTGTGTGATTTGGTGGGACAAGTTGGGATGAACTCGAGAAATAAATCTGTAGATAAACAAATCTAGCTTTACCAACTAGAGATACAAGTTTCTTCAGGTTAGGGCCTATAACACATTTGGTGTGCTTTGTCCCCAATAAACACAGATTTTGCAAAGTAATATCTCTACTGAGACTATATTCATTGGAATAAAAAAGATGGAACAGTAAAAAAAAATATCAAAGCTCCCAGTCTGCATTTTCTCAAAACAATCCAGCACCAACAGCAGCTCACAGCTCCATGGAGTGGCCTTTCCTGAAACACAGAGGCAACAACATAACAATATATTCAACCCAGAAACCGTACAAATATTTATTCTACATTTTACACCTACAACTGCCCATTGTCCAGAGTGTACACTGCCTCAGGCCCATAGGCGCTGAGATAGACACCAGCCACCAGCAAACCCTAACAGCACAAAGTGGATGAAAAAAATCATTACCTTTGGCTTCCACTAGAAGGATTAGAAAGCTTCTGCAGCAGTCAGTTTGCCTGCAGTAGAGCTGAATGTCTTCGTCTTTTGTATCAAATACAAAATTGCATACTCACGACAGGAGAGTTTTTGACAACCTGCTTTTTAGCTCGGCCAGACCAACCAGTCATTTCCTGTGACAAATGATGATGCAGACCACTGTACCAGACAGTGGCTGCCAACTGGTGTGTCAACACTCAGGAGTGCGTTGTGTGAGGATGAATATAGTTTGTGGTCAGATTATTTGAAGCCTAAGTATTGTTTCAATGAAATAAAACCATTAACTTGTGGGGCGGCAACTGAGTAGCTCCGCTGGTAGACGTTCGACCACTAACCTGAAGGTTGGTGGTTCGATCTCCACTGTCATTGTGTCCTTGGGCAAGAAACTTCACCTACCTTGCCAGTGTGATTGTGTGTTTGTGGTGGTTGTAGAGGCTGTAGGTGCACAGTGGCAGTCATGCTTCCACCATCGAGTGTGACTGAGGAGTGAATGAATAATGCACCAAACTGTAAAGTGTCTTTGAGTGTCTAGAAATTGCTATATAAGACTAATGCATTATTATTATAAAAGTGATTTAAAGCATGCCAATGAGTCTGTAATAAATGAATTCTGAAAAATGAAAGCAAGTGGGAAAAGTGAGTTAGAATATGTAGAGTATAGGCCAAAGTACGTGAGCTTTCTGCACCTTTGCTCTTTGTAACAGCAAGAACAAGAACACACATGCATTGAATTCTCATTTCTTTAGAAAACATTACATTGGCTTGCATTATTTTTTTTATAAAGAATAGCCCTAACCACAAAGATAAACATTTCTTCGTGTGTTATACCTCTATATTTTGTCCCCACAAGTAGCTGCCGGAAGAGCTTTAACATAACACAAAAACTTTCCAAAGCCCACACAAAGATATCCAATTTCAGTCTTGAGCATATCCGTGGTTATGTCTCCCTCATCCTGATTTTCCACACTCTGCACAAAACCTCTTTTTGATGTTTAGCGCTGTGTGTTTGACAGCAGAACATCGCACCCACCCAACGGCCTAATCTCACAAATATCTCGCTCTTTCTTTCTGCTGCTTATAATCATCCCACAACCTGCTTTTTAGCTCAGCCGGACCAACCACAGTCATTTCCTGTTTGGGTAACAACAGTGGCAAACGATGACGCAGACCACTGTACCATGGCCAGAGTCGTTGGCTGTGAATCTTATCGTCGCTGGCTGCGCTTGGACCGATAAATGAGGCGTCGTGGCCAGTAGAGCCAAAGGTCCGCCATGGCTGTCCCGAACTGACAAGCAGGACAAATGAGAGTCCACCTTTCATCGCCATGAATTAAAACTGGATGTCGTCCAAGGATCCTTCTCCGCGCTCTCCCTCTGTCACACAAGATTAAATATGGGAATATGTAAATGCCTCTTGAGGAGTTATCGCTGCATCATTTACAATTTCAAAACAGATTATTGCTGTTGCTAACTGTGATATCTCTCTTTTTATTACAGTATGTCTAATCCTCTCTCTGAGCCCGCCACAAAAGCCTTTAATCTGTGGAAATGCGTATATACTTCTTCTGTCTTTATTGACATTACAGAAGTGGGCACATTTTGGCTGGATTTAAATGCTACGTGTTTGGTTAGAAAGATTCAAATAAACATGCAGCATATACAGTTTTAATTCTGCATTTTTATTAGAAGACTGATACATTTAGGACAGTTTTCTGCTCAGTGCTATCTCAGAATATGTTTTTGCCAGTGTTTCTTTTGTTTGTTTGACTTTCTGTTAGCATGATGATAACTCAAAAAGTATGGATCCAGGAATTCTTCAAAGGATTCAGCACCATTACAATATAAGACACTAACTCCAGCCACTGGTCTGTAAAGGAACAATGTATTAATTTTTAGTGAATTCTTTAACACTGTGAGCTATAATGGCTTTATGACTCAATAGCAAGAGCATTTACCCCTGATCTAGAAGCTCTCCAGTTTGCATCCATGTGTGAGGTCTTTGAGTTTACAGCTTGTCTTAGTAAACTTAAAAAACGTCGTGCTCATCATGTCTTGTGCTTCATGAAAAATAACAAAAATATTAACAGAAGACAGGCTATTTTAATGCATTAAGGGTTCAAGCTGGGCACTAAAAGCACTTTGAAGCCTAAACAGGCTAATCTTTGTGCAGGACTACTGTTACAAAGACCCCTTGAGACTGTATTCCTGGTGTTTGTTGTGGGGTGTAGCTGTCTCTCGGCTCTTGGTGTCAGCAGATTGTGCACTGAGCTGTTCTTGCGTGAGTTTCAGGTGCATTTGTGTTTGAACGGTAGCCGACAATGTGCTGTGTGAAGGCTGATGTGGGGTGTTGGGAAGCAAATTTAGAGGTGCTGCAGGTCTGTGATAGAGTGTGAAATGAGGGCAAAGGCCATGACAAAATAAGATGAGCAGCGAACACAATTGAAGTGTTTGTTGTTGCAGTTCTCTTAATGGCCACCAGGGATATTGCAAAAGTGGCTACCGTTCCTGCCTTTCCCATATTACATTGTTGTTGCTTTTTCCAAGCTTTTTCCCACTATCCAAAGACATGTATAGGTGGCTTGGTGACTGCAAATTGCATATAGTGAATAAATACAACAGTGAATGGTTATCTGTCAGCGTATGTCTCTGTGTCAGCCCTGCAACTACTGACTCCCCACTGTCCAGGCCAGGGTGTATCCCGCTTAAAGGGCCTATATTATGCTTTTTTGTGAGTCTTTTAAATTAAGTTAGGACACATCTAGATCTGCATCTTACGTTGTGTTGGTCAGAAAACACAATAATTATTGAAAAAAACCTTATTTGAAGAAACGCCTAACCCTAACTCTTTGGGAAATGCTCTGATTAGGTCCCTGTCACTTTAAGAACCCTCCCTCCCCGCTGTCCCACTGCTGTCATGCCCCCTTAATGCTCCTCACAGAAACACATGTTGGTGCAGAAGTTGCAGTGTTTGAGTGTTGTCTGCTGCAGTTCGAGGGTGGGTTTGTTTGGTTGCCGCGGGGGAGGCAGGAGCTGTAGCAGTGCTTCCTGAATAGGACAGGACCATGAGGGGGTAGGGGCATGGTCAGGTGGAAAAGGCAGACACCGGTGGAGCCATTTAGGCCTGCCCAAACTCAGTGTAAAAGAATAGAGGATTACTTAAATGTGCATGAATGAAACAAAACACAACTCCAGGTATGTTTTTGCTGAGGAAACAACAACATAGTCGCTGCTAGGCTTGAGCCATCCATGACCCCTATGAGGAATAACTGGAATAAGGTGAACGTTCATTGTTTTATTTATAATTCTTGAATCAGACGTACTATCTAACAGGCTTTGATTTGCAGTGTCTGTGCCTGCTTCCTGAGGATTTGGCCTCTGCAGCTAAAGGGAGTGAATCATCTTTAATTAAGTGCTTTATTAGGCATTTGAGGTCTCCTGGCAACAGGTCTTAAGGCTTTTACTATCATCACATGCACAGTTCAGCATGGGTACAAATAGGCCTTCATTTTGAGGATGAGACCTACTTTGAAGTCAATACAGATTTTGTGTTGTGATGGCCACTTTATCAGTATTCTTCGCTCAGGTTTGTTAGACATGACTCATAGCCACACATCAAAGTGAACTGAGACAAAGATGTTGCACTGAATTCACTCAGGAGCTTCTCTTAGCCTTCAATGGAAATATCTATTTCACCTTGATGCCACGCAACCAGGTTATCTCACATATTACCATTCATTACCACTCAGGCAGTACAATAATAAATGATTAATCCCTGGAGCCTATGCTGTTTTGTATGTGACGTAAATGACAGAAATTAGTGGTTTTGATGCAATATATCAAAGACAATAGAAGAATACTGGCTTACAAATGCATCTCTTAAGGCATGTTTGCTCTGACTGTCCAGATAATAATTCCTGGTCAAGCAAAAAAAACTACATACAAAAACTAAATATATCTCCTTCCCTTTTATTATTCTTGCTTCATTATAACGCCAGGCATGAGACTTTTTAAAGCATTTTAATCAAAATTCAATACTCCTACTACTATTATCTCTACTGCTACTACTGCTTATACTTGTGTTACTGTTAGTCCTACTACTACTGCTAGTATCAGAATTACAACAAGTGCTACTACTCTCTCCACCACCAAGGCCAAACCATACTTTTATAAAACACTTTTTATACTCAGAAGGACATTTGTATTGGTTGTAAGGGTGTAAAATCATCATTAAGGGACTCAAGCCTATAGCCCTACAGTCAGCTACTTATTTGGACGCAGCCTCTTACTGCATTTGTCAATACAGACCGTGGCTCTTCAGTTCATTCACTCATCTCCTCAGCTTAGATTAAATGGAAGAGTGTGGTCAGCCCGCCAGACCGTCCCGTCTTAAATCTCCTATTGATTCAGCATTAAAATAGACCTCCATCAATCATCACACCGGTGTTTACATTCCCTTTTACTGGCCCGGTTGGTGGTTTTCAGCATCACTCGTTGCCGCGGTGACCTCAGTTTGATGACGTGATGATGTCATGCGGTTTCAGCCTCTCAGTGGGTCCCCAGGGTGCTGTTGTAACTCACCTTTTTCAGGATAATAAGTAAGTAGGCACTTGGGCCAGGGCCGCTTATTACCCAGAGGACCCTCCAGAACCAGCACGCCCCTCTGCACCGCCACCGCCACTGACACTGTGCTGTAATGAGACAGAGAACAGGGCGTCCCGGCTCACACTCCAAGGCACCAATAGAGGACACTGTATTTTAGGTTGTCAGCTTTACTAAATGCCTCTTTTCACTGCGCTTCGCCAGAAATACAGGCAGACTTATCTCCTCCATTCACCTGTGTTGGGTATTTTTGGCTCGCTAATGTTTGCTTGCTATGAACCAGACCATTCAGGCGTCTTTGAGTGTGTTGTGAGGTGTCCCTTTGTTATTTTATACATGCTCTATAGGCCAGTGGAACAAAGGGTATTTAGAAAGTTTAAAAAGTTTCTCACATATTTCAAGAGAATATATTAAACTAATATGTAACTTTTTTCAAACTGCAGAGCCAGAAACAAAATCCATAAAAATAGGTTCTGATTTTTTTTTTTTTTTTAAAAAAGACAGTGTGTGCTAAGTTTGATAAAAACTGATGATATGCTGTGGCAGCTCTTCATCTACAAACCTATATAACAACCTGGGTATACATCCTAAAAAAATACTTGCTAAGTGTTGCTTTAAATGACTCAACCACTCACTGAGAGTTGTCATAAATAGGACATCTGAGGCCTAAAGCAAAGTTGTGTTTTTGTTTGACTGTACAGGGTTTCTATCATTCAGACAAGTATTTTATTTTGTCATGTACAGTTGTTTATAGTAGATAATAGTAAGTAAGTACACGGGGCCATTGATTGTGTCTGTCAGTAGTAGTTGGAATAGCCCACCCATGACCCCAAAAAGGACTAAATGGAGGAGAATGAATGAATAATTTGTGTTCTTTCATAAAAGTTAAAGACAGTTGCATCAGGTTTTAAAGCCTGACTAACTTAGGTTTAATCCACTGATGACATTAGGATGGCACTGCTTAAGTAAATAATATTAATTGTCTCATTAACATGGCACCTGTCAGTAACTACATTATATTTAAGACAACAATTGGCTTTGTCTCTCAAGCTGAAGTCTTGAATGTACAAATGGCAGAGTGGTTACCACTCTAGCACCTCCGCAGGGAAGTTGTGGGTTTGATCCTTTGGCCAGCCCACACATGTTCCCTGCATGTCTGCCTGGATACTCCAGCTTCCTCCTATCATTCAAAGACATGTAAGTGTTTGGTGAAATTGAATTCAAATTGCCCAAAGTTAATGAGCTGCAGCTAACTGGTCATTGTTCAAGATGTACCCCACCTAAGGTCCATAGTTGCTGCTTTTACCTTGACATATTTCCTCAGTGAAATGTACAAAGTAAAATGTACAAAGGGTTTCCATTATGCATCACATTGTTGTTTGAGGCTGGTTGAAGAGTGATGAAAGCTATGTGTGTGTTCCTTTTCTTGTGGACATCTGCTGACCCCGGGAAGCTTTAGAGAAGGAAGAATTGGCTCGTGTTGAGAGAAATCTTTCTTCTTTTTCTTGTTTACATTTGCATACATCTCCCATCAGTCCTCCTGGCGGGTGTTGGTTTGACCCTAAGAAACTGACTGACAAAATGTTCGATGCTGCATTTCTTTGTAAACAGTCTCGACCTGGCATGACTGCAGACTCTGAACTGAAACAAGCCAACAGGGGTCAGCCAGGTTTGGGAAATAAAGGCTGTCTGCATACATAGTATAAAAGTATTAGAAAACCACATCTGTCAACTCAAATATACTAACAGGTACGCCAGAGCAGTATGTGGGAATACATGGTGATAGTTACTAGTAGGTGGGTAATAGTAATTAGTAGTGCTGTTGATTAACATTTGGTCTCAGTGAATTTCATTTTGATTTTCAGCGGCAATTAATTAATATTATAAGTGCTTTTAATACTATTAATAATACACTATTTGTTTGTGTCAAAATGAGAGAGAGTGAGAGTATGTGTGTGAGAGAAAGCCTGAGTATGTAACATTAGGCTTTTGCTGTTAGTGGTCCCCTTTCAAATGAATGACACTCCCTGTATAACTCCAGCCTGGCTGTATTACCTGAACTGAGCGGTTGACCCTGTTTTCAGAGCAACCACAGACATATATTTCATTGTTAAATTTAATCCATAAAACTCAGATATAAATGTTAGGGGGGCTAGAAATCATATCTTAAAGGATGTTTTTCTCACCTATAAATTTGCTCTTGTAATGAGTGATTTAGAAGAGAGATTTAAAATTACATGGTCAGGGCTGAGTCACTTCTGCTTTTTTTCCCCACAGTTTTCAAACAATGATATTTCTGGATAGCAGTGGATTTAATTAGTGTTTCTTACACTACCCACTGAGGTGAACAAGAACAAATAGGCAAAAACACGTACTTTTTAGACTGGCAGCATGGTGGCAAATGAAAGATCAACCGCACAGTTACAATGCCAGTTAAATTAAACTCACTTGCTCAGTCACTTGTTGTCAAGGGATTACACGGCCATTTTACCCTAATGACTAGGTCTGGCTGGCAGGACTAGAAAGTTATAGGTAAAATGTGTAACCTGGCAGATTTTTCCTTATTAGGAACCATACCGCTGTCTATATTAATGTTATTGCCATATCACATCCAGTCCCCTTATAATAATATTATATAATGCAAAAAATGTGGTAGATCATCCCAGTATCTCAGTTTTACACATCTCCAACTGGGTTTTCAAACATCTTAATATTAAGAAGTTTCTTAAAATCATCTATGTTACAGTCTAAAAACACAAGTGCATGAGACCCAAACCCTAATGTGAAATAAAACCTAACAAAAACATGTGTAACGAGGGATAACAGACACCGGTACTAATTGTATCACAGGTAGGAAGCACCTGTGTGGACATTTTGACCACATTTTCAAGTCAACAGGAAAGAGGGGCTTAATGACCTTTTATTGCAGTTTAAAGTCTAAGTGTATTCATTGATATATAGTGAAGTGACATGTTGCAACAGGCAGGCTTCAAGTTTTCTACGGGTCTCATAGCTTTGTGCTACATTGACTCCTACCTGCTTTTGACTGATGCAACAAAGCTCTCTCTCTCTCTCTCTCTCTCTCTCTCTCTCTCTCTCTCTCTCTCTCTCTCTCTCTCTCTCTCTCTCGCTCTCCTCATCAATGGGAAACTCTGCTGACTGCAGCCTCCCTTTGTTCTATGATTAGCCACTGGTTTGTGTGGCTCATAGCTTTTATGTATGCAGTGGGTGTGGGAGGCCAGGTCACTGCATGCATTACCTGACTCTACTGTATGTAACTGAGCGGGCTTCTTTCACATAACTGGACAGGAAACTAACATTCACGTTAATTGTGTTGTTTCATTCAGTTTTATTATGACATTAGGTATGTACAGTATCTAGAAAAGGATCATCATCCTGTAGGAAAGTGCCAGACTTAAATTTATTTACAACCAAAATTCCAAAAAGCATCATTGTGAAATGTAAATAAAACAGAAATTAATAGTTAACAAATCTCATAAAGTCCCTTGTATACCCACTCATCTTACTGAAATGTTGCCACTTAAGCTAATTAGTTTGTTTTTTATCAGCATCACATACTTTTCCAGCTGTTGGTTGCTCCTGTCCTAACTTTTTAAGATACATTGTTATCATCAAATTCAAAATGAGCTATTATTTTTCATGAAATGGTCAAATATCACCACACCTGATATGTAGTTAATATTCTGTTGTAAATAAAATATGGTTTAATGAGATTTTGTTCAGTACTCACGTCCTTAAGAAGTCCTTAAAGATGACCTTTTTTACTTGCTTTAGACATCAAATTGAGCAAAGCTATACTCTTATCTTCTATTTAACACATCTATTAGCCAATTTTCTGCATTTTCCTTTAAATCCTAATAATCTATGTAATACTGTTACATCTTTAGTCAAACTGTCTCCTATATGGTGATATTAAGCTAATTTCACAACTTAATGCATAGCAAGGCAGTTTTTTAATAAATTAGACCCGGGGATGTATTCTCTAACCCAGAGGTCGAGCCTGTAACAACAGTTAATGGTATAAAAAGGTTACGGATCACAGAGTACATCGGCTGTTTAGTAGGATACAAAGAAAATCGTTCAACGTCTGACACTGATCAGATTTGTCACCTGTAATGCGGCACTGTTGTTTCCCAGCGGAGCGCCATCTTGAAGTCATTTTTCTGTGATAATAGCCTGAGTGATTTATCGATGGGACGAGACAAATGTGTGCACGTCTGACTTGTGTGTGTATAAATGTTCCCAAAGCACTCATAGAAAGTAACCACAACAGACTTAATCATTTTGTCTGTGCGTTTTTAGCTTTTATTAAAATTAGTTAATCTAGTGATGTCTGCAGTGGACCCCCCACCACCACCACCACCACCACCAAAAAAAAAAAAAAAAAAAACAAAACTGTAAAGGTATCAGGAATATTTTCATTAAGACAAAATAGTACAAAGAAATGTATGCCTAAATCCAAAAGTACAGTGGGACGCTGGTGATGTAGACACTGCAGGGCATGATGGGAAATCTGTGGGTGTTTGCTTCCCTCTGGGCCTGAGTTCCTGCTGTAGGTTTATTCACCTCCTCTCTGCTGTTCCCCAACTCCACCTCCTCATAAACGAGTCAGTGTGGTCCCGTCCACAGCCCCTATCCCAGAGGAGCATCTGCTTGGTCCTCTGGGACTGGGACTGAGTTTCTGCATTTTATAAAAGACTGTCATAGAAACAGATCTGCTTTGTCTCTGGTCTGGTTTTGGGGAAAGTCTGAGCTACAAGACCTTTATTTCTGCAATACACCGATCCTTTATGTTTGATTTTGCAAGTTTAGTCTTTGCTAAACAATGCAATGTTGAGCATGGCAATATTTTACAAAAATGCAAGCCATGTGCCAAGAGATAGTGATTGATTAATATGCTTTATAATGATTGCAATGGTTTTTCAATTGTAGGTGGTTACATTTTACCATAGAAAAAAAAAAGTCTAGCCCTTTCTGATGCAACTTTTTCCTTTTATCCAGGCTTGGGACTGACACAAAAGGCATACTGACCTGTGAACTTCTGTATATATATTTATATAGTTTAACTGATGCAGATAAGTTGAGTAATCAAAAACAAACATGCATCTTAAAAAGTGGATATTTTTTGTCAGTGTAATGTCCAGTGCTAAAGCATCAGTCACACACAAATGGTCTCCAAACAACATTTGGCATCAATGAGAAATGTTTTGGTCAAAAGAATCTTCAGAAAGCCACTTGTCATTTTTATATTGTGTCTATTTTTCTTTGAGTGCCATCCTTTGTCTGATGCCTCAGATGAATTCAGTAATAGATGTGAAACTGAATTGTGTGGCAGCAGTAGACATACAAAGACAGGTAATTTGAGGTGATTTCGGGTTGTTAACGGGTCAAATATTAGTTTGATTGACTGAGCTGGAGACAGTGGCTGCAGCGCCGCATGTCCCTCACTTGGTGCCATGGAAACACTGCTCCGGTGCTTAGACAGTGGACAGCATTTTATCACTGCAGCAAGTCCAAACATTCATAAGCAAATTTAAACAAATGTGAGGCAAAATGGTGAATCAGACATTAAAAATAAAAGTTTTAAATAAACAGATTATATTTTTGCTTCTTATAATAAATCTAATACCAATACCTGTTTTAAATGATGCCACATTTGTAAGGACCACACATTAGTGGGAAGAGCAGTTATTTAACCAGGAAAGTCCTGCTGAGATTAACAATCAATCAATTTGCAGGGGAATCCTGGCCCCACTGGGGACCTATTGTACATGTTTTTGCTGGTAAGGGAAACCACAGCACGTGGAGGAAACCTATCCAGGCACAGGGAAAACATTCAGACCCCACACAGAAATGCTGTTTGGCATTGGCAGATTCGGCAAATTCTTCAACCCACATACTCAGCTCTGCTGCTCATCCCACAAATGCATGTGTTTTTTTTTTTGTTTTTTTTGTTTTTTTTTTTTAATAAATGTGGCATTACTTAAAAAGGAAATAAGCAGGTTTTGAAATATCTATTACCAGAATATTTGTTATCTAAAGCAGCACTATGTAGTGTTTTGAGTTTAAAATAATTGAGAGTTGAGAAAATTATTTTAGTGGTTGATCTATTACTGAGATGAACTGGCCCTAAAACAGGAGCAAAATGCTAATGCTAATGCTAACTTATACTGTGATGTTCTTCAAAAAAAACTGAAAACCTTGAAAATGAAAACTATCAACTTACACATAGCATACATTTTATTCTGATATGGTTGAATTCGATTTCTGGAGATGACCAGAGAGGGAGCCAGAGAGAGAAAGTTGTATTGAGCTGCTTTAATATTTTTTCTGATTCTCACAGGGAAGACCTTGATGTTGAGTTTGAGCTGAAAAGTGATGTACTGTAAAACCGTCGACTTTGATTAGGACCTTGGTAGCTATGGAAACTCCAGACCATCTCCAAGCAAGCAGCATTTGCAGGAGGTGAGGCATTGTGGGGGGTTCATTTCTCCGACACCTGCTGAGTCGAGCTTTGAGAGACAAGAAGTCAGTTTTAGTTGAGTGTATTTTGAGCCTGTTCTGTCTTTGCTTGCCTTTTCTGAAAAGTAAGACTACCACACTTTGTATGATTGGCAAAAGAATAAAAAAATAACTCAAATTGTTCAAGATCAGAGCCTCTAGAGTCTTGTCACACTGAAATAATTGACACAATGTGAAAGGCGAATGAGCTGTAAGAAAGCAAGGCAACAACAAAGGGTGCAGAGAAGAGTGACTTGTACAAGCTTAACAAGAAACGTTTGGGTTCAAGTCAATTACAGCTGCAGTTGTGAAGAGTACAGTGTTGATCCGCTGCCAGAACAAGGCTAAACGTGTGCTCAGTCTCTGCAACTTTACCTTCATTGTGTTTGTGATGCCAGCAGCAGGGACACCTGGGCAAAACATGAAGGTTATGAATGGACAGAGATACAGCACACTCTGTAGTATAAAGCTAACCCAAAAGGCAAATGCTGAATTAGTAATAGAAAGTGAAATACAGAGCTGATCTCAGCTTCTGTGGGCATGAGATGTGTGGACCCTGGTTCGTGGCCAGGGGGTAATATGTTTTCTGTATTTCTTGTATAGTAAAATTAGAAATTAGAAAAGGCCTTTACCTCTCCCCCACTTTGTGATTCATCCCTCTCCTGCTGTGTATAGGGCTTACTCATCAGTGTCATCAGAAGAACAGTGCTGCTCACTGACGAGTTTGTCATGAAAAAGGATGTGAAACAGAAAAGGAAACAGGGAAGGACAAATAGTCCTTGCATCTTCAAAATGGATAGATTTTTCAAGACACAGGATACAAGGCTTTATTTCCATTGTTCATGAAATGCATGAGTGGCCGTCTCTGGTGAGGTAGTGCGTACACAGACAGGTAGTGCTGTCCAAGAGGGCCACTCCAGCCACATCATCATTTTGTGCCAGTCCCAAGCCTGGAAACATGGATTATTACAATCTTCTGTGCGATGTGAGAAAAACGTTTACATTATATATATATATATATATATATATATATATATATGAGTCCTTGTCTATATTTGTTCAGTAATATCAGGACATTTAAAAAATATGATGCTAGCAAACACTATCAGTGTTTGTTGTCATACATATATAGAAAGATTTCTGTATTCCTGTACTTCCTAAAATATTAATGAATTATATAACAATTAATTAAGAATACTTTTAATAATGGACCAGCAGCATTATTGCAGTATATTATAATTTTAACAAATTTTTGTACATGGTTTTGCTTTTTACTTTTCAGGATAATGGTACATCACATATACATAAGTGACAAGTTGATTCTGAAAAAAAAAAAAAAAAGCTGTAGTAAAATACTATGTGTATCCAAAATTAATCTGTGATGCCTAAAAGTGGAATTTGTTTGATAATTGGCCCTGTGTGGTCCTGACGCAGGTTGTGTCTTTGAAGAGTCTGAAACAACATGAGACTCGTGGGCTTCAAATGCAAAGGGCAGCAGCTTTGAACAATGACGAGTGAAGATCTGATCAAATGTCATAGTGACTGAAAAAGGCCAGGACTGACTGAACCCTCTGCAGCATGGGACTGGGACAGCAGCCAAAATGGTCTCATAAACAGTAACAGTGCAATCAAACAGAAAGTAATTACCCTATATTGTTTGTTAAGGTGTTAGTTCACGTCAGTTGTATGGAGACTACTGCAACACCTAATACCTGTACTGACCAATAACCAAAAACACACACTCCTTGGAGCAGTAGACCAGACTCATAAACAGCCTGCCTGTTTTATAAAAAGAAAAATGCTGTATGTCATTGCTACTTTACATTTACATCCTGAATTTTTATTTATTTTAATTATTGTACTTTTTATGTATGGATTACTGTAGTATACAGTTGGATATTGATGAAATGTTTGCTGTGGATCCAGGACATTATGAAATATAAGGGCTCAATCGATTGCACATTTACCCCTGAACTTGAATATCTCCAGTCTGAGTCCAGGTCTGGGCACTATACCTTGTGAGTTTAGGTTAATGTCTGCCTTCTGTGTGCAATAAATTTTCTATTTATTTTAGACTTAAAGGTGCTATGAGCAGTATATTTTTTATATTTCATAAAAAATTTTCATCCAAAAGGTATGAGGTAAACATGTTTAAATCAAATATTATTTTTACTGATAACAAATTCTCCTTCAAGCTGAAATAGGTGCTAGTAAGGTACAGTATATATGCAGACTGTTTTACATTTTTATTCAATATTATGGCAACATGTACAGTATTTTGTGTTGCATGTTCATAAATAAGATGTCATGGCTGATTTATCATTTAGGGGGGTCAGACAGAGTGTGAAGAGCCATTAACAGCAGACATCAGAGGTGTTGACAGTATACTCCCATTATTATCCTCCTCCTTCACACTTCCCCCGTCCCACTTTCCAAGGTCAGCTGACGTTGATACTTGGCTAAGATGCACCGTGCAACTCCCAGCAGCATTTCTTCTTCTTATGGGATCAGAAATGAACTGTTACCTTTTTGGCTCGCTGTGATGTGTATAAATGAGGAGCGGTGAGCCTGAGACATGGCCACTCAATGCATTGATTCTCCTCCTATGGCACTGACTTTTGTTTGATCCTTGGCTTCGCAGCGGTTTCATTGAGGTTTAATTGAGTTTAGTTCAGAGTAGGCACACCCACGCTCTCGGACCCTGTTTAGGTTTTGAAACAAGAAATTGACCTAAACAACGTTGCAGTGTGTAGTCAATATGTATTTGAGTCCCAGAAGGTCCCATGCAATAGACTCTTCCACAAGTGTAATCAAAGAAAGAATACTGTTTTTCGCCATTCATTTTTACAAGGCAGGAGACTAAAAATATTAACTGTTGTTAGATGTTTTTAGACTGCAAATTAATGCTTGTGGATATTTTAACCCATTAGGGTTTGTCGTGATGGATGGATTAAAACTGAGCATACACCAACAAACCTTTGTGGTCTGTCACATTTCAAAAAAGTATTTGTCCACAATAACAAAATAGATATGAAATGTAAATTAAGTAGCCTCTGTAGCTTATATGTTAATTACATATTCTAATTGTTACATTGAATAAAACGGCTAAACATCACCGTTGGTACACTCACTAATGTTTTCTAACCAGGCTCTGACATTACTCACATGTACTGTAGTTGGTTTGCGTTAAGCTTATAGCATCTTAATTTTGAACTCAGCCATTATATATATTATTTACTAAAAGGGTCAATAGATTGTTGTAAATGAAGTTGTTTTTTTAACATACAAACTTTTTATAAAACCATAAAAATAGTGGGATGATGTGTCCACTGCAGAACCGAGGCCATATTGACATCACACAAGGTCACTGTGGCGCTGCGGTGGAGCTGTTCACATTTGGATTACAGGGATAATCCCTTTATTATTTGACAATATGTTACCTGAGTCTGGGCTGACCTCTACAGTGCAGCTGTGTGTGATCCAGGCTGGTTTCACAAAGACAGACTGAGGATAAAACCTCAATCCCACTAATCATCAAACTCTACTGAACAACCTTTTACCTGAGAATACTGTACATTTCACATTAACATTAAAATACTGTTCATGTGTAAGTGAACTAGTAACTTTGAATTTCCCATAGTACAAATATGGTACAAAATTTAACATAAATGAGTAAAAGTCACTTTGCTTCACAACCAGTAGGTCCCAGATTTGCACCATAAAGATAATCATTTACTACATGATACTACTTATATTTGCTCTCAGGAACTAAAAGGAACCTCTGGACACAATCTGGAAGTGATTTAGCTTTTGCTTTGAACATTATTTGGATGATTCTATAATAAACCAATTTAAAAATAATGGATTAGTATGATCAAAATACCCAGCCTTATTTATAAAACGTATGACTCGTTTTGCTGTTGAACAATCTGATCTATTATAGTTTTAGTTTTAGTTTTAGTTTAAGTTGATACTAACATTTCCACTGAAATTATGTCAAATGTATTCATATTTTTGGAGCTGCAAATGTGTGTCTTCAATGTACTAGAAATTTTTCCCCAAATTCTTGACTGCCCTCATTTGAAATATTGTGAAAAAAAATATCCATCCATCCATCTTCTACCACTTATCCGGTACCGGGTCACAGAGGCAGCAGTTTAAGCAAAGATGCCCAGACTTCCCTCTCCACAGACACTTCCTCCAGTTCTACCTGGAGAACCCCAAGGCGTTCCCAGGCCAGCCAAAAGACAGAGTCCCTCCAGCGTGTCCTTGGTTTTCCCCTGGGCCTCTGCCTGGTGGGACATGCCCAGAACACCTTCCCAGGGAGGCGTCCAGGAGGCCTCTGGAACAGATGCCCGAGCCACCTCAGCTGACTCCTCTCGTGAAAAAAAATAAAAATAACATTTTTTACTTTGAATACTTAAGTATTTTTGAAAGCACAAACTCCAGTACTTTAACTCAAACTAAGAAAGTGGATTAAGCAAGTAATATTTGACCAGGAGGATCTATACTTTTACTCAAGTAATGAAATTGAGTACTTTATCCACCACTGGTACTATTAGTAGCAGCAGTACTAAGTTTTAGCGATAGTGGTAGTAGCATTAGTAGTAAAGAGAACCCAAGTAATCATTCTGTTGGCTGGGTTTACTTCTACTTGAGTAATATTATTTTGACAGTAAATTTTTCACATCTGGCCTCAAACATCACCACTAATGCTATAGAAGCCCTGCCAGTCCTAAATCAGTCCTAGTATATCACAATGACAAGGCACATTTGACTTTTGCCTGTATTTTGACTTACTGCCTAAAATAAGCCACGGTCATGTGGACTTGGCCTATGATCGGATCAATGGACAAAATTACCGCAGACTCCCCAAAGGCCAGTGTTGTTGTGTGGTAATGGAAATGCACTGCCACATGAGCAATCCTCTCTCCCAAAGTAATCCTCATTGATTTGTGGGGCCACTTTGATAAATTGAGGGGGCTTAGGTTTCGTGTCACTTGGTTGTACTCAGCTGTGAATGTGAGGCGTAGAGGCATTTCAAAGTTTTTTCACCTGAAAGTGAGATGATTTTTTCTCAATGCGGGCTACTTTACTATTTGAAGCTTATTTTCTCATAATTGTTAGTGTGTGGGAGAAAAGCACTATTAATATTATTATTATTATTATTATTATACATGGAGCCGTACGCAGTCAATAATTCAGAGCAGTAGAGGTTACTAACAGTAGCAGCTATCGTTGTTGCTATTGTCACTGAACTGAACTGAAAAATACTGGCGAGACTCAAGACCAGACTTAGTCCCTTACTGCAGTGATAGTAGAGCGGTTTACTAAACTCCACAAGCGTTCAAATGTTGGCAGTGGTAAAAAAACAAACAAAAAAAAAAAACAACTTCTTTCTTGTTAGCACATAAACCTGTCATATCTAATCCAAGTGGGCTGAGCTGTCACTTGGTTGCACTGAGCCTAGAGTTCACACTGAGCTGCAGCTCTCTCTTCCACTGCTGTAGGTGACTGAAGTGACATTTCCCTAATGCCTTTGGCTATGCTTTATTCAGGTGTTTGCAGACAACAATGTGGTGGGACTGAAATTAATTGGGGGCAGAAATGCCCTTGAAAGGTAATCGCACACCCGTGAAATTAAAAACTATGCACGCCTCTGCACAGCTGGCAGAGGAAAACGCTGACGCCACACAAGTTCTGCATTACATAACCAGCAAACAAAAGCTCTCCTCAACTATTATTGTGTCTGTAGTCAGTGAAAATACTTAAAGTTCTCGCCATGTTACTTGAGTGTAAGTAAAAAAAAAAGTATAAAATAGAAGCCTTCACATGGGGCCCATTGTAATAGAAAATAAAAGAAGAGGGACTGTTTCTGCAACAGTTTTTATTGTACTATACTGACAGTAACTTAAGTAATGTATGAATGCAAGATTTGTCGAACTGATTTCTTTGAGTCTCATATATTTTAAATTGTTTCTTGAATACACACATTTATTTTATTTAGTACAATGATCTTTTTGTTCCCTCCTCTGGATTGAATATAGTGAAAGATGAAACACAAGATACAGCTGACTCCTGGGCTGTATGTGCACATAATGACATAAACTGTAATTAGCCTCTTCCTGTTTGAAAACAATGCATGGCCAAGGTACTGAAGACTTCAGTGAGTGGAAGGTCTCCGCTGTTCATTTGTTTATGTTTTCCCTGATGCAATAATGAAAGTGTGTCTGTCATAGCAGTGGACTTTTCTCCTGTTTGTCCTACTATTATTGTGATAATGAGGAGCTGGGGAACTGGCTCACAACCTCCACACTCAGAGCTGTGTAAAAATAAATGAGGTTATGTTTCTCCGCTGATAATTACAGCGTTGAACTAAAAACTCACTGTTATACATAAAACAAGAGTGGTAAATGCATTACAATTATGCAGATGGATCATAATTACTATGACTATGGTGAGAGTGTTAACTATCTTTAAATCAGAAACCCACACTGTGCCCAATGTTATGTAAAAATGAGGTGCAAAAAGATAATGACTGGTTACAGATGGGAAAAGCAAACACAAAACTCTTTCTGCAATTTGATGGATTTAACTTATTGTATTGTACTCTGGAGACGGTTTTGAGTTTTTTTGTGACCAATATTTATAACAAATTTCAGTAAAATTACATGGGTTATGAGAAGTGCTCATAATTAATTTGAAGTAATAAACAAACCAAAGGAAACTGTACAGCAAAGAAATGGTAGCTGTGGTTGATAGAAGTTTACCTATGAGAACACAGTACAGTAATTTAACTTATTTTTTTTACAGTAGTGGTGGAAATAGGGGTACAGTCTTTATTTTTTAATATTTAGACCTATATATGTTTATTTGTCACTGTATTTTTACAGTAGAATTTTTTTTTTTTTTTTGCCTTTTTTAAGCTTTATTGATATGACATAGAAGAGTAGGAAAAAGGGGGAGACTGAAGAGATACATCAGGCAAACCCACAACGCTGAGGCAGGCTGTAATTGCCCTGAATATGCGCTGCAGCTCTACCACTGAGGCCTATGGTGGCGCAACTGCCAGGTTTTTACTGTAAACTTGCCAGTATTTTATTGTAAATTTTACATATTTTTTTCAGTGCAGTCTGTTCAGTCATAACCTGGTCTCTGTCAATACATTTTTTACTCCACAACCACTAGATCTTACACACTTTTTTTTACTTGTAACCTTGGCTACTACAACACCAAACTGTGAATTTAAGCTGACCCCAGCTGTCTGTAAAACTATAAGGTTTTTACCTCCAGCTCTGCAGGACTGAATACTTGATACTGTGAAGATCTGAGCACTTAGAGTGCTGGTGTTGGGAGAGGGCAGAACAAGAGGCAGTCAAAATCCTTGTGGGTGCACCGTGGCTTGTCTCCTCCGCTCTCTTCAAACCCTTGTGTAAGTCTGGATCATATGACCCGTTCTCACCCGGGGTTACAATGGCTGGCTGAGATGTAATTGAGAACATTAGTCTGGCTGGCACACTGAGACTTCGCCGCGATATTTAACAACCATATAATTCATCTTTAATAAATTAACTCTAAACAGCAGCTGATACTAGAACAATGGCAACTCCCAGTGTAAAGATACAGTTATGGCGTAATGGGCTGGAACAGGGTTATAATTTCAGGCAGTGCTGTTATTGAGGTGCACATATAGGGAGAGAAGATTGAGGTCACAAAAGATGTGTTTACAGTACACTTACAATATTTTTTGTAAGTCGCTTTTCACCAGCCTGAAGAGTCATGAGCAGTACTTTGTTATTCTTGCTCTTCTTTATTGAACCACATGTGGAGGGAATTTTTGCTGTTAGCACAATGCAGTCTACCATGATACAAAAGTGTGTTTATTCCATTTTCTTTATGTAAAATCAATACATTTTTTATTAAAGGCACTCTGTAGGAATTATATAAAAATAAAAAGGTATTCCTGACATAGCAGAAATGTTTTATACACAGCACTTACCAACCAGGAGCTAACCAACAAAATGACTGTAACAAAAACATAACTATATCAGGTTTGTAACAGACGACAAAATAAAAGGCTAGAAAGATTTATTTATAGAAGGCATCAGAAAAATCAGAGAGAGACAACATATGTTTCAGTTGCCTTTATGGGAGACTTTAAAACCTCAGCACAATTTAGGCTATTTTTATTGTGCTGTGTCTCTTTCTGGTGTGGGACCAACGTGGGACACACATGATCCAGTAAAAACCTGGTTTGCAGATGAAAACAGATGCAGTTTAAATCACAAAACAAACCACTCAATGCAGTCATAAACTTGGTCTTTCGTCTGTAGTGGGTTCAACTAAACACATTTGAGTCACTGAGTCATCTTTGAAAGACATCTGTCATATGTTGAGGCCTTTTTAGTATTAATTGCTTCTTGACTTGAAAGTGATGAGTAGCCTCCTCCTGTCATTGGTGGTTTTTCACTCATCCTAATGAGTTGCAGAGTTTGCGGTGCTGGATATCCCAACATAACCCATGATGGATATGATGGATACAAATGCATTAGTTACTTTAGCACATTTTCTAAAACATACAGTTCTTACCTGCATTTTTTTATTTTCTAAATGAGTAAAATTTGCCTTCCCTCTCTGTACAGTAGTAGTAGTAATGTAGTAGTTGTAATAGCAGCAGCAAAAGTAGTAGTACTTTTAAATTTACCAGTTCCAGTACCTTTTGTGGCAGTCCCAAGCCTGGATAAAAGGAGAGAGTTATGTTAGGAGGGGCATCCAGAGTAAAACCTATGCCCAATCAATCAGTGTTAAATACTAGATTGCAGTATATTGTGTTTCTTACTACTACCTACACTTGATGATAGTGAAGTAGCAGCACGATTACATTTGTACTTCTTCCACCTCGGCCTCCACCTAGAAAGACAGAGAAGGACATCCACATCCGACTTCCTGATGGTAAAACAAAACCCTGCTCTGCCTCTTTCTTCCTGTCTTCTTCTCTTTTTCTGTCTCTTCTTTCAAATGTGGCTGGCTTCGGGGTGAGATTATTCTGTCAGCACACCAGTGAAAGCCTGAATCAGCGGTTGGTGGCACTGCAGCTGAATCCACTGTAGATGTGTGTGGGACAGGCTCTGCTCCAGTGTAAAACCATCACAGGCTACTGCTGCATGTGTGGCTCCACTAATATCTTTATTCATCAGGCTCTCTTCATACTGTTTTACATAATATGGCACTAATAAAATGCAAGTACAGCTGTTTATGAAGATATGCTTTCATTTGGCAGAAAGTTTCATGGCTAATAAGTTACTTCTAACCAAAAATGTTCTGTGTTCATTGTTTTTTCATTTCATTGTTCAATCCAGAACACTGTGTGGCTCCAAGAATATTTGAAAGTATTCTGTATTTCCATTGCAGGAAAATTATACTAAGGTTAGCCACAAGGGGTCAGTAATAGCACAACAGACTTTGTACCACTGTAAGATACAAGACTGTGTGGGTCAATGGGTTGAGCATTTACCCCTGAACTAGAAGCTCCCTAGTTATATTATTTTTTTATTCATAATTTTAAACCAATCTTAGATCTAATCTAATCTCCAGAACAGCATTGCAAGTTTTACAAACTTTAAAACATTATCTGACTAAAAGAAAACATTTGTTATTATTACTCTACTGGAGCTATAAAGAAACAGGTAAAGATACCAGCAGGGGGCAGGAGACTAAAGAGTGTTGCAGTCTTTTGAACATATAATCAAAGAAAAGAAGCACTTCACTTCCTTAATTTTTTTTTATGATGCAGATTTGCTGTAAAATGAATATTATATATTATATATATTATATATATTATATAATATATAATATATATTATATATATATATATATATATATATATATATATATATATATATATATATATATATATATATATATATTATTTTTTTTATTTATTTTTTTTTTTTTTTTGGGATAAATGAATAAGAGCAGACTGGATGTAGAGGGCTTGTTGATTGGTCAGAACAGAGAATTCCTCAAACAGGCATGAATGAAGCAAAACACAACATAACTCCAGATATGTTTTTGAGGAGGGAACATGATAACACAGTAGAAAGCTCTGAAAAGTTCATTTTGCATAATATAGCCCCTTTATTTTTTTTTTATAACAACATTGTATTCATTTGAAGGTGTAACACTGAAACTAAATCATGTAGACTTGGCCATTGCCTCTCCAAAACAGTGACACTAAATTAAAATGGTCACCTTACGTGTGTATGCCCACATGTGTGCTCAAAGTGCCAAAACATTTAATGCTAATTCAGTCTATGCCTTTCCAAAAGAAGATGGTTTAAGATGTGAGCCGCTCAGCATATATTCTTTTTGACTTAATTTCTGGAGCTGTGCAAATACTCAAGTTGTGTGACTGTAAAATTGGTTCTGTAGCCAATCAAAGCCCTCAGTGCAAACATATGTGGATAATTGAAAAGGAAACCATTTTGGATTCCACTCATTTGTTGCAGCATCAAAGTAGAGATCTCTATGAAATGAGGAGCATCAGTCTTAGCGAAGCAGTGTGTGACAGGCTTATGTGCTGGATGTACACAGTTGAATGGATATTTAAATCAGGAAGAGGAACCTCTCATTTGGTTTTCTACATTTCTTCCCTCTCTCCATCTTTCTCTCAGCACTATCCAATCTGTTCGTCTCTGCTCCTATGAAGTGCAGAACAAACCAGGTCAAGTATTTTAACCCCCAATTTGCTCTTCTGAATGAACTAATTTAGTTTGAAAAAAACAAAAAACAAAACAGGACCTTAAATGTAACCAGCGTGCTCAGTGTCCATAGAGAAGCCTCTATGTCATTGTGCATGTTGTACTCAACATACTGCATGAGTCACACCCTTCAAAATAATAACAAGAACACAGTGAGGGGAGAAAAATCGCAGTACAGTATCACTTTATTGTTGTGCAAAATATGTACAGTGGGTCAACCTTGATTTTACACAGGCCAGCTTGTAAATAACTGTCATGAGATCTACATATTGAGGCGGCAGATTGAGAAGTCGAGCAACAAGTCCGGACACAGCACAAGGAAACAGAAGTTGTTTTTCCAAGTGTTTTGTTCAGTCTCAAGAGGCCAGCTCATTTTTTTCTGTTTGTTTCTGGCAGTTATTTATGTCATTCTGTTTCCACAAAGGAATTAATCTAGTACTTTGTTTCTTCATGTTACTGCTGAGCAAAAACACTGCGTTCTTAATCTTTAACCAAAAACTCTTATTGTGTAGTTTTCCATTATTCACCTAAATGTCAAAAGTGCTAGTTTTTGTTTTCTTCACCACTAAAATGTTTTTGTTGGTGCCGGTTGGGTGGTTGGTTTGTTAATCTGTTAGCAAGGTAACTCAAAAAGCAATGGTTGAATCTTGATGACATTTTCAGAAAAGATTAAAGATGGGCCAATGAAGAAATTATTTGTTTTTGGTGTGACTCTCTCATCTGGAACCAGGAATGTTTCAAGTATATACAAGTATTTACAAGTATTTTGTGCCAAAGATACTAACTCCAGCCACAAGGGGTCAGTAAATTAACAGATTAGTTTATTAGTTTTAGTGGATTTTTTTTTTTTTTTTTACCATTGTGAGATATAACCGCAGTGTGGCCCAAACGACAGAGCATTTACCCATAAGCTATAAGATTATAAACCATTCCCGCTTCTATTCAAGTCTTTTATGAAGGACAACCATGCCTCTAAATATAATATCACTGCTACTTCTAGAACTGAAAAGGCATGACCTCTGTGAACTAACAATCTATTTTAATGCAAGCCCTGACATGTCCCTGTTCACTCTCCTGCCCTGGCCACCTCATCCTGAGTGACTGGATCTAAGGACACATAGAGGACCCATTGAGCAGACATTACTGGCCACTTGAGAACAGATCATAGGTGTGCAGAGAAGTGACTGGGGTGGTAGTGACAGATCCATGTTCTCATTTGTACTGGCCTCTATGTTTACCACATCCAGTAGAATAAAAATAACACATTGAAATTGGATGTAGGCCTCTCCACTATGACAGTGTGCCTGCAGTTTGGTGACAAAAGTAGCGTTCCTTTTTTTTTTTACAAAAACTAAAAAAAAAACATTAAAGAATATGTTTTTTGTTGTTATGGTTATTGTTAAATTGATATATTTAGGGGAAAAAACTTGGATTAATAGCACCCAATGACCCCTTAAAGTCAGTTCTATTTGCTAAAGTTAACTTATTAAAGTAGGATTTGTGGTGATTGACGGATTAAATCTGAGCAGACACTGATAACATACACATTTACAAATCAATATTATTTATCCTTTAGCATATGCTAATTTTGTTTATTGCTAGATTCAATAAAATAGCTAAAACATTTAGCATTAGCCACAATTTGGTGGTTAATGCTAATTCTTCCATTGAAAATCAGCTTTGCTCATGGCACCATTGTTTTGAACACAGCTGAATTGTTTACAAACTCTAAAAGGGTCTATTGTTTGAGATGGTTTTAATAAAAAGGAAAAACTGAATCTGAACATTTAAATGTTACGGCTTTGGTTTGTTTCTGGTTAGCTTATACAAGACTATATGTTTGATTATAAAGTACAGTATGACTTGGTATTATTAAAGTGCACAGCACCATAACAGCATTTCTTTGATTTATCTGTCGAGCTGAGCTTCAGAGGAGACACACCCCCTTCTCTCTCAGTACACTTCTCTCCCCCACGTCTTCTTCGTCTCCTGCACCCAAACCTGCTGTTGTCCTGCTGTTTCCATGGCAACGGAGGAGGTGCCACAAAGCGGAGAGATGCTGTACCGTATGTGGGGGAGGGGTTAGGAGAGGGGGAAAGTGTTGTAGTAGATGGATGCTGGAACAGTGAGAGGGGCTTTTGGCCGTGTACAACTACTCCTGCTACTGCTGCTGATACAGCAAGAACTGGGGCCACACACACACACACACACAACACACACACTTCTGTTAGTGCTTCAGGCTGCAGTGCAGAGGACAGCAGTAAAATACACCTCCAGATCCACAAACACAAGAGTTCACAGGATGACTCACACTGACTGGAGGTTACACATGTTGTTTTATATCTATTGATTTGAGCTGATGTTCACGCCTTTGTAATGGAAATATTGTAACTTTATATACTTTTTTAACAGGAGTAATGCAGAGTTTACTGAGAGTCAAAAATACACTGACAAAAGAAAATTACCCTCCAGATGCCATAAAGACTGACTTATCTTTAGACCGCAGCTGCCATCATTCACCTGTAAATTCAGCTCTGGCTTCTTAAAAGACGTCTTTCTATTTCCATTGCTCACCCCCATAGGCAAAAGCTAAATTTCCACAGTCATTACAGGCCTCAGGATAGGAATCAGGACCTGGCTTAGATGGATCAAATGATTGCAAAGCGTGACACACAGGATGGACATGCGTGCCACTCCATGCCCCACTGCTCTCTCACTCGGCACATAGAGGTGATGTGAAGGTTACAACCTAAATTGTCACATGAGCATGAGGACTGACGCTCCCCTAATGGTTAAGCTCACCTTCATTTGTCTTTGATTTAGGGACACACACAGCATACAGTATGTACACACAGACAGACAAAGAAATGATCTTCAAGGTGAAACTAAAGGCAAATTTTCAAGTTCTCATTTCATCCATTTTAAGAGTAAATTTATTTCCCTTGGTACAGATGACCTATTTGAAGATAATCCCGTTCAGATTTTGCTTATTATACATTAGATAGTTTTTAAGTAAGGTGAATCCATGGTCAAGAATACACGACAACAGAAGAACTCAAGGAACTGATCCTATCTTGAAAGGGCCCAGACCTGAACTTGAAGATCTTCTAGTTCAAAGGTAAATGCTTTTTCCATTGGACCACCAAACCCTTATATGGTAAAGAATCTACTAAAACGAATCATTTGTTCTTTTAGTGAGTGAGGTTAATGTCTACAAAATCGCTTGAAATGCTTCTGGATCTGGTTCTGAGTTAATCATTTTGTCCTTGGTCCTTTTCTACTATACAAATTTACAGCATTTTTCACATGTGCCTAAAACATTTACACAGTTTTTTTTTATTTTTTATACTACATATGTACCTACATGTACCTACTGTACCTACATATTGTTTTATATTATTACAATAAAACATATTTTACACTATGCATTCAGTGTGCTTCAGGGAGAAACCAAATTGCATTGTTGGCTTTAGACAGTGATGGATTGAGACAGATGGTGGGATGTTGAAACTTTAACAAAGAAAGAGTGAATGTCTGTTGTGACTATTATTTTTGTCATCTCAAGGTTTGCGTTTTTAGCCATAGATAAATATCTACCGGCTTTAAACATGCTGCCGTCCTATGCACCATCTGTGCTGTATTTTCACTGTTATTAGCCTCTTCCTCTCACCTCTCTCAAGCACATCCATTTAATCACCTCTTTATTTCATTAGCAGACACTTCCCCCAGACGTACCACACTGCTAGGTTTACATGTCTGCACTTAAAGTAAAAGCTTGCCCAAGTAACTCACACACACACACATACATTCACACACTTATCTCTGAGCTCTTGACCACCAAACGGCTAAAGTGAGGATATGAGAGTGTCTTCTGTCGACAGTGAGCAGCAGGGGGCAGAGTCCGGCGGGGGCTGTACATATGGTTGGTTTAGCTGTATGTGTGTGTTGTTGGCCTGGCCGTGAAATGCCCCACGTGATGCGGTTGTGGGGGATTCGGGGCTGTCGTCTGTGAACCAGTGAGGGTCCCTGCTCCTCTCAGTGTAGGGGCTGATGGGAAATCATTATGGATCCTAGTGAACGGCCAGTGTGTGGTTACCAGGGCAACGGCAGTGTCTCCATCCATCTTGGCTGCAATGATGTTTGAGAAACGCCTCGCCTTCTAAACCTCACTCTCGGTAATGGCTTCTTTGATTGGTGCCGTGCATAAATGAATAGGAGAGGTGAAAAGTGTGATTTAGGTCCAGGGCATGGCAGTTTTAGGAGATGCATGCCTTTTTAATCAGTGGTACTTACCTTTACCTCTGGTTATCATGAAGCCTTTACATAAAGTCTGTTCATATATAATGAGAAAATCCATAAGAAATGTACCCCATGGTTTATCTGACTGCCCTCTGTACATTAAAAAAGTATATACATTGAAAAATTATGTATAATGTAAAGTTAAAACAGTACTTTTAATTCATTACAACTATTGTATAAACATTCCAATAGCTACATGTAGTTCATTCAACACAAGGTTTTACAAGTAATTAAAAAGACTAATTGTATGGTAGGGGGGCATGGTGGCAGAGTGGTTAGTGCTCTCATCTCTCATGGGTTCGTTCCTTGGGCTGGCCAACACACAAACTCTCTGGGTGGAGTCTGCGTATTCTACCCGTGTGACCCCGTGGTACTGCAGCTTCCTCCCACCGTCCAGACACAAGCCTGTGTTTGGTGAATTGGTGACTTGCCCTGAGTGAATGGTTGTATGTCTGTGTGTCAGCCCTGTGACTGGCTGGCACCAGTCCAGTGTATAGCCCATTTCCATTCTCTGGTACTTTACTTTCCCTGCACTATAGTGTTCACACTACAATAGATTTGTGTTTCTAAGTCATCACATATGGTCTTAGTTTGTCCCAATCAACCCAACAATAAATGATGAAAAACTGCAGTCTTGGGCATGCCATTTTCTCACTTAAATTAAAAGCCTTTGCTGGGTTTCTCTGGCAGTAACTCACAGTTTATGCTCTTGCTGTAAACTACTAAATGCTGTTGTCAGCAGCTGCAGTGAGTATCTGCCTTTATTCAAATGTATATTTCTGCAGTAGACTAAACCTTGTTTTCTATCTCCTGTCTTTACTGTGATCCCTGTAACTCAGACATGTCTCAAACAGGATGCCCAGTGTCTGAGCTCACCTTCAGTGCTGTCCCTCTGGTGGTTCTGCTCCCAGCGGCCAGCTCATTTATACAAGACAGGCTTAACAAATCCAACATAGTGGCCTTCTCTTATACTGTCACTCAAACATCCAACTCACTGAGGACTGCACTTGCCGTCTTGGACCCTTATTCCTACATTCACATTTATTTAGTATGTATGACATTGACCATTTCAGCATAAGAGTTGCACTTAGGCAGTTTATAATTATCAACCATAATCTAATACTTCCACCAAGACATTTGCCCTGTCTCACATTTGTTAAGATGGCTAGGCACTGTTATAATTATTAAAATACTATAGATGTAATTTCATAACTTCAGTACATTGCATTGTCTGTCAACCACAAGGCCGAACAGAATATGAATCTATAAATGGTAAAACAGATCATATGTTTAATTTAAGTGTGAATATTTGTGGTTGTCCTGAGCCTTCAACATTCAAGCATATATCATATGAGAATGGAGTTACCTACACATGAAGCAGAATAATGCAAGTCTACTGCAGTGATAATGAGCCTGCAGAGCTGAAATGTGACAGAGTTAGTTCAGAACATGTGGTTCTTGGTGAAGAAAGTGAGTCACCCACACAGCTTTGAAGGAACAGGTATAGCTATTGTAATTAGTTTAAGCACTGTTCATGCATTATGCCTCTGACTTTTTATTTATTTATTTTTTTCTATAGCAAATGTCAGAGCAGCATACATTTCCCAGGAAACTATTCTCCAGCTAAATTATTATTATCTCAATGCACATTTCATTCTGTTCATTTGTATTGTGGTTACTTTACTTTATCCAAGAATAAAACTCATAAAACTAGAGAGCACAGACCATCGTCAAGACAGTGGGCCTATCTTGCAATGGTTATAGATAAAAACAATCCAGTGCCAGCAAAAACATAACCAGTTGTGCATTTACTGTACATACATTGCTTTTTTCCCTTTTTCTTTATAAGTCTGAATGATCTGAAAGCAAAGAAAGCTGGTGTTTGAACATGTTTGCTTTGTGTATGAGGCTGTAGTGCATGTGTGTAGGTGTGAGCTGCACTATCGGACTATCAGAGTCATGCATTCTTTCTCGGCAGGACGCTGGCTCCTCTGATCCTGTCCTGTGAAAAGCCCAAACTGCCTTTTATCTCTCTGTTCCATTTAGACTTGTCAGGGCCGTGTGTGTGGGTCTGTCCTCTTCATATGTGAGTCTGCCTGTGTGCAACAGAAAACCCCAAAGAAAGCCCTTGTAGCACGAGCTTTTTGGTATATGTAGACCTCCACTATGTTCTATATTAGTGATTCCCAAACTGGGGTCCGGGGCTCTCTGGTGAGCTGTGAAGGTAATGCAGAGGGGGCATCAGAGATTGTCTGCATTAAGTACATAAAAGCTGTTTATGTAATTCTGACTGATAGGGCTGCTTGATTATGGAAATAATCAGAATCACAATTATTTAGATCATAGCAGCGTGGAGTTTGAAGGATTTTTCTAAGGCACTGAATGGCACTGACACTGACACTGGTTAACACGTCTGCCTCACTGAAAGGAAGAACAGAGATGTGAGTTACGCTATAAGGTAACACGCACATTTCTCCACCTCTCTTACAAAACATGACATATAACTTTAGGGTAACTGGACTGCTTTCTGCTCCTTCAGTTATTGTTAGCCTCTTGCCATTGTCAAGTTGTAGATGATACGTATTTGGATAAAACAGTGGCGTAAGGTGCTGTCGTGTATTGTCTGATTTGGTTTATAATTGCTGAGTAGTACCTTAAAGTTATGTGCAGTCATTTAAGAACTTGGCCTTAAACAATATTTTCTTAGTGTGGAAGTTGAGCAGTTGCTGTCTATGGCCTGGTGTTGATGCTGAGTATTATTAATGCCTTAGCCCCTCCGCCCAGAGTCACCAGCCGTCACTGGGAATCACAATTTTTTACAGCTATTTTTCATAGACAGCCAAAATAATAATAATAATAATAATAATTCATCGAATTTATATAGCGCTTTTTTGGACACTCAAAGACGCTTTACATACACACACGCACAAAGAAAAAAAAAACGTTTATGAAAAGGCAAGATTGAACAGGTGAGATTTTAGCTTTGATTTGAAATTTGGTAGAGAGTCCGAATTCCTGATGTGTTGTGGGAGTGAGTTCCAGAGGACAGGGGCAGCTGCAGCGAAGGCTCTGTCGCCCATGGTTCGGTGCCTTGTCCTGATGATGGGAATGAGGAGATCAGTGTCTGCTGATCTGAGGCGGCGGGTGGGACAGTGTTGGCGGAGGAGATCGGTAAGGTAAGGAGGAGCTAGGTTATGGAGGGACTTGTAGGTGATGAGAAGAACCTTGTATTGGATACGGTATTGTATGGGGAGCCAATGGAGCTGTTTAAGGACGGGGGTGATGTGGTCTCTGGAGCGGGTGTGGGTGAGTAGGCGGGCAGCAGAGTTTTGGATGTGTTGCAGTTTCTGAAGGTGGGTGGAGGGGAGACCATATAAGAGACTATTGCAGTAGTCAAGTCTGGAGGTGATGAAAGCATGGATTAGGACTTCTGCGGTAGGTTGTGAGAGGGAGGGGCGGAGACGTGCAATATTGCGGAGATGAAAAAAAATAACATATAGAGGAAAAATAGTTTTATAATTTAGTTGTTAATTGATTCATAGAGCCTAGTACAAGACTTTGGACCACGATTTGGACAAAGACAAGTGTGCATCTAGCTTTGACAGTTCTGTATAGTGCCCACATACGGATGTAAAGAACATTCATAGTCCAATTTAATTAATTGTTTTTTCTCGATTATATATATGTTGTAATCGTTGGGATCCAAAATTGTAATCACAATTAAAATGTAAGTAATTTCACAGCCCTCCTGATAAATTGTTTGTTCGTTGGATTTTTAGTTGAGTAACTACTAGAAAACTGAACTGTTAATAGTGAGATTACTCAGGACCAAAGAAATGGCTATTTTTTTGTGTAGATGCTTCTTGTGTAGATGTTTTTTTTAAGGATTCTTTCTCATTGTGCGATATACAGTACATACAGATACTTTGTGGATCACTGGATAGCATATAGCATTTACCCCTTAACTTTAACATCCCCAGTTCAAGTCCAGGTCTTTATTTTTATTGGAAGATTTGCCCAATGCCTCTGAGCGTTTCTGGTGTAATAATGAAAAGGATGCTGGCAGGAATTGGTATGAAACTAAACCAACAATACTACACATACAAGATGATACAAGATGAGCAGTTATTGTTTTTCCAAATATTTCTGCGTTTGGATTCAATAACAAAGCAATAGTAAATCTCTGAACAGTCCAGGTCTTCTGCTCTCGTCACATCTGTTTAATCAAAGCAGTTTGACTCCACATAACGCTTCAAATTTTCTGCCTAAAAACTGCTTTGTGCTTTCAGACACCAAACAATTAAACCGCCTAGAGCTTACAATCAAGGCCTGTGTTGCCTTTTTACAAATCCCGTAATGTGATATCACTCCACTCCAGCCAGATTTATTTGAGTCTTTTTACTGAGCTTGTTACTGTGATGTTTATTGGCCAGACTGTGAATAAGGCGAAACGGTTTGTACGCTGTGGAGGAAGCTCGGGTGTTTTTTCTGGTCTGCGTATGTGTGAGAGAGTAGGTTTCAGTGACTAATGCTGCTAAGTATTGCATGTTTAATCCCGTTTCAGGATGCAGCCAAGGGGAAAAGCCTCCAGTGATTGAAAAGCAGCAATGCTATCATCACGTGGCTACATATCTCCCACAAAATGACTCAGAGGTGTGCCGAGGCCAACACATATGTGACAGAGAGCGTCCTCACTCTTCACATGTGTCCTATCTGTCAACATGTGTGAGCTGCTTGTTGCCCTGATACGTGAGAAGGCATAGAGAAAAAAAGGATCCTCTGTAGTGATTCCTCTAGCGCTAGCTTTCTATCTTAAAAGTTTACCTGGAAATCACAGATAACTGATCTATCACATGTAATTGTCTCCAAATAGCTAAGAAGTATCCAAACTTTAATTTGATATATTACCATTGCCAAGGAGTTTATGTCTTTGCCTTAGTCTGCTGGCAAAAATTTTGAGCATTCTGGCACTTCCAGAGTGGATAGTGCATTTACCCCTGAACTGGAAGATCCCCTGTCTATTTTACTTGTAGTCAAGCTTTTGAATTTTGCAATGTAATATAATTTTTTTTTCAGAATGTAGGCCCAGTACAACAATGTCATGGCCTTTTTACATTGATCACATCATATACATTTTTTTTTTTTTTGATTAGTCAAGTAAAGTACAATTATTCAAATCATATTCTCACAGTACAGAGCTGAGGAAGCACTACAAAGGTCACAAAAGACTATTGATAGTACTACACACACTACACACTACTAATAGTAATGTGGGTATGTGTTTGTGCATATGTTTCATGTACATTGTTTAATATTGAACACTGTGAAATGTATTTGATATACTTTATCTGAATGTATTTGATCTTGAATGCTCAGGAAGTAGTAATTATTTTAATAATATAAAGGGGTGGGAGCAAATAAGCGTTACTTCATCCCACTCCTTTCTGAGCTAAAGATATGTAGATGTAAAGGACTATTTGTAAATATGGATTATTATAAATATGTATTACCATTATTATTGATATGTGTATATGTATTATTACAAATTAATGTGCTTAATTGTGACAAAATGCCACAAAGATGAATGTACATGGCAATGTATGTATGTCAAAATTCTCGAAAAAAAAAAAAATCATTATCAACAGTAAAGAAAGTGTATTTGCTTTAAAAAACAAAAACAAAAGGGAACATCAAATGCAACAGTTTAATCTGTAAATTGTCTAACCATTGAATAAGAATAAATCATTGAATTTTTATAATTGATGTGATAACTATGGGCTTCAGTCTTTTCTCATGCATTATTCTCCATGTTTGTCTGCTACCTGTTCTTACCATTAGGTTCTACCTTCACCTATGGTAAAGAAGAGGTGCCTTACCAAGGGAAATATTGAGATGGAAAGCTGAGTGCGGCAGAGTAGGTAATAAAAATGCAGAGTGTAAGAATATACAGACTGTGTGGGAGCTGCACAGAAGCGAAGAAATACAGAGATAAGAGTATGATAGAGGCAAAAATTGGGTTGGAAAGACTCTGGGAGAGAGAAAGAGAGAGAGAGAGCGAGAGAGAGAGTGGAGTGAGCGAGGAGCAGTGCATGATGGGAAGAAATGGCCAGAGTGTGTTGGTGTTTAATGGAGGGTGAAGAAGAAGGATGGTATGAGAGACAGTGGAGGAAGAAGAGCCTGAAGGTTATGGGTAACCTTTGTTCACATGCACTTTGATGTTCACACCTACATTCAGTAGAGCGCTATGGTTGGCGCTATGATTAATTTACACTGATCAGGCATAACATTACGACCACTGACAGCAAGTGAACATTATGTCCTCAGAGTTGGTGTGTTAGTAGCAGGAAAAATGGGCAACAATTTGAGCACATTTGACAAGGGCAGAGCATCTCCAAAACTGCTGCTCTTGAGTTGTTTCTGTTCTGCTGTGGTCAGTGTCTGTCAAAAGTGGTCCAAAACAGGAACAGAGGTGAACTGGTGACAGGTGATGCACGTGGGTTGCAAATGCTGGCCTGTGCGGTCTGATCCAGCAGGTGAGTTACTGGAACCACCAATATTAGGCAGGCATTTTAGGGATATTATGGCTCAATTAAAACAGAAACAAACATCTAAAACCACACAGGTGTATCAATACCAGATGGAGATAATAATTAGAAAGAAGAAAATGTCTCTGAACAGCTCAAATCGCTCATTTCATCCATAGCCTGGAGCTAAAAGGGTGGTTTCAGGTAGACAGAGCGAGAAATGCAGTACTGATGCAACAATACATAAGTTTCAGACAGCACTTAGTTCAGACCAAACAATTTAACCGAATGGGAAGCAATGTCTTTCCCAAATGACTGTGTTCTTAATGGCCAAAACAAAGGTAGCGCTTTCAAGCATCACTCCACTACACACAGTTTTATTATCCACTAAATAGGTCTAGAGCTATAGAACCAAAGTGAAGAACTGCACCTCTTCTTTACCATAGGTGAAGGAAAACAGAACTATGCTATGTCTACATTTAAACTCACATACGTTTTTACATGTATAATGCCGACTTCTTGATTTGAACATACAGAGAAGGGATAGTGACCATGGCACACTATAGAGGTCCGGACCTCTGTATTTTATTATTGCTAGACTATACCAGATCTAAACCAGGTCTAAACCAGGCAAAAAAGCATGACTAAACCAGGACTAACCCAGGTATAAATCAGGACTAAACAGGTCTAAACAAGGACTAAACCAGGACTAAATGAGGTCTAAACTAAACTGGCCGTCAACATGATGGACCTCAGTATTTTTAATCCTGTGTACAGTCCTGGTAGTCACTTTATCTGAAGAAGGATGCTGAGGTTAAAGCCAATGAGGATTTGACAAAACACCACAACTGATTATCTTGGCTGATTATTTCTTGACCAATTATTTCTTAAATTGTACTTCATAATATTTTTTTTATCTGCTCTAACCAAAGCAGTTCAGTGTCTGCTCCAGTCCATTCAATGGCAAATTGTAACAAGAATTTGAATGCCCAGTGTATGGGGGTGTAGATTGTGTAGGAGTGAATCATACTAGGAAAAAGCAGGGCCCATCACACATCATCAGAATTAGTGCATGTTTTTATTGTACACTATTACCTCTGTTATTGTAGTCATAAATAAGTGCACAGTGTTTATTGCCAGCCCAAACACTCCACATTCTTCATGGACTAAAGACATCAGTTGTGTTCATCTGATAGAGATGGCTGTGTATCCTGATGACAAACATGAAGACAGATGGGCACACGGAGACATAACTCCTACATAATCTGTGTACAGCTCCTCTCATTATGTCGACAAAGAGCCTCAATCATTATTTAACTGCAGTGGAACAAATAACAAATCCCTTATAAAAAAAAAAGTCTGCTTTGTACTTTGTGCTCTTTGTTGCTGCATTTATGAATCATCTCGTTATACAAAGTTTATTTATGTAACGTTAACCACTAACTCACCACATGCGCTTTCTTCTTTGTGTTTTAGGTGCTGCTGTCTGGCCTGATTGGTGTTGTGTCATGGAAAAGACCTCTTTCTCTTGTGGTAAGTAAACTTTTTACAAACTTGATTGTCTTCGTCGTTACCTGGCTATGTTAAAAACCATGACAAAAGGAGCATATATTCATCAAACTAAATCACGATGAAACTGTGACATTAAGTTATTATTACCTTTACATAGCCCTGATTATACCTAATCATCTGAACACCTTGCTCAGTGTGACATGTAATTAACATGTGCTACTTCTTTAGCACAGTTTGTACTTTACTGTTTTCACACACTTCACACTCCACATTTGGAGCATAGAAATGTATGAATCTCATGTCCACACTTATGCTTAAAGGGAAAGTATGAGATTCCTTCTTAATAATTAGTGAAAAAACTTGTGAGACCTTACTTATGATTTTTTTGTGTGAACAACTGAAAAAAAATATGAGCCAATTTATTTCCTTTACACTGTTTGTTGTGATGAAGAAGAAGTCTGGTACTGAACCCTGAACCAGACTTTTTGCATCTTTCTCTGTCTAGATTGTTGCTGCTGTTTACATGGAAGCAATTTAATGCCATAAACATTTTACTGTATTGTTTAATGGCATTGTGGCTTCTAGTCGCTTACTCACCACAAATGTTTGAAAAACATTGAGAATCAGCCATTCCTTACATGGATCACTGAGCAATTAATAACACCGAGGTGTGAGAGAAGATTGGTCACACATTTTGCACTGAGAAATTAGCAAATCCTCTTACCTCTATCCCCCAAAAGAGCATGACTAATTTTCTGTAAAAATCTTTGGCGGCTACAGCAGAGAGATGTCAATCTGAGACTTCCTGTCTTCAGACTCCTCAGTGGTCTTTATGGGACTGAGCCACGTCCCAGAGCTGACTGGAGGTGACTAATGCACCGCGTGGACGCTTTAAAACCAAGCAGCTCGACGGCCCTTCTGCTAATGAACATACTCAGGCTATGCATCACTTTATAGACTTTACTTTGCAAAAACAGTGTGCATAATGATTTTGTTCATTTTTAGCTTGGCAATGCAGCTTATGGTTTCACCTGCGTTAGTTTGTTACTTTGTTCCTTTGTTCCTATGTTGCTGTTTTTTTTTGTTTTTTTTGTTTGTTTTTTTTTTCAGGTTTGGAGAGAGCATTTACTCCTGAACTAGACAAACAAGATAATCATGACAATCAGACAATCATGGCTGTATGCACCACGTCCGGAAACGTCCGGAATTTTAAACCAGATCTAAACCAGGACTAAATCAGGACTCAAAAAGGACTAAACCAGGTTTAATCATGGACTAAATCAGGTCTAAACAAGGACTAAATTCAGGTCTAAACCAGGTCTCAACAAGTACTAAACCTGGACTAAATAAAAAATAAACCAGGACTAAACATGGATTTAACCAGGACTAAGCAAAAAATAAACATGGACTAAAGCAGAATGAAAGCACGTCTAAACAAAGACCAAACTATAAATAAACCTCAGTTGATGGACCTCAGTATTTCTAAAATACTTCGTACGGCCCTGAGGACAATGACAAGTGTTTCAGTTTTTTTTTTATTAATGAGTGTACTTTCTGAACCCGGCTCCATTGTATTATCAACATAGTATGCCCTTTTAAAAGCAAATGTTTATTATTTAGCATTTAAGCTGCTAAATAGTGAAATAAATTTTTTATTATGTGTAGATATCTATATTTTGGCATATTCCAACATTTTTGCTTCTTGTTTACTCACAAAGCTAGACAAATGTGGGTTATAAATAGCAGGAAGACGAGACAGGTGGAGGATGGTTTTGACACAGGAGTCTAGTCTTGTTTGGATGGTTGGAGACGGTGTGTGTTTGTGAGCAGATAAACAAGCAAGCTAGGGGGGAAGGCAGTGAATGAATATGAAATTATGTACAGCCTGAACTCACCTTGTAAACTCCAGATGAAAGATAATGTCAACTGATCTATCCTCAACAGCGAATGAGGCAGCCCAGTCTTTATGGTTCCTCCTAGAAATCCACCTCTCTAAGCTTATTTTCCAATAAACAGCTAATAAAGTCCTCTCTTTTCAGTTTATTGTGGTGCGTTTAGGCTCAGTGCAGTCACGGTGCATCAGTCAGATAGGGAGCCACATACCTGCAGTGTTGTGCTGTTTGTGATTGTGATAGATTAGGTTTAGAGAGACACCGAACGACAGAGAGCGTTGGAGGGCACTCAGTCCTTGTTTGCCCTGGCAGGAAACAACTCTGTGATAAGGTACAGGATACAATATAAATGTCTACACACTTGTGTGATGTACTGTACGCTATAGGAAATAAACTTACAGCAGGGTTTCCATCAATAAGTTCACTTCAATTTGCTAGACGAAATATATAGGTCCAGTCAATGTCTCTCCAAATTTTGTCAAAATGTACTTTTTGCCAATCAGAAATTGAAAATCATAGCCATATTTTCTATAACTGTTGTTACTGCACTATCTTTTGGGAAAAGTTGGAAAGACATATTTTTTAGAAGACAACAATTGAAATAACAGAGCTCTAGTGCTCTACAGAGGTGTGCTATGAAAGATGTAGAAAGTAGACAGACATGGCAGCGATGGGGTGAATCGGTCACTGCACTCAGATAGTGGCAAAGACTGTGTCACTATCTGATGCTAAAATATTGAGAGAGACAAGTGTTAGTGGTCCCTCTGTGACAGAGGAGCACACTGGTGTCACCCACTGTCTGTCTGCATCAGCCATGCCAGCACTGCACAGCAATCAGTATCAGAACCTCGGCCTTGTACGTTATGGTTTTGCTGGCAATAGTTTGTTAGTCTGTTAGCAAGATGACTGAAAAAGTAATGGTTGAATTCTAGTGAAATTTTCTGAAAATGCCAGAAAAGGTCCAAGGAAGACTTTTTTGTGTGGATTCAGAACAATGTGAGACTCCATTGTGAAACCAAAGCTACTACCTCCAGCCACAAGGGGTCAGTAAAGGAACAAATTATTAATATTTAGGCTTTGTGGCTCTGTGGATGGAGCATTTACCGCTGAACTAGAAGACCCCCTGTTTGAGTCGAGGTAACTCTGGGCACTGTGTCTTGCAAAAATCCAAGTGTTTCTTTCAGATTTCAGTAGAGTAGATCAAGTCACATGGGTTAATTTTGTAACTGGGCATTTGTCACATTAAATAATATAAAAATAAGAATTATCAAAGTAAAAGTTTAATTTAAATCAAGAAAACTCACTCCCAAAAAGTGGTAATTTTAATAGAGTTTGTGACAGTTGTTTGAAAAGGAGCCAGGCCTCACCTCTGCTTGACTTTTTCATTGGCAGACAATCCCTTGGTTTTTTAAATTCTGCTCCATCATCTTCAGGTCTTTAGGCCCGAAGATTGTTCCTTGTCCTAATTAATTTCTTGCACATTACTCTCTTTTGTATAATTGCAGTCAGTGAAGGCCAGAGCATAAGAAGCATAATAAAAGAAACCACTTCTGCTCTGTATAATCTAAGTCAGTAATCAAGCCTTTTGTTTGCACTGAATTATTGGAAAATGATTCAGGTTCATGACTTTGCTTCCCATTGGTATTTATTATCTGAGTGTGGTATATACTGTATTATCTAATTATAAGGCACATTCAAAACAGGAGACAGCGATGGTGGGCGCTTTTTTTTTTCTGTCTGTTTGTTGCACATCCTGAGAACACTTCAACTTGTTAATGCAGCTCACATTTCAACACAAACTCATTGACAATACTTGAGTCATTGCTAACACTTTTAGATCTGTTGTGGCTAAAGGCAAAACTTGAAGATTTTGTAAAGGACAAACATTGCATTTTGAATTAGATGGCTGTCTGTCGCCTGACTGTGATCGTGTGTCTGATGCTTTCATTAACCTTTAACCAGATCATGTTTCATGTTGCCTTCGCTACATGCCACCGCAGGCTTAAGAGACGGAAAGCAATCATTCATGTTTGACCTGTGAATGTAACATATGCATGATTACAGTCTGCTTTAGGCTTCCATATGTCATCTGTCATACTTGGGTTATAATGTCCTCTTTCCTATACGTTACACAAAACATGTACATGGCTACCACTACATTGATATAATTCTTATTCACACCTAACCTGCATGGCACTGATTTTCCCTCGTCTACATACATCAATCAGGTGTAATGTTATGTGTTATGCTGTGATGCACTTTGTATACTGACACCTTTCTGTCAGACTCAGCTTCACTTCAATTCCATCCTTGGGCCAGTAGATATCAACTACAGACTCCACAGTTTGGCCTTTGTCAAGCTCGCCCAAATGCTTATGCTTCCAACACATAAACTGACAAAATCCTGATTTACTGCCTAATATCCCACCCACTAACAGGTGCCATGGTGAAGAGAAAATTGGTGTTATTCACTTCATGCGTCAGTGGTCATAATGTTATGTCTGATTGGTGTATCCTCGCTTTGCCTTAGATTTTGTCAGGGTACTTCTTTTACGGTCCAAAGACATGTACTGTAGGTGAATTGTTGACTCTTGAGTTGAGTTGAGTGTGTTTATTCAGACGTATTCAGATTTATAACAAACTTATAACAAACTTAGTTTTTATATAAATCAAGCCATGTCAATTAATAACACACAGTACCAAAACTAAATCAATA
The DNA here is from genome assembly GCA_020698575.1 of Bostrychus sinensis. NCBI lineage: Eukaryota > Metazoa > Chordata > Actinopteri > Gobiiformes > Eleotridae > Bostrychus > Bostrychus sinensis. Next base: position 27,142,207 of record CM036242.1, read on the forward strand.
ATATTGTCTTGAAAAGAAATAACTTCTTTATTCCTTAGACATCTGAATAGGACTGGGAGGAAGTAAAAACATATTTCCACCCCCTTTCATAAATCCTTAGGAATGAAGTGTTTTATCAAGTCATGAAATTTAAAAAGAAGAAGAAGAAGAATTATTTGCTATATTTTGCTATATATATTTGCTATATTTATACTCTCTTGCAGATATCACTACTGTCAGAGCTGGTAAAATAAGGATCATGTATAGGAGCACACTGTATATTCTTCAAAGGGTGCATAACTTCATGGTTATCTGTTAGTGCCAGTGGTCTCATAGTCACCACGGCAACCCAGAGACACATACTGTAGGCAGCAGCAACAGTTTAACAATGAGAGGCATCCCAGAATAGAGCCTGGCACTCTCAGATGAGCTCAGAGCACAAGTAGAAACAGTCAGATAGGAACAAGAATGATGTTCCTTCCACTTGGACATACACTAAGGGATATTAAATTATGAATCTCTAAGACAGGAACAATTTTATCAGCTTTATGGTTGTGATAAGAAGCGTATAATCCAAAGTCCCTATTGTGAAATTATAGTCAAATAAAACATTTAAACACAAACACAATTCTATTTTGGTTTTGTCCCAACTTTACCACTGTCCCCAACCATGACCGAAAGCACCATAGAAGTCACAGAGGGCCGGACCTTGGTATTTTTGTATTGCTTGACAAGACCAGATCTAAACCGGGCAATAAACAGGACTAAACCAGGTCTAAACCAGGTCTAAACCTGGATTTAATGAGAAAAAATAATTCTAAACTAGGACCTATTTAAGAAAAAGACAGGACTAAACCAAGACTAAACCAGGTCTAAACAAAGACTAAACCAAGACTAAAACAAAGACTTAACCAGGACTAAACCAGGTTTAAACCAGGTCTATATCAGGATTATACCAGGTCTAAATCCGGATTAAACCAGGACTAAACCAGGTTGAAACCAGGTCTATATCAGGACTAAACCAGGTCTAAATTCGGATTAAACCAGGACTAAACCAGGTTTAAACCAGGTCTATATCAGGACTCTACCAGGTCTAAATCAGGACTATACAAGGACTAAACCAGGTCCAAACCAGGATTAAAAAAAAATAAAAAATACTCTAAACAAGGACTTATTTAGGAAAAGTCAGGACCAAATCAGGACTAAACCAGGTCTAAATCTGGACTAAACCAGGTCTAAACCAAGACTAAACCAGGTCTAAATCAGGACTAAACCAGGACTTAACAAGGACTAAACCAGGTTTAAATCAGGGCTAAACCAGGACTAAACGAGGACTGGCTGTCAACATGATCAACAAAATCCTGTTTACGGCCATGAAACCAACACACATAGCCATCTTTCGTGCTTTTCTTTTAATAAAAAAGTAGTACTAGGGGCACCTTGCTGGCTCACCTTGTAGAGCTTATACCACTGAGCAGCCTGGGTTTAAATATGAAACCCTTAATACTCTGGTCCTTTACACTTTTTCCCTGTCCATCCACACTCTCTCTGTCAAATGAAGGCTAAAAAATATATAAATATATGAAGTACAAATGGTGCAAATTACATAACACGAAGACAATGGAGCAAAGTTTAGAGCTTACCGTACGTTTCTGTCTTTGAGTTCAGTATTAGACATGCAATTATCTCCGCCTCATTAAACATCTTGTGAATGTATTGTCAATTTTTGTCCATGTTCCACTTTGTTTCCCTTTTTTTTCAGTTTAAATTGGTTTTGCTGTTTCACTGTGTAAGCAGATGTAGCCAGCAGTAGTTACTCAATATTATCAGCAGCCATTACTTTGCTGTTGCCTTATTGGTGTGCCAGCATATTAAAATTGTTAATAACAATATACTGTATACATTTTTCCAAAAGATTCCTGATTCAGTATGCTCCTAGATGATTTAAAATACAGAAGAATCTGTTAAAAAGCATTGCAGGATATAGATATGCATCTGACCTTTGTTGCTGACTTTGGCATTGACCAATGTAGATAAGAATATAATTGTTTACATGTGACAAGAAAAGCATTTAACCATTGATTTGTTTGTTGCATAGATCATGAATAAAGCTCAGTGGCTAAAAGCTTGTCAGAAGAGGTTTGGCACATCGCTCAAGTGTCAGCCTCCTTGGCTTAATTTAATAAAGGCCTGAGTGTGCCTGCTTATCAATCACTCCATATAAGAGTGATTCATAGTCTCATTTCAGATTGATGCCAAAAGTTTGAGTCCAGGGCATTTAACTATCACTTTTCACTCTGATTCTGATCTGAACCTTTATGTGTACGTCTACAGAGTACCTATTGTTTAACACTGACATACACAGATCTGTGCTTCTCTTTAGTCTCAAATGTTAACAACCCACACAAATCACTGGCTTTGAGAGACTTTCTATTACAATCTCATAACGACAGTGAGGGCAGCGGGACAGTGGTTTATGGGGGTTTATACTGTGCGCCCGGTGACAGCCTCTGACCCTGACAGACTGTAAATAACACTGCAGCAGACCGAACAGGGAGAGGATACAGAGTGACGAGCAACAGCTAACAGGCTAGTTCTGCAATACAAAATAACAGAGCTAGGATAAGTTAATGATAGTTGTTTGATAATGAGAGTTGATAGATGGTTTGAATGCCATATAGTTATTTCCCCAGCCTGTTTATAATCTCTTTGTTCTCTCAAGGTACATCCCACAGGTAGAAAGGAACTAGATCTAGACTACATGTATGTATTTTGTTAAGAAATGAATGTTACTTTTCAAGTTTAAATTCTTAGAGTAAAAGTATATTTCTATCTCCATGGAAAAGTACTAAGTGCTCGCTATGCAATGAGGTCCTGTGTTTGAGCTGGGTATGAGTTTAGTAGTGCAGCATTAGTAGTAGCAGTAGCAGTAGTAGTAATACTGTATTAGCAGTAGCAGTAGTGGTACTCCCTGTAGTACCAGTTTCAGAAGTCATAGATTCCAGATTCCACAGATTTACTCAAATAATTTTGTCAAAGGGATTTTACTTCTATGTTATTAATATTAATGGAACAGTTGCAGTATACATATGTATTTTTCACTAAAGTATTAATTTTGAGTACATCTTTCTGCTCTGCTTCCTACTGCCCAAAGCAATAATGACTTGTTTTAGACACAAAGGGGGGCTTCAAGGAAAAAAAAAGGTTGAGAATAGCTGCATTAGAGGATACTCATGTTTGGGCAGATATGTTGGGATGGTCCTGGCTATTTTCACCTTCTAGAAATTGGTCTTCTTTCACTGATAATAAATCATGTAATAGCAGCTAAATGAGCCCATTGGCATCCCACTCAGTCCATCTCTTACTTGGTACTCAATCAGTTTTGACACTATGGTAGCACCATTTCACTGTCTGTGGCCAACTCACAGACAATTTGGCTATTTGGACAGTTCTTACATTGTACATTTTGTGATTTTCATTTTCTATTTGGCTGCCTCAGGATGGGTAATTGTCTGGCTTGTGTGCTTTTGGCTAACTTGAATCTGCAACACAATTCAAGTTAGCCAACAGTGTAGGTTTTTGGTCCTGCTTCATCATAAGCAAGATATATTTTACAAACAGCCACAATCCTTCTATATCTGCGTGGTGTAGATTAACTTTTAATGAACGACTAATGAGATACAAACTTCCGTAATGAGAATATGCCGGCTTTTGTGTTTTGATTATAATAGTCCCTTAGTGGATCATTTAAAGTTGTTGTTTTGTTTTGTTGTAGGCGGTGACAAGACTGGGTACATTCATGCATTACTGCTTGTGGAGCTTTTGTAGCCGGTTAACAGTTTGCTAATTATAGAAACTATTACATAGCTATCTTTACTAAGCGCAGAAAACAATAGACTAATATTTGATTCATTAAACTATGACTCATTCAGCCATTATTTTGACCTGCATATATTGAACCAGACTCCTCATTTATAATCTACAAATTAAAGCAGGCTGATAATCACAACAAGATAAACAAGGCCGATATGAATAATAAAAGCCCTTTCAGTGAGACAACAAAACCTCAGGAATAATGGAGGCAATTAAAAATAATTCAACTCAAACAAGAGCTGCTACAACTGAAAAAATTATAAAATAAAAATGTAAATTGCCCAAAGCAAGATGATACTTCTGCATCTCAACTGCAGGTGCACAGAGACTAAAAACAAGCAGACTTTTAGGGACTTTGTAAAGCAGCCAATACAACTAAATGTAATTACGTGAGTGTTTTTATATGCATCCATGAGTATTAATGACTGAAAGAGACTACATAAAAGGGTAAGTGGCTTTTAAATTATTAAAATCTTGTGATTGCCTATGGAGTGGCGCACAACATCTGCTTTAGACTGCATTATGGCAAATGAAGTCACCAGAGACAGTAGTAGAACAGTAGAGGAAAATAACTACATAACTACATACTTTTACTGATTTGAGTATTTATACCGCCTCTGTAGAGCAATCAGCTCTCCAAATACAAAATGCTTTTAAAGTCATTAATTTGTTCATGCACTTACAAAAACTCCAAAGGCACGTGTACAATGTACAGCGGATCAACAAAACTGAAAATTTTCTAGTTACACTGCAATGTAAAAGTGGTCTATCAGCATAAGTATTTTAAATCTGGGGGCTGTAGTAGATGGATTATTACCAGATTGGAAGAGGGTTTGTCTTCTTTTTAAGAACAGCAAAACCTATAAATCTCTCCCTTTTGGTGTTGTTGGAAATGTTTTTCATACTTTTTGTCATTTTTTTTTTTTTTTTAGGCTTTGGCTGAATTGCTTTATTCAAAATGTTTTGGCACATTGTTGAAAAATAAACCCAATCCCAAAGATTAGATTTATTTTACACAGACCTTTGAAGAGCAGAGAACAAGCAAAATAATAACCCAATATTAGACTGTAAACTGCAGTATTGTAACAAAGAAATTCAGCATTTGTGCATTGGTTTCCACTTTATAAAAGACTTTGTTTATTGTGATCTAGGACAACTCTGCTCTATTTTCCCTCCTGTCGCCTCAGTGCCAGTTTGCAGTGTGTGACAGTGTAGTGATTGTGTTTTGGTCAAAGAGAAGCATTAGAGGCAGGGTCCACCAGTTTGAGCTTCAAAGTCGAGTGAACAACAACTTGTACCTTGCGGTTCCTTGTCAGAGACTGGACATATAATTGTGGCTTGCTCACAATCATGTCAGCCATATTTCACAGCTGAGTGGACTGCAGCAGACGAGGGTTAGAAATACCCCCTCTTTGAGTGTGCACATTTTGTACTATTACAATTATTGACTATTTAATACCTAATTCCTGTTCTGCAAGTGATTTATTTTATGTTTGTAGGATTGTACATATATAGAAGCATTTCTTGCAAACACCATACAATATACAAATTTGTAACCTACCAAATTAGTTTGATGGAGAAGTCAGACAGGGAAGTTCAGCATCATTCTAAGCAACATTCAGCCTTTAGCTGTTAATCTAAATGTTCATATACTTCACCAGTAAATGGGGAAGCTTGGGGAGTACTGACTAAGCATTGAATCATTTATTTCCAAGCGTATTAGAAAATATTTGTGATCAACTATTGAAACTACTTAAGAAAGACACACCCAAGTGTCTCACAGACTGATGAAAAGGAAAGAATCATCAACACGTATAAGTAAGGGGGTACTCGAGGGGTAAACAAGAGAAAAAAGGTTTGGAACCACTGCATTAGACCACTCTTTACACTTTCATGGACATTTCTATGGTGAACCACAATTTGTTCCTCCATGACAAAGTACATTTGAGTCCAAATGTTATTCAATTTGTAAACTGGTTTACACATAAATTGCTTTTTGTTTCTTGCATTTAAGTTTTTGTTTATGCAAATCAGCTATTTTTTTTTCTTTTTGGCCTTTTCCTTCCTGGGTCGCCACAACACGTCTGCCTCTTAGTATGCATTCATTTCCCATAATGATTTAGCATAGGTTTTCAACCCAGGTGCCCTTCCTGATGCAATCCTTTCCGTTGATCTAGGCTTGGGAATGGCACAAATAGTACATTGACTTACAGTATGACCCTCTGTGGCTGTTTATTAGATGTTGGACTTCTTTCTACAGGCTTTTCCTACAAGATGTTTCCTCTTTAAACACAGAAACACATATGTATTAAAGCAAAATCTACAAAACAATTTTTGCAGTTGCAGAGACAATGAATTTAGCAGCTACCTCTCTGTTTCAAACAAAGCCAAAAAATAAATACCCTCAAAATGCCCTTTTCATATTTGTTGAGGGTAAACACGACAATCTTTATTTTAACCCAGGGTCTATAATGTCGCTCATGTAAAATCCCACCGCACTAGACTGGCCAGCTTCCAGTCCAGTTAGCACACCGAGTGACAGCACAGATCCTCAGAGCGCTACCCCATTCTTCTGCCCTACTCTGGAGACTCCATACACAAACAATAGCTGGAAAATTGTCAGCTTTGCACAGAAATTAAACTGGCAACATTTCAAGCAAACCTACGAACCACCAACCGAACAACCCACTCTGCCTCCTTAGACACTGCAGCCCCTCAACTCTGCAAAGGCCACATAACGCATAATCCATAGTGTAGCATTAGGTTTGCTTAGGTGCATGTTCTCCCAAATGTGATTATGCATGCTTGATAGCTTGCTGCTTTTCACACCTTTTACTTGCGTATGGATGGCTGAGTCAAGGTGTGAGCCGCTACTGAGACAGCGACATGCCAAACAAAGAGCACATTATAAAGCTGCATATTTTTTTCTGAATGCTGACTAGGAATAACAAATATAAAAGCTATTCCTCAAAAGTGAAAAGCCATAATTTCTCTCAATTTTACCCTTAGAAAAACAACCAGATGCTGAACAGAAAAGGAACCTAGGTTTGTTTTTGTATGCCGTGAATTGATGGTTTATGACAAATGAAGAGCTCCTATGAGACTGAGCCTGAATTCCAGCAAAGCTACAGTTTTTCCCAGAAGCACGTTTCCTTTAACAAGGCAGACCATTAATAACACAGCAGCACATGCGTAAACATCAAGAGGAGAGTGAGTGTCTGTATATACCTATCAAAGTACTTTTTACAATATGTACCTAGAAAGTATATTGAGTGAACGTTTTTTATCCACCTCTGGAGATGTTGTTGCGTGTATGTAGTACCCGAATGTAAGATTTGCTCTCCATTTTGGTTGCCTGCTTTATTTAAAGCTATTATAATGCCATGAAAGATCTAGTGATGTTGGGAAGTGGCTATGCTGCATCAATACAAGGTTTAAATATTGCAAAAAATGTGCAGTGAAAGCACTCACATCTGCACAACCAAAATCCACACTTTGCTCATACAAGTGATAATATTTTTCGAGTTGCTTTTCACGAGCTTTTATTGCATATTAATAAAGCTGCTATTTAAACTGAACCAGCTTGAAATTGGAACGTGGAAATGAAGGAATGGCTTTCGGCAACATTTCAGGAGAAGCATTTAGTGTCTGAAAATGGTTTAAATGCTGCCACTCTTGACTGCCTCCAGTGTAATTAGAGGAGGCTGAGGAGTCTCTGTGTACAGATGCTCTCACCATGTCAGATAGGGCTGTGTATTTGAGTGGTGTCTGAGTGAATGAATGCTCGTAATACTATACTGCATTTGGTGCCTGGTTCCTCCGAGTTCTGTTATGTTGTGACCTGACCCAGATGGAGGGGGTTTAGTGGAAGATGTAGCCTGCTGCCAGCTGAAATGGGCCCCCCAGGATCACCTGTCAGAACTCGCTAAAGCCAGAACACAGACAGGAATAGGTGTGTTTCAGACACAGAAAAATAGAGGAAAACAAAATATGTGAGATGACGAAAGGCTGAGTTTGGGGATAAAGAGGGAAGCGTTAAAAGAACAAATCTGCAGGAAACGATGCGGCACTTCAAACACAAGAGAAGCACTCAAAAATAGCTTTGGGAGAGGATTATTCCCATTCACATGTTCTCTGTGGGGCATGAGATTTTCTGGTTAGATTTTTCTCTTTTCTTTCGAGTCATTTTATAGAGCTGGTGGGGGACCAGGAGAAGAAGAAGCCCCAGTAGAACATGAGTTATACTGATGTGAAATAATATTAAACTGGTCTCACTTGAAGGTGTGCACTGCAAACCAACATATTCAAGTGACCAATGCAGCTACTGCCTGAGATCTTGGTCAGTAAGTCATTTGTATTGTTCATAGGATGGGAGACTGGGATATAAATCTGTGTTTATATGGCTTTAAGTTACATATACATAATGAATGAATAAATAATTAAAATATTTAGACGGACATTATAAACCTTTGAATAACAGAAATCCCAGCACCAGCAGTATCTTTATTCAAAATTTTGGTAAAATGTCCAATTAACCCTGATATACTGTATTTTGAAGTCATATTCCCTTATCTCTCCATAGTGTGTACAGATGTTGTGTTGTTCATTAGTATTATAAACCAGTGACTCTCCTGTGCAGTGGCCGTGGGCACATAAACAAAGGCAGAAGCAGAGCCTCTCATTTCTGTAAATTTTTGGTTGTAGACCAGAGAAAAATATGTGCTTGTTGCTAAGCAACATCAGCGACACGCTGCATCCTTGTTTAGATCTCGAAAGTACTTTTGGCTCCGGATGTTTCTGTGAATGTGTTTGAGCTCACTCTAGTAACACTAATGTTCAGTGTAAAAGAGTTTACTTTCATCTGCTCTGAACATCCTCTGACACAGATGAAACAGACTGAAACCAGAGATGTGCAGCTACTGCAGCCTTTACTAATGAAAATAAAAGACATTAGCCACCCATCCTGGTATAAGAACCTGGTCTAGGATCATGTACAGTATATAATCTTATATACCACCATAATGCTATAGGACTTTATTATACTATTTATGACAAACAGACTGTAACAAAAATACCTTTAATACCTCTGCAACCTTAAAGTGCTTCTAAGAGGAAATCTAGTGTTGTCCCGTCCACACTGACTTAGGATGACCAAGAGTCATGCAAAATCTGTGCAAGGGCAAATGCAGTGAACAGTGACACTACAACTACAGCCTCAGCACTGGTGAAAGTCATGGGTCAGTTTGCTGCTTCCTTATGAAGGAGAAGAACGGTATCATTAATTAGCACTTGCAGTTAAGTACAACATTAGTATTTCTTGTTATTGTAACAATGTGGCCTTACCTGCATATGTAACTACCCCCTGATTAAACGACTAATCAACATTTTAACTTTGACAGCTTCTTTTGTTATACATGTGCAGTGGTTAATATTTGTGACATGAACTGGGCTTTCGTGTTTTGCTCAGGTACTCTGTGGACTGACTGAAGACTGTGACTAATGCTGTGGCAGTGTTGTTGTTGTAGTTCCTTGCTGTCAGTGACTGAGGATGCGTGCATTCTTTCTTGATCCCAGTGCTGTACAAGGACGCGTGTGTCACAGTTTGCCTGTCACCTCTGGTCACTTTGCATTAGCGCTGCCACTCTCTGCTTCCCACTGCTTCTCAGATCACCTCCTCTCATGTCACATACTGAATGTCCCAGGGAGACCTTTCACTATGGACAGAGATTTCATCATATATAGCCAGTATCTTACCAACTGAATGAGCCATGAAGTGGGTGATTCAAGAGGTTGACCAAAGAAAGAGCAAAGCTTGATCACGTCTGCTATTTTTTAATTTGAGGACTTGTTGGAGATTCTCTTGGTGTATCTAAATTACAGTGCATTTAACATTGTTTAAATTGTATTCACTTTTTAACCAGTTCCCAGTACTGTAACACTATTGTCTTACCTAAAAGTTAAAATGCATTTGCCTTTTTGGTAGTTTTCTTTGTATCGACTTCTAATAGGTCAGACAACAGCACATTTAACCTGCTTGGCTCAAAAACATGTTATGCAATCTCTCGGAGTTGAGTCAGTATGTCTTCTCTGGTGAATTGAATGAATGAATGAATTTATTTATTTAAGTGTCGTGCACCAATTGAAGTTGAATCAGCCCTGCGATCAACTGGCCATCGTCCAGGGTGCACCCCACCTTAGGCCCATTGTTGCTGGGATCTAGCTGGGCTCTCTCTTCCCACCCGTGACCACAAACAATAAGAGGAGGAAGAAGGTGAATGGATAGATTTATTACATGATGTACCAAATCAACGTACCATCTGATGCCTTCTCACTGTTTTTTTTTTTTTTTTTTACAATACATCCTGTATTCCTATTAACTCATTGTGTGTTTAAAAAAAAGAAAGAAAAAACAAGAAAACGTTACAGACCTTATTATTTCTCAAATTTTCAGTATGCAGTAATAAAAATGACAGTGGAATACATAAACAAGAACCTGTTGTAAACCACTCTGCCTCAAAAAATGATTTTATACAACCACAATTTAGCCTTAACAGATGCAATCTCAGCTTTCAGTTTGTTTTTCTTTATTTGATCAAACAATATACAGTGTGAAGAAAATCAAATTTCATTTCATTCACAGTAGCAATAAAGAAATGGGAATTGAACATCAGTAAAAGGAAAGAGATCTGAGATGGGCTCAGTTCCTTCGAGTGAAAAAACCCAGTTGTGAGTTTTCCGCTCAGACTGAAGGATGTCTCCCTGTAGGCAATTTGAGAAGCTCTTTGAGTTCTATTGTCTGCATTTTTCTTGATTCTTCTACCATTTGTTTCACTTTTTCTTCTCTGTGTGCACGCACAGATGTCTGCTGTGACTATCTCCGAGTCTTTATTTCCATCTCCAGCATGTGCTTATTGTATGCAAAAGACAGGAAGTGACAGGTAGGGGTACAGTGGACAAAGGGCTGGAGTGTGAGAGGAGAGTGTGAAAGAGTTTGGCTGATAAAACCACATGAATGATGCTCTCCCCCAAGGCCCAGAGAAGCAGGAAGTGTGGCTCCATATTAATTAGAATATGAATTAGATCGAGCTGCTATCTGATGGCTCTGAGGAGCGAGGGGAGCATGATCCAGGCAGTGGCAGGATTTGTACAGTGAGTATGGCAGGTCACACTGCTCTACCGTTTATAAGGCTTTAACTCAAGAGTGACATTAATATAAACAACTGACTTAATTTATTTTTTTCTTCTCAACATTAAAAGTGACCACTGAATAGGCTTTAGTGTATAATGAATCACCATAATGAATGAATGAGTGTGCGAATAGCTGTTTTTTCTCCATAGTGTACCCTGCCCATGGCTCATAATTGCCGGGAAAGGGTCCAGACACCCATGACCCAGTACAGAAGAATATAATGTTTTTGGTTGTTTTAGGGTTTGTTTGACTGTTAGCAAGAAAATTCAATAAGTAATGGTGGATTTTTTTTTACAAATTTTTCTGTAAAGGTCAGTAATGGGCCAATGAAAAATTGGTAAGTTTTTGTTGGGGATATGAGTCACTGTTTGGATCCAGGAACGTATGAAAGGACCAAAGGTACTCTTAACAATCACAATGGATAGATAAAGGAAGAAATTATTAGTTTTAGTGGATATTTTGCCTTTGTGAAACATCGGGGCTTTGTGGCTCCCTGGCCCAAATTATTCCTGTCTTGAGAGATAAGGGCCTTAGTAGAGGTAATTACTCTCTGAATGCATTCGTAAATGTTTTTGCCTGTAAAGCTTGAATATGTCTGTTTGAGTTTTAAGTGTCTTGGTACAAAAAGTTGAACAAAAAATTCAATGGAAGGTTTGCAAAGATTATATGTGAATGCCAAAAGTTGTTGTGGAGTATAACACTCTCTAGGAGCTATAATTGTTCAGTCATTCAAGTGCCTCCCTCACACTTGTCACAAGAGCCTTATGGGGTAAATTAGCTGCCATTCATTTTATGTCACACGTGAACCAACTGCTGACAGCTCAGTTACACACAATACACATTTACTGTGTGTGGTACATCCTTAAAGAGTATTATTAGACACTTAAACTGTCTTTAGCTAATGCCATGTTCTGCAAAGTTATATTCTGTGTGGTGGGGAGTGGTGTTTAGGCCTGATTCATTATGACGGCCCCCCACCACTGTGGGCCGAAGTGTCGTTGCCTGGGCTGTTTAGAGGTCAGTGGTTGATTAAAACATGGATAAGTCTGGGTTAATCAGCTGACGACCCACTAGGAGATACTGACTTTCACACTGTGTTATAATCAATACACGCATGTTCTGCCACAGCTTCTCTTCACAGGGGGTGTAGGGACTGCCTAAAAGACTAAGAATCTATGTTATTCTTTACTTTCATCTTTTCTTTTTTCAGGTCGCCACAGCAAATCCTCTGCCTCCTAGTGGAAGAGAGTAATTTGTATAATAATTTGGCTTTGGGTTTTACTTTGCATTCCCTTCCTGACCCAACCCTCTACATTTATCCAGGCTTGTGACTCCACTGGGAATACATTCAGACTACACACAGATCACTTCAGGGCGATCATCAGTGCTAACCACTCTGCCACTGTGCATCACAAAATCAATTATAAGCAGTGGTGGGCAGTAACTAGATACTTTACCTCAAGTAATATAACTTAGGTAAAGTTTTTTGCTGAAAAAGTATTTTCTGAGTACATATTGTAGAACTTTTACTTGAGTAAATTTTGGATGATTTTATTTCTACTTTTACTAGAGTCAAATTTTAAATTGTTTAAGGACGTAAAAGTAGTTATTGTCCTCTGTGGTGTAGTGGGCAGCACATCTGACTCGCAGTCAGAAGGTTCTAAGTTTAAAACTCGGGAAAGAAAAAGAAGAACAAGAAGAAGATTTTGCAAAAACATTTAAATGTACTTTTTTACTGAAGTAAATTAATACTTTTTTACTTTTACTGAAGTAAATTTTTTGTTGGGTACTTTTACTTCTACTTGAGTAATATTATTTATGAATTGACAATACTTTTATTTGAGAACAGCTTTTGAGTACTTTATCCACCACTGATTATAAGTGAAAAATAACTAGATTGCTCAGTTGCAGTAGTAGTGTTGGGTCTGGTAGTAGTAGCAGCAGTCGCATTAGCAGTTACAGTAAAAGTAACTGTAACTGCTAATACCAAAGTAATAGCACTAGTACTTTCTACATAATAAACTTAAGCTCTATATAATAAACAGCTGTGTATTGAACTAAGAGAAGAGTCAATTTTTAGGCACTGACTTTTTGTTCTTGGCAAGTCCACAAACTGTAGAGGAATGCATCAGTGATGTTTGGCTTGACGTACTGTTGTTGTAAAAGTTGGGGATGATTGAACTCAAAACACTTCACACTTAAGACTTGATGCATTGTCTCATTTTTGTTATAATGGAGATTTCATTGTAATTTCTATGTGAGGTCTCTGAACCACAGGAAGTAATCCATCAGCTGGTGCCGATGTGCTCTGACACACATCAGTGTGGCTCTGCATCACTGTCACAGAGTCCAGAGGTGAGCTTTATGGGGAGGCACAATGCAAATGGATGAGGCCCTCTGATATCAGCGTATATTGTCTGAGGTCAACAGGGGGCTCAGTGTAATGGTGCAAAGAGTGACCATCTTTTGAAACTAAACTACCTGTATTTTTTTATTCTTTGGTCTGAGGAAAGCAAAAAACATATTATAATTGGAATTATGTGGAAAAACAGATACAGTAGGCTTTATTATTATTATTGTTTATCAATTGATTGATTTCCTGCCACCATCATTATGTGAACTACACTATATTTCCAAGAGTATTCGCTCACCCACCCAAATAACTTAATTGAGATTATGGTGTGGGGTTGTTTTTCAGGAGCTGAGCTTGGCCTCTTAGTTCCAGTGAAAGGAACTCTGAATGCTTCAGTGGACCAAGAGATTTTGGACAATTCCATGCTCCCAATTTTGTGGGAACAGTTTGGGGATGGCCACTTCCTGTTCCAACATGACTGTGCACCAGTGCACAAAGCATGGTCCATCAGGACATGGATGAGTGAGTTTGGTGTGAAAGAAGTTGACTGGCCTGCACAGAGTCCTGACCTCAACTTGAGAGAACACCTTTGGGATGAATTAGAGTGAAGATTGCGAGCCAGGCCTTCTCATCCAACATCAGTGTCTGACGTTGGATGAGAACGTCAGACACGTAGATGTCAGACATAGATAGATGCAAAGGGTAGGCACACGTCATATTAAACGTCATATTAAATTAAGAATGGGATGTCACTTCAGGTCATATGTGTGTAAAGACAGATGAGCTAATATTTTTGGAAATACAGTGTATCAGCAGATTACCTGTTGCTTTGATTGCTTTTATCTAACATGCCCCCTTCATTCGCATTTCAGTGACAGAAATCAATCAATAAATAAATGTGGGAATAAATAAAAGAGGAATAAATAAATAATTTAATAAAGCAAAAATAAATTAAATTAATCAATGTAGAAATAAATACAAAAAGAAAAAGAATATTGATTGATTGATTGAGTTGACAGCTTTGGTCCTCCATACAAAAGCAGGGCGGTTAGCCTTTCTGTTGTTGATATAGGTAGGAGGTGAAATGGCAAGATGAAAAATGGGCTAAAAAACTTACAGAGAGACTGTAGCACAAGGTTAATATTTTATATTAAGCATCTTTAAAAAAAAAAAAAAGGTGTAAAAACCCTTTAGTGGATTTAATTATACAGAGCATGTCATGACATCTTGGTGTGAAATGTTGGTTATATAGAAAAAGCAAGGGCATGGTCTAAGTAAAACTATTGTTCATTCTAATGTTTGTGTTTTGGTTTAGAGAAAAACAATTGTACGAGCAGGTTTTTCCCCCATGTCTTCTTATCTTTCACAACTATTAACAACATGGAGCTTAAAATATGAATGCTCTTTGGTACAATGTTGCAAAAACATTTACACTTGTCATAAAAAGAAAAAGCAACATGAAACCAAATGTATGATTAGAGTTAAAGCTTTGTATCAAATCTGGAAAACTTACAGGTTTTGAGCAGCATTTCAAGCACCACTGTAAAACATGCACTTATGGAGTTGATGCCATTGTTACATTTTCCTGTAATGTTATTATTCTGTAGTGAGTATACATTAATTTAAAACTGCACTAGGAAAACACTGGACTTCTCAGATAAATGTTGAAATGTTTGAATTAACATCCAAACTGAAGTCTTGTGGTGAAGCTGTGCACACAGCACTTGTTCCTACTGAGAGCCTGAATTTACACATTCCACAGTCTACATTTACACATTCATTAACAGGTCTGCCTGCTTTTTAAATGGATCTACAGTATTTCATTGGAACAGGAGGTTAGCATATGTCGACTGAAATTTTCCACTTACAGGAGCTGCTAATTTGCTTCTGGAGAAAAAAAAATATGCTTGTAATGATAAGAGATACTTCATTGTCATCTTCATATTTATCGCATTCTGATTTCCTTTGTTTTTTTTATCACAAACAAAACTTCTTCTTTTCCCTTAATTGTTTCACCCTAATAAACTAAAGTTTATTATTGTTATATTTTTTATTTTCCTGGTCCTGAACCAGTTTTCATCACCTCCACTGTGCTCTAAATCACAGCATGCCCTCACCCATGTGGGATTAGAGGTCTGGCCAACCTGTTACATCTGCTTTAGTGTGATGTCCCCTGGGCCGCACTGCTGAGAGCTGCTATCAACACCTTCTCAATTTATTTGGACTGGCACTGATCCCAGGGTCACTACACACCATTCACTGTTAATGCAGGACATGTGGCTCCAGCACATACTCACATTCACCTACAAATATATAGAGTATGTATCTGCTCCGTAAGAAGACAGGCATTACTGAGAGGCAACTGTTGAGTCACAGTTTGTGTGTTACCAACATAACTTAAATTGCTGCAGGGATTTTAATTACGTTTTCAGGAATGATCATTAATGGGAAAGGAACAAATTGCAAGCTTTGGATCACTGTACAAACTACCAGGTTGCAATTTGATCATTTTAACACACAGGCATCTTAGGCTAATTTGTCCTCTAAGTGCCAGTTTTTGGAGAGGCACAGAAATACATTTGGATCCACTGAGGATTGATGTACAGTATCAGAGAAAAACCTTGTCAGATGTGCCAGGCTGGAGTGAAAACAAAGCCACACTGCTGCTGTCTCTCGTGGCTCAGGGATAATTGAAAATAAATAGCATCTTGTCGCAGTGCTGCTGCAGACTAAATACTAATGCTGCTGCAGTCGTACAGGGATGTATCTGTGTACAAATAATCTCTGTAATATAAACATCTTTTGTTCACTTGATCGTAGCCACAGAGGCAAATATGATACGTTTAAAATGCATTTACAACTTGTAATAGTAATAATGTAATAAGTAATAATAATAAGTAATAGTAATAATGTAGTAATACTAATAGCTTGTTAACAAATTGGATAAATGGAGAGGGATGAATCGGGAAGGGTGTCTGTTTTTGTTTTATTTTTTATTTTTTATTGAGAACAAATATTTCACTATGCAACACAAATTAACATTTTACCATACAAGATACACGCTGAAACATAACAATCCCATATTTTAGCTGTGCTGCAGTCCTTTTCTGGTTACCATTTCATGAAAAGTTATTTAGTGCAGCTTTAAATAAAAAGTTACCTAAAATATAAAATCTTATTGCTTTGAACTGTCTTGAGACTTCAGAAGTTGTCATCCTGTCAGTGTGGGCTGCTGCATCAGTTCACTACCTCCATTCAGATTTGGATCTTATCTCTGAGCCTATTTCAAATCAACATAGGTGATGAATGAGCTTGTTTTTCTACTGGCGGCAGTGCAGACAGATGGAAAAAACACAGAGAGGAAATGTGTCTGAATTATACCCACATATCTATTTTTGAATCCTCTGATGTGTTTATTTTGACAAATGTATCGATGGTAGTGGATGAGACTGTCTAAGACATGAATTGTTCTTTACATAAGGCAAGAAAGTGGTTTACCCAGTGACAGCATATACAATTCCATTTATTATTACCTCCGCCAAGAAAGTTATGTTTGTTAGTCTAGTTTTTTTTTTTTTTTTTGGTTTGTTGGTTAGTCTGTTAGCAAGTTCACTCAAAAGCTAATAAGCTAATGATTTGAGTTTGTTGTGGGTCCAGATTAGAACATGTGCTCCCGGGAATTTATAAAAAAAATAAATAAATAGTGCCAAACATACTAAAGCCACACAGTGTGAGAAAAGAAATAAATTATTACTTTTTGTGGATTCTTTACCACTTGGTTTTGTGGTTCAACTGGAAGAGTATTCACCCCTAAACTAGAAGATTGTTGAAGTCTGGGCACTATATCATGTTATGTGTTATGAGCACCTGCTTAATATGTAGACTCAATGCACTGTGTATTCTTCCACCTTTCTAAACTTAATCTAATCCTTACACTTGACCATTTTTCCCTGCTTCTAACACTTCTGAGGACAAAATGCTGCCTAATACATGCCACCCACTAACAGGTGCTGTGATGAAGAGAGTCTGTGGTATTCACGTCACCTGTCAGTAGTCATAATGTTATGCCTGATTGTGTATAGCGAGATATGGTTGCTAGCAGAGTGGTTGTAGGAATACCTTTACTGCACAATCATAGCTGCTAGAATATTGCATCAGAAAACACATTGTAATCTATGGCTGCATCCCAGAGATGTGTTGTATTGTTGTCACCAGCAAGTGTTAAAATGCTATCATGGCACTTTGTGTAAATCTGCTATGGCTCCTACAGGGCAGCATGCATTTGTGTTTATCTTTGCCTTCTCCTCTTTGGCCCCCAAAAAGCAGTGCAGCAATAATTAATGACTAGAAGTTAAATGGTGCGATGTGATCCGAGGTGGTAATGAGGAGGAGGAGGGTTTGGTGTGGGGCCAGCTGTGAACATGAGCTCTGCAGAGTCCAGGCCGAGGCTACACAGGTGACTCTGGCTCACATAAGCTTGGACAGGGCTAACGGGTCTGAAAAGTTGAACATTGTTATCTTAGGACTAGCCTTTTGAGGTTTTTAGTCATAATTTGATACATTATCATTTTTTCCATTAACTCTCCATGTACCTTAAAAATGTATTGTCTTGCATCGGTACAACTTTGAGAAAGACATTGTGTTTTTCTCAAAATTGTTTGTAGTATTAATTATCACGTTATTTAGACATTTAACCACTATTTGAATTCTGTTTTTGCATCTTCTGTATTATCAATGAGCTATTTTTCATGCAATAATATCTCATCACCTGATATATTGTCTATGGTCTATTTTGAATAAAAATGTTATGCGAATCTCTGCTTTGTTTTTATTTACGTTTAATATACTGTTGCCCAAATTAATTAGAATTTGATTTGTAATTTCTATAAATATTATGCAAAAATATAAATAGCACAATCATCTTTTTTGGTCAGTGACTTTACAGCATCACTCTTAAGTATACCCATTGGATGTGTAATTTAGAGTGATTGTTTTCTCCTTGTTATTGTGTGAGCTGCTACGAGGCTCAGCTGGCATGAAGGCAAACCCACAAAGGTTTCATTAAATACAACTTACGGGCGCGGTGCTGCAGAGGGGACTTTTACTGCGGCTGCCGGGTGCATTACAATATCCTCCCTGTGATAGTTATTGTCAGTCCATAATTCAAGTTGAACGCTTCAAAGCAATCTAATGGAAATGCTTTCTGCTCTCTGCCACAGTTGTGATAAATGTGCAGAATGTCACTTTAAAATTGTAAAAGATTACTGTTTTGTGTGGTAATCAATAGTTCTTCTGGTCTCAGTCTAAAAATCTGTTGCCGTACACAGGTAAAACTTTACTAAAATAGAGTTGTATTATGTATTACATTTATTCATCTTCTTCCACTTTCCTGTTTGTAGTTGCAGGTGAATCTATCCCAGCATCTATGGGCCTTAGGTGGGATACACAAAAGAGCTATAAAGATTTGAAACTTTTAGCTATTTCAATCAGCTTAGTCCAGCCACAAAGGGTCACAAGCTAGTGTACTCTTTCTGCTAGGCCCAAGCCTGGAAGGGCAAACAACTTTGCAAACAGCTTTTTCCAAAAAGAAAATGCAATGCTTGGTTAATATTTAATGTTTGTAGGCTTTGGCATACAGACATAATTATTAGATTGAACTTTATTAATCTCACAGTGGAGAAATTCACTCATTCAGGCAGCTTTTAATACAGAATAAAGTGCAGAAAGCAAGAAAATAAAGTGAGCATGCAAACCAAAAAAAAAGGTGTAATATAAATTATTTACAAGAAAAAATGATGGCTATACAGATGAGTTGTACAGTCTGACAGTGGTGGAAATAAAGGACCTGAAGTAGAGCTCCTTTCTAGACTGAGGGTGTCTCAGTTTTTAGCTGCTCAGCCCCTCCACAGTGTGGTGCAGTGTGTGAGAGGTGTTGTACACAATAGTTGTCACCTTAGCCAACATCCTCCTCTCACCCACCTCCACAGAGTCCAGCGGGCAGCCCAGGACACAGCTGGCCCTCCTGACCAGCTTGTTCAGTCTCTTCCTGTCCCGGTCAGTGCAGTTGCTCTCCAGCAGACAGCCGTGTACGGGATAGCAGAGGCTTCCACAGAGTCATAAAATGTTCTTAGCAAAGGCCTGGACACTCCAAAGGACCTCAGTCTCCTCAGAAGGTGGAGGCGACTTTGGCCTTTTTCATACAGGGCGGCAGTGTTGTGGGACAAGTCCAGTTTATTGCTGAGGTGAACACCCAGGTACATAAAACTGTCCACCATGTCAGTGTCGGCCCCCTGGATGTTCATTGGTGTGTGGGTTTGTGTCCTTCTCCAGACATCAATCACCATCTCCTTGGTCTTACTGGTGTATAAGCACAGATAGCTGCGCTCACACCAGTCCACAAAGTCTAGGGTGACTGACCGTACTCCAGCTCATTCCCCTCAGACACATGTGCCTTTTCTTTGTTTTCCCTTCAAAACATTTGGTCAGACCATCATGTGCTCATTTTAATGCTCTGTTATTCTAATATAATACATACACATCAATGTGGTGTCCACATTTTTAGGTCTTTTCTGTTTTTTTCTGTGTGTCTGTACCCACCACATTTATAGAATTTATCTTCTCTCACTAGGTTGTTTCTTAGCTTTCTTCCTCAAGTACCACCAGGCTGCCAATCTTTCAATTTTCCGCTGTGGTGAAAAGCACTTATCACTCCATCTGTTTATAAATAGCACCTCTGGTTTCTTCCCTGCTCCTCCTGTCCTGTCTCTGAACTCTGGATGTCCCCACAACCTCTCAAATTAACTACTGCTGTCTGTGTCTTTCACTTGGACCACTTTTTTCACTATTAACAAAAACACTAAACTCAGGGACTCCAGAATATATCACTTCTACACTTACCCTGGCCTCTTACCAATCAAGTTAAGTCAAGTTGTGAGAAGCTAATATGTACTGAAGTGAAGTGGTACTTTTTGTTTAATGGGTAAATAGCTTAAAGTAGTTATATGAAATGTTGTTTTTTTTTTTTTTTTTTTTTTTGTGTGTGTGTGTCACAGATCACCTTCTTCATGCTACTGTCGGCAGTGTGTGTGATGCTGAACCTCGCAGGATCCATCCTCTCGTGCCAAAACGCCCAACTGGTCAACTCCCTGGAGGACTGCCAACTGGTGAGAACAACTAAATCCGGTTACAAACTGTGGTCTATGAATAAGAATTTATGTCGGCCTAAATGGTTTATTTTCTGCAATTAAAATAGTGACTGTCACCACAAACTGATAAGAGTCATTAAGACATTGTACAGTTGGCAATAAAAACATTGTACTGTTTATGTCAGTTCTCTTTGTACAATCCTCTATTTTTGAATTGCATCAAGGGGTTTTATTCTGCCAAAATCCAGGAATTAATCTACAAAGCTCTATCTCACAATGGTAGTGCCTAGACCTGAACTCCAGGAACCATAAAGCCCTAATAGTTTGAAGAATGCACTCAAACTAACAATTTGTCCCATTACTGACCCCTTGTGGCTGGAGTTAGTATCTTCACAGTGGTTCTTTTAGTCCTTAAAAACATTCTTTGATTAATATTGTGATGCAGAGCCACTAAAAACGGATCATTTCTGCCTTGGCCCTGACTTTGGGTCATTACCTTTATTTCTTAATAACAGTGTTACAAAGCAACCAGCCATCAAAGGTATGGTGGCCCAGAGAGCTCAATGAATTACAAAAGCAGAAACACACTTTACAAAAAGAAAATACCCACAAAATATTACAACAACATTACCTACACGAAATTACTACAACATTGCCCACATGACATTACAACAACATTACCTACACGACATTACAACAACAATTTTTCTGCACGGGAATATGTAGCACCAGAAGCTCTGCAGCCGGAAGCTGCTCATTTTCAGCTTTGTACTTACTTTAAAATATGTCGATACAGGCTATACATTCACAGAGCTGACTCGTGTGATTATGCTGTCCTCCGAAACAAAACAGTTGCACTGAAAATGAGCAGCTTCCGGCTGCAGAGCTTCCGGTGCTACATGTTCCGGTGCAGGTACTTGTTGTTGTAATGTCGTGTGGGTATTTCCGGTGTAGGTAAATGTTGGTCTTTTTGTAAAGTGTGTTTCCGCTTTTGTAATTTGTTGAGCTTTCTGGGCCACCATACTAAGGTAATACATACTGTAGTTTTGTCACCAAAAATGATAATGAATGAAAAAGTATGCATTTCATTTTATAACCTAATTTCAGACATCTCTACAATTGAAGCTCTGTAACAGTCTGGACATAAGTTTAGCTTCTTGTTTCTTTACCACTGAATAATTGGTGTTGACTGCAGTCTGCTTCAATACACTTTCAATGTCAGATGTTTAAGCAGACTGCTCTTGTTTTCCACAGACAGTTGGACTGACTCAGATCCTGAAACTGAGACTAGGCATCGGTTTTTGTGGGAAATTCTTTCAGAAAAACAATAATTTGGCAAAAACAAAGACAATTAAAGCCGCAAGCGGCATTGATAGGCCCTCGCCGGCCGCAACCGGAGCTGGGGGAGAGGAGAAACCATTTTGCCAAATTTTTTGTTGGTGCCGTTTGAGAAAAAAAAAATGCCAAAAGTGTCCTAATACTGCATAGAACTGCATTGAAATGAATTCCCATTGGAATAAAATGGCAGAATTCGACCATCGCCATGGCAACACTGAATCAATCAACTGTCATGAGTGTGTGCATGGCAAAGCGCTTCGCACTTTGTTTTTGTGCGCTTCGCGCACTTTTGGGCAGTGCGCTTTGCGCACTGCTGTGCAGACACAATAGGCCCTGCGCCACCCTTGGGGCTCGGGCCTAATAATAATAATTTTAGCAAAAACAATATATCCGTTTACATTATACCCACAAATTATATATTTTCGGAAAGCTTTCGAGGTCCCCCACGTGACCGTGGGGTCAAATGTCAATGATGAGCACCTACGCGCTCGTCATTGACCCACGAATGTGGCGTTGCCCATTGACTTCCATTCATTCTGAGCTAATACAAGTATGTGGCTTCCATACCTGAGGTGTATATGATTGTGTAGAACTTGATGCCATGAGTGTGTACATGGGAAAGCGCTTTGCGCTTTATTTTTGTGCGCTTCGCGCACTTATGAGTGGGCTTCGCCCACTGACTTCCATTCATTCTGAGCAAATACAAGTATGTGGCTTCCATACCTGAGGTATATATGATTGTGTAGAACTTGATGCCATGAGTGTGTACATGGCAAAGCGCTTTGCGCTTTGTTTTTGTGCGCTTCGCGCACTTTTGGGCAGTGCGCTTCCCGCACTGCTGTGCAGACACAATAGGCCCTGCGCCACCCTTGGGGCTCGGGCCTAATTACAATTACTCTTTAGACAAGCAACTATAAAGGAATGCACTGGTGATTAAGTAGATTTTGAGTTTATATACAGCATGTATGTATTATTGCCCATAAAGCTGCCAGGAACTCACGTTGAGCCGTGCGTCTTTAATCTAAAGCTGAGAGTAATCTATCTGGACGATGTACAGTTTTCCAATTTACATTTAGATGTAACTGCGTGCTGCTTTACCATTTAAAAATATTCAGGGGATCAAAAAGCTGACTCTATCACACTTCTAAATGTATTTATCAAGCCTTTTTTCTACCTGCTACTGATGAGAGGACACCAAACACAGAATACATTTCAGTAATGAGATGCTAAGCTGATTTTAAGCTGAATTTATAGTACTAGAAGTTTGGGAACTGGTCAGCTCCAACTCACTAACTCTATATACTGTACTTCAAAAAGCATTTCTTCTCACACAAGTAAGGTCTGAAAATGCTTTATGTCCCTCCCTTGAGACCCCTCCCAAAACTCAGGACTGAAATATTTCTCATCTTGTCTCCCCAATGTAATTAACCCTTCTTAGGTTCACGTCCTGCTTTTACTCAAACTGGGACACTTTGTTGAGGTGTGCTCTGCCACAGTCCAATTGTGGGCTACTTCTTATATCATGCAGTTCCTTTGTTTTACTTTGAAAAAACATTTTCACCCCAAAATGCCCCAGTATGGCCCAGATCTGATTCTTTTGTTTAGGAGTAAAGCAGCTACATGCTGAACATTCTTAGGTTTCTTTGATTTCATTAATGTCAGTGTTGGTTGTCCTAGGACCACTGCAGTAGTTCTCATCTGGTCAAACTGTGGGACCCAGTTTCATCCCTGTCCATGTCAGTGTGTCCTACCAAGGAAGAGAGCTAGCTTACTGTGGCAGCGGCTGCCACTAAGCCTGCCACCACAGATGCCGCAACAGGTACCCCACATTGCGACATCTTTTGTGGCAGGTGACGCTAAGTTGTAGCAGGTAGCTTTAACTATGAGCGCTGCCACTGCCCCAACATGAGCTAGCCCTTGCTGTCCACCAGTTGGGGACCAGGCCTCTCTTTAGTGTGGACAGCTGTATTTATTTGATAAGATGACTTGTTTTTTAAACTCAGGTCTGACTTGTGCTTGTATGTCTCTCTGTGTTTGCGTGTGTTTGTCTGTTTGTTTGTACCTGTCTGTCTCTTTGTGTGTTGTTCTGTGTTTGAGTGTGGATGTGTATTCCCCCCTGCTCCTCCCCCTCAGCTCAAGTTCGACAGTGACGGTGTGTGTGTGTGCTGTGAGCTGCAGCAGCAGAGCTCCAGCTGCAACAACCTGGGAGAGACGCTCAAACTCAACCCCCTGAGGGACTGCAACACCATCCGCCTGCGCCTCAAGGTAAGTGGGCCCCGAGGCTGCTACTGAACACACATTAATCTATGATTCAATCTGCTTATTAATCTGCTATCACTATTTAGCCTAATAAGTGCGTATCTTGTGTGTCTTATTTTTATGACAAAAAGTAATTTTCACTAAAACAAGCTTGTACTTGCATTAACCATTATACTGATGGGCAAATGGGCATTTTATAGTTATTTTTCAAACTAATTTTACTACAACTTTGGTATCAACCATATATTTAAAAAATCTCTTTTACAATTTATTACAATTAAAACAATATTTAAGCTTTCCTATAACAAATTTATGTCACTTACACTTCTTCACATTTGAAATTAACCCTAAAAGCTTTGTCTGGACAAATAACATCACTTTACAGGAGTACAGACTACAAAGTTTTTTTTATTGAAATCTCTGAATTAAACAGAATGGTAGGTTAAGTGAGAAACACACAGAGCCTAGAGTAAGCAGTTGGTCTGTGCAATAATAATAATGTTAGTATGAAGAATATAAATATTTGATGTGTGAAAGGAAATGCATGCCTCTGGATTCCTCTATTTTGAAATGCAATATATTATAGTAGGCAAGGCAAGTTTATTTGTATAGCACAGTTCATACACAGAGTAATTCAAAGTGCTTTACAGAAAAAAAGACAAGGTAAAAGTACATAGATAAGAATTACAATTAAAACAGTAAAATCAAATTTAAAAATTATAATTAAGAATCCATTTAAAAGTAAATTAAAAGAGAAGAGTGCAGATGTAACACTTTCAGTTGACATATGTACAGCTAAAAAGAACAGTTTTAAGTCTGGACTTGAACATTGTCAGAGTTGAGGCCTCTCATCGTCAGGAAGACTGTTCCAGATTTTTGCTGCATAAAACTGAAACACTGCTTCACCGAGTTTAGTCCTGACTCTGGGCCCAGCAGAAGACCTGTCCCTGAGGTTCTCAGAGTCTGAGATGGTTCATATGGGACCAACATGTCAGAGATGTAAAGTGGTGCTAAGCCATGGAGAGACTTGTACACAGCTGTTTTAAATGTTCTCTGAGCAACAGGAAGCCAGTGCAGAGACCTGAGGACAGGACTAATATGGTCGTACTTCCTGGTTTTAGTCAGGACCCAAGCATGTTCTGGATGTACTGCAGCTGCCTCAAGCTGGTTTAGTGAGTCCAGTGAGCAGACCATTACAGTAGTCTAACCTCCTGGAGATAAATGCAGGAATAAGTCTCTCCAGGTCTGGTTGAGACAGTATACCTTTGATTCTAGAAATGTTTTTGAGATGGTAAAATGCTGATAATGTTATAGATTTAATGTGACTGTTGAAGTTCAAATCTGAGTCCAGGGTTAACCCTAGATTTCTAACCTGACTTTTCTGATCTTTTAGAGAAAGAGACTCGAGGTGACTACAGACACTTTCTCTTTGTTTCTGTGGGACCGCTACACTGCTCTCTCATGTTTTCTTATGTCTTCATAGGTGATCTTAAATAACTCTTAACTTTCTCATTAATCAGCTGATTCCTCTACATTTACCTACACATTGCATAACACATATCCCACACAAGAATGTAAAACGCAAAACCGTGTCAGTGTTCAGCTGGAGATTAATTGGGCGGGAAGAGGAGAGTGGCAACAGCATTTGTCTTTCCCCGAGAGGCAGCAGGCTCTTAATATGCAGCCTGGATTTGGACAGAGATGCTGGAGAGTGCGAGTGCGTGATCTCAGTCAATTATCTGGACTCCAAGTGTCTGCCAAAATGATCTACTGTATTAGAGTCTTTTAGATAACGACAATCATATGCATTTATTTTACAACTCCAATCAAAACAAGTTGGGATGCTGTGTAAGTTTAAATAAACATAGAATGTAATGATAAAAAACAGCTCGAGTTGCATTTTGCAATTATTTGGGTATAAAAGGAGCATTTTAGAAAGGCAGTCATGATTCCGTACTGGAAATCACTCCAGGGATCAGGAACATTTTCAGAAGTCATTGTCTGTGAACACAGTTAACCATGCTACAGGTTATAGCTGCATCATGCAAAGATGTACATGATGATCTACATACATGGCTGTCTTCTCTGGACCAGAGCTAATCTAAAATGAACTAAGGTAAAATGCAAAATTGCTGTATGATCAGAACAATCAAAAGACAGCAGTGTTTCTGGATCATGTTCACATACTGTATGACTTCTACTTGACATGATGCAACTGTGACTTGTGGCACAGATAACTGTGTTCACAGACAAATTAATTGTGGCTGAGGGACTCTGATTGCATTGATAACTAAATGTAAATGACTAACTCAGTTAGATGGTAGAAAATGGGGAGAGATCAAGTTCGTTTGTCATTGTGATTATAGCTCATTAAAGGCGAGGTGGGAATTAGTGCTATAAAGCTTTATTAAGTGTCAAAGTAGACAGATGTATTGAGTTTCGGGTGAGACCTGGTCCCTGGAGTTTGCACTGCTCTTAATGAACTCACAATGCTTCAGCCTTGTAATAAAACCCAATTCTCCTGAGAAACGCTGTATTTCAGAGCAGTGCATTTTGAAAATTAAATCTACATCTCATGCATATTCACGTTTTTACAAAAGCTTGACAATGTTTTGTCTACATGTAAATCTTTCTGTCAGTCTTGTAGTTGATGCAGTGCCGGAGGCTGTAGACCGTCAGTGGGAGGGAGGGAGTGTGGAGATAATTTGTGATTTCCTGTAAAGGGGCGGCTGTGTGACCTTGCTTGATAACCCCACTGGTGCTATGAGCGCTGGATCTTGTGGAGGTTACATATCTTGTGAGCAGCTACTGTATGTTAAACAATAGAGCATTACATTTATTCGGCCAGCAGGACTTATTATGCCATAATTTACATATATTGTTATGTGTGGGCAACAGAAGTCAACTGAGCTGCTGTTAAGTTACCATTGGACACTTCAAGTTTAATAATGCTTTAACACATTTGTTAAGCTATCCTTGCAGACTCCTCACATAAATTGCAGGAGGTCATGTTGTTTGACCAATGGTTCTTGCGTCTTATCTTATTGAGTCTTTATATTCTGCATGCAAATTAATAAAAATAATCAATGCAAAGCCAGATACGTGGTTAGTACATAGTTTGTATTCTCGGCACATAGTGACAGCTGAATCAGAGCAGTATTAAAATGTAAACACTGTACACTTCAGTGTGTGTAGTCTACTATTTCTGGATATGATGTATGTGACGAGAGTTAGGATAAGCAACTCAAGAAAGTAGGTATTGAAGGGTAATTAGTTTGTCACATAAATTCTGACAACCAGAGGTAGAAGAATTGCCATTACTGCATTATTGCATTAGTATACATGCATTATTACAATTACTGATTTATTACTCAAGTAGAAGTAAAAGTAAAAAAGTATTGAGTGTTAAGTTTATATGTTCAAGTACTGCTGCCACTATTACTAAATATTAAAATTACTATAACCACTGCTTTTAGGACTATGACTACTATTGCTGCTACCACTATTAGTAATATATACTTTTTATTTATTTATTTGGATGGGACAGCGTGTATTAATGAACGGCTAGTGCTGTAAATACACCGGATTTTAGCTCAGAGCTAATTTCCATCCGTAGTCCCCACTCACTCACATTCACACAGGCTTCCTGGTGTTCCCCAGCGGTCTCCCATCCAGGTACTGACCAGGCCCTACCCTGCTTAGCTTCCAAGGTCTGACGGGATTGGGCACCCACAAGGCGGTATGGCCATTTTGTAGTGTTTTTTTTATTTTTTATTTTTTATTGCAGAACATAAACTACTACTGTTGTGACAACAACTCTTATTATTTTTACTCTTTCTACTAATAACAACGACTATTAGTACATTTATTTCTGGGGTCAAAAAATATTGATGAATAATACTTAATATTACTCATTGTCAAGTTCTGTAGTTTGCTCAGCTCTTGCCCAAACTTGAAAAACTGCCTGATCAATACTGAAGGACGCCAGGGACAACACTTCTTTTATTTAGGAACAGTTTGGTTGAATAGTGCAATTAGTAGGTTTAGATAACCTTGGTTGAAACAATACAAACATTCAACTATTAAATTAATATTTTTAAATTGCAATTAAACTTAACAATTTTCAAAGACAACAACTAAAATTTGGATTAGAAATTAGAAATTTGGAAAAACAAGTGTCTAAACAATTAAAAAATTTGAAACAGCAAAATTAGAAAATTGCACATCAAGTATTTTTTATCAAGTATATTAATGTTTAATTTAAGCTTAAATTTAAACAGCTTAAACAGTACAATTTAAATTAAATTCATTGGATACAAACATGAACCCAAACCTTAAGGTCTCTCAGTCTAATGATGATTGAGATTGAGCCATGATAGTGATAACATAATATATTAAGTACCAAACAAAACATTCAGCATGTTACAGCATGTGCTTCCCATGTGAACATGTGGCATGTTTAGGGTCTGGCTGCATCACAGAGCCATAACCTGTAGGACGTCTTGTCACTGAAGGTTAGTAAATCTCTAAAGAGTTTTCCGTCAGGCTGAAGTGACCTCCCTGAAGAGCTGCGGGGCTTTTAGCTGTGAGTCTCAGGTTTGTGGTTAGACTGGTCCGCCCTTGAGATGCCACAAAAAGGCAGTCCTCAAGTTTATATAATGCTGACCAGACATGTTGAGAGCTAGAGGTGGTTTTTGCTTCTAAAGACAGAAAGATAAGGAGTCAGCTTCAAACTAACCTTCAATATTTAATTAAAAAACAATTTGAGCTCATTTAAAGCTTCATTCAGCAACTTGCTATCAAAGAGTTTATTTCTTGTACTTGGTCTGGAAACTTGAAATGACAACTAACCACTGACCAACAAATACGTCTTTCAGATTACAAAAAATATACAGTGTACATATGCAAATATGATTTTAGGATATACCTAAATGAGAAGGCAGTTTTTAAGTTTGGTACTTTATTTATTTATTCCTTTATTGGACATAATGAAAAAGACCATGTAAACTTAAAAAATGTATATAAAAATGAACAAGTGAAGTGCAGGTGAGAGGCAAAAAAGGGGGCTTATTTTAAAGCCTCCACTTACAATGAAGTAGGTTTCTACTGCAATTTACGAATGATTGAATTGTATTTTCTGTTTTAGAAGAATGATACATATTATTTTGGTGTATTTGTTGAAATATATTTATGCGGATGGTATACCTTGGTAGCATAGAAAGTAATTTCATATGTTCCTATACACTCTGTCTAAACAACTGTCCTTTCTCTTTTATCTCTACGCACTAATAACAAGGTAGGTTTCCAGAAAATGCAGTGCACTATTCTCCAGGAAATTATTTAGCAATATAGCCTCCGGTTATTATAGTCTCATTTATTTTATTATACATTTTGGAAATGACTGTAAAATAAGCCACTTAAAGCTGATCATTAGAGCTTTAATAATAATAGCAGAAATGCAGCATCAAAGGACTGCAGTCATAAGTCTTTGATTCTCAGAGTGAGCCTATGGTGCTACAGCTACAGCGTGTGCGTTATTTCTGCTGACAGACTCAATACTGGTTATTCCTTTGCTCTTGGCTGTTCTGTTACAGAGCTGCTTGTCCTAATACTGCATTTATGAACTGTTCATCTACACTCACTGGCCACTTTATTAGGTACAGGGTCTTCTCCAGAGTTGGCCACAGCAAATCATCTTTCTCCATTTAACCCTACACTCTGCATCCACTTCTCTCATGCCAGCTAACTTCATGTACTCTTTCACTACATCCATACATCTCTTTGGGCTTTGGCCTCAAGGCAGTGCTAACCTCAGCCCCCTTCTACTAATATGTAGTCATTTTCCTTCCTGTGTACATATCCAAACCATCTCAATCTGGAAAATTGGAGTCTATCTCCAAAACATCTCACATGAGCTATCCCTCTGATCATTCCTAATCCTCAACATCATAGGATCTGCTACCTCCAGCTCTGCCTCTTGTCTGTTCCAACAAGCCACTGTCTCTAAAGCCTACAACACTGCTGCTTTCACCACTGTCTTGTACAATCATTCCATCTATTTTTGCTTATTCCAAGTACAAGGCATACCCATTAAAGTGGCCTGTGAGTGTATAATGGCCCATTAATATTACCTCTTTATAATGAACTATTCTTTCTCTGTGTTTTCCGAAAGGAGCTGCTGTTCAGTGTGTGTGCCCTAAACGTCATCTCTACCATCGTGTGCGCTCTGGCCACTGCAATGTGCTGTATGCAAATGGTCTCCACTGATGTGCTGCAGATGGTGAGCCGAGACTCTCACATAAATCATTCTCTTTATTCTCTTTGATCTATGTGGCTTTAGTCTGAAGGTTAGTGTCAAATGCCAAGTATAGTGCCAAGTTCTGCACTCAAATCGGGGATCTAGGCGTATAGATCAATGAACTTTTGATGAGCCCCTAAATATCATAATGGTAGAGAATTCACAAAACAAATTTCTTCCTTTGCTGACCTCTTGTGGTTGGAGTTAGTATATTTGACCCTGTCTTGCAAATAAATCCTTATAATGAAAATTCTTACCTTAAAATGCTAGACCATACTATCATCCATTATCTCAATCCACTTATTACAAATACTACTACAAATACTTTGCACCAGTATGTCCCAGTACTATTTTTGTGTGCTGTTGTCTAGGAGGTGGTTGTAGTGCACAGTAAGTTGTGGAGGACATACTGGAGCCAACGTCTACACAGCAACTGCAGTAAATTGCAGTAGATGAATGCTGCAGGACACTTCTGATTCAGAGGCGTTAAAGGACAAAAGGAGTGTGTCTTATCTGCAGCAGTCCGCCACATTTCCCCAGGAGCGTTTCCCATTTACCACAAGAGGTGTTAACCTTTTATTTAGCTCAGTAAATTTAGCCAAGTCAATAGCAGCAGTGGCAGTCGGGAGATTAGAAAAGCAGCCAAGAAATTCGGACCATTTAGGAGGAGAGCATGGTAAGGAGTGGAAAACACAAGAGTTACTATAAGGCTGCTTTGATAATTTTGTACAAACAACTGTGGTAGTCAAATGGGCATAAACAAGACCAGAGTGCACCAAGAACAGAACCAACACTTTGCAGAATTTATGTGGGTCAAGACATAGACACCAATCACAAACTAGAGGGACTCTGCGGCTGGAGTTAGTCTTTTGGTGTCGGCTGAGATTTAAATCCCATACAGTCTGGATAAAGTACAGATCTAGATTCTGAATCCACACCATCAACTAATACATTTGTTTTTGCTTTTTACCGGCCTTTCCTCAAAATGTCATCAAAATGCGACCATTACGTTCAGAGTAATTTTGCTATATTGGCACAAATTCTGAGAACAAGGCAAACCAGAGAAAACGGTTCTATTTCAGCACAACACTGACACCTTCCAAACTTAATACAAGTTTAAAACTCACTGTAATTGTTTGTATTTCAGTTCATGCCACACAGAGCGCGAGCCCTGAACGCAGACTGCATGACCCCACATGGGACCATCCTCCACCAGACGCTGGACTTCGACGAGTTCATCCCACCCATCCCCCCTCCGCCGTACTACCCCCCAGAGTACACCTGCACCCCCTCCATGGATGCACAGAGGTGAGAAGACCGTCACAACACATCAGCATCATACGTGCACTCAGGCTGTCCTGTGTGATTCATGTGGTTATTTAGAAAGAGGGAATTTAGAGCCTGGTAGATGGTAGATGGAAAAAAAGCCTGAGTTGACTTGACTAATAAAAATTTTAAAAATAAGCAAAATAAAACAATAAACATCACAGTGGAAAAATGCGGCTCATTGGAAAGTCCATTATTAGCTGCAGTCAGCAGCTGCTTATGTTTTCAATCTGATTTGTACAGGTGCACTTTAATAAATTAGAATATTATAGATTCAGTGCACGCAATGTTAAATGTATTTACTTGTTGATGATTTTGTCTTAGTTAATGAAACCCTTAAATTTATACAATGATAATATTACATGATATTTTATAATTATCATAAATCTAGCAACACAAGGTTTGTGCTGGTGCCAAGCCTGAATAAATGGAGAGAGTTGTGTCAGGAAGGGTGTCTATGCCAAATCAATATGTAAATCTCTGCACTCTTAGGAAGCAGATGATTTGCTGTGATGACCCTGAAAGAGAAGTGCCAAAATAAAATATATAGATTATATAATAAGATCATACAATTAAAATAGAAATGCATTTTGAAATTAAACTACTGGAATAATTTTACTTTTTTCACCGTACTCTAATTGATTGAGAGGTACCAATATATGTCTTGTCTTGTGTGCCAACTATGTTGGACTCCATGACTTAAAAAAACACAGTAATGGAGGCTTGTTAAACTGCTTTTAAAGATGCCTTAGCACTAAAGCACTGATTATCACAAATCTCAAATTGTGGCATTGACTGACATCCAAATAAATATATATCCCTCACATTTAACAACACTGTCAAATACTGTTTCCAAACATCTCTGACATATCCGGGCCTCAGCTGCTGTCACAGGGGACTGACCTCTCCCTCATCATCACCTCCATTTTCTCTTGTCTCGGCTTGCACTGAGCGTGTTGCCAGTGAAGCCATTTGGCAGGAAGCCACATCTGTTTGTCAATTATGCCATAAATATAGACAAGGCAGCAGCAGCATTTATAGCGTCACTGCCCAGGGCCCGGGACGTGTCATGACATCATCACAGAGCCAATGATTGGTGGAAATGCTCAGGTTGTATTTCACGCTCTGCCACTTTAGGGGAGAATGGGCTTGTAATTAAAAGATATGACTGAATGCATGACTGCTCCTCCCTAATTGGCACCATATGAAACTGTGATAGAACGCTTAATACAATATGGATGGATTACATTGTTATAGAAGAACAGGAAAAGGGGAAAATGTAGGCTTTCAGTATATGTCTGCAGGAATAATTGAAAAAAGTTTTTCTCTCAGATATCCTATAAGAAGTACTAGTTTGGACAAAATCAAGAGCTTGATTTACTTTTGTATTTACTTCTTGTTTCAAGTCAAACCAGATTGTTTTTCTTCTTTTACAGGGGATTGCATTTGGATTTTCCTCATTCTCCTTTCAGTGCCATTTATGGAGTTCCCATCAACAGTCCTGGGACCTTGTACCCAACAGACCTGCCTCCCCCATATGAGTCTGTGGTTGGGCAGACCCCTGCCAGCCAGGTTGGTCCTATTGTGTCCACTGATACTTTTGAGATACCGATTTGATTTACATTTGTATCTAGAATACACATAGTAAAGATTACTGCCCGATATTTTCATTGAATTTGACATGACATTTGTCATTTTCTGGAGACAGTCTTGAAATTATATAAAGGTTATGTGTTCATAGATGTGCATTGTTTAGATATATTATTTAAAATAAACAGTTTCTCTCTTGCCTTTAAAAAAACATGTTTTAGTTTGTCTGCATTTTGATGTGTCTAATGTGTTATCTGGAATTACCAGAACCAAGCTTTTTTTTCATACTAAATGGCACCTTTTTTGGTCTTTGTGAGGCTTTACTAAAGCCAAGAAAAGACTGTGTAATGCACTGGCAAATCCTTTTATCTTCTGTTATGTTATCAGTCCTGTTTGGCACCCGCTACTAATCCTGTATTTTTATTATAAATCTAATTGAGATGCATACTGTATATTTTAATAGAAAGCCATTCTCTACATGTTTATGTTGTTTTATGTTATACTAAAACTGCAGATATTGTTCAAATAACAAATGGATTACATGTTAAATTGTACAGTTTGTCAATGTCTAACACTAAAAGTAGATATTTTATATTAATTTAAATCTTCTCTCTGAATGTTGATCTGTAGTTTCCAACAAGAAACTGCTGGTTATTGTTGAGAATGCTGTGGTGTTATAGAGCCCTCTACTGACTAAAGAGAGGAGTTGATCAAATGCCAAATTAAACAACAGCATTTAGTCAGATTTTAGCACAGTTAAATATTGTTTGTATTATTTTATAATAAATGTAAATGCTACTCCTGATAGGTCACCACCAGCATAGAGCAGCAGGCCACTGAGTCCAGTCAGTGTGACAGAAACACTACAGCAGGACTCAGTACTCAAGGTGAGACCAGTGAACACTGCTGAAAGTCCCTCATTTCTCTAACAATTTTTAATGACCATGTGGATGTTTGTCACCACAGCGTCAGTGGACAGTGCGTCACTGATGGTATCTGAAGTGGTTGATCCTGACCAGACCTGCTCTTCAGAGGACCTGTGCTCTCTGGAGGTCCAAGGCTCCGATCTGTCCCCTTATGGCACTCTGCACACCGCCCCCAATGATGGCAGCTGCACCAGCCTTGAACTCTGCACAAGGCACTCGTCTCGCTGTCATCGTGGCCTTGTGTGCTCTGACGCCCGTCCCAGTGACACAGGCTACAGTGAGTCCTCTCAGACACAGGAGTCTCTGGAGCGCTCTCCGGACTGGTCCTCTGAAAACTACAGTAATCTGGACCAGGAAGACTCCACTGAAAACACTCACGCCAGTGAGGAACTCAGGGCCTCCATGCATATAAGTGACGAGCTAGCCTCAGCCAAACAATTACCAGAGGAGCCGCCCAAACCCTCCCCTCACTCCCTCATCAAAGCACGCATGATGAGCCGCAAGCTCACACTTCCGGTCACTGTGTCCCCGCCACCACAGCCCTGCTCCCCCACCTCAGTGGCCTCTTCTGGTGGGACTTCAGCCATCAGTCCCATGGCTCCCTCTCTGTCCCCTTCACCTCCGGCTCGAGCTCGTGGCCCACGGTTATGCTTCAGTGTTTGGTCTCCTTCTTCATCTTCACAGCCCCCCTCTACCTCAGCTCAGAGCAGCTCACCCGACAGACCGCGGGGTCTGCGAGCAGCCAAGAAGTACCGCAAGTTGGCACGTATTGTGCGCTCCACCAGTGACCCCTTAGCCTGCTCCACCAGCTCAGGAGGTCAGTTAAAAAAAGAGAAAAGATTTATAGCTCAGAGAACAACAGAAACAAAAAGCTTATGTTTATAGATATTAATATGAAAGTTTTTTGTTTTTCTGTAGGAGAAAACTATGGCTGTGCCACTGCAAACAACCCTCCTGAGGATTCAACCCGCATTTCACCAGAACAAGGTAGATTTACAAAATCACAATGATGCAGAGGACAAACCTAACATTGCTGAAATACGTAAATACATCTTGTGTTCCCAAATGATGGAAGTAAAACAAGGAAACAAAATGTATTTCGACCTTTTGAAAGTGGTTTTACATTTTATAAAAGGCATAACATAAAATGAAATACTGTTTTCAGACACTCTTTATTTGGAAAGAAAAAAATGAAAAAATTGAAATTTATTTTGTGATAGTTTACTCTTCAAATGTGTTAACTGTTATTTCCCCTGATACAAGAGAATAATGTTTTTTCTCTTACTCTTTGCTGAACCCACAGAACAAACAGCCGTTAATGTGGGGGGCAAAACAAATTACACCAGCATCAAAAAGCAGCAAAAGGAAGCCAGAAAAATTGACCTCCATCTCAAATCCCGGACCACCAACACTCACTTGTCACATGAACGGCCCCACTCCCTGGCTGACCTGAAGATGTACAAAGACACCAAAATACTGGTGGCTAAGTTTCTGGAGCATTCAAGCTGCAGTCTACCTCCTGAAGTCCAGCAAGTCGTCAACAACATCAAGTGTGTCATCAAGTCAGATGAGAAACACATGGAGGAGGCTATTTTCAGTGCCAACGTCATAGATCAGGTAACTCAATTAGATTTACATGCAGTGAAGATATGGCTGTGTAATGAGGCTATATGTCTGGGAACAGTCCTAGCCTGATACCAATGCAAATTAATAAAATAAACAAACCAAACAAAACATATGAAACATATTCTCAGATGTCTTCTTGCATATGTCTTTTTGTTCACAAAAAATAAAACATAAAACCCCCTTTAAACAGATAACAAAATAAAAAGGAATGCATGTTTTTGTTTTGTTTTGTTGGGCTGCATATTGAAAACTAATTTAAAAGAAATAACAGTGCATAACAAAATATATTTATCAAACTTCAACTTACTGTTCAACTGTCACAAATTATCTTTTTGTCTGTCTGGGCAGATGATGACTCAGCGCATCACGAGCAGTCCTAGAAAGCGTAACTTTGAGGACCTCCACCTACAGAGCTGTGGTGCTTTGAGTTCCTCACCGTCCCCTTCCCTGCACCGTCCCAAACATGTCCCACAAACAACCAGCACTTCTACCAATCCACTAGACTCACCCTCCTCTGAACAAGGCATTTTGTGCAGAGAAACTATTCTTTGACCTCTCTAAGACAGGACATAAAACCTCAAGAGGTCATTTCAGGGCACTGGTGCAGCCGCTGGGAGCACAGAGCTGCAGATGTCCAGGGCAGTGACTAACAACTGCTCTGGAGTTGTAAGATAAAGTGTGAACACAGTGGGATTGCAGCGCAGTTTGTCTGAAATGGTCTCAATGTATCTTCTAGTGCCCAGTGAGACCGTGCCAAGTCATCAGCAGAAATGGTAGCAAACTCAAAACTGAGCCTGCCAGTGTCTGTAGTGACTTTTTTCTCATCAAAAACAGGAATGTTTCTCCCTCAGGGGATGTTTTCTACTGAATTTCATCTATAAAGAGATATACATATACACTTCTGCTATGTTGGATGTTGGAGTGCCAGACAATAGTGATTCTGTTGGCCAGTATTGCTCTTATCCTATTTAAAGCAAAGGAAAATTTGTTTTGTATTAAACTGTGAATTGACCAGACTGGGTATAGTTAGCCATTGTTTGCAGGCTTTGTGGAGCTGTTTCTGATGGTGGGGTGGTGTGTCATTTGTAGTGCCACTGGTTCAAGAACATTGCAGATGTGGATTATTTAACTTACCTCATTGTGTTATGATTCTTATCAGTGTTATAATAAACTATGGATTTATAGATTGTTTTGTTTCTTACTTTCACTTAATATGTCATTAATATCAAGTGCATATTGTTTATGTCTGGTAATCATTTTAATAGCACAACTATACTGGAGTTGTATTATGTATTTATCCATTAATCATTTTGCTATTCTGCTCTTGCCTTACAGTCCCCAATAGGTCGCTACTTAATATCATTCTACTTTAGGTATTATATACCTATATCATTGCCCATGAATCATGCAGTAACCTGTTCTTCTTATTTCAGTGTTTTATTTTGAAACACGTCTACTACTGTACTATTCTACTATTCTGGCACAGACCGGAAGTCCACTTGGTTGCAGCGGCTATCTTAACTCAAGCACAGCACTGAAACCAGATTGAGAAGCTGCGAGCCCTTTAATGTACGGAAACTCTCCTTCGCTGTATGCGTGTATCTGTTTTATTGTATGCCTTACGCCTCTCCTTTAAAGAAGTAGACCGTGGTATTTGTTGCACAACCGGTCTGTCTGTTTCTCGGCTCGTTGTTAGCCAGTGTAAATGTTAGCTCATACAGTGGGTTAGCGCTGCACTAATGTCTCAGAGCTAGCGCCAGATCGATGTCGAAAAGCATCTGTGTCCGCGTTTGACGCCAGATCTGTGGCATACAGACTGTAGCATAGACCGCGGTTACAGTGAAAAACTATCTGCGCTAGTTATAAGCTAATGCTTTGTCGCTAGCTGGTCTCTCTGTCTTTACACTCCACAGTGCGTCGGCTGTAGCTGTCCACGTCTCTGTTGAACGCTGCCAGCTGAACAGGCCACGTCCCTGCGGGCGGATCAGCCTCTGACATTGGACGAACTGCAGAGAAGATGCCTAGTTTGCGGAAGCAGGACGGAGAGTGAAGAACAGTGAAGATGTGAGAAGTCCTCAACAGTCGTACTCCGTAGTGATTGTATTAGCAGTCTGTGCCGCATGTCCGCGGCATGTCACGTAGACGGATGTGTTTGACAGAGGGACATTACTGACGGGTTGCGGAAACAGCCTGAAGTGTCGTTGTAATTATTTTTGAGATGGTGGGGTTTGGTGCAAACCGACGTGGAGGCCGCCTCCCGTCCTTCATTCTGATTTTCCTGATGGTGATCATCGCCATACTGTCTTTCAACTACTGGACAGTGTCCAACAAGCACGGCCGCTTGCTGGACGAGCTGGCCGAGGTGCAGACACAGGTGAAGCGCACGGATGCGGCGCGCAGTCGCTTAGAAAAGCGCAACTCAGAGCTCATGGTGCAGGTGGACTCTCACAGGAAGCAGATCGACCAGAAGGACGGAGACTACAGTGTCCTGGAGGGCAAGTTACAGGCCCGAGAGGCCCTCATTAAGAAGTGTACTGACGAAAAGGTAACTTTAACTCCCAGTAGAGGGCTGTGTAAAGTGATGTTAAAATGTTAACTTGGTCAGCAACATTGCAACAACTGACAAGAATATATTCTCTACTACTATTGGGCTGCTTGTATTTATTATTAAATGACTTAAGCATTTGTACTAGGGTCACTAGGTGTACTAGGGTTTGTACTAGGGTACTTGGGTCATAAGCTTGAACTTTGTGAGGTAGAAACAATTGTACCTTGCTTGCAAACTCCGAACACACTATGTATTTGAGTATTGAGAATATTATAAATGACTAAATGCACTTTTCTGTCTCATTTAACGTCTGGGTCTCATCAGACTACTTGACTGGAGCTTAACAGGAGAAGATGGGGAATAAGAGTGACTGTAATTCATTGCTCACTGTAATTATGGTTGCTGACTGTCATTCTGGTATTTCAAACATTACAAGACAGCTCTGTGAATGATCGTGATGTTTGTGTTACAAAAGCAGCTCAAAGAAAGCGCACCTACTTTGTCCTAGTCAGTACCTAATAGTTTGTACAATGTTTACTTTGTATGCACCACCTTGGCCCAGTCCTCCATTTCCTAAAACCTTGTTAACACTGATGCACTTTATACACAAAATTTGCATGTAGCCCTCATTGACTCGGACACATTTGTTTAACCAGTGTTTTTTTTAGGATCAGTATCCGGTACCACTCCTTTCTATAGTCAACAGTCCAACCTTGCACAAACACAACATTTTTATTTTTATTTTAATACTTTAACATTGCAGATCCTTTTGAGCTTCTTTTAGTGCATGATAGTTTAAAAGATGTTGGTATTACAAAGAGGCTCTTTTTCGGGAAAATAATAATTATATATATATATATATAAAAAAAAAATAGGTGATTAATTGGTAAAGCTTGGCTATTGAGGTAATATAGTCTTAAGCGCAATAGGAAGTTGTTAACCATGTTTTACGTCACTACCTTCTGCTCTAGTTTGTCACAAGGACTATTAGCTAAAATGAATTCAGGTGACATGATTTTATAGTGCCCTCAATAAAAAAATATGCAAGAATGCAATTAATAATACGTGTAAATTACTTTACCCTTATCTGTACTATAAATGATATGTTTTTTTTTGTTTGTTTGTTTCTTGTTCTTGTTGTTTTGTTTTTTGTTTTTTTGTTTTGTTTTCATTTCCAAACATGCAGTTTGCTTTTTTTGATACTCCGCTTCTGTTATTTCTGCCATTCAAGATATAATCCATTATACTTTGTTAAGAAAGTGGGAGTAAGGTTTTATCTTCAACTCCATGTTACAACATCAGTTAGGGTGAATCTACACAAGTTAGACCAGGATTTTCTTTTTCAAACAACTATTCTTAAAATGACAAACACCTACTTACATACTGACAGCATGGGTCAATTTTGCCAGACATTAGTTTTCTAATGATTAAGATGCATGTTATATTGGCAGCGCGGATTTAAATGTAATATATTATGTTATTTTTATTTATGCAGTAAAGGCCTCACAAATAACATTGGTCTTCAAGCAAAATGCTTCCGGAACAAAAGTACTGAATTTGTTCTTGGATTAGGTCACTAATAAAGAAAAAGTAAGTCAGAAGTGCAGATTGGCTATAGTTTCCAAGAAACAGTATTGGGTCAAAAGTGGAAGTTTATGCAAAATAAGGCAAAAACAATAGTTTATCAGAAGGTACAGTGTGTCTACAAGCAACCAGTTCTATCTGAAAGCCTGTCTGCACATTCCAATACATTCATTTTAATATGTCTAGAGTTTTGACATAAAATGTTTTGTTTTTATTTGCAGAAAGCTCTCTATTGGAAGTGGACAAAATGCATGCATGTAGAGAAATTAAATATTTTCAAAATATAAATATTATTTTTAAGCAAAAATGCCTAAATCTATTGTATAAACAGATGCGATTTTGATGTGAAACAATATCATTAAATATCTTGAATACATTAGCTAACCAGCACAGTTATCAATTGATTTTCAGTTCATCTTATCAAAATAAATGAGATTTAGCCACTTTTATCTCGGAAGCAGATTGAGTCCAAAAATTTGTAGACCAGTGTAAAGAGCAAAGGAAAGTATAACAGAGTAGAGTCATCATATGTACCAAACCAAATAAACCTTTCCTTCCTTTCCTTTGGTCTGTCCTGGTGGCTTATTAGTAAGAAATAGAGAGCTTTCTTTCTGAAATGTTAAACCAGCTTGTTCTCTCCCTTCAGATTAAATTGCAAGGCGATGTCACCGCCCAAATGACAGAGATCCAGAGACTCAAAGGTATGTCCAGCAGAGGGCAGTCATAAACTCAATAACTTCCCCTAATTTATTAATGAAGTCATAGTGTATCAATGTTTTTCAATATTTTTATATATCACACGACCTGTCTCTTTATACTCTACTTGTGTTTCTGTGTGTTTACATTTTTGAGCAGAGCAGTTAAAGGAACTGAAGCAGGAGTTCATGAAACAAGAAGAGCAGCTCAAAGAAGTGAAGAAAAATAGCACTACCTTGGAGAGAAAGCTAGAGTATGAAAGGTAGGTTGCAAGTGGTATTACTGCTTCTCAATTAGTCATTGCAATGTAAAATCTAATTATCTAATTTACGCGATTACAGTTTACAATGTGGCCGTCAAATTGCACAGCTAAAAGAGGAATATGAAGAAACAAAAAAAGCATTGGAGGTAGAAGCATCAAAACTAAGACAGGTTAGAGCTAAATACAAATTCATAACAGTGTCCTTTTGTTTGTTTGTTTTTTTATCACAAATATAATCTCTATTATATATTTTGCAACAGCTTGTGTTTGTGTGTGTTAATCTCTGAGTTTTTCTTTTTTGTAATATGTTTCCTTTCATTTTGCAGAATGTGATAGACAAGCAAAAGAGTGTAATTGGTAGAGATGGGACAGATGTTGTAGGAGAGCACCACATAGTGACCACTCACCAACATGGCACTCCAGAATTAAAAGGTAACAGCTGTACTGGAATAACGACAGTGAATTGCCTTAATTGTATTGTATTAAGTTATCTTTCTGAGGCTACCAACAAAAAATCATGACATAGTCTATAAGCTCTGTTTATCATTCTGCTACAGAAGAGATGGGTAAGCCTGGGAGTGATGCTGGCATGCCTGGCATTGAAGACAGTGAAGTGGGAAAGATTGAAGACAGTGTACAATTTGGTAAATGTTCAAATAAAAATACTGACATTTAGTTATCCAATTTGTATATATTTTTGTTATCATTAAAAAACATTGTCTTGTTGTCACTGAATGTTATATGCAGCACTTAAGAAACCAGCGATCACTCAGAAGCAGAATGAGGTCCCTGAGGTTGTAGGTGCTCCTGTTGGGCCTGGAGTTGGAGCCGCTGATGGCCCAGGAGCCCAGGGCCTCTCTCTGGACCAGCCCAGATTGCAGCAGGACCGAGTGGACGGACGAGCACCAGTTTTGGTTGCTAAGGGCTTTAGTAATCAAGACAAACCAGTTGTTTTTGAAGAGGACAACAAGGCTGCTATTAAGGCTGATGAACTGGGAGAACAGCAAAGACAGCTTCGAGGTACTGCATCAAGGATTCAATACCACATACCTTGCACTTCCAGATCTAGTGACCTGCGTTAAGTGGTATTCTTTGAAGGCTATTGTTTATTTACACGTCTAACAGTGCTAACTTACTTATCGACAGCTCCTGACAGGGTCCCAGGAAATCTTGAACATCTAAAGCCGGTTCCTCTGCCAGCTAACCCTGCCCAGTTGCCCAACCCTATACAGCCTCACCGCTCCAAAGACCAAGCCGAGCCAGTGCATCACCGCCAAAGTGAGTATTGCTACAACACATTGTGGTTTGGTTTACGCAAAGGGTGAATTATTATTACATCTTGGCTTATTTGACTTTTATGTTATCTTAATTATTTTGCATGTGGGGCAACATTGGCGCAGTGGGTTAAGCATTTGCCCTGCAACCGGAGGGTAGCCGGTTCAATCTCGCCCAAAGTGCATACGGTTGTCGTGTTCCTGGGCAAGACCCTTTACCCACATTGCCTACTCCAGTCACTGTATATTGCTGGTTGTGACAGGAAGGGCATCCGGTGCCAAATTACCATGCCACTGGTTCGCTGTGGCTACCCCAAGTAAGGGAGAAGCCAAAAAAAAAATCAATCTGCATATATCTCTTGACTCCCAGGCCATAAATGTAGCTGTTTGTTACAATCATAACTAAAACTCATTTGTGTTTGATTTAAGTATGATCACAGCCAGGGAGTGACAAGTGGCGTACACCGGCTCCCAGATGACCCTTTACTGCCTGCTATGCTCTGCCCCCCACCCTCCTTCCTACTTATTTCTATTCATTTCCTCCCCATCCATAGCAGCTTTTCTTCCTAACAAAGATCATAGTTGGATGGATCACACCTTTCTTTTATAACATTTGTTTAATTTTTTATACAAACTGTGATAACAGTGCACAATTGGCTGCTCCTTTGAGGCCATTTTAACAACAGTGATAGGATTAACTCTTTGTTTTATTGTTTGATATGGTCAAACCGATGATTAAATAGATCATTAATCCTAGCACTCACTTTAATGTGAATTATTGACTTTTTCTTTTCTATTTAGAACAATTTCTTGGCCTAACACCTTTTTTCTTCAGCCATTAACTACCTTATTTAAAGCCATTTAGTGTTAATCAATTATCTCACCTGCTTTATCTTCTGATATCACTTGAACATTTTGACTTCATCATTGTAGTAGTCTTACTCACTCCCTACCAATTCGCCTACAATTGCTTCCGCTTTCCTTCCCTCCCTGATGAGGCCCTTCTCTGCCTCCTGCAGGCCGGTTCTTTGATGAGAACGAGTCCCCAGTAGATCCGCAACACGGCTCTAAGCTAGCGGACTACAATGGGGATGATGGAAACGTGGGTGAGTATGAGGCCGACAAGCAGGCCGAGCTAGCCTACAATGAGGAAGAGGATGGTGATGGTGGGGAGGAAGACGTTCAAGGTGAGCCGGGTCTGAGGATTGGACTAACTGTGTCCACCATTCCTCCATTCCTTGCTACATTCCTCCTTCCCTCCACCCATGTCCTGCTGCCACCCCTGCATTTTGTCTTCATACTTTATACAATCACAGTAGCTCACAGCAGCTCACAGCACCAGAAGTGCATTTATCACAAAATTAATGGCTACATATCATTTATTCTAACACCAAAACAATATGACGATGTCTGTATTTTGCCAAATCATCATTTAAAGGCTCACTTGCTGTTCTGTGAGTGTATTTCATTTGCCATCTAGTATTTTCTTTCCTGCCTGCGCTTCTATTTAGCAGTACCACCTGTCTGTGCCCACCATACATCTGACCCACATCTAGCCCACCAGATAAAATTAGCTCACTGTGTTTATGAATGTGTCTCTTCAAAGTGTATGGCCATGTTTTTTTTTTTTTTTTTTTTTTTTACTTGACTGTATTATATTTTTTCAAGATCGTTAGATTGTTTCTGGATTATTTCTGTGTTACCTTTATGTGTATTTTAAAATTTCCATTTTTCTTTATTTAAATATGTGTATGTGAATCTTTGAATGTGTTTGGCTTTGTCCTGCTCCTGTAAAATATGTAAAAAAAAAAAAAAAAAAAGGTCATGCATCATAGAGATCGTGTCATTTCAGACTATT
Organism: Bostrychus sinensis; assembly: GCA_020698575.1. Taxonomy (NCBI): domain Eukaryota; kingdom Metazoa; phylum Chordata; class Actinopteri; order Gobiiformes; family Eleotridae; genus Bostrychus; species Bostrychus sinensis. The sequence goes on from CM036242.1 coordinate 27,186,331, forward strand.
GGGAGTCCTGTTTAAAAAAAAAAAAATGTGTTTCTTTTTTTCTAGATGATGATGACCGTGACATGCAGGGAGAGCGGGCTGTGGATTATGGAAAAAGACATCAAGCTATTGACATTTTGTAAACTAGAACGTGTGGAGCTATCTCTTATGAAAATCAGATGTTCCTCCACCACCAAGCTCTTTCTTCGTAAAATAGTTTTTCATCGCAGTGGTTAAAAACTATTAGGCTGTGTCTTCAATGTCATGGACTTTTTTTGAAACCGACATTGACTTAGAAACACAACACAAGATCAACGTTGTGGCCATGAGCTAGTGTTGATTTGTTTATGGCTGTAAGTTATAACAGGACTCTGTATACTGTACATAGACTGTTCAGTAAATAATAGGTTCATAAAAAAATGGTCTCTCATCTCAACTATGAGGACAGATGTAATGTTTTTGCTACTTTTCTTTCATACACTCCAAACATGGGATGCTGCTTTTAGTCAATTGGGAATTCTGCCTCTCCAACTGGCAAAACTATGGACCTCTTTTGCCTATAGAGAATGCATTAAAATTCCACTGTTTATGACTAATTGAATCAGTTACTTTGGTGTGATAGACTCCTTATTCATTTCAATGCATGTATCTGAAACTGCAGAAAAATAATCAAATGGAGTGAAATACTGATGCTTAAGCAATACTTAAATGTTTTTTTTTTTTAGTATCTTCCATGATGTGCAAATGAATCTTGACAGCGCTATGGTACTGATTTATACAGAAGAGGATTAGGGCTACTGTAAGAAAAAAAATATTTTTGAGGTTTGAGTTCTGAGATTAAAATGAGAATTCTGAGAAAAAAGTCAAAATTGACTCTGTAGGGGGAAAACAAGTACAAAATCCCTACAATAAACTGTATAAATGCACTTATTGATGTTTTCTTTGTTTGTTTCACTAACTTAAGATTTAAGAAAATAAATTTTAATTCGCTTTTAAGGACCTTCTCTTGGTCAGTGACAGTAGTAGACGAACCGTCACCATGGCAACAATAAACAAAGCGCAAATCCTAATATCAGCGAACTAAACTAAATGAATACTAGGTGACTCTTTCCCCAATAAGTGTTTAAGTGCATTTTTGTGTTTCTGTGAATATATATATTTAATGTTTACATACGCATTTTTTCATGGAAGGCACCTCCCTAATGGGCCACCGTAGTTTACAGGTGCCTGTAAGGAACAAAGCTGTGTCATGTCCTAACAACTAACGTGGAAAATTACCGACACACGCCGTTTTTTGCGTGCTCGAGGGGTCACAGAAGAGGCAATTGCACTTTTAAAAGTAGTGACCTTGTATTCATTTAGTTAAATTAGTTTAGTTCGCTGATATTAGGATTTGCACTTTGTTTATTGTTGCCATGGCGACGGTCAGTCTACTACTATCGCTGAGGCAACAGCGCAAGAGAAAGTCCTGAAAAGCATATTAAAAACGTATTTCCTGAAGTCTTAAGTTAGTGAAACAAAGACAGCGTCAATAGTTGCATTTATATGCTTTATTGTAGGGATTTTGTACTCTTATTTTTTTCTCTCACAGAGTCAGTTCTTACTGGCACCCATACTTCTGACTTTAATCTTAGAATTCTGAATTTATTCTCAAATTCTGTTTTTTTCTCTCTCAGAATTCTAACTTTAATATCAGAATTCTGACTTTAATATCAGAATTCAGATTTTTTTTTCTCTCAGAATTCTGACTTTAATCTCAGAACTCAACCCTCAAATATATTTTTTTCACAGTGGCCCTAATCCTCTTCCGTAGACTTGCTTCCATAATCTCTTGTACATAAATGAACTGTTACTGTTTGTACTGAGAACCGCTACAGTCCTTCAAGGGAAACCTGAAACCTATCATCAAAAGGCACAGTGAATGTAATTTAAAATGATTAAACATGATCAAGGAGTACAACTGTGTGTTGTTAACCTCTAGAATTAACCACCAGGAGAAAAAAAAATGGATTCCAAAGGGAATAAAATGTAACATTATTATTGGGAGAACGGGATCGTGACGTCACATTGGTGGTCACACAAGATATTTTCAATAGCAAAACAATGGAGCAATTTAGGATGCAAATTACTCGAGTTAGGTTTATCACAAAAGTATTCTGATACTTTAGTGTGTGATAAATATTCACCAAGAGTGACAAAGCAGTTAAAAGAGTTGTTTCAAGGCTCGTTTGTTTACTTTTTATGCCGCTGTTTCTAATGCAATTCTATGGTATTTCTCTGTCTGTGACCACCAACATGGCAGATTCATCACTCAGCGAACATACCTGATGTATCCAACAGATATGACATGTCAAAAAAATAGCAATCAAGAATGTCCTCTCACGCTAAGCTAAGCTTTGTTTTATAGGCACTTTTTTATTTTATGAATTAGTATTATACGCGCTTGTTTATTTTTATGCCATAATGATAATGCGATTCTCTGAATGAGCTTTGGAAACAAGCAGGTGACGGTGTCCGCTGCAGAGAGTGCAGTGGCTGGTGTTTTTGAGGGGGTGTGTCTGTGTCCATACGGGTATCTGCTTCAGAGACTCGGAGCAGAGGCGGGAAATGGCGCCTGCTGCTAAACTCGACGCTGTGTAGTATCGTGTACGGCCCTTGAGTGGATGATCCACGGCGAAAGTCAGTACAGATCGGGAAAACCACAAATTCCTTCGCTGTGATGGTTTTTCGGCATTGAGCTGTCATCTCAAGAGACTGCGGATCACTGTAATGTAAGTCGATACCATTTGCCCGTAACGTTACGTTTGTCAGTCTACAGCTTTGAGTTTATGTAATGTTGGATAACGACAAGAGGACAAGTATGCCTTCGCTGCTTGTGCACATCTGTGAACTCCAAGCAATTTACGCGACGGCTAGGTAGAGCTAATTGTGCTGTGCTAAAATACTGTTGCGAAGGACAGCTAATGCGCGGCCTAGCACGGACACGACTAACAACAGTTGTCCAAAAACACGGTTTTTGTACATACAGTTCCACTAAATAGAATATCGATCTCCATTAACAAAAGTGGCCACACGTACGCTCTAAACGCTAAATTGACAACCAGGACTTTACGCGAGCCAACTCCTTAAAATGACAAAATGATGAGAGAATAGCAAGATTTAGGACAGCAATTGTTTACACAGTGTAAAGATGCAGACTTGTGGCTAGCATTATGTCTTTTTTCCAGAAGTCTATTAACTTAAGTGTTTGGTGTTGATTGTGGCAAATGGCAAGTAGACAATTTACTGTTTTAATGTTAACCTTGTCACCAATTTCATGGACCACCCTGTTGAGGTCTTTAATTGGCTTTCAGTGCACTTTATTCGCTAAATTGTTAAATTGTAATCCATTCGTTGAATCGTTTCGCTTAGGTTGGTTTGCACCAAATACGATTACCTTCTGTCATGTTGACTGGGTTAGCATTAGCCTAGCTTATGATAGCACGGGTTGCTAATACCACCGATGGCAAAGTTGCAGGATTGGTTAACGCTTTTTATACATCTACATGGCACGATATCTTCACTAGAAATATGCAGTTGTAACTCAAATCGACCGTTTTTGTTTTGCATTTGGGTATGTTTTTTTCCACATCTGATGGGACCTCTTATGTTTGAATGTGCTAAGTTAGATAAAATGCTAATTGGTTAAATAGCTAGCTATATACTGGTAATCACGCTAATTGTTGCATGTTTACGACGAATGTGCTAAGTTGACAACTTGTACTCCTTTTGTAGATTATTTGGAATTTCTTAGTAAAGACACATTATTAGTGACACGAAACTTAAGCTCAGCTATTGCCAGAGCAGACTGGGGCTTAAGGGCCGCACTACTGACTGCCTGTGGGGCTAACCTGCTTAGCCTCTCTGGTGATGAGCCTCAGTCTCATGTTCCTATTTCCCGCTCACTTTGTCCGTACCTACTTCACCATCCTCGGGTGATGCGAGTTTTTTCATAAAGGTGGTTGACATCCTTCATATACCACTGTTAAAGCCCTTTTTGTTTAATATTGTATAAAAAGCCTTAATATTTGTATTGTACTATTATTAGTTTAAACTTGTTTCAAACTGTAACTGTGTACTTGATAGACAATACAGAATAAAAACACACAGTGTGTCTTTCTACCCTTTAAGCCCCAAAGGTGTTTGTTCAGTGTACATTTAGTTGGGCAAGAGTATGCACCGCTAGTTTGTTCACACACACTGATTGCTAAGTGTGTAAGAAGCAGATGAAGAGGCGTAAATTTACAGTATAAGAGTTTTAATATTTAAGGGGGTATTGTGTGTTGAGAGTTCCTGCCTAGTTATGGATATGTCCAGACACATTTTCAGCCAGCTGTTATGCAAGAGTTTGGGAGGCGGGCACGCTCACTGACAATTCATGTTCACTTTGAATAGTTGTTAGTTTTCTCGAATGCATACCTGAACACAAAGCTGACCAATTAACTAGAGGCGCCAGTCTCGGAAGCATAAGTTAACTATCCTACATTTTTTAAAGATTTACAAATACATCTTTATTACTATTTCATAAAAGAAGGGGGGGGGGGGGCTGCTGCATTTTTAGTAATGTTTTTCTTCTACTGTATGGATAGAACAAAAAACAGCTGTAGCTGCTGTGATTCACTGTGATGTAAGTGTAATGGGATCTTAAATTCTTCCAGATGTTGGTCAGAAATGCACTAGTTTACTCCAGTGCGTGAATATAACCCGTCCATTCTTTGTACCATACTTTACTTGTCTTTAGACAAATCTTTTTTTTTCTTCTTCTTCTTTTTTTTTCCAGATTTTCTCCCTGGTCTTTTATTAAAGCTTTTCTTGTGTTTTTAACAGATTTACATGTGACTGCTACAACAATGAGGCTGAGAATGCGTAAAGCGTCTCAGCAGCCGAACCCTAGCCTGGCAAGCCGCCCAAACAGGACCAAGCGGAGGCATTCAGAAGTAGAAGAGGACACTCCTACAAGTGGTGGCAGAGGCTTGTTCTCCACCATCAAGAAGTTCATCAGAGGAAATGCTGTTAAGGTAATTACTTCCATAGTTATAAGTTTGCCCCGCTGCTTGTGCTAGCACCTTTACCCAAAATGTGATGTTGTTCTTTGCCACTTTTCTGTGGTAAGTGGCTGTGTTCCCCTGGAGTTAAAGACGGTGTTTCTTGGTGCGGAGTGTCATGTTTCCCAAGAAATGATTGGAGGAATGCAGCGGCTTGTCGGAGAAGTCCAGCTTGGTTCTAATTTTAGATACTAGCTCACAGAGTTGGTGTGCAGGGACAGGAGGCAGTAACAAGAGGAAAAGTCTACTTGGCTACAATAAGAGGCTCAGTGCCACTATAGAGTTTTTAGGGATTTTTTTTTTTTTTGTTCTTTTTACGAAGTGTATAATAAATGCTATATGTGTAAATTGCACAGCCAGCAATAACAAAACTCATTCATAACCTTGTCCATTCCCAGACATTATTTTTTATTTAGTCCAAGAACAACCACCCAATAGGGCTTTACTCTGCAAGAAAACATCCGCTGTACTTAGCCCCTTAGAGTAAAGAAAACTCAACAAAAAAAAAGGATCCATTTCCTGGCCAACATAATACATTTTAAATTGTACAAATTATATGATAATTATTTAAAACACAAACATTCTCAGTGATGTGTAGAAAAGCAGCGGTTTATCTTAAAGTACTTGGAAACAATGAAAATGCCTAATGGTCAATCTAAAACTTTCATTATTATTTATTTATTTTTGTAACTCATTATCTAACTATTCAGTGTTATTTACGGAAGCACTGAACTGCCTCAGTGAAAGACAAAATATTGCTAGTTTCTTGTTAATACGAGATAGTTTCACGTTATATTAAGATTGTGTTCTTGCTATAATGTAATAACTTTCTCATTTAAACCAGGGGTTCTCAAATCTTTTTGGGCCAGGGACCCTTTACAGGAGAGAAAAATCTCAAGTACCCCTATATATTGTCCTCCACTCCTGATCAACATGACTTATGCAGTGCGGCACAATCATCTGATAATTTAAACGTCCTAAAACCAAATATAAGTGAGGGTACTTCACTCAGAATGTTTATTTTATTGCTGTAGTGGTTCCCATTGACATTAATGAATGTTCAAAATCATATACCATAACAAAATGAATGATTATAAATTATCATTTTATTTATTTATTTATTTATTTATTTATTTGGAGTGGCAGTTCAGCATTTCTGTAGTTATCCTTGTGATGACTTTGTGTATTCTTTAGGTGCAAGAATGCCCAGCTAAGAAGACACGTCTCCACTGTGATGTGGACAACAACCTCATCACCTCTACCCCAAATGCTAACACCCCACGTAGCAGGGTTGGCAGGAAAGGCCCTGTGAATGGCCGTGAGTTACACATACAAGAACAATAATCCAAAACAAGTCACTTCCTTTAGACTCTGTTAACTCTTGTTATGGTTTACCTGACCAACAGAGGCCACCAATCATGACACGAGTAAGGAGATGTCCAATGGTAGCTTGGAGGAGGCAAAGGCTGTTGAGGTGGCGACCAGTCCACCCAGAACAACCCTTCTCGGGACTATCTTTTCTCCGGTTTTTAACTTTTTTTCACAAGCTAAAAATGGTAGGAAAACAAAATTGACCTTTTTTATTTTTCATAATTTTTTCTTGTTTAATATACAACAAATTAGCTAGTGTGGTAGAAGGGGAAAAAAAAAAGAAAACGTGCTTTAAAAAATTGCTTGCCAGTTGCCCAGACACAAGACAACTATGAATATTACTGATGAATTGTCTGTAAATAGCGGTCAATCCATGCTTTACAGCAGCACATTAAGCAATGTAGTTTACCTAGATTTAGTGTTGTACATCAGTGGGCAATTATTTCTTAGAAAGGATCCTGCCTGCTGTGCTTTAATATGACTGGTTTGGGATAGACTGTGCGTCTTTTATATAATTGGGATCTCTCTGCATCCAGAAATTACTTTTTCCACATACACTGCAAAGTCTATAGTTTGTTACTTTCAAAATGGTCAGGTTTTGTTCTGTTTGTCTACTACTATACAGCCTTCAAGCCTCCTTTGGACCAGTCATATGAGCGTTTTGGAAATAGTCACATATTGTTAATGTGTTTAAAATGCCATAGATTTGTGTCAGTATCTTCAGGTTGGGTTAGTTCTTTTTAATGGGTTTTTGTTTTTTCTGTTAGCCCCATCTGGATCTGACTCCCCAGACCAGGCGTTGGAGGCTGAAGAGATAGTAAAGCAGCTAGAGATGGAGCAGACGGCGGAGACCCCCACCAGCACAGGCACATCAACAGAAGAAATGTGTGCCGCCACAAATTTCTACTCTAGTGTATCGCAACTACCCCCTCTACGGGCTCCTCACATACCCGAGCCTTCAGCCACAGCAGAGGAGGGAGAGCTGGAGGCTGATGCTGACCTTCCACCCCTCACAGGTGAACCATACTGCTAGTAGTAAAGGATGTTTGTGCATGTCATTGCATTACAACAACAGTGTTAACAACTACTATTTGTTTATTGTTCCAGCTCCAGGCTCCAATCCAGAAATTACCTATGTGGACTCCCCTGCAGCAGCTGTTCCACCAGAAGCATCCTATGATGAAGACTGGGAAGTGTTTGACCCGTGAGTAACACTACAGTGTCAAAATTTAGTGAGTGCTAGGTGACAACAAATATGATGGAACTGGATGCACCGCATAATGTAATATGACTTGTACAATTGTGATTAGGCATATTTTTCAACATAATGAGTAACTAAATATATGTTTGACATAAGCTAACTAACTAGTCACTATGTGACTATTTTTAATGAGCTTTGATTGAATTAACTAACTTTAAAAATTTTTTAACCCTAGGTATTTCTTCATTAAGCATGTCCCTCCACTGACAGAAGAGCAACTCACTCGTAAGCCAGCTTTACCACTGAAGACCCGTAGTACACCTGAATTCTCTCTGGTCTTAGACTTGGTTAGTTGTTTATTTTAAATATATATAGAATACTTTTTTACTTTTTTTTTTTTTTTTTTTTTTAAGGAAAACTGCTCACTGATAGTTTTCTGTATTTCTTTACAAGGATGAAACTTTGGTTCACTGCAGTCTAAATGAGCTGGAGGATGCTGCACTTACCTTCCCTGTCCTTTTTCAGGATGTCATCTACCAGGTAGGGGTCTCTATGTAATAGCTCACAACTATTTTTCAAGAAACTAGCCAAAGGCATCACACACAGGCTTGATTAATCAAATTTGATTTATCACTTGGCAAACCAACTTTTGTAAGTTTCCAAGCAAATTCTTAAGTGCACAATTAGTTCTCAGTCAAAACAGTGGGGCTGCAGTCAAGCTTGACTCAGCATAGCATAATCACAAAACATACAATGCTACAATACATTTAAAAAAGATTAGTTATTGAGTCAAGGCAATTGAACACTGAGTTTTGGGTTTTAAATGTAAATAAGTTTGTGTGTGTATGATCTGCAGTGAAGATGCTGAATATGGACATACAAAATGCTTGTGCGGGTGAACTAAATATTTTATTTTGAAAATGTGAGTTGTGGGCACCAACATTATAATAAATGTACCTTGGGTTAAAATACATTGGCAAAATACATTTTACAAAACACAATACTTTTCTCAACCATTTTCATTTGATTAAACTAGCTCTCAAGGGGAAAAAAGTATCGATCCCTCATCAAATCTCCTTTCCCGCTTTTTTCCTCTGATGCCCCTAGGTGGCGCCAAAGTCATTTTTATAAAGTTTCACATGAAGGTTCTCCAGACTTACTCAACTTTAAAAGACAAAGGATGAAAAGATTTTACTTTAAAGTTTACCAGAGATGTTTCTGTGCAGGTGTATGTTCGCTTGAGGCCGTTCTTCAGAGAGTTTTTGGAAAGGATGTCTCAAATTTATGAGGTAAATATGTCACAATTTTTGTGTTGAGTATGCTATTTTTTTCCCATTACTCACTTTATTTTTTGTTTGTAGATTATCCTTTTTACAGCATCAAAGAAGGTGTATGCAGATAAATTGCTCAATATCTTGGATCCTAAGAAGCAGCTAGTAAGGTATGAAGTCTTTGTTCAGACATGACTATTTGTGCAAAAAACTTAAGATTAAGTCATATACAACTAGAGTGCAGATATAAACTCTATCCCTGTCATGGACAGTGGGGTTTTAAATTAGTGATTTTTTTTTTTTTTTTGTCTCTCTATTTATTTGTGGTAACTAGACACAGGTTGTTTCGGGAGCACTGTGTCTGCGTCCAGGGAAATTACATTAAGGACCTCAATATTCTAGGCAGAGACCTGTCAAAGACCATCATCATTGACAATTCACCACAAGCCTTTGCATATCAGGTAAAACAAAGCAAAAGTACAGTTAAATCATAATATTAGTAACATGTCTAGATTATTGCCACTGAAATTTTTTTCCCTCAAGTTGTCCAATGGGATTCCTATAGAGAGCTGGTTTATGGATAAAAATGACAATGAGCTGTTGAAGCTGGTACCCTTTCTCGAGAAGTTGGTTGAGATGGTAAGTTTACTTACAGCTTATGAAGCCTCAGCAAGTAAATGTGCAATATTTATTGAGTCTTTGTTTCTGCTGTCTGTTCACCTACTTCAACCAGAATGAGGATGTGCGACCGCATGTTCGAGAGAGGTTTCGGCTTCACGACCTTTTGCCCCCTGACTGAATGTGATGTCGGACTCTCAGAATAGGACATGATGAAAAAACTGACAGACAATACACGTGTAAAAAGAAAATCTCTTGGATTACAAACAACAGCATTGCCATTTTAAACTTTTGTTTCTTCTTTTACTTTTAAGCCCACCATTGTTCTTTAACAAAACTTAAAAGAAACATTTTTGCAAATCTGGATAAAATTTTCTAAATATCACCATGTATAAACAAATTGACAAGCCCAGAAAAACTTTTGCATTGACTCTGTTGTGGAGCGGGACAGTGTTTCCATGCCTTGGTGCTGACTTTGTGGATATGAGTATGCCACCTGGTCAAGAGGAACTTCATCCTTACACTTCAGTAAAGTCTCTGGTGCTCACACAGTTGACACTGATGGTGACACTAGGGCTACAGGCTGGTATCAGCAGGCGTGACTGGCCTGTAAAGTGATCAGTGCTGTGTGTATGTTTACTCAAAGCGACACACATGACCTGCGAACTGTAGCCTCTAAAATCATATGCATTCCTTTGTAGCTGAGTCAAGTTTCTATTGTTGGTTGCAGTTTTTTTTTCTGGTAAAACTGGTGTTTGTAAACAAATAGTAATTCAAAATGTATTGGTTATGTTTGTAACATAAGGGTGGTGTAACATAAATCCTTTTTGTTTTCATTGAAGACCATAAATGGTGCATAATAATGACGGTCCAGTCCACTCCACGGTGAAAACTAATGGGTTTAAAGTGGTTTCAGTTAACACAATATGGCTTTTCCATCATAAGATACTTTCTTGTAAATCTAACATTGTAAACATTTTCGGGCATTCATTTTCATAGTGGTCGGTGATGACATTAACCTCTCAAATGATAGTATTTGTTTTGTCATCTGTCTATAATCAGTATTGTATTTTATCATAATCAAGTATTCTGGCTAAATCAGAGCTTTTATTTCTTTTGCAATCTGGTGGCTGTGTCAGTAGCATTATGACTAATGTAGCACATCTCTGCCAGTGTGTCTACCCAGATCTGTGGCCAGACCTTATACCAGCTGCCTCTGGCACCAGCATCGTACTGTTTAACAGTTCGCCTTGTTGGGGTGACATTTATCCTTACTGCCCCTCGGCTTGTTTAACTTTTAAAAAGCTTTTCACGTTAACAAGCACAGTGTTTTAAGAATTGTAACTTTATGAATGTTTTGCTCTATTTCAGAATGGACTTTTGAGCCAAATTGGTTTTGTCACTGGTGTTTTAAACCGGTTTTACCAGAGATGGAAATGTGTTGTTAGGATCCCATCTGATTTGAGGCAATTTTTGGGGAAAAAAAAATATTGCTCTGTGGTGCAACTTTAAGTGCATTTTATGTTTAGGCAATTCAAAGTGTGCAGGTTGCTTTGGGTTGCCTGTGCAGTGCCATACAAATATACTATCTCTTGTAATCTCACCTCCCTTCGCTTAATCAAGTGACAATCAGAACTGAAGTCATTAATGCTGAAACCTGGAAATCTCCCTTTTGATTGTGCTGCTTGTATTGTATGTGACTCCACTTTGTTCCTCCTAAATTCAACTGCAAATCTCTCTGTGCAGTGTCTAAAAGAATCACTCTTTCTCATACTATTGTCAGCTCTGCCACATGCTTGTTGCTCAATGCAAACAAAAACTAAAACAGTATAGGGCACAATGGTGGACATTATGTCTTGAGTGCACTTGTCCAGACAATGAATGTAAATTAAACATGGGTCGTGCTCATCTTTCCAAATTTCTCATTCTGGTCCATCACAAATCAGGCAGGAGGACAAATGTTAGGCTTTTCCCACACTAACCCTCAACCCTGCCCAATGGAGCATGCCCATCACATTGTTACTGCCATTTTTTTATTAGAGTTAAAACAGCAGCTGTAGTCCCTACTGAGCTGCAAGGGGCTGCATTATTAGTCATGGCTTGTATGTTAAGGTTCGGTGGGAAATGTTAAAAGTAGTTTTTAATCCAGCTCATTTTATTGTGCATTACTGGTTTGTTGTACACTTAAGTGTTGTACAATACATGCAGCTTCATGTTTAAAAAATCCTTAAAATAAGGAAATCTTTTGTATTTTTGATTTCAAAAGGCATGTCATATCTACTTTTAAATGTATTAATGATGAAGATTTAACTACATCAAATGGATTTTTTTTTTCTTACAAATATTTGTTTAGTTTAGCGCAATGTCACAGAACTGTTAAACTTAGCATGTAGAAAGACGGCTTGCTTTGTGGAAAAGTCCTGAATTAAATTTGAATAATGGCACTTTTTCTGCAGAAAAGAGCAAATTGTGTAGATTTTTTTAATTATCCATTAAGCCATTTATTGTGTGCTGAGGATGTATTTAAAAAAGTTTAAGACATATTTGTTAACCATCTGCCTGTATGCTATTGTAAAGTGTAAATACAGTTACATTGACTTTCTGAAACAAAGTTTTAAAGGTCAAACTGCTCCGCATGCTGTTTTTTTATTTCATTTGTGAGGGCTTTAGTAAGACTGTTCCAGTGGGCTAGAGATTAACTTTATCAGAAATAATATCCAAATGATACAGCAGGATGAGTGAAGTGTGTACAGACAATGACCCCTAATGAAGAAAGATTTTTTTTTTCCAACATGTGGCTTTGTCCGTACAGTATGTGGAAGAAGTACTCCAAATCTCAACTCAAGTAAAAGTACTACTACTTAAAGGTTAAAATATTATAGAAGTAAAAGTACTCAACAGAAATCAACTTGCAAATAAACTTAAATGTAAGAAAATATAATTAAACTTGAGTAAAAGTTGCACCTATACCACTTTTTTTTTTTTTTTACTTCTACCTTTACTACTGCTACTACTTGTAACCAACTTTAACTTTAGTGTACTACTACAACCATTACCACTATCAATATTACTACTTCTGCCACTGCTATTATTCCTACTAATACTACTACCCATTTTGCCACCAAGGTCAAAAATACAGTATGCCTACTTTAAGATCTAGAGCAGTGGTTCCCAAAGTGGGGTCCGGGGCTGCCTATATTTCAATTTCAATTTATTATTATTTTTTATTATTTCAGACACATGGTTTTGGTTCATAAAAACAAACAAAAATATAAAGTCAATGAAAATATTAAGTGCCTAAAACATTAAGTACATAAAAAACATTTTAAATTAATTACAGTTGTTTACTTGTTTTAAAATATTACTTTAAAACAACTTTCAGTCTATAATCACTGTTTCTGTAATGTTTTTATAAAAAAAAAAAAAAAAAAACATGGAGAAAAACATGGCAGAATCTTTTGAATAGTGCGAAGTTTTATCGTTGGGGGTCCGCGAGGGATTTTCGGAAATTTAAGGGGGCCACAACAGTCTTGACTTTGGGAATGGCTGATCTAGAGAATGACATTTAGACCTGGTGAAATTTATTTGAGTAAAAGTACTTTTTTTTATTTTTCCTCCCTTTTTTCCCCCTATACTTCCCTAGGCCACTTTGGTAAAGGTCTACAGTAGTTACTCCCGTCTGCTGGTTTTGTTTCTGTTGTTTGGGGTTCTTAAACTGAGTTGGTAGGAATAAGATTATGCTGCATAACCTCGTATCACGATTTCAATTGACCTAACCTAAATATGCCATGAACCTTTCAACACTGGCCAAGTTTAGTCCTCTGTATTATTTGATGAGGCGCTGTTCTTTACTCTTGGCTCTCTGGTGTCTCCTGGCTCTGGTCAAACTCAGGTTACAGACGCTGGAGTTAATCAACACACGGCTTTAATAATTGAGCACTGACGGCTGTGCTTGTTGAAGAAATCCTGTCTGCGTTTCACAGCCCTCGTTTCGCACCTCCGTTTGTCCCTTTACCGCTGGCCTTAATTACGCGGGCCGGCCCGGGGCAGGTGTAGTGTTGCTGCCTGCGGAGTCCTCACTTTGGCCTGATGCGAACGGAGAAGAAACACTTGGATTCAGCGTAGCGTAAAGTCAGATACAATAATGTACGTCCTTATTGTCTATCGAGCCCATCTGATCTATTTAAACAATTCCTCAACATCAACTGGATAAACTTTTTTTTTTTTTTTTGGTTGAAGACAACGAGGCACCAAGGACCCAGGATGTGGCTGACGGGCTTAGCGGCCGTCCTTTTTGGTAAGCACCCATACATCCATGGGTGTAGGCCTATACGGAAAATAAGCTTCTGTGACGCTAGCATGGTACAGTCATAAGGTTGGACACTGACTTAAAAATAATAGACCTATGTTTTTAGCAGAGGAAAAAGTAACTAATACTAACTACATTTACTCACCTGATTTATTAAGCAGACCTACATAGGCGTATAAGTGTAGCTACTTTCTGGGTACACCTTGTTGTAAAGCATTTTACTTTAGTCAGTGTTAGAAGAAAAGGTGTTACTCTGTGTATTAATATATTATTTTATATAGTTTATTTAATGGTGGAAGCAGTAGTATTAATATTAGATTATTTAAGACATCACTTCCATTATTTCTATGTGTTTCGACCTTTATTAGCCTACTGAGCAGTTGAAATGATGAAGCACTTATATGTAAAACTAGAGATTTTATTCTTGGGTAGTAGTCATTTAAAGCAGCATGGTGTAACTTTTTGCCACAAAATTAGCTCAAAGCATTCCAAAGCATGGCCTCAAATTAATCCAAAAAGGGTACTTCTTAATACATCTGGACTTATCACTGCAGTACTCAGTTTTCTGATACCTACCCTACAAGATCACTTAGCTTTAGTTTTAGACAATGTAAATAGGACTTGACAGTCTTAGGTTTTTCTATCTAGCAACTGTACAGTTCCTAACTTTGTTCATAGGACCCATATTTCTAAATGCCCCTACTTGCAGGTCTGATGAAGCACAGTTTCATAAATGTATTATAATTATATTTGATTAAATGTTTTCATTTAAATTAACATTCAGTTGATCTATCTTATGTTTTTCCTGTACTGCATAAACCATTTTCACACCACCTTTAGGTCTCTACTCTGTATTTGAGAAGCAATGATTTAGTGCCTTCAAATCATAAACATTTACACAACATTGCTTTAATCATATTGGAGCATATGCATATTTTGTTACAGTGTCAGCCCACTGTAATGCTTTACAGTATAAAATTGTGTTAGTAATGATTGTACAGCATAATAACAGTGATCTCTCTGTTTAACTCTTGTCTATAGGAATAATATGTGCAGTCCAGCAGGCCTGCTCAGAGTCCAAAGTAATATACAGATCGGTGGACCCCACTCCAGCCACCTCTACCAGCCTGGAGGAGGACATCCATTTAGTAACTGAGCAGATCCAATCTTTATCCAATCCTAAAGTAAACACCCGCAGCAGCATTAGCGGTCCTCCCTCGGGCGAAGGGGTTGACCTAAACGAATACTACAGTGTCATCAACAGTCTGTATGTGCTTCTTCAACCTTTACAGCAAGAGGGATTCATGGAAAAGCTCCCCAAGACAGTAGTGTGTGCCTTGTCTGGGAAACAGGACTGTGGACTGGAGGCAGAGGTAATAAAGGCAGCGTCTATGGAGATGGGTCCAGCCATACTGGCAGGGTTGACTTCCTTGACCTCTCGTACTTGTTTGCCTGGGGGTGCAGATGGAGAGTCAAACAGCTTCTTCAGGACATATCTCAGGATAAGTGACTCAACTCTGGCAACACTGACTGGCATGCAAAACATCTTTGTGGACATTCTGTCTTATTTTCCTGTCTCTGGAAACCTGGTGACTGCTGTTAGTGGCCTGGTGGACACCATAGTTAAGTACATATTAGAGGTTTTGTTTTTGGTTCTTGAAGTACCAATTGAGTATGTCAAGATAGCCCTACAGTTTGGAATCAGAGTCCCATCTCTGGATGGACAGGGTGTGTGTGAGCAAGGTAGGGGTTGTTTGTGAGATTGTACATTGAATTGAATTGTACATGAAAGTGAATGATTATTGTTTTTGTTTCACAGGGGATTTGAAACAGCTCATTATGTGGTAAGTCTGAACAGAAAGAAAATATATTTTAATGTGGTTTACACATTAGGGACAATAATGAACATTTCTATATACATGAGGGAAAAAAGAAACATTTGTATAAACTTTAAACTTTAGGTAAAAGGTACATGTGAACTGTTTATAATCAAGTTACAAAAGAATTACAAATACCAGAAAAATAGGGCAATAACACAATACTACTGTACTGTAATATTACATGCCAAAGCATTTGTCTAAAGGATCATTATTTACATGGCTCATACTCATATTTGTTTTAGGGGTCTTCGTCAAAATGTGAGTTGGTCTTTTGGTACCGCACTTGTTGACATCCTTCTGGACATCTTTTTGGCTCCAGACCAGTCCCTTTGCCCTTATCCCGGTCTAGACTGTCCCAGTCCAAGTGTCCCATTTCAGCGGTCTGGCCTGAATGCAAACAATAACATAGACCTCTACCGCAACATCTTGCTGAAGTGTGATCACAAAAATCTGGCTGAGCTTAATGATACAGTGTGTCCTGAAATCATGTCAGGTTTGAGGGAAACATCTTCTGCCTCTGTGCTCACGTTTTGCCAGGCCCTCGGCTCCCTCAACTCTCAACAGATAGAGGTAGTGTGGAGTAATGCCTGTTACATCTTCCAAGCTGTCATGTCTCCACTGACAACCAGGGCAGCAGATTGCACCAATGTTGGCACGTACACATTTCCTTCAGTCAATCCTGCTACAACCCCAACTAGCCCCCAGGATGCACCGATGAGGATAGCAAGAGAAGCCTCTAACCTCAAACAGCTGGCCTGCAACTACAACAGCTGGATGGAAAACATCTTAGTGGACCCTGTCCTTGTGTCCCTTTGTGGCGACAACCAACGGGAGGAATTTGTGAAGAATGTGTGTGACAATGCCACTCTAATGAAGAAGCTTGTATCAGACAATACGAACACATGGCTCTATACATACTGTGGGAACTCCTCTGCAGACCTGGTCTACATGGTCAATGCACACTGTCTGTATGAGCAATGGATGTTCCAGGCCACCATCATTGACCCTTACCTCCTTGAGTTCTGCATGATACTAGACCAGCAACGGCTCTCATTGCTGATATGTAAAAATATTGGATTCTTTATGCTTTTATTTTCCAATCCTGCAAATATGCATCTCATGCCTAACTGTTCACAAGTGCTGCCTGCTCCCATTTACACAAATGTGGATGAGGTAGATCCTTGTCAATACTCACAGTGGCATGACTTGTCAAAGATTAATTTGAATATTGTGTCGCTTTGCTCCCAATTTGATGCTGATAATTTTAATAAAGAAGTATGTGCCAACAAAACATTTTTGGACCAACTTGTTCAGCTGAACAAGCAAAATGACTGGCTCCAAACACACTGTGAAAAGGCTGTGTTAAACATGCAAACTCCAGCGAATGACAGCTTTAACATAACAGACTGGTGTGACTACCAAACATGGGGAAGTCGCTATGTAGACGACTCAGTTGTTGGCCTGTGTTGGCAGAATGACCAACTTGCTTTTCAGAAAAATGTCTGTTGCAGCCCAGTAGTGTTTAAAAAGCTGCTACAAGACCCTCGCAACATGTGGCTGCGATCAGTCTGCAATGAAACAGAAGAAATTGATAAGGCTGTACTGTTAGAACAGGTTAGCAAAAATATTGATTGTGTTGTAAATACCAGTATATCAAGTAATTTTTATTTTATCTTGCAGGTTTGTAAGTACACAGAATGGACTAGTCCCATTATTGTTGACATGGCCCAACTAGCGGTTTGTGCTATGATTGACCCGGATAACTTCATCACCAAAGTCTGCTTTAATAAGACAGTCCTCAAAAACCTGCTGGCCAATCAGGACAACACCTGGTTAATTCAGCACTGTTCCAACCACTCAAATCCAGGGGTAGACCCGAGTGAGAATGGTGGCCATGGACAAGGCATCATCGGATTCAACCCCAATGAGCAATGCCTCTATTTGAGCTGGAGCATTTCCCTTCCAGATCCTATTCTGATAACTCTGTGCTGGGAGCATGACCAAGCCAATTTTGTCTCCACCATCTGCCCTAATCCTAATCTTTTGTCCACACTGGCACAAGAACCATCAAGTGCATGGGTTGGTTCCATGTGTACCACTTATGCTAACTACACTAACACTGGCACAGAAGAGACTTATGTTTGCGTAGCTGGAGACCTGGTAAAGAAGTTCAACTGGACGTGCTCTCTGGACCTCACGTTAGCCTGCCAGCCTGGAGTAGGCCAAAATGTGATGATGCAGATGATTGTGCGCTGTTGGCTGGAGAGCTTGAGGTCCAGGATGAAAGATTTACTGACTCCGACAGTGACTGCAGTGTTGGACCAGGCCGTGAGCTTGACTGTGGTTACACTGTTGGCCCTGGAGGAGATTCAGAACACAACATATCATGTGGCAGAAAATATACGCCTTAATATTCTGTCCTCAGTTGACAGCTTTTTCAAAAAGGAAACCAATTTTGACAAAAAGAGGGTGTTATTGCAATGCTTTGGGGTAAGAATTTTAACTCTTTTAAAAGTAGTAACACTTCAACCAGCTCTGTGAAACAACAAATGTATGTTTTTTTGGCAACACACATATAGTATAAATTAAAAAAAAAACAGAGTCCTATTTACACCAGAAGAATCAATTTAATGAGTAATTAATTCTTTAATTATTTAACCTACAATTAATGTCATTGTATAGCTTGACCTCAGTCTACAGGTAACACAGTGTATGGTTACAACCCTGTCATTGATATCTACATAATGAATGTCTTCTTCAGGTTTAATCTTAACAAACGTCTTACACTTCATTTCACAATCAAAATAACAAGCCAAAACAAATGTACAGATTGTATGTTAATAATGCATAATAATACTGCATGTATATGTATTTCTATAGAGGGTGCTTACCAGCCTGATGCAAACAGCAAGAGATATCACTAGTGATGAGTTTGACTTTATCAAGGTAAGATTTATTATTCCCTTCATATTTTTTGGACACATTTCTGAAGTTTATTTGGACTATAAACTTTTAACATGTACACAGGAGTACTTCAAAATACCAGAGGAAAACCTGCAGGTTGTCCTCAGCAGTGCTCACGTCACCACCATTCGAATGATTCTCCTGTTCTATAGCAGGAACAAGGATACACTACAGGTGCATATGTGCAATGGGGAAGCCTCCAACATTTATCCTACTTTTTCCACTGCTTCCAGAAAGTTTTCTGTGTCACTGCCACTGGATATTTGGGTTGAAAGGCAGTATCACATTTCTTCTGACACATAGATTGTATGTGTGTTGTTTTTAGCTATCACCTAAGTTCCTGTCCACATTGGCGTCAGTGCTGTTCCAGACACATCTGACCGCAGATGGGAGTCTGTTTCCAGACCTGGCCTCTCTGTTAGCCCTAGCCAGTCCCGCGGACATCCTTGGTCTTCCCCTGCTGCAGAATAACATTAACGTGTAAGTCGCACAGGGGTTAAACCCTTTAAGCCTTTTAACTACTCAGTTAAATATGTATAGTTGCCCTAATGATTTTTAGATCCATACACACAGTGCCTTTCATTCACACATCTCTGGCCCTCTGAAACATAGTAAAGGTGAATATACAGCATCTGTAAACCACCTTCCAACTGTATATATTTTACCCTTAGAACTTTTTGGGTTTTATTTTGAAATAGTGATTGAAATATTTTTCAATATAAGTGTGAAAGATTAGAATTAAATGGGGTAAATACACATACTAGGGAACTTTTTAGGACATCACATGACTTCTGTGCAAAGTATGTGGTAAACACATTAGAAGATAACTCTAATTAATACTACTTGTTTGAACTAAGTATATTAAGACTATTAAGTATATTAAGACTACGATATCTCAATCTAAACTCAGCGCTCAGTATCAGGCTTGTCTGAGAAGCGATAAGTCATTACTCACTTAAGTGTCATGACATATATTATGTATAGGAAGTAAAGGAAACTCATTCACTCCATAGAATTAAATTTAGAAAGGGTAGTTTTATGTTTCTAATAAGTGTTAAGTGATTGTTGACTAAACAAGGAAAAGTAATTAGTTATGATTTATGCCCCTTTCGAACAGGTTTCATTGATAGATATATAAAAGGTTTGCTTGTGGCTACATACAGTATAAAGTGGTAAATACCATTACTATATAAACCTTTTGTAAAGTCTCCAGAAAATTCACTATTTTTAAGTATTCTATTATATTTAAGCAGCAGATTATTTAACTTTCATACTTTGCATATACTTACAGTATCTATTTAAAAAGATGTTGCTTCTGGGAAACAACATAGCAGCATACTTTAAAGGAAAATATTAGCTTGCACTTTATTTCTTAGGAGAGAGACCATCAACCTAAACTTGGGCCTCATGACTCTGGACCAGCGGCGTGCATTCGGCGTCTGGTTTGGCACAGTGATGCTCCCTATCAACATCACTAAAGGTCAACAATCGCTCATCAGGGACACCGGAAACCTGATCGCTTACCTGCCCTTCAACAACTTCCAACACCTCTCGGCTGCTCAGGTAACAGCCCTGTGAGCACTAATACCTGGCTGGGAAACTAGAGAAGCCAGGCATATGTGAGTCCCATTAGCCCTGGGGCAAAACACTGCTACTTGTCATTCTGTGGCCAAAAAAAGCACACAACCAGCCCCATGTCTCTGCCACATTTCATATTCTTGTGCTTTCTGTTTGTAACCAAAAATAAACAAGAAACCACATGAATTAGCAATAGCATGGTTACTTGGATGACTTGTGTTACCATAGTTACTTAATGTATATTGAGTGATTATCTATATGTCATAATTTGACATATTGAGTTTAATTATGTTTAATAATGTCCTGATCTTCTCACTGTGTCTTTCCCCAGCTGTTAGATGGGTTAGATGTATTGCAGAAAAACACCTTGAGCCCCATAAAACAAGAGTTCATAGCACAACGCATCATTGGGACGTATAGGAACCTGACCACTCAGGATTTTATCAGGTCCAATGACAATACTGTTTTTAAACAAATCTTATACTATTATACCAGGTTTACTTTTTACTCTGGAAATTATTGAATAAATATGCTTCAGTACCTTCAAGTTTAATAATAATTTCACTCTACCATATGGTTTTCTTTCTATGGTCATTTTTAGGCTTGGTAATATAACATGCTTGGCAGACCCAGAAGACCTCATTGTTTACAAAGGTTCTGAGGTATTTCCTGTCATTCAAGACATTGTCAGAAACTGCACACTGGATGGTCTTAACCTGCCCAGCTACTTGGTAGGTGCACTTAACGCTTTAAGATGTTGGTACTATTGGTCTGTCTTTTCATATGAAAGCAAATGCCCTTATTTCATGTGGTCCTTTTGTTTGCCAGCTTTCTAGTTTGCTACTAAACAGCAACCAGTCTAAGGACCCTTCCTTGCTGACAGTGGACCAAATGAAAGAGTTTGCACACCTTCTTCCTACGCTAGGTGTGAGCTTCCTGCAGAGTCTCTCTCCATCACAGCTGCTCGATGCTCTTCCTGCCATTAAGTCAGTCACATTCAGCCCTGCACAGGTAGAAAATTCAAATCCCAGCATGTACTGTATCAAATAAGAGGTGCATTGGGTTTGTACATGTAATATGACTTGACTCCATTTGTTACTTTCACTGCATAAGCTCTTGTTTGTTTTGTACACGGTTGGTTTGCTGCAGCTGGTGGGGCTGGTAGTGCTGACGAACAGCTGACAGGCTACAGAAAACTGACCTCATGAAGCAAAGAACTGACCTGACTTTGGGCAGCCATTATACAAAGAGTAGACAGCAGCCTCACAGCTGTTGTCTCACCTCCACCTCACCTTAAACCAAAAGCATTGATACAACATGAGAACACTGTATATCTGGTTCAGTGAAATTGTCCCTTTGACCATTAAATAATATATAAACCATCTCTTACAGGCCTCTTTAATTGTAGACAAGCTGTCTTCAGTTATGACAGTAAGTAATTTTTCTAACACATCTCATTAGCCATAATGACGTATTTTTACACCAAGACTCACAACAATTGACTCTGCTTTTCATAGCTGAGTGCTCCTGGGAAACTGCAGGAGCTAGGATCACTCATTGTGGGAATTAAAAGTGAATTCTTGTTGACGCTGACCTCAGACAGGCTTCTGTCATCACTGCCGTCTATGGCCCAGCAGACACCCAGTTTCAGTCCGACACAAGCCAATGCCATTGCCACAAAACTCTGGGTAACAGAGTCACACAAAAAATGAAAAATAGGCATGATTTTTAACTTTAACCAATACATTCTCATTTGAAACATCACATCTCTGCTCTCATTAGGGCTTTTTAGATGTGCCTAACTGGTTGGATGATGTAGAGCCTCTGCTCTATTGCACACCTTTGGTCAGTTTACTGCCCAGGACTCCTCAGCTGGTGAACAACATCACTAAAACAGCCACCAAGCCCTGGAACACACAGCAGGTAGGCACTTAAACTGAAAGACACAACACTCGTGACGTATCCTTCCCAGAGATGTAGACTTTGTTGTAATCTCATGAAATCTCTTTTCTAATTAAAGATGCTTTTTCTGTTTGCTCTGTGAAAGGGTGTATGACATGATCTCAATTAGCTCTTGAATATTTAATTCTAGAAGCAAAAGCTTCTTTGACACTTTGTTGAATAGACACACTTGCAATGACACTGTTTTCATATCACATTACAATAAGCAAATGTGCTTTTTCCATCCAGGCCCAATCTATTTTCAACAAAGTGCTTGAATTGAAGCCAAGCTTAATCAAAGAAGATTTCCAGTAAGTCCATTTATTTCCCCATAATAACAGCCACATGGCCTTTTAAATACTAGCTTGTTAATTTTATTAGGAGTCTAGGGACAGTGGGCCAAGGAGTGAACTGTAAAGTTTTACAGGAACGCCTCAGAGCACATCTGTCTCCTTCATCAGTAAGGCAGATCCTGCTCTTTCTCCGACAGCAGCCTAGTCTTCTTCACACCTCACTGGTATAAAGTTCTGCCTTGATTTTAATACTAGCATTTCAAAATTGTTATCTCTAATACAACTGTTTTTCTAACAGAAAAAATGTGTTGTTGAGGAGGTATATCAGTACGAGTTCTTCCCAGAAGTTCTTAAGGATTTTGGAGCGGAACTGGCTCTTGCTATGCCGTGAGTTAAACTTTTATGTTCATTTGCATTATATTGTCAGAATTCAATATTGCTAAAGTTGCAAACTGAAGTTGGTATGCCTCATGAAAAGATATAGGCATAGTTTTCTGTCTTTGTGTGGGCTGTTTGCAGTGTGAGCATCATTAAGAAGTTTTCTGTGGACATTATGGACAATCTTAGAGCTCTCATTATTGAGGAACCTCAATATTTTCTTCTATTGTCCAGAAGAAAACAGGAGCTTCTGGTTGATAAAATTGTTCAGAGAATGGTCAGTTGGTGCACACTTTACGAATATGCCAATTTTCATTTGTGTGTGATTGTAAAAATTACTGTTTTTTGTAGAGTATGTACACAGGTGTGTACACTGAGGAGGAGTTTCGCTCCCTGGGCATTATGGCAACATTTGTGATGGATGAGATATTCGTTCAGCTAGACCGAAGCTTCTTCATTGAAAACCTAAACTTTTTACAGACTTTCTGCTATAGCACTACAAAAATGGACATAGTAGCACGAATCTTACAGGAAACAGCCACTTTTGGGTAATTTTTCAAATTTACAACCTTGAAACTAAGCATTTTGAGGTCCAGGGGATAAATGCAGTGTTCCATGATTTTGTTTTCTCACAGACCTGTGAAGACATGGACTAAGGCAACACTCAGTCAAGTAAACAGGTTTCTCTTCTTCTTACCCACTGACAAGCTTCAAGAGATCCCACTGGTGAGTTAGACTGAAAAACAATTAAAACATTTCATCAAGATTCCCTGCGTGTTCAGAGAGTGTAGTGAGATGTAGGGATTGTTACATGATAGGAAGGAAAGGTTAGGCCATCGAAGCCTGTAAATGAATCTCCTGGGTGTCACATTGCCCGCAGTGTCACGAAAACCGGTGGTGGAGTTCCTTTCTTCCCGTTATTCATCAGTATGTGTGACGTCCTGTACCCACACAGGAGCTGATGTCAGTGGCACGTATAGAGAAGCTGTTCATGAGCCAGCATCAGTGGGAAGGCGGGGCTGTTGGGATCCACTGCCTGGATGCAAGTGAAAGGAGGAGCAACTTTGAAAAACAGCAGTTTGTCCTGCAGTTTTTCCTGGGCTTCCTTAAAGTTAACCCTCTTTCATGTAAGCTGTCCTTTATTATTATATTAGATTGTTGTTTTACAGCCTAATGAAAACACAACACACAAGTTTCTGGTTTTATATAATCTGGCAAAGTATAAACTATAGTGTTTTGGAATACTACAGTCTTTTTTAAAAGTGGGTTTGGAATTGCTGAATACAGAAGTACTATTTAACGAGTTTGCATCTATTATTTTCCAGCACCACATATAGTTCCTACATGTGAGATTCTCCATTCAACAACTCCCTCAGTTTGGACATCTACCAGTTTGACCACTATGTCCTCGTCTGCCTTTGTCAACTGTCTGGAGTTAATGGGTCAGGACCCATTTTTGCCATCATATCATCGCAACCAGGTGTTACAGAAAGTAAAAAAAGTAAGTCACTTTACATGTCCAGGCCAACCTTTTGAAAAAAACAAATCAGTGTAATAAAACATTTTGTTTGTGTTTTCTCCAAAGATGTATGGTCCAGTTTCCTCCTTCTCCCAGTCACTAATTTCTCAGTTAGGAAGAATAGCAGTGGAAATGACAAACGAGGAGCTGAGCAGCCTCCAACTCACGCAGCGTAACACCATTGCTGCTCTAGGGGCTGTTGATATATGGAGCAGCAAACAGGTAGGTGTTGGAGAGTTACATTGTATATTGTTTGAATAAATCATGTGTTTATTATACTCTATATCCAATTTTTATTACAGCAAGAAATATTGTTCTCGGCCGTATTGAACTCCACTAAACAAAGTGTGAGCCAGCTTGACTCGAGCACTCTGGTAGCAATGGGATATATAGTGTGTGGAGCCAAACCCTCAGAAATGATTTATTTTAATGCTGTAGAGTTCAGGTGAGAAAAATCACTTGTCAAGCATTTCTCTGTCCTTATGCTGTTCACTGATCTTGTTCTGTGTCTCCCCCTGGTGGCTGCAGTAAGGCAGTGCTCTGGCTGGGTCAGCTGAAGCTGAAGTGTACAGAAGACCAGCTGAATGCTCTGGTTGGGCTACTCAGCCACAGCCTCGCCTTTGGACCCATGAGCTCTTGGGGAACTGATGTCTTCATTGAGATCGGAATAATCGCATGTAGGATTCATCCACTATCAACAAAAAAACTTAAGAAATACATTGTACTCTATATGGAGTTTACTCAGGAGATGTTTGTACTGGTATACACGGTATACTTATCAAAGTCAAGAAATCATTTAGGAGTTAAAATAATTAAAGATTACTATGACTGTACAGGTCTTGGTTACTCTACACATGTCTGCTCAACCTTTAAAAAAAAACATGTTGCTGGTTCTGATTTTGTGTTTCTCACTGAAGATGTCTTGTTTTTTTAGCTGGTCTTCCAGATATAGCTATGTCATCTTTGGTAAAATCTCAAATTGAAGGAATTACACCTTTGGCTATCTCTGTGATTTCACCTGCTAAATTTTCTGTAAGTCTCGTTTTATTAAAAAATAATAATAGAATAATAATACTGAAAAAGGTTTATTCCCAGAGATTTTAAAAATATACATTCTCCCTTCTACACTATTGTTAACAGGTTGTGTTCAGCTATCAGCAGATCAGCATGTTCTCCCATGAGCAGGCTGAAGCAGTGCCCTCCACAGTGATTGATGCACTGTCATATATGCAGAAGCAAGCTCTGGCCATGGTGATGACACCCTGGGAGGACCGTCCTGTGGATTTCAGAGGTACACTGTTAGCACACAAACACCTGCAGACGTAAGTACAACACAAGATGGTTGATGGTGGTACTGTAGATAGATGTAGATGGACTTTATTGATCCACAAAGAAAATTGCTTGTGCATAGTACCTCAGTTGAACAAAACACTATTGAAAAATAAAAACACAAAGGTAAAAGAGATAAAACAGGAAATAAATATAAAAAAATGAAAACTGTACAATGTCTACAAGAAAATAGAATTAGCTATGGTTGAGTACACTTAATACACAGTAGATCCCATTAATGTAAAACCTGGTACTGCTGGTATTATAATCTTTTTAGTATAATCTGTTTGAATGTATTATTTTTACTTATTTCGTTCCTGTACTATATTAAAATTAAAACAAAGAGCACCTGTATTAAATACCACATACGCTAATCAAATATGTCAATCATATTCATTGGTTTCTGTGTCTATAGGGAGATCGCTGGGGCTGGCACTGAGCCATTGCCCTGTGTGTCTGATACTGGGACTGTTGATGCTCCTCATCATCTCGTCATGACCTTATCTGCTTCTGGACATGACCCCATTCACCCCAGCTGCATCACAAAAACCTCCTCTCATGTTTATCAGTTACCTCTTTTGTGCAATATATCCACTTTAAATACACAGCACTTCAGCATTTCTCTGTGCAGTTATTTATTTAACTTAAATGCTTTTTGAGCACTGACTAAACCAAAGAATTAATTGTGAATGTAATAACAGTTGAGGCAGTATTTATGTTGGTATTTATGTTTTTAAAACTCTGTATGTACCACAACATCTTATCAAGTTGTCTTGAATTACTATTCAAGTATTTTGTTAAGAAGGACCAGTGTTGCAGTGAGTTTTTGTATTGTTGTGCACACATTCTGGTATGACAATCATCAATCTTATTAAAGCAAGCACACTCTCTGCAGTCCCTTTGTGTTTATTATACTCATAATACTCATAGTATGCCACCCGATATACCAAATCAGAGAAAAGTTTTTCCTCAGTTCACTTGGTAATAGCCCACCAGTTTTAGAACAGTAAATGTCTGACTACATAGCCAACGATTTGCCTACATTCTATTATTATTGTTGTTAACAAAAAATATATATTATTTCCGCTATTGTCATTTCTTCGTTATGTATTGTTTTTGTACAAAATTCTAATTGCGTATATGTACAGTTAAGTTAGATTTTTACCTCCCTCGGGCGAAATGAGGACATTAGGACAGTATCAGCACCGTGACGTGAGGAAGGTGGGCGCACGCACGCTGACTTCACCGTGAGCCTGTCAAACACTACACAGGCAACATGGCGGACTGGGGTGAGAAACTAACTTAGGAAGGGTAGCTGCTCTTAAGCTATACCATTCATCAGTACACTGCTTGTTTTACGAGCCCAAACGTTTAACATTATCGCACGCTTTCGTTAGATGTGGATTGGCCTAACAAATTTAATGTTGTCGATTTTTCAGACGCTGACAACTTCGAGCCGGAGGAGCCGATTAAAAAGGCGCCAGCGCCGGACAAATGGGAAGGCGAGGACGAAGATGAAGATGTTAAGGTAAATTAAAACTTGTGCTTTTATTAGTTAGGGTGGTGTGGTGTCCTTCTCCTGTATGATAGCCAGTTTAAAATACGCAAATGGAGCTTTGGTCGTAATGCCACCGCGGTTTCCTGGCTGACAGTCCGTGTTAGCTCCACATTAGCAGGCGGCTAATTCATGTGGCACACCGTGCCTCAGACAGCAGCAGGTTAATGTTGGCCGACTCTGCCTTACTTGGCTAACAAATGGCTACAGCTTGGCTTGTGGACTTACTTAAGTTACATTCTCTCACTGACATTTTACTTGGACGCTAGCATCAAAGTATTTATATTTATTTATTTTTTTGCTCACCCGGCTAAAAGTGTTGTCTGCTAACATCTAGCCAGGCCATTTAACCTAGCAAACTGTAATGGAAGTCTTATCACTTAGCCTCACTAACGTTAAGTTCGTTAACGTTAAGTGATAAGTTACCGAATAAGTTGTTGTGGTTCTTAACTGGCTCTTTTGTACTCCTCTATTTTGTTTTAAATTAGTTGCGATGTATAACGTTAATTGTAGTGGATTAGCATTTACCCCGAATCCACTCAGCTTGAGTTACATGAGGCAGCTTTAGCTTGCTACCAACTTTAGCCACACATAGATGAAATCATCTGAGCTGATGACTCAACTCAGCCGAGATGAGCTAGGCCTGGGATATTCCCACTTTTGAGCGTTGACAGTGTAGTGTCATTGCGCTATTGTGTGTTTATTATTCACGTTTTCATGGTTGTTGTCACTGTATTTGTCCAGAAGCCTCACATTATTCACTCAGAGAACGTGCTGGGAGAGGCCCCTTCAATTGTTCACTTTTCTGTGACATATGTCACTGTACTTAAAGACCCTAATGTGTTGCTAAAGTACCAAACGCTGTCTAAATAGAGATTGAGTCACATTGTTTATGACTTGGACTACAAAAATATATATAGTCTGTTGTCAGCTTGTGGTACTAATAACTCCCTTCAGCTCTATTCAAGTTTAATTGTGTGATAAATAAAAATAGATTTAGAACATCAAAATTCATGCTACATTGAGTTTAACTTTTTACTACACATTTTTTTGTGCTCTAAATGTACTGAAAACAAGTTGTGGATTTTTATCTGTGTCCATACCTTGTCCTTACAACTAGTGTGCTTATTAAGTACATATTGGTAGAGTTCCTTTCCTAGCACTACTGCAAAAATAAAATAATAACACATTCAATTTACAAACCCTGGCCTTTTGAATTTAATAAACACAACCATAACACATTTTCTTATTATTGTTATTATTATTATTGGTTCATGTATACATTTATCTTTTGATTAATACAGTATTCAGTAAAATAATCTTTTTTTTTTTCTTTACAGGACAATTGGGATGATGAAGACGAAGAAGAGGAGAAAAAAGTAGAGGTTAAAAAACCTGGTGAGAAATGTTACTCATTTAAAATAAACAGGGATTACATATTTAGTTCAGACTGTATTTTGCTAATGTTTGTTGTTTTCATTTCTAGAAACAAAAGTTTCAGAAAAGAAGAAGTTGAGCGAGAAAATCAAAGAGAAAGAAAATAGGTTAAGGAAAAAGCAGCAGGAGAAAGAAATGGAAGAAAATGTGAGTAATTTTATTTTCATCTAAGAAACTCAATTATGTCAGTGTCTTATCCCTATTACCTTTTTTATAGCAAGAGCTTACGACTGAAGAACTACTTGCAGAGAAGTTGCGAGTGAAGAAGTTACAGGAAGAGTCAGACCTGGAGCTGGCAAAAGATGCTTTTGGTAAGATGAGTATTGACAAGGCATTATGTTTCTGTTTTGGGTTGGTATATCAATAGGCATGATAAGTAAGTTGTTTTTTTCCCCCAAGATGTTAGACAGAATGTTTTTTGATACGAATGTCTATTTAGCGATTATATATTATTTTATAGTTGGTCTATTAAAAGATACTATTTTGGTTTGTCGATAACATTTATATTTTTGGCCTGTTTTTTAGGTGTTAGTACTTCAAACAGTGTCAGTGGCATTGATGCCATGTGTCCATCTTCCAAAGAAGACTTTACAGAGTTTGAAAAATTGCTGAAAGAAAAAATAACCCAGTTTGAAAAATCAGTGCATTACTCAAGTTTCTTGGATTCATTGTTTCGGGAACTCTGTATTTCATGTAAGTTAGCAACATTTTAAGTCAGTTGGTCATCCATTAACAAAATGTTTTCTCAAAGCAAAATGATTTTACTTATTTTTACTGCTTTTTTCCAGTGGAAGTAGAAGATCTGAAGAAAATCAGTAATTCCCTGTCAGTTCTACTTAGTGAAAAACAGAAACAAGAAAAAGTAAGTTTTATTTTCTTTCACATAAATTATTTTTATTTTCTCACTCTCAGTAGGTGGAGCTGTCCACCAAGTCTAGTTCTCATAAGCTCTATTTAGAGGCGCTAATACCTTTTTATTGTGGTTGCAGCAAAACAAGGGAAAGAAAAAGAAGAAAGGTGTAGTAGCTGGAGGTGGTGGCTTCAAAGCAAAAATGAAAGATGACCTTGACTATGGAGGTTTTGACGGCGACTACACTCAAGACTATGATGACTTCATGTGACACTGGCTCCATCAGGGCTTCCCTTTCCTTCTCTTGACCCTTGGAAATGCAGCTGTACCTTCTCATGCTGTCCAGTGCCATCCTGGGAAATCTGAACTATGTGTTGCTCCTCTTACGTTTGCTTTAGTGACCAGAGGGACTGTACCAGGGAGCAGCCAGTCTTCACTCTTTTATGTTCATACATATTGAATTGCCTTTTCTCTGTTCTCATTCAGCCTTGGCTCACATCCTATAATCATTTAGTTTCTGTTGGGTGACCCAGCTTCAATGGAGAAAGCATTTTAACTGCTATCGTTTGACATTTCTGGGGGCTCTTTAAGTTAAATGTTGCTCCTGATAAAATGACAGATTCAGTATTGCAGTTCTAAGTGTAGAGACATAGAAACAAAAGTTCTATGCAAATCCTATACCAGAATGTCATGTATATTTTATAGGTCTCACCATACTGTGGAGGGTCATTTACACGAAAGTATATAGTATCTATAACTTTTGCCAAATGGAGAGCTGAACTGTGCATTGGTCATCTCTGGGCAGGTTGCACCACAGGCAAAACTGACGTACAGTAATTGTAAATTTAGAGAAAGCACATGACATTCGCTATGATGAAAGGGACAGAAGACAAAGTATAGTAAATAAATGTGACTTCAGCGCCTCACAGCCATTCTCTTGATACACCTCTGGAATATCTTTTAAAATTTGGTGCAACAAGTGCTTATAGGTCTATTTTGTGCATGACATATGATTTACTAATTTGATTTGTACTAATGCAAAAATTGATCAGGCAAGTTGACTCAACTTGCTAAACCTGGTCTTCTAATTATTGCTTCTGCAGGCTTGTATCAAGTATGAAGAAAAGTGAGGTCTTACGGGCTTCACACCAACATGGCTTCATTCGGGCTACAGTTAGTTGAAAAGGGCATTTCTCCTTTTTTTCTAGCAATTGACAAAGTGTCAATGTTACACAGACAATAGGATGAATACAATGTGGAAGATACAGCATCTGCATTGTTTTATAAGCATCTAATTTAATAAATCACTGGTCAAAAGGAGCACTTGTGGTTTTCTTGTCAACTAGCACTTGAAAATGAATCCGATCTTGTTCAATGGTTGGTCATGTTCACAGCATGTGTAATAAATACGCTATTTACAATTTCAAGTACATATTTACCACAGTACAGTTAAAAGTTTACGTAACAAATTTGCAAAAGTCATAATATTCTGGAGCCCACTAGAAACAGGGAAAGCTTTTAGTTGAGTTAATTGATATGAATAATTATAAAAATACTGCGCACCAAAACTATAGACTAAATACTGTACATTCATAAGCATTCACTGTCTAGCTCCTTATGTTTGTGCGTTTTCCTGTGGGATTCCTGGTGCTGCGCCTGCGGCTGTTACGTTGTGCATTTGAGCCTCTCTGTTTCCGTCGCCCCTGTCTGGCCTCTCCTCTCACCACACTGGTCACTACCTGGCCCTGGGAGTTTTGTATTGCCTGGAAAACACTTTGGCGCGTCACTTCACGGTCTCCACAGGTGAACGTCAGAGCTACACCCTCGTTGCTTTTCATCACACGGGATGTACCGTCTGAAGTGCCATCAAAGCAGCGTCCCAGTGCGATCTCTTTGGCTGTGCGAGGGTCCTGGTCTGTCACTGTGTAGATGCCGTAGTTGTGGCCAAGAGGGTCCAGTGGGGCTAGCATGGTGAATTCATTGGTGTCATTATTGACAGCTAGAGGCAGGTGGTTGACTAAATACTCCTGAAGCATTGTGTTTACGTGATCTCTTTTGCAGC
This sequence comes from Bostrychus sinensis, assembly GCA_020698575.1. NCBI lineage: Eukaryota > Metazoa > Chordata > Actinopteri > Gobiiformes > Eleotridae > Bostrychus > Bostrychus sinensis. The sequence continues at coordinate 27,217,950 of CM036242.1, forward strand.
TTCCTTGTGGGATGATCTTCACAAGGGTCCGATCAACACGGTCTTGATCATATAACATCCCACTGCACTTGAACTCCACACACACAGCTGATACAGTTGACTGGTCCATGTCTCTAATACTGCGAGTGTCACGGAGGCCATACAGCTGGCCCACTGTTTTGGGGTGAGTGCCACCCATATTTCTTGACCGCACATTTAGCTCATGTGGGCTGTTGATTTTAACTTTGATGTAGCAAGTTCGGTACTCCATGGGCTTGGGCCACCAGCTCAGATAGTCTTCAGTCCAGCTCATAGGGTCGTCTTCATTAAATGGCACTGTGTTGTAATCATAGCGATCTCCCTCTACTCTCGAGAAGCGGAAATGTGCTGCACTGAATGAGGCTTCCTCACATTCCTTTAATTTCTCAAATGCGTAGATCGGTCCATTTCCTTCCTCAGCTGTGTTTGGACTTGGTTTTGCAACATTGATACTGAACGCTGTCTTCTTCTGTCTATTGTCATCATGGTCAGTGCGCCTGAAGTTCAGTTTACCCAAACAGGGCTGAGGTACTCCTATGAGGTTGGGGTTAAGTTTGGGGCTAGAAGGGACAGCTTCCAGTTCCTCTCCACCAAGATTTGCCATAACATAGGCAGAGTAGGCATCAGCTTTTTGTTCATCACAAAAAGCAGGGAGACATGCCCCATTGGGACCAGTGATGACACTATCAAATCTGCCCCACGCTCTAGGGTTAGTGGAGAATCCAGCTGTGGGCTCCATGTTTATGAGACTGACCACAACTCCCTCAACCTGCTCACTGGGCATGAAGCGCTCACTCCGGAAAGCCCGGACTTTGACATAGCACCTGCGGTTTTCTGGGACGTCCAGGTTGAAAAGACGCCTCTCTCTGATCTCCATGTTACCAATAAGAAAAGTTCTTTCCTCACGTTTCCCCCTCTTTTTCCTCTCCATCTGCAGGCTGCCTTCCTCCTCCCACAGGCCAGTCTCAGGGTTAAGTGACCACAGCTTCATATTGTTGAGGTGTTCGGGCATTGTGACCTGTGCAGAATCCAGAAATACCTTCACTTCGCCCGCGTTGAGAGGCTCGTTGTTGTCTCCACCTCGAAAATCCACTGAGAACATGCCATAAGTCCTGAGAGGCAAGGTATCACCTTCTTCTCCTACAAAGTTTAGATCACTTTGAGCTGCAGCAGCTGTGGACACGTCTCTTGGGTCGAGAAATGTAACACTGGCATTGACATTGCCAGTGTAGACCTCGCCACTCTCTGTGTAAAATGAGTGGGGAGGAATCTGGAGTTCCACCATGGCTTCTTGTCCCTCCACCTCACCCAGCTCGAGCGTATTTGTTTCTGTCGAGCTAATGGTCACAGGAGCTTTTTTTCTGAGCAGTTTTATTTCATGGTACACAGCTCCACCCTTTGAGTTAAATGGAAGAACTTTTGTGGTGTTGATGAATTTCTGCATGTTGTCCACAAACGTGAGGACTAGCCTTTCTGTATCTGGAGGTATCTGGACTGAGAAGGTGCCTTTGTAACCCGTACGGCTGATCCTGACTCCGTTCATGAAAATGTGTCCAAACCTCATTGGCTCACCATTGTCTGCAGCAACGGCCCTGCCATATACAATCGTCTTGGTGTTCACACATTTTTGGCAGCCACACTCAGTCACCACCATAGTGGGCAGCTGGTAACCCTGGCACATCAACTGTTTCTTCTCCATCTTCACTACACCACAGCAATAGGACACTTTGTCTTTACACCTGATGCCACTGTCCAGTTGTCCAGCACAAGTTCTTGGAGGACACTTGCCTACATCATAGTAGAGGGAGTTTGTGTTGTTTTGGAGACAGTCATGGGGAAGACGGATGAGGTGAGCTTCAGGCTTGGGGTTGCATGAATGTTCGTTGTTACCTGAGAGGGCAGTATAGAAGTCAAACTTAATAGCAGTTTACTAAAATACACAAATGCATAGATAATGTAAGGTTGCACATACCAATGATTCTGAGTGTGGCTGGTTTGGTCTTGATGGCTCCTGATGGTCCATTCGCTCTGCAGTAGTACTCCCCAGCTTGCTCAGGCTGCAGGTTCCGCAGAACCAGCGTGCTTTCTGACTGCTTTTCAAGAAAACTGTTGTTGTAAAACCTGTTGGGTTTATCAGAAACAAGGTGGGTTACAGTGTATTTGTATTTGGTGAATTTTAAATATTTGCTCTATTGTAGACAAATTTCTTTTTTATGTTAAAAAAATCCTACCATTGATATGTATCTGGGGGAGGAGTTCCTGCAACTTTGCAACAAAATGCAGCAGTTTGTCCCTCTCTTCTGATCTTACTCTCAGGGTTGCTCGACACATAAAGCTTCTCTGAAAGAAAATAATTACACCAACAGTGTGTCACCTCCATCACCGATACACAGACATTTTAAATACTTTGTGTGTCTATAGATTGTATTGACAAATTAGTAGGTGTATATATACTGAACCTGTTCTGTGGAGCTGGACACTGAGGACAGAGGTGCGGTCAGTGCTGTGGGGTACAACAACAGTTTGGGCGGCGTGTCCCTGTAGGCTGACCATCAGGGTGGTGTTGGCGTCAGGACAGAGTCCCGGGACACGGAAATGTCCGTTGTGATCGCTGAGAGTGAGCAGTTTACCAGAGCGGAGGATAGCAGCCCCCTCTGCAGCCAGACCCCCAGCTCCACGCACAGATCCCAAGACCATGTGCTCCTCACACATGCAGGCATCACAGTCAGCATTCACCCTGCCCATCACACACTTAAGAGTGCACTCTGCTGAATAAGATATACAGTAAGTTTATTTTAGGTAAACTGTGTACTTTTCCTTAAAACATTAGCGTACAACTAACCTTTTTTAGGACATTCAGGTCCATCACACTCTTTTCCCTCCACTTTAGAGCCAATACAGGGCACAGAGCTGGTCTGGCATTTTCTGTAACGAAGCTGCATCCCAACTTGTCCACAGAGAGCAGGGCATGCACTCCAGTCCGACCAGGGACCCCAGGTACCCTCCACATCTCCACTGTTCTCTGAGGAAAAACCTGCACACAGCACAAGTAATTTTCTGTCATTATCTAAATTCTTCTTGTTTTGTTGTGGATGGAGAGGCCAAAATCTCTCACTACTACTACAAGTAGTACTAAGTACTAAGCGAGTACCAGTTTTGCAGAAATTAAAGTCCTTCAAAAATAAACTAAATATAACTAGTGACTAACCAACTAACAACTGCCAGTATTTGAGATCAATTAAATCTAAGTAGTTAAAAAAATATATAAACTAAGTTACAGTAAATATCACATAAGACACCTTTTGGACAGAGGAAGCGCACAGCATAATTGGAGCAGTTGCGCTCTGGACCCTGTTCTTCATTGAGGCACCAGAAGCCCACAGTGGGGTCAGCATGCACCTTCTCCCCTGTCTCTCGGACCGGCACCCATTCAGTGGTTCTGGCATCCAGCGCTCGTGGGACGGCACACACACGGCTGCGGTAGTAGAAGCGAATGGCCTCTAGCTGTTCATAGTCTCCACGGCCTCCAGGGTGGTCTACATTGAACCAGGACGTCCACTCGTAGTTGTCTGGACACATAATAAACATTGCTTGAGTTGCATCTTATAACTCAAATTAAGTTGAAGTTATTTTCTAAATTATTATTATTTAATTTAAATCTAAAAAAATATATACCATCAACATGGAATAAGGAAGGGTTAAATTCTCTGTCGTCTCTCTGCCATGGGCCTAAAAAATCAAGAGGAACATTTAATATACAATACAGATTAGCTCAGCAAACTTAGCTGCATGCCACTTTCATTTAGTGAAGACACAGTTTAATAAAAGTGCAAAAAGTGTGTGTTCAGCCTCTGAAGACACTTACCCTGTGCCTCAATAACAGCAGCTGCCATGAATCCCACTATGAGAAGAAGAAGTCGGACTGACATTATGGCACTCTACCGCTACTTGAACTTTGACCTCCAGTTATGGGTGTCACTCCACAGGAGATAATGCCCCAGTCTTTGAAAGGTGAGCCTAAAACAGTGTTCAAAACAATCCTATATTTTTACAAGGTTTCAAATAACTAAATAATCTCATGAAACAATCTGGCAGCAATATGAAGAAAAGTACTAGAAATCCTCCACTAATGTGTGAGACTCCACAATTTTTGTGTTCAGGTCAGAAAGCAAAGGCATTGACGGACAGCGCTCCCACTCAGATTACACATCTGCGTTAGCCATCAGCATGTATCAAGGGAACACTCAACATTTCTACATGCACTGACAAAAAACTGAGCTCCACAGTCCACCCCCACATGCAAACTTTGCTCTCATAGGCTACTCACACTAAATTCTACCAACTGCTGCGTTAAACATGCAGGTTGATGAAACATATTCATGAGTCAGAGATAGAGGTTCTCTTTCAATGGTAGATTGGTAGGATAAATGTAACCATCAAACACAATATAACTTTTTAAATTGAGGCCACATTACTACAATGTTATCATGTTAACATGTTGCCCTTAATCCACTAGCAATATTACTGTAGTAGTTTTATCACACTTGAAACATTACGGCTACCAATGCTTAAAGTGTGTTTCCTTACCGTGGGAACTTTTCCTGCTTTGTGCTTCAAGTCAATTTTAAGAAACTCCTTTTTAACTCACTTCTCCTTACATGCCTCTCCTCCTCCAACACCCTTGTTTCTGGTTAAGCTTAGTCCTTCCCTGTCTTTTATACCCCTCTCACAGCCCCCTCCCCTCGCTTTTCTTCTCGGCAGTGTGCCACATTGTCCTTTGATTGCACTATTATCCACTGAATTTATCACTCTTATTGTACACCTAATGGTTATTAGATGGTGCTGTATGAAAAGGAGGGCAGTCGGGGGTCTCAGTTACAAATGCTGGTCCAAATAAATCGGCCGCTTCATGCCCACAATCAATGCTGATTGATACCTTCATAGTATCAGTACGTCAATGAAACAGAGTATAGAGGACAGTGTTTTTTTTTTCTCATACTTTATTTTTTTAAAGTAAATGCATATTTCAGATCGATTCAGTACACACAGGGTTATTAGTTTTTGGTGAACATTCAGAACACCATCTGGATCCAGGATTTTTTTCTGTAACACTGTGAGGTAAGTAGTAGGCTTAAATGTGAAATTGAAAAAACCTTTACTCCTACCCAAGTAATATTATAGTTGTATTTGTAGATCTACAGTTGTGTTTGTATAGCAGTACTTTTAAAAGTGCAGACTTTGAATACTCTAGTGGGACCCCTTTAAGTTTACTAAATTCTACCATTTCAAGGTCAAATAATGACACTAAATAATGTACTTTAAATAATGGAACATAACACAGTCTATTGCAATTCAAGGACTTTTTGTAATCTCAGTATTGCTCAAGTTGGAATTACAGGGACAACATATGTGTAAGGTATTATACAGCCATAAATAATAATAACCATACAGTGAAGCAGGTAGTTGACAGGACACATATTTTTGTCACTTGCTGAAGAAATCAAAGGATGTGTGAGATGATAAATGACAACTTTTTGCTCTAAGCTATAGTTTCATGAGCTTATAATAAAAACAAATGCTCCATCGGGGCATGCTGTAAGGTTGTAGTTCATCCCAGGAGAGCTGCAGCAAAGTCAGGGGTAAACAATGACAGTAAGACCTACAGAAAAATATGTTTCTTTTTTCATTTATATTACATCCAAGAAAAAAAAACATAATGTCCTAAATAAATGTGCATTATTAGAAAGCTACAACCTGAGTCAGCACTGTGGGTCAACTCTTTATGAGCGGCTATAAACCTCTATTTATGCATTATGTATTAAAACCATGTCCTATAAAATAACAGCCATCTGATGTAATTTGATTTTGTATTTGATTTTATGTGCCAGTATAAATATTTAATCATTACCCAAAGGTGTGCATGTTTTTCCTACACACTGTCACTATAAGCCACACTGCCGCTTGTTCTGTAGGATTTTTGACAACTGCTATAAATTAAATTATTCAAGCTTTGAAAAAAAAACAATGCAAGGTTTAATCAACAGCCTTACACTGCCAAACTCTGCTCTCTGTACAGTAAATCATTCTGCACACTCGGAAAGACAACAGTCAGCCAAGATTTCTCAGATAAAGGGATATCAGGTTTCAAGGATTTGGGGGCTAATGTTGTGTGCTGTGTATATTGCATTGCGTCAGCTCAAAAGAAACTCTTTTAACTGCCAGAGGTCGAAGAATCTGTACTCAAATTAAAGTACTGCTACTTCAAAATACTATTATTCAAGTAGACAAAAGTAATCAACAAAATTGTTAGTAAACGTAAAAACATGTTTTGAGGGTAATGTTTACTGAAGTAGAAAGTGCTTACTGCTCTCTGCTACCAGTATCTAGTTACTTTGCACCATTTGTAACTGTTGCAGACTTCATGAGATGTTGTGTCCAGATCAGACCGGGACAGTGCATAGACACAGGGGTTATACAGCCTTGGGGGGGGGGGGTTGTTGCAGGTCCCCTGTTAATGACTCTACCAGTTAAAGTATGTGGAGCAGCTTCTGCTTCTGTCGTTAGGGGCCCAACATCACTCCCAGGGAGAGAGCCGAGAGACAGCTCCACTTCCTCCAGGACTGGTCAGGAGGAAAAAGACTCAGGCTCAAGTACCATGTAAGTGAAGAGATTTGACTAAGGGGGAAGTTGCGTCATCTTTTAGTGTAAGATCTCCTGACAGAAGATTTTATTATACAAGATTTTTTCATGTAAATAAAATAGCAAAAAAGTGGAGGTACTATTCACTTTGTAGACAAGTCATTTTCGACTAGTTTTATACTGCTGGCTTTCTGGGGTTTCTGGCTGCATGTCATCTCCCTCTCCTTCATACTAATGTAGTATATTATCTTCAATACAATCTACCATTGTTAATTTTTCATAATGATTTATATGGTGTCAGTGGACCACAGTATGTAGGTTCCAGTGCTGCATATGTAACAACTTATTATTAGCCTTTGCCGTCTCCAAAAGCCAATAAAATTAAATTACTAGATGTGTATGTGGTAGAAGTGTTATTAGAAAAAGCACTTTGTAGAGGTGCTTATTTGATGTCTAAGTGGTTAAACCCAGAGGAAGCGTTAGGTACAAACATCTTCAAAATGAAAAGGTGGCTCTGTTATGATGTTGTGATTACAATGTACCTTGTTGTTGTGACCATACATCAGCTGTACTTTGTTTTTACTCACCACAACAATCTGTCTCCACTCAAAATGTTTATGAAAAAAGACAAAGTTTGCACCAATTTGACATAGTCCCAATGCATGATGGGAATAAAGGGTACCAAAATTTAATGGGAATTTGCCGTGGTGGAAGATAATTTACTTACAACAGTTAATTATTGAGGTAAACATTTTTAAATTGTCTCTAAATGTAAATGAGTCAATGACAAAGTGGATATACACTCACCTCACAACTAGAAGGTCCTGGGCTTAGTCCCTGGCTGTGGTACATTGTAGTACCAGTAACAGCAGTAGTATTATCAGTAGTAGTTGTAGCAATAGCAGTAACTGCAGTAGTATTAACAGTAGTAGTCAGAGCAGTAATAACAACTGTATTAACAGTAGTATCAAGAGCAGTAGTTTTAGTAACAGTAGTAGTAGATTTTTCTGTGTAATTACAAGGAACAACCCTTTTTTTAACTTAAGTAACAAATTTGTTGACTTTTTTCATGCAATTAATATTATTTTTATGTAACCCAAGTACAGATTTTGAGTACTCTGTGGTTTTTATCAAAGACCTCCACGTTTCAGAAACATGTGAGAGGACTTGACCAACAATCAAGTTTCAAACTGCTCTCTCACGCATAATCAAAGCCCTCATGTTTCTCAGAAGGAGCTCACAAAACCAAACCTTTATCATTATTACATGTCTGACATCCAGACAACTTCCACAAACACAGCTGTATTCAGGACCACTCTATCCTTGCCATGTGTTATACTGCTGTCCCATTACAGAGAGCACATGGAAAGGTTATGACATTCCCCTTCATGTTGGCTGTCCCGCTCCGGCTCTGCAAAGCTCCAATACATGCAAAATGTACGGCTAGATTAGAAACATGTGGGACAGACCTGGAAGACAGACGATAGCTGCTCAGAAAGGTCATCCATTTTGTGAACTGGGACCTCCAGAAACCCCTGCTGCAAATGAAGAGGGCTTTAAACTCAGGAGATGAAAAGTACACAGTGGTTTTCCCCTAAACCTTTCGCCCTACAGGATTAACGCTATACTTAACTGTACTGTTTAGATTCTTCATCAAATCCTTGTTATCAATTGAAATGCATACAACTGTAGACATCAAACATTTTTTATTTTTAAAATGACAAGAGTGACTGCAAATTCACATTGTAAAACATCTTTGTGAACATAATCTTTTCTTCCTTCCTTTGTCCCAGTTCAGAAATGATCCAGCTGGACAGAATATGATGATAAGTTTTCACAAGAGCTGAGTTATGCATGTGGCAGCAGTAGAGGTAGATGTGTTTCACAAGAAGAGTTCACCTATTCCCTAAACAGATGAGTCACTAAAAGAAGTTTAATGATAACATGGGACTATCCCAGGACTGGACTACACTGGACCATAAAAACAGAACTAATATTATGAGCAGACTTAAGATAA